>CM076572.1:1442227526-1442827526 GCA_034641835.2 Pinus albicaulis | reverse complement strand
TTGGTCGCAGCCCTGAAGACCTCCCAGACAAATATTTAGGTGGTAAAAACATAGATGGAATAACAGATCGTAGATTTGTAGGCTAAGTTGCAGCTAGAGACACCGCCAGAGGTACAGGCCCAGCGAGCTGTACTGGTTACCGCAACTACAAATGTAATTACAAGACACATTTCTGAGGGCGCCCAATTGCTGGATTCAGTCATGCAATTATGGACCAAGGTATAGCGCGACCCCATCCTGCGTGAAATCAGCCAGGACCTATGGTAGAATGAAGAAGCGTTCGAGCAGCTTGAAGCCACCATGCCTACATTGCAAATATCCATGCCCTTCGGGATGATATCGACAACCTCCACTAGAAGAAGAAGACTCTCAATGACCGTCTTAAGCCATGGGCTGATGAAGCCCTCAAGCTCACCCAGGATATCGACATCACCGTCAAATAGCTAAAAAAAATTTTGGAGAGTGTCACCACTGCAATAGAAGGCCAGACTTCATAGAAGTTGGTAGATATCGCGCAAAATGCTGCTGCTCAGAGTGAAGGTGTGCTACCTCCACTGATGGAGGCGATCAAACTACTGCAGGTGCAGGTGGAGACCCCACCATCATAGTGACTTGGGACGAGTCAAAAGATTGTGTTGGGGGACTGTTGGGACAGGGTCCCCTAAAAGCTGTGAATTTTTTATAATTTTGTATACTTTTGATATTATTTAGTCTAGCGCAAGGGTTTTTGAGTGGGTCAAAGCCCCGAATGCATTGTAATGAGTCAAGGGTAGACCAAGAGTCTGCAAAACATGGTTTGCGGATCATTTAAAGCATAGGCTAAGTCAATATAAATAGATGACTTTTTTTGAGTCTTAAGGTAGGAAATAATTGAGATTGATGATAAGAACGAACTGTTAGATCTGTTGTCGGGTTGTTTGGGTAAGAACTCCTGTTGGCTGTGTCCGGACCCTGCTGGCTGTGTGCGTAGGCAGTATTTTGGGATTGTAAGTGGATTTTGATATTAATATATATGCGAAGTAGTGTTGGACATCTGATGTTATTTGGATCTGTTTTGTTATGATTGATGCGAACCTAGGCTATATGATTAAGTTGCGAAAGTGTTTGTTTAATTGCTGCGAACTGTGAAAGTATCTATGTTTCTAGTATATGTATTTGTGATCTGTTAATTGCTGCGATTATAGTGTTTTGTGCTGATAATTGGTATTACACACGTGGATGCGAAGGTATTTACTATATTTTTGCATGGGAATAGAACTGTTAAATTGTGTTATATTTTCAATAAGCCTGCGAATAGATCTGTTTAGTGCGAACTCGATAGGCTGGGAACGCAGAGCTACTTGACTTAACTACTCTCTCTTAGGGTGTGGAAACCTGGTTCCAGCACCCTCCCATACTGCTTCGGGTGAGACTTTATCCTGCGCAAGCTGGTCACTGTTGAAAGGGCCAGTAGTATAGGGGTTTTTTGGCAAACCATAACCTCCGAACCTGGGTCAGAACCCCTCGAGCCAACACAAAGTAATACAATGAATACAGAGAAAATTTGCAGCTTAAATTTAATTTCATGTGGTGAGCTTGTATGGTTTGTTTCTCTTTTGTAAGTCACTCCATTGAATTCTTTCTCTTTCCATTAAATATCTACTACTTTCACTCATTGTCTTTAAAAATTTTTAAGTAGGATTCATGACTAATACATGCCCTTTTTTTATGAGATGATGATGTTGTGTTTATTTTCTTATTAAGGAATGAATTCATACTTATATTCTTGATCCTGATCTCTCTTTTCATCCTACACCATAACCATACAGGCTAAAGGGTCACTCAAGCTTTCCTACCTTGACCCTTCATTCCCCTGCAATTTTTTCTCTTGTAACCCTACCATAGTTTTCAAAGCCTAGCTCTAAAGGTCCATTTTCATCCAGCACAAAAATCCAAATCAACCAAACCCTAATTGACATACCTAGCCTAAAATATCCATGATCCAATAAAATTGGCTGTGAATCTCATTAAGAGAACCCTCTTAGCCTATTAGGGCTAGCTACTAGGTCAAAGTGGTATGTGGTTACCTTTTCTGGTCTCCTTCTCGGCCTTCAGAGATCCGGTGGAGTGCTAACAGGTGTGATGAAGAGTGCCGAGAGTGACTGTTGGCTGGCACAGGAGGTGTGACAACATAAGAGATCGACTATTGGCTAGTGAATTTTCTCCAGGCAGGGCCGTGGATTACTACCAAATCACATAGCAGACAATCTCATTTTCACTACATTCTGAAACCAAATTCAATCGGAGGACTGATAAATTTAGTGTTTTAGGAATGACATAATACGATGGGATTCAGAGTAATCTATTGTTCTGTCAACTGGGAGTATGAAGCAATGTAAGTGTTGACAGCATAACGTTATAATGACTGGGAGCGAAATATATAAATTCACAATCGGGTGTGGATAATGGCTCCATGTAGGAGTCAACTCTACCTGACTGTGGTATGAGGAGGAATGTTGGACATGTCGAATGGAGGCCAAGAGGTAGCATGTTACAGTGGTGTGAGGGACCCATGGAGTGGACAGCATATTGCAGCGGAGGGATTATTCCGCAATGTAGCGTCGAGGTTGAGGGACCGAGAGTGAGTCATACCTGTGGGCGCAGGTAGAGACAGGCCCGAGGGGACTGCACTGTGGGAGGAGATGGAGAAATGTTATATGTCAAAACCGTGTTCTCACAAAACTGTTATTGACCTTCGCAACAAGAATCACATTGGTGGAAGCTCCAAACCATGCAGCAAATATTCTCTACGAAGGGTCACATATGAGTAGTTTCGATAAAAAAATCGAAAGCATCTAAGATTTAAAATTACCAAATAAGTGTGAGGTAGATTTTGCATAAATCAAAGAAACATTACTGAGTAACGAATAGAGCGCACTGAAACATTTAATTAAAAAGTGTAGATTCTTGAATAATTATTGTTGTGGTCTCCATTTCTAGAATGAGTATAGTCATATTTGTAATTATGGGCAGTGACATTATTGACAGAGCCTGAGACATTTACAGAAGAATGGGCTCCGGTAGAAAAATGAAAGATTGATAGGAAATGAATATCACTGAAAGGTTGTTTTGGGAGAAAATCTCAAATTCATAGAGACACATGTCTAACTAACGGGCTTTCGAGGAGGAGCGCAGTCCAAACAATGCACAAGAAAGGGAAGCATGCAAGAGAATGCCTAGGTGGAGTGGATATAGCTGATAGGCCAAACAGATTGTTGACAGAATATGAAAATGCTCAGTTCTGGCCTAGGCTCTGATACCATGTCAACTATAGGAAAGATATGAAAACAAGATGGAAGAGATAAGCATGAGATGCAATGTTATTCAAAGTGATATACATTTATACTACATTAGGTGTGGCTCTCAGATTCCATATTCCAAGGTACTTCGACTCCCTATGAATGTTTGTTTCCCATACCTTAACCCTTAGTGGATTAGGTGTCCAACAACTCTTCTATCTTCTTCTTGTAATTTGAGTTCATTTTATAAATTATTTGTTTGACAAGTTCAACATCGGGTTGTATCTAGCTTTGAGTCCTTGTAATTTCTACGAATTCCTCTAAAGATCATGGTAACTCGAGGAAAATACATAAGAAAACACTTTGAAAATAGGGGAAACTTCAACAACATTACTATCTTTCTAAAAATTTCCATATCCACACATTTTGTCTCTGAGCCACTTGGTACTACATCAGTTTGCTTAATTTTAAATTGTGAGAGGTTGAGATTAGATTTTGTTGTTGTGCATATCTCTAATGTTCTTTATTCATATAGTTCCTTGCTATTATATTAGTCAACAAATTTTCATTATTTTGAGTGTTTTTATGGAGCTTGTTGGATTCATAATTATATTGAGAGAGGGGGAAAGTGGGGAGAAAGAATCTATATAATATAAATTTTACTTATTTAAAAAATTCAAGCACTCAAAACATCAATCTCTTAATTAGAACTTGGAACATAGGATATATGTGGATATTCATTAGGGAGAAAACCACAAAAAATATTTTAATTGATTTTTCTTTGTAGGAACCAACCTATAAGAGACACCAATCTCCTTGTTGGTCAAATTATATGTATTATATTTACCAACATTTAATTATCAAATTGGGATCATAATACTTGGAGATACTAGAAAAATATATGCGGGGATCAAAGACGTAATCTATTTAAAGTCGAAAACTACTAAGAAATCAAGTTCAAAGTTAAATGAAAATGCTGATAAACAAGCTAGACTAAACTTTTCCTCACTAATCATCATATCAAACCCAAAGCACCAACTCCAAAATTAAATCTTTCACTTCTCTGAGATAAAATTTATGCACTCAATAATAGATTAGGTTTGAGGAGTAAAGGGTTCTAGTTTTGGTTTTTTAGTTCCTTGAAATCAATTGTTGAAATCAGAGACAGGGCTTTAAAACATAAATCATATAAAATCATGTAATTTTTTGGGTATGTGTTATATTCTTTCCACGACTAGCCCCACACACTGTACGTTGCGCTGGGCACAATAGGGGGGTCTGGGGCAGCCAAAGTGCAGCCGCCCCTGTCGGGGTCTGGGGCAGCACCCCAACAATTTTTTTTTTTGGTGTGCGGACCCACTCATAGGCAGACCCACCCATGTTTTGTGCATGATTTTGCACATGGTTTTGGGGTACGATGGTTTTCGGCCGCTGGTGTTTTGTAGATCCGGTCAAGGGAACTACGGTTATGTTCTAATCCAAGGTTAATGGATTGGGGTTTATGTATGCTTCGGAATGTATATATATGTGTTGTAACACTAAAAGGAATATAATGAAATATCAAGCTGGTAGTCCCGATTTGGGATCCAGGGGAAAATCTCTGTGTATATCTGTTTTATGTTTTATTCTCTCACTATTGTTTATTTTATTTTTTTAAGATTCGTTCACAGATAATTTCTTTACAGGGTTAAAACCTACATTTGGTATCAGAGCTGTTTCGGCTTCAAGGGGACGCCTTTGCTGCTAAGGGTTTTTTTGCTCGGGCCTGTGGTAGACCCTGTTCAGTGGGAGATTTGTGGGATCGATTCTTGTGGTGAAATAAGATGGCGAGCAGTGGAAAGATAGAGATTGAGAAATTTAATGGTCATATTTTTGAGTTGTGGAAGCTCAAGATGGAGGATCTGCTGGTGGATAAAGATCAGTGGATCGCGGTAGATCCAAGTACTAAACCAACGACAATGTCAGATGAAGACTGGAAGAAACTGGATCGGAAGGCTAAGAGCACAATACGGTTGTGTGTCTCAGATTCAGTATTGTTGAATGTATCTGGGGAAGCTACGGTGAAGAATTTGTGGGAAAAACTTGAGACTTTGTACCAATCTAAGTCTCTGATGAATAATTTTTTCCTGCGGAAAAAGATGTATAACTTGAGGATGAAGGATGGAGACTCGGTGACAGAGCATCTGAACGCCTTCAATACCGTGGTAAGTCAGCTGTCATCTGTTGATATTAAAATCTCATATGAATATAAGTGCATCAGTTTGTTGTGTTCTCTACCAGACTCGTGGGAAAGTTTGGTTATTGCAATAGGTAGCAATACAAATACCTTGAATTTTGATGACATTGTCTCAGCCTTGTTATCGTAGGAAATGAGACGAAGAAATATGGAGGGTCAAAATGGAGATGCCTTATCTGTACGAGGAAGGTCCCAAAACAGAAACAAGAATAAGGTTTCGAGTGGGAGATCTAAATCTAGAGGGAGATATAAATCTCTTGGAAAGTTTGTAAAGGTGTGCTAGAAATGCGGAAAGGAAGGACACTACAAAAAGGACTGCAGATCTAAAGCTCCTGAGAAAGGAAAGGGATCTGATGATGCTCCTTCTGCAAAGGCAAAAACCACCTCGGATGAAGGTGGGGATGTGTATTTGGCTTCCTCTTCAAATACACATGTAGATCATGAGTCATGGTTGATTGACTCGGGTGCATCCTTTCACTTCACTCCCCATAGGGAGTGGTTCTGCGAGTATGAGAAATATGATGGCGGCGATGTATTCCTAGGGGATGATAGGAAGGCCAGAATCGTCGAACATGGAAAAGTCAAGCTGAAGCTGCAAGGTGGAAGGATTAGAACACTTCTTGGTGTTCTGCATATTCCTATATTGGCTAGAAATCTAATTTCTGTAAGCAAGATGGATGATGCAGGTGTAAAAACAGTGTTCGATAAATATGCCTGCAAGATGGTTCAGGGAGCACTGGTATTAATGCGGGGAGTTCGGACTGGAACTCTATACAAGCGACAAGGTAGCACTGTTATTGATGGGTGTAACAGTTATGTGGTTCCTGAAAGTGGAGCTGAAAGCCTAGCTATCTCTAGAGAAAAGACCATGCTATGGCATCAAAGGCTTGGACATATTGGAGAGAAGGGCCTTCGGATACTGCATAGAAATGGTATGGTAGAAGTTATGTCTAATTTATCTCTGGATTTCGATTTCTGTAAACATTGTGTATATGGGAATCAGAATCGGGTGAGTTTTCCTTCTGGTGCTAAGAGGGCAAACAAGATATTAAAACTTGTGCACAATGATGTGTTTGGACCTGTGTCAGTTCCATCACTAGGAAAGTCTGTGTACTATGTTTCATTCATAGATGACTTCTCAAGGAATACATGGATATATTTCTTGAGAAAGAAATATGAAGTCTTTAACAAATTTAAAGAATTTAAGGCTCTGGTGGAAAACCAGACAAAGAAGAAGATAAAGGCGCTGAGGACAGATAATGGTGTGGAGTTTTGCAAGAAGGAATTTGAAGAGTTCTGTAAGAAGTGTGGTATAGCACGACAGAAGACTACTCCATACACACCTCAACAAAATGGAGTTGCAGAAAGAATGAACAGAACGCTGATGGAAAAGGCAAGAAGCATGCTCAGTGGTACTGGGTTAGGACAAGAATTCTGGGCAGAGGCAGTGGAGATTGCATGTTACTTAGTTAATAGATCACCTTCATCAGCGTTGGAGGATAAGACTCCACATGAGGTATGGACTAGTAAGAAACCCTCTCTTTCACATCTAAGGGTATTTGGATGTGATGCATATGTACATGTTCCAAAGGAGAAAAGGACCATATTGGATAATAAATCTGAAAGGTGCATCTTTATTGGGTATAAGGATGGTTTAAAGGGTTACAAGCTTTGGAACCCAGAAACAAGGAAGGTTGTGTACAACTGAGATGTGGTGTTTAGAGAGGTGAAGGATGTTGTTACACATGAAGTCCTATCAAAGGAACTTGAGAAGATAGAGTTTTAGCTAAAGGAGGATGAATTAGACTCTACAACAGAAGAAGACTCAGAAGAGGAAGAGCCACAAACTCCAGCTGTGAGAAGATCAGTTCGGGAAAGAAGGCAACCAAAAATGTGTAGTCCATCTGCTTTCTGTTCAAGTTTTGCTTTAACTATAACTGATGATCCCAGAACTTTCAGAGAGGCAGTAGATTCAAAGGATCAAAAACTCTGGAAGGAGGCCATGGTTGATGAAATGACATCCTTGCATAAAAATGAGGCATGGGATTTGGTGGAGTTGTCGGCTGGAAGGAAGCCCGTCGGGAGAAAATGGGTGTTTAAGAAGAAAATGAATGTAGAAGGCAAGGTGGATAAATACAAACCTTGGTTGGTAGCAAAAGGTTATTCCCAGGTGCCGGGAATTGATTTTGGTGATATTTTTTCTCCTATTGTCAAAGTTACTTCTATTACATTACTTTTATCTGTTGCTACTGCATTTGATTTTGAGATAGAACAGATGGATTTGAAGACAACATTTCTTCATGGGGATCTAGAAGAGGAGATCTACATGAAGAAACCTGAAGGCTTTATGATGAAGGGTAAGAAAGAACTGGTATGCAGGTTGAAGAAGTTTCTGTATGGCTTAAAACAGTCACCAAGGACGTGGTATCAGAAATTTGATACCTATATACGGGGACTTGGATTCACCAGAAGCAAGGAGGATCACTGTGTTTATTTTAAATTAATTGGTGACCATGTTATTTATTTGGTCTTGTCTGTGGATGATATGTTGTTGATTGGAAATGACAAAGAGATTATCCAAGAATTGAAGACCCAACTGTTCTCCAAATTCGACATGAAGGATCTGGGTGCTGCAAACTATATTTTGGGCATGGAAATTAAGAGAGATCGGGCAAAGAGGAAGCTCTGGTTAAACCAGAGGAAGTATGTCGAGACTATATTGTAGAGGTTCAATATGCGGGATAGTAGGCTTAGTGAATGTTCTATTCTAAGCAGGTGTAAAGCTATCTCTATTTCGAACAATGTCCCAAGACACAAAGAAAGAGGAGTATATGTCCCGTGTTCCATATGCAAGTGCAGTGGGTAGCCTGTTGTATGCAATGGTCTGTACTAGACCAGAAATTGCACATTCAGTGGGAGTATTGAGCAGGTTTATGTCAAACCCGGGAGAGGAGCATTGGACAGCAGTGAAGTGGGTTTTCGGATATTTACGTGGCACTAGTGATTATGACTTGTGCTACCAAGGAAGACCAGGATGGGAAAGAATGTTGGACATTCGTGGTTTTGTTGATGAAGACTAGGCTAGAGATTTGGACCAAAGAAGATCTACAAGTGGGTATGTGCTTAGCCTATTTGGATGTGTAGTTAGTTTGATGAGTAAAAGGTAGTATGTAGTTGTTCTTTCAACTATAGAGGTAGAATACATAGCAACCACTCATGAAAGAAAGGAAGTAGTTTAGTTGTAGAGATTTTGTTCAAGTATGGGGTTGGTGCAACGAGCTATAAGGATAGACCGTGATAGGCAAAGTGAAATTTTCTTGGCTAAGAACCATGCTCTTATCATTCAAAGACAAAGCACATTGATGTTCAATATCACTTTGTGAGAGATATGGTTGAGGCTAAAAGGGTGTTTCTGGTAAAGGTGGACACTTTGAAGAATGTTGTAGATGCATTGACGAATTCTATGAGCACTCAGAAGTTCTCTTGGTGTAGAGAAACAATGGGTGTTGAAGAATTTGCCTAATGAATAAGCTCTCATATGGCCCCCTGCAAAAAGAAAACAACAAGTGGGAGAATGTTGGGTATGTGTTATATTCTTTCCACGACTAGCCCCATGCGTTATACGTTGCACTGGGCGCAGTAGGGGGGCGGCAGCCCCCCCTGTCAAGGTCCGGGGCAGCGCCCCGACAAAATTTTTTTTTGGTGTGCGGACCCACCCATTTTTTTTTCATGAGTTTGCACATGGTTTTGGGGTACGATGGTTTTCGGCCCTTGGTATTTTGTAGATCCGGTCAAGGGAACTACGGTTATGTTCTAATCCAGGGTTAATGGATTGGGGTTTATGTATGCTTCGGCATGTATATATGTGTGTTGTAACACTAAAAGGAATATAATGAAATATCAAGCTGGTAGTCTCAATTTGGAATACAGGGGAAAATCTCTGTGTTTATCTGTTTTATGTTTTATGCTCTCGCTATTGTTTATTTTTTGTTATAATATTCGTGTGTAGATAATTTCTATTCAAGGTTAAAACCTACATAAATCAACCTATGTTATATGAACATGTAGAACATATAACTAAAAAAACAAAATGGAAAAACATTATGCAATGTTGAGGGTCCCTTCCCAACTTGACTAACATTGCAAAGAGCGATTAGATCAAGCTACAATGATGCATTGAAACTCCTGAATCAAACAAAATTTATTAATGTAAAGTCAACATTGTTTACAAGAAGAGGTAACATACATGCTTGTTGCCATAATGATCCTCCTATCAACTACCTAACTAAGCTTATTACAAGAATGAATGAAAAAATACCTTATGCTTTGTTCTAAGTCTTAATATTTGTACAAAAATATCATTGGGGTGGATGAAAACCAATCTCCCAATTTCATATTTTATAAACTACGAGATAGAGACAAATTAGTGAAATGAATCACCCAAGGTAAGTTTGGGTGAATTGCTCCCAAAAATACAAATGAGATACAAAAAATAATTTCCATACTCCATATGGATGGATAAGATTTGTTCCTCCTTTTCTATGCTCACCATTTCTTTTGTATTTTCCTCAAATTTAAGCAATGCTAGAAAACCTCGGTCGTATTGTGCATTTTGGGAAGATTGAAGTTAAGGAACCATGAATGTCTCTCAAACGATTTAGTATTTTGGAAAATGACCCAAGTTGTAACCAATTTTCCATACTAGAAACAAACCCCATGTTACGGAATTTTCGGATTCACCCTTATCACCTCAGAAATCATTCCTGAAGTTAGTTGTCTAGAAACTTTGACGTATAAAGTTGTTTTAGAACTAGAGCTTCACAAATGCGACCTAGATATGATGTAAATAGCATAAATTTAGTGCAATACCTTCAGCTTCAAAACCCATGTGGCAGAATTTCTTCTAGAAGGGTGTAAACATGTTAACTATGATCATATACTAAAATTGCACTGCTAGTATAGAAACTATACAAGATATTTCATCATTAAAAAAATCAACTTAAACCTCAATTAATATATTAGAGACTTAGTAATTAGGGAAAGTATAAAATTTTACCTCAAAATGCATGTCAAAGGGCCTTGGGTTCAAGGAGGTGAA
Source organism: Pinus albicaulis (assembly GCA_034641835.2). Taxonomy (NCBI): domain Eukaryota; kingdom Viridiplantae; phylum Streptophyta; class Pinopsida; order Pinales; family Pinaceae; genus Pinus; species Pinus albicaulis. The sequence goes on along the minus strand of CM076572.1, from coordinate 1,442,816,914 downwards.
AATCTATACTAAAATGGTAAATTATGTAGTTATGGAGGTAATATAAGAGTGATTAAAGGTCAAATAAGTGGTTGAAAAATATGACAATGTGGAAGCCCAACATCTCTTTATTTATTTTTAGGAACCACCATATGGAGGACATTAATCCCATATGTTGCTTTGTACACACCGAACTATAGGAGACACGAATATCCTCTAGTCTAGACAATAATGAGCTATCGCGTCATTTCATTTTGCGGACATTGACCAAATGATTGTTGCATTAACTTCAAACAAGAATATCTCCTCAATTATGAGGTGTTATGTGAGGAGCCACCCACCGTTGGAATTTCCATGATGAGGACCATCCAATGAAAGTGATCTAGACCCCTAAAATCTTGATTTTCCTTGTCATTTTTGTCATCAAAGATGGGGATTATTTTGGAGCTTCTTGGGTTGATAACAATGACAACCATATTTCAACACGACAAAGATGCCTCCTTATTTCTTTCCTTCCTTATGTCAATGCATCACTCTTACCTTCAATGTATGTTAGTTAAAGCCTATAATGTTTGCATTCTCTCCCCCTTTGAATTCAATGGCAAAGGGACAAATTTTTCTATCAAAAATTTTATAATCATGTGCTAATATGATCCTTTAAAGTCTTCCCAAGATTATATTCTTCTATTTAGCATATCTATCAATGTATGCATTCTCTAAGTGCCTATGAAACCCACAAATGTTTCCTAAATGTGATAAAATCTCCAAGTTTCTTTCATTGTTGATCAACTATACCTAAACATTCCTATGAACCTAATATAATAAAATCTGAAATTATATGACAAGTATAATATAATACAATTTTATACCAGGTAATTACTTAATGATTTTCAACCAATATTTTATGTTTTTGTTATCATTATATAATTACGATTCAGAAAATATCAACAATAAATGCAACAGAAATAATAAAGACCACATAAATTCAGCCATGCATAAAAGAAATAATATTTTTACCTAGGAAACCTATCCTTCGGAGAAAACCCAACAACTTTTCTTAGGAAAAAATATTCTTCAACAAGGCTTACAAATGAGCAATTTGTCTAGAAATATGGGCCAAAAATCCAAGTCAAATACTGGTAAAACCTATTAAAAACATATATTGTCAAATGTTGTTCAAACTAGTCAAAAATCAGAAATTCAACATTGGTTAGCTCGACCTATTCAAACTAGCATGTGATCAAATATAGGCTCGGTGATCGATTGTTGTCAAATTTGGCCCTATGGTCAATTGTGGTAAAATTGGCGATTTGCGGTCAAATCCCTCCTATTAATAGCTCACATGCGTGACCCCCTTGTAGTAAACTCTCGATCAAAATAGTTTGGTCAACTCTGGTAAACATTTGGTCAAATATCCTTCACACATTCCACAAAGAGAGAGATAGAAAATGAGGAAAATTTGATCTCCAAACTGATTTGTACTTTTTCTCATACTTTCTCTTCATTAGTCTCCAAAATAGGCATGTTAACATCTTATTTATACACATCGAGGGGCTGTGACAACCAGGGACATGTCCCTTTATTGGATGGTTGACTAGACTTGTTTTGGGTTGACTTATCTATGCAGGTTGACTTGAATAGCTCTTATTGTTGATAATTATGACTGAAATCAACATTAATTGCATTAGTATTATGAAATATAGTAGAAAAAATATGATCATTATGCTCTTGAAGGTAATTAAAATTTTTCTTTATCCCTAGTACCTGAGTACATAATGTAACTATCATAATATACTATGCTTCAGTGGTAGATAGAGAAATATAGGATTTCTTTTTTCTAAGCCAAGAGACCAGGAATTTCCTTAGAAAGAATTATCCTCCACTAATGCTTTTCTTTGCATCCATTATTCCAGCCAAATCCACGTCAATGTAGTCCTTAAGAGTAATATTTGTTCCCCTGGGATACCATAAACCATATTTCATAGTTCCTTGCAAGCACCTAAATATTATTTTAACAACATTGACATGAGTTTATTTTGGACCTGATTGAAATCTACCTACTAGTGTGGCAACCTGCATAATGTCAGACATTGATGCTATAAAATGGAGAAGGATATAGATCATTTATTTGCACATATTTTGAGTGTAATTTGGGAGATTCATTATCTTTGCTAAGTTTACAGGCTGTAACCAAAGAAGTGCTTACAAGGGCATAATTTTCCATTCAAAATTTCTTCAAAATTTCTTTAAGGTTTTTTCCTTGAGATATTAAAATGCCTTTTTCGGATTGATTGACCCGTAGCCCAAGGAAAAAGGATAATTCACTTAGCATGGACATTTCAAATTTTTTCTACACACTTTTCACAAATTTCTTGATCATGGAATCATCTTAACTAGAAAAAATATTATCATCCACATAGACAACAACAATCAATATGTTACATTCTTTAGCTTTGATATAAATATTATTTTTAGTGGAGCCTATGTTGAAACCTTGTTGATGAATATAACCATCCAATCTAGAGTACCATGCCCTAGGAGCTTGTTTTGAACCATATATTGCTTTATTTAGTTTGCATACATAACCTTCATCATCAACTAGTTGAAATCCCTTTGGATGTTTAATATAGACTTTCTCTTTGAGTTCTCCATTAAAAAAGGTTGACTATATATCCATCTGATATACTTTGAATCCTTTGAAACATGCAAAATATAGTAACATTCTAATATCTTCTAGATGGGATACTGGAGCAAAATTTTCATAAAAAACAATGCCTTAAATTTGTGCATAAGCTTTTCATACAAGTATCACTTTATTTCTCACAACCTGTCCATTTTCATTAAGCGTTTATATAAACCTATTTGATTCCAATTATATTTTGTCTTTTGGTCTTGGAACATATTCCCAAGTCTAATTCTTCTCAATTTGGTTCAACTCCTCATTCACGGATTTAATCCAATGTTCATTGATCTAGATCTCTTAGCTACCAGAAAACCAAGATCTTTTACATTTGTGATGTTATCAAAATTGCATGTGAAAGAGTATGAAAAAACACATGTGTAGACTTTAAAGAAGAGGAAATATAAAGACAACAATGATAAACAAAGGCACAAAACAACTTGATAACAGAGTTCACCCAGTGTAGGCTACATCTCCAGGCCCTGCTCAAAGTGGGGAGGCATATTTTATTAATATTTAGCGAAATAAAATTACATGCATGTACAAAAGATACCTTATAACTCCACTTCTAGGGATGGCCTAAAAATGCACACCTGTGTTGAATAAATGAATTTCACTCTTGAATTCCTGGTGCAAAATCGTGTCAAATTATTATAAAGTCAGCCCCTTTCTTCTTTGGTCAAAATATAGAACCTCGAGATATCAAAGATTCCCCAAAGATTTCTTCTCGCTGGTTGAATGGAATTTTTCTTCTTAGATGACAAATCTAACTTCACCACTGTGCTCCTTGCAAAAAACTGAGTAAAATGAGTATAAAGTTGGTCTGGTTTTGAAACTGTGAAAATTTTGTCTCTAAGGAATCTCCAAGATTCCTCAATATTCCATAAACATTTTGTGTTGTAGGTTGAATGATTCGCTGCTCATATGAGAAAATTGATTACACCATCATGTTACCTTCAAAAAACTGAGAAGATTGAGTATAAACTCGGCATAATTATGACAGTATGAAAATGTGGCCCCAAGGGAATCTTTTAGATTCCTCATGATTCCACAAATATTCCTCTCTTAAATTCAACTGAAGATATGTTACTCTGATACGGAAATTGATTACATCATTACACTCCTTACAAAAAACTAGATAAAATGAGTATAAACTCAACATAATTCTGAAACTGTGAAAATTTGGCCCCAAGGGAATATTTTAGATTCCTTGCATATTCCCCTGCGTCATGGTTCCACTCCTTGGTTTCTGTGTGCACTCAATTTTCCACCTCTGCATTGGGTTCGATGCCTTTATTCCCATGTGGTTGAATGACAAATATGAGTTTAAATATAAAAAATGGCATTAAGTTTTAAGTCTGTCTTCCTAGTAGAATGGTTTGAATTTGTTGGGTTGTTGGCCAATTTTAGTTTTTTTTTTTTTTTTTTAAATATGGACAAAATTTGTTGGCCGAAATTTTGGGGTCACCGAAAAAATTAAGTAGGCGACAATTTCGCCAATTTCGGCAGCTGGAAACCGTCACCACAAAGTGTCAAATTGTTGCCTCATTAATTTCTACCAAATTTAGTGGCCCCTAGATTTAGCTTGGCTTCCAATGTCAGTTGGTGTTCTGCTAACTTTAGCTAACGGGTCGAGTTGACCAAAACTTTGACTAGCCATAACTTTCACATACGACGTCGTATGAGGTGTCGTTTGCGTCGATTGAAAATCTTGCCATGAGCTCTTTGATTTGACTTTGATTCCATGGAAATCCAAGGACTTTTATTTTTGAGCTTTCCCTAAGCACTCTTTGAATCTCTAAGTGTTTCTGGAGCCACCTGGATCATTCCTCCCCACTTAAGGGTTTTCGGTCCTCCAAAATAACGAAACAATATGCAATTTGTTTTACTCCCTTATCTACGCAAGAAGTTTCATGACATACCACACTTCCTTCTCCTCTACCTTTGTTCTTCGGATTTGTAAGCGATGAACCGACACCTACATCCTATGCAAACTAGTGGTACAATCTTTGAAAAATACATATTCTTCTACAAGGCCAAATATGGCCAAAGAAAAATCCCATACTTGCTAAGAGTTTATAACACACTATTTGGTCAAATTTACATCATAATCATAATAGGGATCAATACCACAACTATTAAAAAAAAGAGGTCATAATACATCATCACGTTGCTTTCATAAGTGATGGAAAACATATCATCAATTTTACAATCATTTCGAAACATATGATTTATAAAATGTATCCATGAAAATCTTCTATCTCTAATGAAACCATCTATCACTGATCAAAGTGAATGGGTCATCATTTTGGAGCCGATTCACTTGTTGAAAAACTTCATTGACTGGTTCCTGCACACGCGCTTTGTCCTTCTTAAGACGTTGCTCTGGATGGAGCTCCCAACATGTGGCTCTTTGATGTCCACCTCTGTTGCAATGACTGCAAAAAATCTTCTTTCTCGAGACCTTCTTAACCTTCTTCCTTCCTTGATGTGTAGAAGGTGTTTCAAGTCTCATCCTCTTTCTTGTTGCCATCCTCTTCTAGCACTCGACAACCACACATTTATACAAGCCACAAAAACTACATGGTTTTCTACGCCATGATTTATGCTCATCATTAACGATATGCTTGTAATCAAAATGAAATTTTGATTAATGAGACATTTTATACCTTGATTTGGCTCTATCTTTGGAATGCCCACTCCCATTTGGAAATGACTTTCAAACATGATCATTCAAGACTTGTGAGGTATTCTCAACATCCTTCATTGTCTCAGACTTTTCACATGAAAATTCTCTTGTCTCTTCCTTTCTAACATAGTCCAAACTTGCATGTGGTAATTCCCCCACTTGGATGGGATTAACAATGCCTTGCCCATTAGCTACTAGGCCCTTGCCTTCATATCCCATCTAATTCAATAATCTTGAACCAATGCTTGTAGTGTGCTTTCCAAAAGCACCCAAATCATCATCATCATCATGTGAAAATGAAATTGAAGAACTGCCAACACTGTTTACCTCAGCTGTCAATTCTAAAGAAGGTGATGATAGATTCACTAAACTTTCGTTGCGCTTCAAATTTTCCAAGGCCTCTTCCATGGCTTGTAATTGAAGTTGCAATCTATTCTTCTCCTCTTGTGTTTTTTGTAGAAGTCTACTTAATTCAACATTCTCCACATGAAGGATTTCGTTGATCTCTTCAATTTAATGATGAGAAAAAAATGAACAAGAAGTATATCCACTTGAATATGTAGATGGAGAATCATCCTCTACTCTTTCTTTCTCCTATTCCTCTCTTGCCATTTTCCCCTCATAATCTGCATACATTATATATATCATGTGTGCGATCTTGAGGAGGGCCTCATAGAGATCTTTGTTGTTCTCCATTTCTCTTCTTGTTTTACGTTCAATCTCTGATTATCATTCACATTCTCAATTCACATCAGCGAAAATACTTCTCTGATAATAAACTTGATATGGATCTCTTAGCTACCGAAATTAACCAATATATTTTACTTATATGATGCTAACAGAATTGCATATGAAAGAGTATGAAAACCCACATGTGCATACTTTAAAGAAGAGGAAACATAAAGACAACAATGAGAAACAAAGGCACAAAAAAACTTGATAGTAGAGCCTTCTCAGGGCTTAATGGGTGTTGAATTATTTTTAGGGGGCATTTTAGAACCCACTACTAATATTTATGCTTCAAGATGCCATTGGAATCACTTCAAACTGATTTTTCAAACAAGACTTATGCAATTTAAAAACAAAATACACACTTTTTTCTTGATTTTGAGGATCTCGATATTGAAACTGATGTATCTCTATTATTTCGGATCCCCAAGATTTTATCTTTGGTCCTTTAGTAGCCCTCTAAATCTTGTTTCCAATGCCACAGGTCCGACCTGATTTGGAATCTTCAAGACAAAGTTATGCCCAATTTCTGACAATGACCTAATTATGGACTGGTTCAATAGAGTGAACATGTAGGGCATGCCACGTGTCACAATTTCCTCCTTCAGCTCTGAAATCGATACAAAAGAAACTAAAGTCCATGTAATTTTAGCCAATTTTTACAAAATTCCAATCTTATGCTCAAAGAGAGAGTTATGAAAATTTTCCCAAGGTCACATCTTTGAGATGAAATTGGGAACCTGTAAAAATCCTAACTTCCACAGATCATATCTCTGAAAATATTGCGAGCCAAGATCTGAAAATTTTCCATGAAGTTCCTTCGGATTGCGGTGCAAATGGTTTTCTTTTTTTTAGCTTCTGAACCTTTGTATAAGACAAGTTATAGTGAAAATTCCACGATGACCCGTTTGAAGCAGTGAAACCCCAGAATCCAAAGCTTTGATACCAAATGTTATGAAACCAGCTCACAAAATAGAAGAAAAGATAGATCAACATCTTAGAAATCAACCTCTTTGAGGAGGGAACCTCCTTTACATTACATAAATGAACAATTCTTGGATGACACAAATGAAAAAACCTCCTTTCTATATGTATGAGTCCATGGGGTCACAATATAATCCTATCCGACCTAACAATAATAATGTAAGGGAACAATAATAATAGTGGGCTATTATGGTGCACAATAATAACAATACGGGGACTACATGGGTAGAAAAAAAACAATAAGGGGGCTACACTAATAACAGTAAGGGACTACACTAGTAATATAGGGTCCTAACAAATGGATTTAAAAACAGATACAACTGTCATAGGCATTGAGGTGTTTAATAAGGATGGGGCAATAAAAAATATGTACATTGTAGGGTCTAAAGAAAGCACTGTCAAGAAAGAAATCATGGTTGAATCTTTAGATGATGATATACACTATCACTTAGATAAACATACAACTGTTGGAACTGAATGCCATACAAAACAATTTTATCCAACATTGGTTTTGCGGCTCATTGTGAATCTTCAGATGATGATATACACTATCACTCAGATAAACATACAACTGTTGGAATTGAATGCCATACAAAACAATTTTATCCAACATTGGTTTTGCGGCTCATTGTTTACCTTAAAATTTCTCTCATTTCTATATAACAATGAGAGGCACAATTAAAATTAGAAACATTCTCTAAATTATTGGTTTAGGGTTCACAAGAATATAAACCCATGGACTGTAGTAGAAACTGGATAGTGTACAACCACACCATGATGTTACAAAATAGTGAGAAACAGTTAAAAATAAAAAATTCTCCCTAAAACATTGGGTTATTAAAGGCATATCTGCATCCAACTAAGAGAGTTATTAAAGATACAACATTTAAAACTAATAAAAAAAATTATTCATGAAAATAAATGTACTATAAAAACCATCACATGCCATATCAATTCACACTAAAAGAAATAAAAACCTGCTCAAACATCCATGAACAATACAAAACCCAAAGCAACACATTCCATTAACATGATGCATTAAGAGTGCTTCCATAAGAATAAAATGTTTAAAGGCACCACAAATTGGCTTCAAAACTCAGACCAAAACTTAAATAATAGTGAAGAGACTTCATGTGTATACAACTCAAATTATGTTATTGCCCTAATTTCCCTTTATTCATGTCATTAATTAAAGAAACTCAAGTAATATTCCATTTAACTCCTAACAAATCTCCCAAGGTTATATAAAGTGAATCATTTCTTCATTTCTTCATATTATTTATATCATAAATTACATGTATATAAAGTTCAAGAACAAGGATAAGAAAAGAAGATAACTGGTTGCCAAATTTGAAATTTCATGCACAACCATTTGTTGGGTTATCCATCCATGTCAATACCTCTATACTATTTTGGTATTTTCCACAAAGATTAAAAGTAGCATGACAACAATTAGCTCAATGAAACTTTGAAATATCATGCTGAAACTATGTGACTAATAATATTAGCTCATGTGCAACACAATAACAATTTTACCATTCTAATTTGCATTGAAGTTTTCCACTACATCATACATATCATGCTAACAACTTTATTTGATACTAAACCTTTGATAAAAATAACCAATTTTTTGTATTCATAACTACACAATTTCTGAAGCGGAACCTCTCTTTACTACAACTCACCCACTAGTGGACATGGCTGACTTGTAACTTCTTTTGAGATCAAGTAAGTAGGTTATAAATAAGTATATCACCTGCTAGTGGACATGGTTGACTTTTAACATTTTTTTGGGATAGAGTAGATAGATGATAAATGGAGCTAACTATGGGTTAGCAAAGCGAAGTTTGTTTTTGTTTTTTAGTATCATAAATTTGAAACAAACAGTTTTAAACAAACCAGTCTCCTTAAAAATCAAATTTGTAGTACAAGAAAATGGAATCAATGCCATTGTTACAAGTTAGTTTGTTTTTGTTTTTTAGTATCATAAATTTGAAACAAACAGTTTTAAACAAACCAGTCTCCTTAAAAATCAAATTTGTAGTACAAGAAAATGGAAAGACAATTGAGAAAAAAAAGGAATTTTTGGAACTGATCTCACTAAATTGACGTGCTTCTTATCACAAAACCCCAACTCTCCTTCACCAAGATGGAGTCCAATGCCATAAGCTTCACTCTTACGAAACATTTCGGTGTCTGGACTCTGGATGGTTCCTGAGCTTTCCTCCTCTTGGGACTCTCGAGGACGACCTAAATCCGTATTTGATGAATCCTGGGGGACTTTTGGATGTACTTGGACACCAGCCAACAGATTTCATTTCTGTTTGTAATTATTTAAGTTATATTCTATGGCATATTCTTAATGTATACTTCATTTGAGTTGATAATTTATTGTAAATTTTGGATTTTATTGTGTAGAGGATGTCAGGTGCCATACACTTCTTGTGAAAGAAATCTTTAGCAGCACAAAAATGCTAAAAACAAGACCTGGCATCTTCTGCAGCTCAATGACATTGATATTCATGTACTTAAACATATTTATAGCATAAAACGGTACGGTACGGAGGTGAAAACACCAACACTTAATTAAACAGGCGTGGAATTTGACGTTGGACAAAATGTATTTCAACCTATCTACACAATTTCTGAAGCGGAACCTCTCTTTACTACAACTCACCCACTAGTGGACATGGCTGACTTGTAACTTCTTTTGAGATCAAGTAAGTAGGTTATCAATAAGTATATCACCTGCTAGTGGACATGGTTGACTTGTAACATTTTTTTGGGATAGAGTAGGTAGATGATAAATGGAGCTAACTATGGGTTAGCAAAGCGAATTATCAGACTAAAAAGAGTTTCAATGCCATTGTTACAAGTTTGTTTTTGTTTTTTAGTATCATAAATTTGAAACAAACAGTTTTAAACAAACCAGTCTCCTTAAAAATCAAATTTGTAGTACAAGAAAATGGAATCAATGCCATTGTTACAAGTTAGTTTGTTTTTGTTTTTTAGTATCATAAATTTGAAACAAACAGTTTTAAACAAACCAGTCTCCTTAAAAATCAAATTTGTAGTACAAGAAAATGGAAAGACAATTGAAAAAAATTTTAGACTGATCTCACTTAATTGACGTGCTTCTTATCACAAAACCCCAACTCTCCTTCACCAAGATGGAGTCCAATGCCATAAGCTTCACTCTTACGAAACATTTCGGTGTCTGGACTCTGGATGGTTCCTGAGCTTTCCTCCTCTTGGGACTCTCGAGGACGACCTAAATCCGTATTTGATGAATCCTGGGGGACTTTTGGATGTACTTGGACACCAGCCAACAGATTTCATTTCTGTTTGTAGTTATTTAAGTTATATTCTATGGCATATTCTTAATGTATACTTCATTTGAGTTGATAATTTATTGTAAATTTTGGATTTTATTGTGTAGAGGATGTCAGGTGCCATACACTTCCTGTGAAAGAATCTTTAGCAGCACAAAAATGCTAAAAACAAGACCTGGCATCTTCTGCAGCTCAATGACATTGATATTCATGTACTTAACATATTTATAGCATAAAACGGTACGGTACGGAGGTGAAAACACCAACACTTAATTAAACAGGCGTGGAATTTGACGTTGGACAAAATGTATTTCAACCTATCTACACAATTTCTGAAGCGGAACCTCTCTTTACTACAACTCACCCACTAGTGGACATGGCTGACTTGTAACTTCTTTTGAGATCAAGTAAGTAGGTTATCAATAAGTATATCACCTGCTAGTGGACATGGTTGACTTGTAACATTTTTTTGGGATAGAGTAGATAGATGATAAATGGAGCTAACTATGGGTTAGCAAAGCGAATTATCAGACTAAAAAGAGTTTCAATGCCATTGTTACAAGTTTGTTTTTGTTTTTTAGTATCATAAATTTGAAACAAACAGTTTTAAACAAACCAGTCTCCTTAAAAATCAAATTTGTAGTACAAGAAAATGGAATCAATGCCATTGTTACAAGTTTGTTTTTGTTTTTTAGTATCATAAATTTAAAACAAACAGTTTTAAACAAACCAGTCTCCTTAAAAATCAAATTTGTTGTACAAGAAAATGGAAAGACAATTGAGAAAAAAAAGGAATTTTTGGAACTGATCTCACTTAATTGACGTGCTTCTTATCACAAAACCCCAACTCTCCTTCACCAAGATGGAGTCCAATGCCATAAGCTTCACTCTTACGAAACATTTCGGTGTCTGGACTCTGGATGGTTCCTGAGCTTTCCTCCTCTTGGGATTCTCGAGGACGACCTAAATCCGTATTTGATGAATCCTGGGGGACTTTTGGATGTACTTGGACACCAGCCAACAGATTTCATTTCTGTTTGTAGTTATTTAAGTTATATTCTATGGCATATTCTTAATGTATACTTCATTTGAGTTGATAATTTATTGTAAATTTTGGATTTTATTGTGTAGAGGATGTCAGGTGCCATACACTTCCTGTGAAAGAATCTTTAGCAGCACAAAAATGCTAAAAACAAGACCTGGCATCTTCTGCAGCTCAATGACATTGATATTCATGTACTTAACATATTTATAGCATAAAACGGTACGGTACGGAGGTGAAAACACCAACACTTAATTAAACAGGCGTGGAATTTGACGTTGGACAAAATGTATTTCATTAAAAAAATTGAAAAGAGTAAATTTGATCTCTAAATTTTAATGAGTGGTTTAAATAGAGGTCAAATTAGGCAATTTCAGTATTTTCTTTTCACCATTACTTGTTCAATGGGCTGGAAATGAAACTGTTATAGACACCTAAAGGAATATGGAGAAAGATTGAACACCATTTTATGGAGAAAGATTGGATACCATTGACATACATTTTATAAATAGTTTTTGGTTTTATAGAGTTGGATAGTCAGCTATTGTAATTACCTTGAAACCTATTTCTTAATTGTTATAGAAAAAAATTGCATGTAACAAAGAAAAAAATTGGACACTCAAAAATTTACAAATCATCATCATCAAATTTCCACTTAAGAAAATTTTTAAATTCCAATAAATCTCAAATTAACATTATATTTTTTTTATCACTAATCAAATATAATAATACAAAGATGTAGAATTTGAATAACTCATATCCATATCAAATTCACAAGATAAAAAAAAAAACATATTTTAGCCAACTATTATACTTTTAACAACTTAGTAATAAATGCAAGGACTGAACAACATTCTCTAATAATTATACTCGCAGAAACTTTCTAGATGCAAGGTCATTCTGTAATAGTTAGATGAAAACCAAATAAAGTAAAGACAATGATGTACAATTTGAATAATATCAAATCAACCAAAAAAAATACTCTTAACAACTTAGTAAATGCAAACACTGAACGACATTTTCAGATAGCTATACGTGCAGAGTTGCAGTAACTTTCAAGATGCAAGGACAGATGAAAATTGTAGTAGAATGTTATTTTTCTCCAGGACTACTGTTTGTTTGGTTCGACACACTCTTAAATCTTTAAACATCTGATCTTATGATCCGATCCAACTACTGACAATGATGGCATGAATCAGCACTCATGGATATAAGTAAAGCTCCTAAATATATCTTGAGGAAGGAAAAATAAATGCTCGAGATATGAGACCAATATGAGATCAATCCATGGGTGAAATGACAATTTTCCCTTTAGCTCTTCCACTTTCAAGATACTTGAAAGCCTCCCTAACATTTGAAAATGCATATGGGCAAATGGGATCAATCACTGGCTTCAATTTTTCGCACTCTATATAGCCTCTAAGCTTCTCCAAGTTACAACCACTCGCAGTCACAACGTAAGATTCTGCCCTCGGATGAGGTGAAGGGTTGGCAATATCTATAATTTTTGCTTTCTCCTTCGCAACCACATAAGATCTATGCGAATCTCCTGCAAAATCCAACTCATGCTTCTAATCAATATTTTTCCCAGAACAAAGACATAAATCAGGAAAGGTGCTCAAAGGGTAAATCTAGAATAACCATTGGATCCTTTTAGACAAAAGCTGTTTTTGGGTTTTATACAGAAAAACTGTCAATCAAAATTGAAGACAAACCTTACATTTTGCAAAGTAAAATGCCAAATGGCATATAATGAAGAATATAGATCTGCAGGAATTTCTACACAAGAATCGAGATTCTTAATTTGATTTTGGCCTACAAGCTTTGAGCTCAAGCATAACTTTTATCAAGCAACCTCATTTTCACCAGGCATGGGAGGTCTGCATCAGAGTACAAAAGATGTAGACCAAGGTGAATATATGGTTTCCAGTCTGCAGGCTGTAAGCTTGGCCACTAGACCAGAATCCAACTTTGTTCATTCTACATTATTAGTATTATTGGGATTGTTATTCTTGCATTGTTGATAATTATTAAAACTTGTTTGGCAAACCTTAAGTCTTAAAAGCAACAGAATTTTATCATAAATATTAGTGGCAACTTGGCAAGAGTAGTTGTTGACATTTATGGATCAGACATAGCAAAATGATCCAATAATTTTATTATCACAACTTACAATTTAGCATAAATTTGAATTAAACTTCTCCACATCATTACCATTTTGTGTAAAGGGGGAGACTGAAACTGTATTAATTTCCAAATATACTGATTTTAAATTTGAACTGGTAATGCAAATCTCAAACTTAAACTCCCTGCTTATTAGGTATCCAAACTACCAAAAGGCAGTCAGTGAGATTGCCAAAGATAGCAAATTTATATAAAATGAGGATACATCAAAAATAAAAGGGAAAAAGCCAGTCGAACCTACCAATGGTGTCAAAAACAAAGTCAAACTTTTGTGGTATTTGATCATAGCTTTGCTTCCTATAATCAATCACTGTATCAGCTCCTAATTGTCTCAAAAAATCCACATTCCCAGTGCTTGTAGTAGTTGCTATTTTTGAAGCTCCATACACATACTTGGCAAGCTGAACAACACAAGTATTAGTACAACTTCTTACATAATCATATGCAGAGGAGGGAGATTATTAAAGGAAAAAGATCTAATATTCACTTTTACCTGAATAGCCAGGCTACCAACATCTCCTGCTCCTCCTACAACTAACACAGTCTGACCCCTTTGAAAATTTACTCTGTCAAAACCTTCCTGGGCAGTTTGAAGAGCTAGAGGAAAGCTGGCTGCTTCTTCAAAGGACATGTTTTCAGGCTTCAAAGCAATAAGACTCTCTTCCACTGCTGTGTATTGTGTTAAAGTTCCACATTGTTTTGGCCTACCTGTCTTGAAGTTTTGGATGTTGCCATATACTTCATCACCCTTGCTAAATTTTGAGACATTATCTCCTTCATCAACTATTACTCCTGCCACATCACAACCTGGCACTACCTGTCAAACAATTCAAAGAGACATGCAGTTCTGGAAATCAGGTCCTTGGATCAAATTCATATGTTCTATTAACATTTGAGAATATGGGTATTTTTAATATTCATTGAGAGTGATGCAATGGACCTGAAAATTATTGAAAGAAAGGGTTATATGTCATATGATCCCAAAACAACCGTGAATTCTCATAAATATGATTTGTAATGTCCAATATAGATTGTGTTTTTTCGCCTTATTTTCCTGACAGACATTTTAGATTTGACTACTGAACAATAAAAACGTGCGTAAAAAATGCGCAATAATGGATTGCTGCTGGGTTTTATCTTAACGAAATGATCCAATAGCCAGGCAGTACCATGTGGGATATGATCATACGGACAGGTATTTGCTTACAGAACACATTGTTGTTGACTAACTTTTCACGAGGAGAGTTATCCAATCTATTAGTGAGATGTAACGATATTCAGATCAGAGTTGGCTATGTAGGTCTTGACCAGAACTAGTAGTTTTAGAAATAGATTATTCATAGGGGGGTTTTGTAAATTTATGAGAAATGCGGTAATGGACCTGAAAAACAATATAACGGGGGTATACAATCGAGAAAACATAAACTCAGTCAAAACTCTAAGCTCTGGAAATTA
The DNA here is from genome assembly GCA_034641835.2 of Pinus albicaulis. Classification (NCBI taxonomy): domain Eukaryota; kingdom Viridiplantae; phylum Streptophyta; class Pinopsida; order Pinales; family Pinaceae; genus Pinus; species Pinus albicaulis. Next base: position 1,442,801,840 of record CM076572.1, on the reverse strand, counting down.
TAAAGTTCAGATTATGCTCGTTTTGCAAGTCATTGCAAGCTATGAAATGGGCCTGAAAAACATTGAGAAAATCAACTCAAACAAGCTGTGAGTCTAATAAAAAACTAGAGATGAAATCCTTCGAACAGTTTTCTGCAAATTTGATAGATATGCTGCAATGAACATGAAAGTAATGCACTTGAGGGTCATATGAAAAGTAATTCTTCATCTTGTATGACAATAAAGACATTCAATGATACAAAACAACTTTGATCATCTAATTCATTGAATTTGAACTTTATAATATAAAATATAACGATGGTTTGTAAGAAATTTCATGAGAAGAGTTGGGCTCTTACAGGGAATTCCAAATTAGTGTCCTTGAATTCTCCATTGCGTAGTCTGAAGTCTACGGGATTGAGTGCAGCAGCACGAACTCTAACAAGAACCTGATTATCCCCCAGTTGAGGCACAGGGAAGTCACCATACTGCAGTACCTCTGTGGTTCCATGCTCCTTGTAAAACCAAGCCTTCTGGATATAATTCATGTTACTTTTTCTTCTGATTCACCAACTTCAAGAACCCGTTGAAGCAAGAACCAAACAGCAGGTAAAAAGCCCAGAAAATAGAGTGAGAGATTCTGTTGATGTGACAGGTAGTGGTGTGTGGGGAATATCTGCTGTAAGTGTGTGCAGTGGAGCCCACGCCTTTTCCAATCAACTAGGGTATGGTATACCTTGGTACAATGGCCGTGATGTTGACGTAAGGGGGATCTTTTCAACACCTGCTCCTTTGATTGTAATGGGTTCTATTGACGTTGCCGCATGAACTCCATGAAAATAAAGATCTTTGACGCCTAATTCTGCACACTCGTCAACATCAACAAAGCACGGCTAATAATGCAATGCAATGCAGGGTGCCGCTGCTGCCAACCCCTATCTTAGTTCAAGCATCCATTTCCATTACAGTCAACAACAAACTTGTCAACAGAACCCAATGGACCGTTGGTTCATGGGTCAGTACCGTTAAAAGCTATAACTCAACAGAACACAATGAACCGTTGGTTCATGGGTCAGCACCGTTAAAAGCCATCACCCAAATTGCATTCTCCTCCGCCATTTGAAGATATAGAAGAGGCGCAGGGTTAAATTTGACGGATATTTACTTGTTTTCTACTTTATTTAATGGTAAAATATTATCAATTTTAAAATCAGTTGATATAATATTTATTTAATTTTAAAAATAGTCCAAATTGTCCATGTCAATATATATTTCAATAATTTTAATTAAAACTTAAAAAAAATAAAATAAAATTATTATATTATATTAAATTAAAGTCTTCTCAGAAATGACTTTGATCCCCTGTAATCAAGGTTCTTTATTTTTTTTAAATCATTTTGGTTTGTTGAAATCAAGTTTATTGATTTCAAGGTAGTATCAAAATCTTTCAATTTTTTCTATGGTTTCCATCCTATGTAATCAAGGTAATTGATTTTCATTAAAATCAATGGCCTAGAACATTTTATCAAAATTTTTAACATTTTTTTATTGGTTTGATCATTTTGGATCCTTCTAATCAAGTTTATTGAAATTTTTCATTAAAATCAATAACCTTGAGCACATCTTATCAAAACTTTTCACATTTTCATGTTGGTTATATCATTGGTTTAAATGAAAAATTAAAGACCTTTTTGTTGAGAATATGTAGCTGGCTTTTTCTCAAATTATGATGGGAATATGCTGACAGATATAATACATATCTTATCATAGCGCCCAATGATGATCTATAATGGGAAAGATGCTTCTCACAGCACTATTTACTCTATGTTGTACGATGTACTGTTTGTATATTTCTATATAAAAATAGTGTTTTTTTCTTTCTGAAAAAAAAGAAAAATTAATGATTTTGATAGTATCTATCTAAAGTCATATAGGAGAAATGTAAAAGCCTTTGGTTAGATGATATCCAAGAATTTAAGAATGGGATTTAAATTTGACCTCTAGTTACCGATTTTTACAAATATTATTAATTTTAAAATTAGCAATTCTTAATATTGTTTATTTAATTTAAAAAATGTATACAATAAAAAATAGTGTACATATATGTTTCAATGGCTTTGATCAAATTGATAAAATTTAACGGTGTCTTTATTACCTACGATTAAAGCCTTTCACATTTGTTGAAAGATGACTTTGGTCTTGAACAAGGTCATTCATATTCTTAATGTTGTTTATTTAATTTTAAAAATGTATACAATAAAAAATAGTGTACATATATGTTTCAATGGCTTTGATCAAAATTGATAAAATTTAACGGTGTCTTTATTACCTCCGATCAAAGCCTTTCACATTTATTGAAAGATGACTTTGGTATTGAACAAGGTTATTCATTTTTTATTTGAGAGTTGGATTTGGTCAAATGTGATTGAGGCAGTTAGTTTTAATGAAAAATCAGTGACCTTAATTATACAAAGTCATATCTTCCGCAAAGTATAGAGTTTTGGATAGATGTGAACAAAGCATTCAAAGGTAGGAGTTAAATTTGATGGGTATTTATCCATTTTTATCTTGATCATTTAATTTTAAAAATGTATACAGTAAAAAAATAGTAAAAAATGGTGTACATATATGTTTCAATGGTTTTGACAAAGTTGATAAAAATTAACGGTCGTCATTATATTGGACCAAAGCCCTTCACATTTATTGGGAGATGATTATGATCAAAATAATTGATTTTTCATTGAAACCAATGACCTTGACCTTATCATATCAAAGCCCTTTACATTTCCTTGAGAGTTGGATTGGGTCAAATAGGCAGTTGGTCTTAATGAACATATCATATCAAAGCCCTTCACATATAGCGAGAGTTGGATTTGATCAAATAGGCAATTGGTCTTAATGAAAAATCAAGGCATGCACATGATATGTATTTATCCATTATTTTATTTAACTATAAAACATTACCAATTTTAAAACTAACAATTTAAAATGATTTTCATTTAATTTAATTATATATATGTATATATATATGGATGGAAGATAATTATGATAAAAAACAATTGATTTTTCATTAAAACCAACAACCTTGACCTTATCATATCAAATTGATTTTTCATTAAAACCAACAACCTTTGACCTTATCATATCAAAGCCCTTTACATTTCCTTGAGAGTTGGATTGGGTCAAATAGGTAGTTGGTCTTAATGACCATATCAAGGCCAATCCATTGGCCTTGATGAGAAATTAATGACCTTGATCACATTGTGCCAAATTCATATCTTATGAAATGTAAAAGGATTTGATTAGATGTGACCAAGGCCATTCGAATGATAAATGTGAAGGGTTTTGGTCAAATATAATCAAGTTTGTTGGTTTTAATGAAAAATCAATGGTCATGATAACATTGGGCCAAAGTCATCTCTCGAGAAATGTGAAGGGATTTGGTCAAAGGTCATGGATTTGATTTGGTCTAATGTGATCAAGGTTGCTTTGGTATAATGTGATCAAGGCCATTGGATTTTCACTAGCCTAGATCCATCTTAACTTGGATCTACCAAGTGCCCAAGAGGGATCAAATCTCCTTTCACTCTAAAAGAGGCTTTCATCTCAAAATATTTGATCCCTTTCGACTCTTGTGGATGAGGAGTTAAGATGGATGTAGATTGGTATAAACATCTTAACAAACATTGATATAAAATTATTTAATATGAATAGTTAAGTTGAATTCATTTTCTTTAAACAATATCTAATTCATACATATGTATCTAGACATATATATCCAAAGATTTACTATATATTAATGTAGCTTGTAAGATGCGATACATATTTTTATTAGTATATTTAAATAAGAAAGGAAATCTTTTAGAGTGAAAGGAAATTTGATCCCTTAAATTGGTAGATCTGGAGTTAATAACTATAATTATAAATACAATTATTAATTTTGTATTTTATTTAATTTTTTATACTAACCAAGTCAAAATGTTTAGAGGATATTACAACATTGTTGGAGAGTGCCTTTCTAGGAAGTTATTTTCAACCTTTTATTATTTTTTAATTGGCCCCACATGTAAATGTTTACAAACATTTACACCACTACAACATCTCTCCTCTAATTTTTTTCTTTTAGATTTAATTTTAAAAAACGTTACAAAATAAAATATTTATAAAATATTTTGATTGAAATAAATTATAGTTATTGGGCAAGTGGTATTGATAAACCATGTTATTGGCCCATGATATTGTAACAAACTCTATTTACAAGTTAAGAATATCCATGGTAAAATGAGGTTGAATATTCATTGTTAAGAAACTTGTTATATTGTATGTTTATTGTAAGTACTATGTTTTAATATAAATAATGTTATAAAAATAAATTCAAATAAAATATTTATAATTTATGGTTATTTTTTAAATGATTTATGGTTTTTGGGTATGTGGTATTGATAAGCCATAGTATTGGCCCATGGTATTTTAAGAAATCGTATTTAGAAGTTAATAATATGCATGGTAAAATGGGGTAAATATTCTTGTTATATTGTAAATATTATTTTTTTCTTATTAGTTAAATTTAGATATGTCACATAATTTTAATTTATAACTATTATTTATATGTTATATATTTTAATGTAATCTATATATTATCATTTTCTTTTATATAAAAAAATTGTTGGTAATTTTATTGATAAAAATAAAATTACAATTAAAAAACTGAATCTAAAAAATATTTATATCTAACGTCGAACATCTTATTTATATCTAACCTATACCATATCGTCTAACATCATATTTATATCTAACCTCTACCATCTCACATCTAAGGCTTAGAGATATACCTTATACTGGGTTGTAGAGTACGTCTAACATCATATTTATATCTAACCTCTACCATCTCGCATCTAAGGCCTACACATATACCTTATACTAGGTTGTAAAGCACCTTTCAACATAATAAGACCAATGTCATAGTCTACATGTAATAGGTTTTTGAAGCTTTTAGGGACATATTTTCTCGTGAAATTTTCCTATTTGTTGGAATAATTTTTTTTAGCCGATTCAAGGGTTTTCACGGTGTTTAATCCATATAAGTTAGGTCCCTATATTACTAGTGTAGTTACTTATTTTTGTTAGTGTAGCCCTTTTATTATTAATGTGTACCCTTGTAGTCCCCATATTGTTATTATTGTGCCCCATAAAAGCCCACTATTGTTATTGTTGTGCCCTTAAATTATTATTCTTAGGTCATCTACGATTATATTGTGACCCCATGGACTCCTATATATAGAAAGGGGGTTTTGTCATTTGTATTATCTAAGAACTGTTCATTCATGTAATGTAAAGGAGGTTGCCCCCTCGAAGTGGCCGATTTATAAGGCATTGATCTCTCTTTTCTTCTATTTTGGGAGCTGGTTTTATAACATTTGGTATCAGAGTTTTTGATTATAGGGTTCCGTTGTTTCAAACAGGTAATCGTGGAATATTCGCTATAAATATTTTTCTACGAAGGCTCAAAAGCTAAAACAAAAACCCATTTGTGAAGAAATCTCGAGGAACTTCGTGTAAAAATTTCAAATCTTGATTCACAATATTTTCAGAAATATGATATGTGGAAGTTAGAGTTTTTGCAGGATCCCGAATTTCATCTCAAAGAGGTGACCCCCGGAAAACTTTCATAACTCTCTCTCTGAGCATCACATTGGAATTTTGTAAAAAGTGGCTAAAATTACATGGACTGCAGGTTTCTATGTATCGATTTTAGAGCCGAAGGAGGAAACTGTTGGAAATGTTGTCATTGATGGCAAAGGAGATGACAAAGGAGGAGCACTTGAAACAGAAACAAGGCAAAGAGAACATGAGACATGAAGCAGAGGAATTTTTAGAAGGGTCAGTTGATTGGAGATCTAGAGAGGAAACATAGGAGCATCAGGAGCAAGGAGCAGCATCAGTCAAGGAGCAGAGGTATTTGATTTGAGATATATACAATGAGAAACTAGTTCTGAGTGTGGGAACATATTATAGAAGGAATATTCGAGGTTCTGTGGAAAAAAGGAAACATGTATTGACTGCCGGAATTGTCTATGAAAGTATGAATAGAGTGTTGAAAATTAAAATGATGATTGGTCGAAAAGTTACCTCTTATGCACAGACCATACCAGTAGAGGCCATTAAAAGAGTTATGTTTGTGGACAATGTAAACTCTGTATCTGACTGTATCTGAGACTTTAACTGTGATTCTGTATATGGTTAAAGTAAATTGATGATTGGTCGAAAGTTACCTCTTATGCACAGACCATACCAGTAGAGGCTGTTAAAGGAGTTATGTAAAATGAGCGTTGATGAATATATGAGATTGACTGATCCTGTTTCGAATTGGGTATTGAATAAAGCACTTTGTACGAACCTGTAAACTCTGTTATGTATTGTGATGCGTAAAGTTCTGGGACTCAAGACCCAGGTGAGGTCTTCGTTATTATGGCACAATTGAATATGTGTTTCAAGAGTATGAAGGTTCGGAGGCAGAACGAATTTAAGGGCAGAATTGAAAAGAAAAATAACAGTCGGGTTCTGTGTATATGGGTTAATACACAATCGGTACATTTAAATGAAGAATATAGGTTAAAATAAACCATTGAAGAAAAATTATAAATAGTGGAACCCGGAGTCAAGAGCGGAACCCTGAGAAAACAGTGAAACTGACGCTAAAAATCCAGTGGGTTCGCACGATAGTTAAAGTGGTAATAAGAATTGTGAAAATGAACGCGATCAATGTCGTTGATGGCCACGTGTCCTAAAGTGGTTTTGTAAAACAAATTTTTTCGCGCAAGTTTAAAGTGTTAACCTTCGTACCAATAAAAAATGCGAAAACCATGAAGGATCATTGGATTGAGGTTGGAGGAGCGATAAGCTGTCCGTCATTGGATGCGAGTGGCTTGTTAATGGAGGTGGGCCCCAAGAACATATATGTATTACAATGTCACGTCGGGTTTGGTTATAAGTTGATTGATGATTCGAATGAAATGTTACAAAGGGTGCGGACCTATGGTAATTTATATAATGTGGATATATTATAATGATAGGGCCGAAGGTTAACATATTGGGCTATGTTGTATAGTTCGGCTTTTATGTTATGATATACTGACAATTGGTGCATAAACCAAAGTTAAACCTTGAATGAGAAGGGTTTATAAAGCTGTGGGGCCCGAACTCTAATATATGGTGATATCTGATATTTTAATCAAAATCGGAGTTTGTACAAATTGCTATAGCCGAAGGTGCAGGCGGTAATGTGTTGGTTAAGTTAAAATAGTGAAGGCGCATATATATAATTTGATGCATTGGTTAAGTCTAAAAAGTGAAGGCGAATATATTATAATGAATTGAAGTTTATGTTGAATATTTCTTAACGATTGATCTGAGGAATATATATATATATATGTTGATCTATATATTTTGACGAAACCATGTGCATGTAAGAATTTGTATATACGAACCATATGATATACTGTGGGGCCTGAGGACATTATATAAGCGTTCACTGACGATTTAAATACGAAAAAAAAAGGTTTCATTATAATGTTGAAGGCGTCGTATATGTTGACATATGTGAAAAACGAGAATTTATTGTTGGTTTGTTATATGTAATGCATACCAACATATATTATGAAGAATGGGGATATATCAAAGGTAAAGAGGCAAAGTATATACATATGCAACGCTTTATATACAAAGTACCATAAGGTGGGACCCTCACGAATCGCATTGGAGAAACTTATGGCAGTGGAGCACGTTAACAAAAGTTTTGATTGCGATTAAGTTCCAGACCTGATTCATTATACACGGGAGTCTCATATTTGTTTGAATTCTGACTTAAAGCGCATCGGAGCGATTCATCGCATTAGCGCAGTGAAGTGAATAGTGATTAATCGCATCGGAGGAGAACAGAACATTGGAGCATTCTATTGAAAGATGCGATTGCGATTAATGATCGGGTCTTTCGCAAAGGCATGAATCGCATCGGAACAAATGCATCAATCGCAATCGGAAGTATTCAGAAGCGATCCATCACATCAGGGATTAAGAAAAGTCTATGGTTTTTAATCATAAAGTATTGTGGAAGGTTCAATAGTAATCGGGTAAAAAGAACTCCGCATCAATGTAAACATTGGTTCGCACCATAATAAAGCTCATATGGTTCACATTAAAATAAACATAAGCTTGAATTTGAAATATAGAAGCTGAGACCATTAGTACGTTGGCTCTGTGTGTAACTCAAAGCCAAATCTTGTATGAAGCGGAAATGTGAAATTGCTTTCGGGACAGTGGAAGCGCTTGAATGCATTTCCGTTTAAAATTGATTTGTGTGGGCCTGAAGACTGTTGGATGTTGGCTTTAATAAAGGTTTAAGTTTAAAACATGTGCGTTCTATTATGAACCATCATATGGTCCCAACCATGGGATTACTACAGTAAAAGAAAATTTTCCGCATGTTATTAAAATTACCCAGATTGGTTGAGAATTATTTGAGTGAAAATGTGGGATGCATTTATATGCACAGGAAAGTGAAAATGTGGGCTCGACAGGTATACATACACAGTGAACAGGAATATGCACAGGAATGATTTTGACAGTTATACATGCACAGAAAGCAGGAGAGGGTGCAGAAGCTGACAAAGGCAGTGAACAACAGAGGTATGCAGAACAGTTTCTTAACAGCAACAGAAAAGATAAAACTAGCAAAGCCAAAGGCCAGAAAATGGGCTGAGTGAAATTGACATATGTAACTGAAAAATTGAATGTATATGTTTTAATTGATTTTATATTGTTTGTGATGCATTGGCAAGTCTCCGGAGGAAAACAAAAATCCCACTGTAAATTTGAAATTAATACATATTGTTATATTTTTCTAACTGAGTTGATAAAAGAAATAAGGAGGTAGAAGGAAAAGAGGCATGTCTGTCCATTTCGAATTCCCAGTAGAATGAAAACAACCATGAAGCTATTTTGTACAAAATAGGGAATATCCAAGGGTAGAAGGCAATGAAAACAGAGAGAGAGAAGAAGAGAGTGTGCAGAAGAATTGAAGAGATTTGAAGAATATAAGAAAGCTGCAAGACGTAAGAGAATGCAGAAATGATGCAGTGAAGCTGATTAGAAGAAGGGGCTGATAGAAAAGCAGAGAATGCAGAAATGAAGCAGTGAGCCAGAGAAGAAAGAGAAGCTGATAGAGAATCTAAAAAGATGCAAAGATGATACAGGGCAGATATGAGGACTGATGGACAACAGAAATGAAGGTACAAAATAGAGTTGATATCCAAGGTAAATTAGCAAGTGTTTTCTTTTGAAAAAGTAAGGAATTTGGAGCTTCCCTATCAAGTTGTAGCTTCATAGATGTCAGTTGTAGCTGACTGAGGTTGGAGCCTCCTATAGGTTGGTGCCTACAGAAAATTGAGGGTATTCGGAGCTTCCTTGCAAGTTGTAGCTTGTAGAATTGAGGTAGGAGCCTCCTGTAGGTTGGTGCCTACAGAAAATCAGTGGTGAGAAGGAGTTGGAGCTTGCCTTTGCATCAAAACAATAATAAGATGTGGTTTTCTCCCTTTATGGGTTTCCACTTATATCTGGTGTCCCTGTGCATGATGTTTATGTGTTGATATGGTTTATATCATCTGCTTAATACTTGCTGCTGTTACATTGCACTAATACTTGCTGCTCACATTCTATGATTACTCACATATTAAGTTGAACATGAACGTGTAAATAAGTTTTAATAAAAAAAATTAAAAGTGCATGTATGTGTTAAACTGATTCACCCCCCCCCTCTCAGTTTAACTAAGGGTTCAACAGAAACAATGACACGTGGCACATCATAGAAGTTTTCTCTACTGAACAGGTCCATAATTAGGTCATTGTGGGAGATTGGGCATAAATTTGTCTTGAAGAATCCAAATCAGGTCAGACTTATGGAATTGGAAAGAAGATTCAGAAGGATACTAAAGGGCCAAAGATAAAATATCGGGGATCCAAAATTACAGAGATACATCAATTTCAATATCGAGCTCCTCAAAATCAAGAAAAAAGTGTGTATTTTTTTTGAAATTGCATAAGTCCTGTTTGAAAAATTAGCTTGAAGTGATTCCAAGGGCATACTGAAGCATAGATATCAGTATTGGGTTCTAAAATGGATCCTCAAAATAATTCAACACCCATTAAGTCCTCAGAAGGCTCTATTATGACTCATGAAGAGGAAGAAGTGAAACATGATATATCAAAATTACAAGACCAAGTGCACCAAATTTCTCTCTCAGAAAGAGTAAAAAAAATGAAATGGAAGTTTTGAAGAAAGGCATGGAAGCTAATATGGATGGTTTGAAGAAAGGCATGGAGGCTAAGATGGATGGTTTGAAGAATGACATGGAAGCTAAGATGGATGGCATGGAAGCTAATATGGATGACATGGAAGGTAAGATTGATGAAAAAATGAAAGACAACATGGAAGAAATGAAGAATGATATAAAAGCAAGCATGGAAGGTTTGAAATTTTTGATACAAGAAATTATTTCTAATTGATAAAAGGTGTAGAGGAAACTCATGATGATAACAAAATAAATCTTTAGCATGATTTCAGAAACTCTAATGTTGTATTGAAGACCCACATATTCCAAAGATCGATATGAGAAAGTATGATGACAAGGATCCCTTAACATGGATATTATAGATGGAGAAATATTTTGATCTCCATAATCTACAAAACACACAAAAGGTATGCATTGCAAATTTATATTTAGAACAAAATACTTTTGTATGGTATTGATGGCTTTTCTCTCGTAAACAAATTGTCACTTGGTCAGTTTTTACGGAGGAAATGATAGCACATTATGAGGATACAAAGAGCAACACCTTCTTTAGCCAATTGATAAATCTCAAACAAAAGGGTTCAATTGTGGAACACATTGAGGACTTCCAAAAATTGAATATAAGGGTAACTGATATTCCAGAGGAACACAATATTGATGTCTTCATAGGGACTTTAAAGAATAACATCCAACATGATGTTCGACTTTGGGAACATGATTAATTTGAGAAGGCATTCAAGTTGGCAAGAAAAATTTAAAGTAAAATTATGGCGACAAGGAAGCCTACCACTCACATCTATAAATATGGAAGTGTTGCTACTCCTAGAATTCCAAAAACTACAAGGTTGAAACCACAAATATTGGAAGAAAAAAGAGAAAAATGGCTTTGCTACAGTTGTGCTAGAAAATACACTAAAGGTCATAAGTGTGCTGAGAAGAAATTATTTTACATAGATTGTGAATAGGAGGAAGAAAATGAACAAGAAAATTCAAAAGAAGAGGATATACACTAGAAACAAACCCTGTAGAAAATTTTGAATAACTGATATATTATTCACCAAGATTCTCCTGATCACACACTATTTTATCTTTATGCATAATACAGAATCTCTTCTACCATTGATCATTAATTGTGGAAATAAAATCAATTGCATGCACACATTAAAACCACAAACAATCACACATATGAACACAGTATTTCATGGGAAAGCTTAAAGCTGAAAACCCCAAACTATATGTATATTATATGTCATGGAGACCATGTAACAATCATTGTACAAAGCTCCTCACAAGCTCTCAGCACAACCTCGAATTTCTACACACTATCAAGCTAGATCTAGCAAAACACATGCTCCAATATTTTTCCACTTGATAGCTAGCCTCTATTGCGTAATAAATGCTATGCGATGGCTCATTAAATAACATAAACCACCTGGCTTGTACTGTGCAATCCTCATGGGCTTGTCCAATCACTATGTGTTGCAAATAGCAATAGTATAGTCACAACTGATAGTTAACCTGCTCTTTCACCTATCTCTGCACTGGTCTCCAGTGAAACTGTCCATGCACTGAAGTTAACTGATGTATTCTTTAGTTGATTAATGAGTTTATAATTAGTGAATTAATTAATAATTAATTCAAACTACTCTCACTAATTGTATCAATCAGTTAAACTAGATACAAATAGCTCAACTATGTTTAGATTAGTTAAACTGAACACAACTCCATTAACTTCCTCAATCAACTCCACCAAACTCTCTCACATGAGTTATAACTGAAGTATCCATGCAATAGCTCCACTTAACCTGGAAGGGGGGAATAACGTAATTCATTACGTGACTCTGTGCCACATCATGCATAGCGAAGTGCTCGAGAGAATAAGATAATGTTTAGAGTCTAAATATTATTAAGAGCTAATAATATTTGACATATCTATTTTTAGGCTTGGCAATCTAAAGTAGATTAGCCCAATATCTAAAAATATAAGTCCATCTATTTTTTCCGACTTGACCAACCATCCACAAATAGCATCCTACAACTCATAGAACATGATCCATATGTCTAAAAATAGGCATAGTCTAAAAATATACTTTGCGCCAAAAATAGCCTGCGGGCCCACTTAGTGAAGGCGACTTATTTCCACTAAGCTCATCATCTTGTTACAATCTCAACACTCCCTCTCAACAAGATAAGGATTATCTGCCACCCCTATCCTGCCTTTGTGGTATTCGAATTTGCTCTTGGTGAGCGCCTTCGTCAAGATATCGGCATCACGATCCTCAGGTAGAATGTATATCTGTAATATGATCCTCTAAAATTTGAACACAATCCTACGATGTAATTAAATCTGGGATGTTAATGTGTTTAGATCTATCATGAAATCTTTGGATTAGCAGAGAGTTTTATGCAACTACGATTATCACAATAAATCACAGTAGGCTCCAAGTGTGAACCGAACAACCCGACCAGGATCTTCCTCATCCATATAGCCTCGCATGCAGCCAAACTTGTTGCCATATACTCGGCATTTGCTGAACTGAGTGCCACGGATCTCTGCTTCCTACTGTACCAAGAAACTGCTGTCGACCCGATACTGAAAATCCCTCCAGATGTGCTCTTTATGTCCGTTGGGCTCCTTGCCCAATCTGCATCCGTGAAGCCACATAGCCTCACCTCATTCGACTGTCTGTACCACAATCCATATCCTGATGTGCCTCTGAGATATCTCAATACATGCTTGCATGCCTTCCAGTAGAGCTTGGTAGGCTTAACCATAGCTTGTGAAAGCTGGTTCACATCATAGCATATGTCGGGTCGTGTATTGACCAGATACATAAGCGACCCCACCAACTGTCGATAAATAGTGGCATCCACTACCTCCGCCGAAGTAGCATCCTCCTTCCTCCATCCACCAGGAAGAGGAGTGTCAACAGGCTTGCAGCCATGCATGTTGAACTTCTCGATTATCTACCAAGCATACTTTCCTTGAGAAATAAACGAGTCCATCCTTTGTCTTTGCCAAATTTCCAATCCCGGGAAATAATGAAGGAGGCCCAAGTCCTTCATCTCAAACTCCTTTGTAAGATCAACCTTGCATGAGTGTATCAACAGTTCATCACCCCTTAAAATAAACTCATCTACATAAAGTACAATGATCAACAACTTACCCTCCACCACAATCTGGTATAGATTAGGATCCGCCTCACTCTTGGAGAATCCAAGTACGATGAAATAACTTTCTATCCATGTGTACCAAGCATGACGTGCTTGCTTCAACCCATACAGCACTCTCTTGAGCCTGCACACATGTGACTCGCTGTTGAAGATCTCAAAACCTTTGGGCTGCTCTATGTACACCTCCTCCTCAATGACTCCACTGAGGAACACAGTCTTCACATCCATCTAATGAATGTGCCACCCCATCTGCGCTGAGAGAGAAAGAATCGTCTGTATGGAAGAATACCTTGCGATAGGTGCAAAGGTTTCCTCATAATCGATCCCCTCAATCTGTGAGAAGCCTCGGGCAAAAAATCTTGCCTTGTACTTCTCCACACTCCCATTAGCTGCCTGCTTCACTTTGTAGATCCATCTCGAACCCACCACTAATTTCCCCTCCGGCCTCAGGCCAATCTCCCATGCACTGTTTCAGACAATTGAATCATACTCTTCCACCATGGCATCTACCCATGCAGGGTCCTCCACATCTTCCTCGAAAGAGGATGGATCTATCATGATACACTTGCTCACAAGAGCCATGTATCCAGTGTACCGATCAGGTGACTGTCTCTGTCTGCGCTGTGATGTAGGTGCTCCTACAATCTTCTCTGCATCTTGAGCCAATCGCTCAGCTTCTGTAGTGTGATTCCGCCCTCTGATGGTTGGCACTGCCTAAGTGGTCTCTTCCACTCCATGAACCTCCTCTTGTGGCTGATCCACATCCTAAGGCTCATCCTTAGGAACTAATAGCTCCTCATATGCATGCAAGTGTAGCTCCTCTCAAAGCGAACACTTCATGGCCTCATGAAATTTGATATCCCATCGCACAACAAAGCCTTGGGACTCGTCTCGGAAAATACACACGATAGTTGCTGCTTGTGGTCGTGTACCCCACAAAATGAACAACCTCTCGCCAGATCTAGCTTTCCGGCACCCTTCACATGAATGTAAACAGTGAACCAAAAATCCTCAAATGGGAAATATCGTGCCTCTTACCAGAAAACCCCTCGGATGTACTCATTCCAAGTATCCCGTGAGGACAACAGTTCTCCACAAATACCGCATTGCATGCCTCAGCCCACAAGTGTATGGGAAGGCCCTGATCATGCAACATCGCTCGTGCAGTACCCACAATCGTTTTGTTCTTCCGCTCAGCAACCCCATTCTGTTGTGGGTTATGAGGTGCTATGAGCTTTCTTCGAATTCCTTCTATGCTGCAAAAGTCCTTGAATTTTCCAGAGATGAATTCACCACCATTGTCGCTCCTAAGAGCCTTCACCTGCTTCCCCGATTCTTTCTCAACCAATTCCTTGAACTCACAGAACTTTGAGTATGTCTCACTCTTCATCTGCATGAAGAAGATCTAACACTTACGAGAAAAATCATCAACAAATATCACATAATACCCGTGCTTTGCTGTTGAAGCTACTGAGAAAGGTCCACACACATCTGTGTGAATTCTCTCAAGGATCATCGTGGCGTGACTATCCTTCTCATGAAAGGTGGCTTTCACAAATTTTCCCAAAGTACATCCCTTGCACTGATCTAACTGCGCAAGTGTACCTTTGCGCAAGAGTACCCTTAGGAAGCCCAGTAGAAATCTGCTGCAGTATCTTCAAAGCTCCATGGTGAAGGTGGCCCAATCTCCGATGCCACAACTCTCCATCATCCGGGCTCACCACTCCTTCTGCCTTGCCTGCCTTTGCTGCACAACCATCTACCTACAATTGATAAAGGTTCTTAACTCAAACCCCTATCCTTCGGGTCTCACCAGTTGTCTTACTGCACAGGAAAGCCTTTCCCTCGCTAAAGACATCATATCCCTTATCTTCTAACATCGCCACAAAGATAAGATTCTTCTTCAATCCTGGAACATGCATCACTTCCTTCAATACGAAGGGTTTACCAGACTCCCTCTCAAAGGAAATGGTACCGATACCGATCTCATTGTATCTACCATCATCGCCCATCTCGATGTGCACTCCAAGATCTTTCTCATCCAGATCAGTAAACAAATCTCGATCTCCTGTCATGTGAAAAGACGCATCACTGTCAAGAAACCACACTGAAACTATCACACTTGAGACCAAGCATGCGATCAGCAAAAAATCCAGCTCAAACTGCGAGGCTAAGGCCTCTCCAGCTACAGATCCAGCAGCCTGCTTATTTTTCTTCTTCTGTGGACAACTAGTGGCATAATGTCTATGTTGGTGACAGTGAAAGCACTTCACCTTGGACATGTCCTACTTCTTGCCTTTCACACCAGATTGAGAAGCTTTCTTGCTCTTCCCCTTCTTTTCTTTGGCAGCCAAAGCGCAATTCTCTTCATTAGAGTTCTTTGATGAAGATCCTTCCTTGGTACTTCTCCTTATCTCCTCTTGCACAAGATCCGACCAAAGTCGCTCCCATCCTGGCAATTTCTCCTGACCATTGACAGAGTCCTGATAGGAATGCCAACTCTTCAGAAGCCCAAGGAGAGCCAAGCTCACCAAGTCCTCATCATCAACAGTAACCCCCACACTTCCCAGCTCATCCCTACATTGGATGAACTTCGTGAGGTACTTGGGAATACTGTCTCCTTTCTCCATTTTTATGTTTCTGAGTTTGTCCTTGAGCGCCAACTTCCTCTGGTCGCTCTTGCTTTGGAATAAATTTGTCAGAGCTTTCCACATCAAGAATGGAGAAGCCTTACCATGAAGGCTGGACACTATGTGATCCTTCACACCTTCCAACAGAATCCTTCGACACTTTTATGTCTTCTTTTGCCATGCGTCAAGTGCAGCAACATCACTAGAAGTAGGCTTTGGAATTTCTGCATCTATGAACTCCTTCAACCCACTGTCATCCAGCACCGCCTCCATCCTGTCCTTCCATGCAATATAATTCGAGCTGCCCTCAAGGGCATACTCCAATCGAAATTCTTTGAAAGACATCTCAACTTCGACACCAAGAAAACACTGCTACAAATTTGAATTCCACCAGCACAAAACTCAACCGCTTCAATGTTTTTCAATTGCTCCAATGATCATTATTGCTCTGATACCATGTAGAAAATTTTGAATAACTAATATATTATTCACCGAGATTCTCCTGATCACACACTCTTTTAGCTTCATGCATAATACAAAATCTCTTCTACCATTGATCATTAATTGCAGAAATAAAATCAATTGCATGCACACATTAAAACCACAAAAAATCACACATATGAACACAGTATTTCATGGGAAAGCTTAAAGCTGAAAACCCCCAAATATCTGTATATTATATGTCATGGAGACCATGTAACAATCAATGTACAAATCTCCTCACAAGCTCTCAGCACAACCTCGAATTGCTACACACTATCAAGCTAGATCTAGCAAAACACATGCTCCCATCTTTTGCCACTTGATAGCCAGCCTCTATTGCGTAATCAATGCTATGGGATGGCTCATTAAATAACATAAACCACCTGGCTTGTACTGCGCAATCCTCATGGGCTTGTCCAATCACTGTGTGTTGCAAATAGCAACAGTATAGTTACAACTGATAGTTAACCTGCTCTTTCACCTATCTCTACACTGGTCTCCACTAAAATTGTCCATGCACTGAAGTTAACTGATGTATTCTTTAGTTTATTAATGAGTTTATAATTAGTGAATTAATTAATAATTAATTCACACCACTCTCACTAATTGTATCAATCAGTTAAACTAGATACAAATAGCTCAAATATGTTTAGATTAGTTAAACTGAACACAACTCCATTAACTTCCTCAATCAACTCCACCAAACTCTCTCACATGAGTTCTAACTGAAGTATCCATGCAATAGCTCCACTTAACCCTCAAGAATAGCGTAATTCCTTTTTTCAGCTCCTATGCCACATCTGTGCACTTAACTGAAGTGCTCCAAGAGAATAAGATAATGTTTAGAGTCTAAATATTATTAAGAGCTAATAATATTTGACATATCTATTTTTAGACTGGCAATCTAAAAAGAGATTCTGCCCAATATGTCTAAAAATAGAAGTCCATCTATTTTTCCAACTTGACCAACCATCCACAAATAACATCTTGTAACTCATAGAACATGATCCATATGTCTAAAAATAGACATAGTCTAAAAATAGACTTTGCGCCAAAAATAGCCTGGGGGCCCACTTAGTGAAGGCGACTTCTTTCCACTAAGCTCATCATCTTGTTGCAATCTCAACAAACCCTAGAGAAAGAAGAAATGAGTCCGAAGATATCCTGTAATTAATTAGCAGGAATTACCCTCCTTAAACTCTCAAGATAGAAGGATATATCAAGAAGAAAAATTTAATAGTGTTGATTGATTCAGGTAGTACCCATAATTTTATTCATTGTAAGGTAGCCAATGAATTGAATTTCTTCCTATACCTAGCACCAGAGTGTCATGTGATGGTTGCAAATGGAGGAAATATACATTTCTCTGGAAAATTCCATAATATCAAGCTAACCATGGGGGAATATGTATTGAATAGCCCAATGCTTTCCATTCCAATGGAAGGTGTTGATGTTGTACTTGGAGTACAATGGTTACAATCTTTGGGGATGATAACTTTTAATTTTCAAGAAATTTTCTTGAATTTTTTTTGGAAGGAAAGGAAGTTGAATTACGGGGTATCGCAGGGAAGCCGGGAAAGATAATAATCTCTAATTTCATGAAAATTATTCTTAGGAAATAACAACGAGCCATAATTTCACAATTATGCTCACTAGAAGTTCCAACAGAAAAATCATATATTTCTCCAGATCTCCAAAAATACTTGGACAATCATTCAAAGGTGTTTGAAAACCCAAAGGACTCCCCCCTATTTGTGATCATGATCATGCTATTCATTTGATTCCAGGAAGTGTTTCTCCAACCATCAGACCTTACAGATATCCTTATGTCCAAAAGAGAGAAATTGAACGTATGATTGCAGAAATGTTAGAGGATGGCATAATTAAACCTAGTCAAAGTTCTTTCTCTGCTCCAACAATATTGGTGCACAAGAAGGATGGATCATGGCACATGTGTCTAGATTATAGGGAGCCCAATAAGCTCACTATTAAAGATAAATTTCCCATTCTTGTGATTGATGAATTATTGGATGAATTACATGGAGAAATTTATTTTACCAAGTTGGATCTCCATTCAGGATATCATCAAATTAGAATGAAGACTAAGGATATTCCGAAAACAACATTTCGAACTCATGAGGGTTATTATGAAATTTTGGTCATTCCTTTTGGCCTTACTAATGCACCTTCTACATTTCAAGGGTTCATGAATTCCTTTTCAAACCCTTAGAAATTTTTTGTTAGTATTTTTTGATGATATACTACTCTACAATAGGTCTTGGAAGGATCATGTTCAACATGTTAAAAAGGTGCTCAAACTATTGGAGGAGAAACAATTATATGCAAAGGCCTCCAAATGTTTCTTTTGAGTGCAAGAGGTGGAATATCTAGGTCATATTGTATCTCAGGAGGGTGTTAAGGTAAACCCTAAAAATATTAAAGCCATTAAGGAATGGAAAGTCCCCAGAACCATAAATTGGTTGTGAGGATTTCTCGGGTTAACAAGGTATTATCACAAGTTTGTTAAGAATTATGGGATAATAGCAGCACCTCTAACAACATTATTAAATAAATATGCATTTTCATGGACTCGTGAAGCAACTAAGGCCTTTGAAAATATTAAAGAGGCAATGTGCCTAGCACCGGTCTTAGCTACGCCAGACTTCACAAAAAAAATTATTCTGGAATGTGATGCCCTGGGAAATGGAATTGGTGTTGTTTTAATGCAAGAAGGAAGACCCATTTCTTTTGAAAGACGTCCAATCAAAGGAAAGTATTTACAGAAAGCTATTTATGAGAAGGAAATGTTGGCAACATTGCATGCACTAAAGAAATTGAGACCTTACCTAATGTGATGACACTTCAAGGTAAAAACTGATCATGATAGTCTTAAATGATTTTTGGAACAAAGACTATCTTCTAAAGAGCAGCAAAAATGGGTCACAAAGATGTTGGGTAATGACTTTGAAATCATCTAAAAAAAAGGGAAGCTAAATGTTGTTGCAGATGCACTCTAAAGAAAGGATGAGGATGTGGAAGCATTGCTTTATGCCATTTCTATTATCCAACTAGATTGGATAACTGAAGAAAGGGAGGAATGGAAGATGAAGAATAATTGTGGACACTCATTCAAAAGTTGCAGCAAGATCCCAGTACATCTGACGCATTTAGTTGGAAAAATGATTCCTTATGTCACAAATATCGCTTATATCTCTGTAAGAATTCCCAACTAAAACAAAATATTATTTTGGAATTGCACACCTCTCCCTTAGGAGGAAATTCAGGATTTTTAAGAACTTACCACATGGTGAAGAAATAATTTTTTTGGGATGGCCTTAAATCTGATATTCAAAATTTTGCAGCAAAATGTTTGGTTTTCTAGCAAAATAAAGTTGAGAAAATTAAGACCCTAGGTCTGCTACAACCTTTATCCATTCCAAGTCAATGTTGGGAGGAGGTTTTAATGGATTTCATCACAGGTTTACTCAATTTTGAAGGAAAGAGTTTCATTATGGTGGTAGTTGATAGACTTACCAAGTATGCACACTTTTGTGCATTATCTCATCCATTTAAAGCAAGTACAATTGCTACTACAGATATGGAAACAATTAAAAAGCTAGATGGAAACCCAAATATGATTGTAAGTGACAGAGATTCCATTTTCACTAGAAATTTTTGGACGAAATTATTTTCTTGTTTGGGTACTCAACTAGCTCATTGATCATCTCATCATCCTCAATCTAATGGGAAAACTGAGATAATGAACATATTTTTGGAAGGATATCTTCATTGTCTTGTATCTAATAAACAAAAATAATGGGTCAAGTGGTTACCTCTGGCTGAGTGGTTGTATAACACTTACTTCCATACTGCAACAAAATGACCCCATTTATGGCACTTTATGGATATAATCCACCGTCCATCACATCATCTTTAAGAGAAAATTTTAAGGTTCAAGCAGTGGAATATCACATCGAGCATCAACAAAAAGTGCTCCAACTCTTAAAATATAACCTAAATTTGGCACAAAATCGAATGAAACAATAGGAATATCAACATTGCAGTGACAGAAGTTTTTATGTAGGAGACTGGGTATTTTTTACGGCTACAACCATACAAACAAATTTCCCTCAAGCAAGCTAAGAAGGATAATAAATTATCACCAAAGTACTATGGTCCTTACAAGGTGTTGCAAAAGATTGGTACTATAGCATACAAATTGGAGCTTCCTTCTTCTTCTCGAGTGCACCCAATTTTCCATGTTTCATGCAAAAACAAGGTTATAGGTGACAGACTTCCAGTTCAAAAAATATTTCCAGAACTTGATGAGGAAAGAAAAATAATATTGGAACCTGAAGCAGTCACAAAAACAAGAACTTGACCAGCTACGAAATTGATCAATTTCAGAGTATCTCACCAAGTGGAAGAACCTACCCACTGAAGATTCCACATGGGAGGATGAGAATTTTATAAAAAATCATCCAAAGCTACTCAAGTGTTGAGGAAAACAATTTTTGCAGGAAAGGGGCATGTTAGGTCCCTATATTACTAGTTTAGTCCCTTGTTGTTGTTAGTGTAGCCCCCTTATTTTTATTTTTGTACCCCTGTAGTACCCGTATTGTTATTATTATGCCCCATAAAATCTTACTATTTTTATTGTTGTGCCCTTACATTACTATTGTTAGGTCGGCTAGGATTATATTGTGACCCCATGGACTGCTATATATATAAAGGAGGCTCTTTCATTTGTATCATCCAATCATTCTTCATTTATGTAATGTAAAGGACGTTTCCCCCTCGAAGTGGTTGATTTATAAGGCATTGGTCTCTCTTTTCTTCTATTTTGGCAGTTGGTTTAATAACAATATATGCCTTAAAAAACAAATTTTAAGCCAAAAAAAACTCATGATTTAACCATAATTTTTTCATTGACCAAAAACTACAAAACCTAGAGCTTTGATTCAAATCAAAGCAAAGCCAACATGAAGGGATTTAATTAATGTGATCATGGTTGTTGGTATTAGTGAAAAATCAATGGCGATGATGACATATCATCAAAACCATCTGTTACAAAATGTGTAGGGCTTTGGTTGAATGTGATCAAAACTCTTGAATTTTTATGAATCAATGGATTTAATCTAAAACTTTGATATGCATTTAGTTCTTCATTAATTTTGATATTTATTCAAGTAAAGTTTGATATAATGTAGTAAAAAGTTTAATTAAATTCTTTGATTTTAACTAATTGTGGTTAGTGGATTCATATTTCAAAATGTGTAGAATTCGAGAAACATTATTTCTTAAAGGCCTACATTAATATTTCTTTATTTCATTAAGAATTTCCTCTTGAATCCACGTGTGTGAAACTTTCCAAAAATATATTTTAGAAGGTTAAAAAATCCTTTAGTTGTAATTTTTTATTTTGTTTGTTAATGTGTATTTCATGTAGTCACTATATTTTCTATTTCTATAAATTTTACATTTTTATGTTAAATACTCTTTCACAATATATTTAGATTTTTTTTAACATTATAATATATGTATAAAAATTAAATCCTTCTTTCACACTATAATAATTTTAATGTAAAATTTGTACTTAATAATTATGGAAGGATATTTGGAAGCCTTTGTGAAGGCCAGGGTTCACCCTATCCATCTAATCTTTGCTTTGTTTGCATGGATTTTCTATAGAACGTTCAATGGTGAATCCTTGTGATTTGACGAAAAAGATAGTTTCTTTTGCAGGTATAGTTGTCGATCAAGCTATATTTTCTTCTATTTTGTACAAATCTATGTTGAAAGTTGGTTATGTTGTTCCAGTGGTTTAATAAATTACTTACCTCAATGTTTATATGGATGAGTAAGCTTTCTGTTGTGAAAACTATTTTTCAGAGAATGACTTGGTTTATAGGTTTAATGGGGATTGGTCGTGGTTGGATGATTTTAACAAATATATCTTGGAGACATGGACACCCTTTTTGATGGAAGAATTGAACATTTAACCTATGGATTAAGGTTTTTCTGTTGTGGTTTTTGATAATATAGGTGCCAAGAAGGCCATCTGTGAAGTTGGTTCATGGTTTTGGGGTAGTGTTGGTCTCTTCATCTAGCCCTGGATTCCCACTTTTGATCCAGTAATGACATCAATCTCCACTACCCCAATTTGGGTAAGACTTCCAAACCTTTTGATGTACGTTGGGAATCTTTCATTACTTTCGTTCATTGGGAATACACTGGGAAATTTTTAACGTCATTATCATGTAACAAAAATTTTTTACAAGACTAGTTATGCTCATATTTTTGTGGGGATGGAATTCAGATATATTTTTACCACAGAGATTAATTTGACAACTCCAAACTATGTTTTGGTCAAAAACCTTAACTATGAGAAAATTTCATTTCAATGTAGAGCATGGTATGAAATGGGGCATGTAATTAAAAACTGCCCCAAACATTCTCAGAGTAAAAAAGGGCAGAAAAAATCCCAAAGGCCCAAATAGTGGGAAGGATTGCAAGGATATCACTATATGGTATTCAAAGAGGAAGAACTTCAGGACAAGAAAGAAAAAATAGATAAGAAGGAAACAAATACGACCAAATAAAATGCATCCACGGAAAAAAATCTAAGAAGGAAAAATCACGTGCCAATGTGGATCCTTTGATCACCAATAATGATTCCTAGAACACAGTGTTAGTGGAAAAGCAAAAATACCTCGTGGAAATTGGACCCCCTCCGAAAACCACATCGAAATTCCATTGGAAAGGAAAATTCTTGGACAAATCAAGCATATGAGGAATATTTCAAGAATATTATTGTGCACTTACCAAAGAATGACCCATCGGAATTTGTAGAAAATGTAGGTTTAACTAAAGTTGGAAAGAAAGGAAAAGGTTTTTCACCAAGAAAAACAAGAACTCAGTCTAAATCAAATTAAAATTGATGAAAGGTGGAATGTAAATGTGTTTGAATATTGGGGTTTTTGGGAAAATTTTTACATGGAAAGATACTTAAATTTTTGTGTCATGGGGAAGTTTCTTAAAGGTTTGAATTGAGCCTCAATGCTCAACATCAAATTTAAAAGGCTTGAATATTTATGAAATATGTAAATGATTATGGTCATGTATCCAATTGTTGTAATGTAAATGCTATCAGTTTCGTTAAATAATAATAATAATGTACAAATTAATTAGTATTTATATTAAAAATCAATAAAAACATATATAATAAATAATAATTGTTCCGAAAGTCCCTCTCTACCCAGGTATGGTAGGCTAGATATCTTGTAATGTAATATCCTATAAACATTTTGAATCAATCAAAATAAAAATAACCCTGTCTTAAAATAAAATTAATTTCAAACTAAAATAATAAAAATAAAATATATATTTATTATAAATATATTCTTTTCTCGTAGTTAAGGTAAACTTGACTTGGTCAAGTTACCGGTGATCCATGGTATTAATTTATAATACAAGTTATTTAAAGAGGGAAATTAAACCAACCTAGATCCATATTAACTCTAGTTCTAGGAAACACCGAGAAAGATCAAATCTCTTAAGTTTCAAACCTATTTTAGAGTGAAAAGAGATTTGATCCCTCTTGGTACTTGATAGATCCAAAGTTAAGAGATATAAACCATTTAATAAAAAATAAAAATAAATATCGATTAACATAGTTAATCCATCAAAGTTAACCATTGGGCATGAATTTATCAAAAATGATGCATCTAGTGGAAGGTTTATTCAATGAGTTAGGTGGAGGAATGTTTATTATTCTTACCTTTTGTCTTTGTTATTTCCACTATCTTGCATTTAAAATAGGTGAGGCATGCATCGATTTGTTGGTGAGGGCAACCAAGTGTTATCTGTTTGACTTTTATTCATGCTTCTATCTATGGCTATCACATGAAAAACAAGATTTTAAAATGTTGGTAGTGAGGTCAGATGTTATTTTAAGGAATCGAGTCAATGCATGTTTATTAGTTTTATTCCACAGGTGTTCCTTTTACTAGCATGAAGGTGAGGCATCAGGCATGTGGGTGAGGTCAAAAAAATGTTAAGTTTTTTATTTATTTTTATTTGTGTACGGTACAAGAATGAATAATTGTGAAGGAGATGAAATGTGATATTAAGCGCACTTGAGCCACAGGAGTTATGAGATGGGTGACCTCCCGAGAATTCTTGGTTATTGGGTGAAAGCCCTGAAAGTGATGATTGATGCTATGTGATGCATTTCACTAGTTTCAATCCCACTTATTCAACCATGTAAGCATCACCTAATGCAATGAGTGCTAAGTGGACTATTAAAAATTCATGAGAAATTAGTCAATTACGACTACCTCTCATGAAAATGGTCATAGATGAATGACTTAACGCGGTTGAATCCCAAAAATGATATCTAATATTAAAATTATTAAAAAGATGTTAAAATTAAATGGAATTAATTTTTTTTTAGTCGAGTGAGATGGACTTAGAAAGGTCAAATTTAACCATTTCTACTATAATTTTCAATATCAATATAGTCCCATAGAAAGTATAATTTTGGTAAAAAGTTTAAACTAATAAGAGTACCTCAAAATTTGTCTTAACAATACACATTATCACCAACTAATTTACAGTTTAAACCATCCTATCACTAACCCTTATAATATAATTTTTCCATTGAACTTATAAATGTGTGCTTTATGCCAAATTCTCTTTGATCATCCCACAAAACATGGAACAATGTGATCTTTCTATGTAAAGGGAGACTCCCACATTTCATTTATACTGCAAGAAGAAGCAGAATTATGATTGTTTCCCTTGACAAGATATATTAAAACATAAACTAAAATGACACCAAAATTAGAGGCTATGGATATGGAAGCGCTTAGGCTTACATAATAGATTGAGAGATTTTTCATAATGGATGTTAAGCATTATTCATCTATGTGTCGATAGTCATTTACTTTTCGGATGCCATAATGAGCCATTCTAGTCATTGTGGGGGATGTCAGGCATTATTTCGCTACCATGTGGTTGTCCGAGTGACATCAAAATGTCTACGATTCCCTTTTGAAAGTTTAGTAAACTTAGTAAATGAAAATTGTTATATTAGAAAGTGCATTGTCCACGAGGAAAAATTAGCACGACTTAGCAGGAATTTGGTTTTTGTTTAGACAAACCCATGAATAAATTCCACAATGGAAAATTGATTGCATTCATGATGAGAACTTCATTTATACAAATGTAAGGTAGGTTCAAGATAAAACTGTCTCGATGAATTATTAACTTATTAAGGTAGTTTCAAATAAAAACTAACAACTAATTACTATTTTACAAACATAATCCCAAAGGATTAGTTAACATCCCCCCCTTAATCCAAAGGGACATCTAACATGCCAAGTAACATTCTGAACTTTTCAAACTTTTCACGTCCAAGTGCTTTGGAAAATATATCTGTGATCTTCTCTGAAGTAGGACAATTTTTTAGATGAATGAATTTGGTCTCAACGTAATTTCAAATCATAAAACTTGGGATTATTGACCAAATAATTGCAAAAGAATTGTCAACAAATAGTGGAGTTGAAGCATTTTGTTTCAGTCTTCAAGTATTTTTTGAAGCCAAATAATTTCTTTTTTAGCTTGATATGCTGCAACATATTCAACTTTGGTGGTAGAATAAACAGGATCAGAATTCTTACGTGATCTCCAACTAATGGTTGTTGATCCAAGATTCATCATATAACCAAAATTAGAGACCCCATTCTCCCTGTCTCCATCAAAACCAGAATTTGAATAGTAGGTGAGATGGAAATATGAAACTTTGGAATATTTTATGTCATATGTTCGAGTGCCATTCGAATACTTAAGCACTCACTTCGCTGCATTCCAATGATCTTCAAATGGCTAATGGATGAACCTGGGAAGCATCCCTTCAAAAAAAGATATGACTGGTTGAGTAATAGTTAGAAAATTAAAACTTCCAACAAGTTTCATGTACATTGTTGGATCCTCAAACCTACTTCCTTCAGTGGAAGAAAGCTTCAAATTTTGCTCCATAGGAGTAGCAACAGGGTTACAATTGTACATCCCAAATTAGTATATTAGTTTTCGAATATACCTTTTTGAGAACTAAAAATATATTTCAGTTTTCAATCAACTTCAATCCCTAAATAAAAATGCAATAAACCCAAACCTATCATGTCAAAAAAATTCATTAAATCTCATTTAACAGATGCTATATAGTCATAATTATTTCCTGTAATCATCAAATCATCTACACAGATAACCAAATAAACAATTGAATTTCCAAATTTCTTAACAAAAAGAGTTGTATCATCCAGATCAAACAACTTATAATTCAACTTGAGAATGTTTTTAGTTATTTTAATTCATACCATGCATGTGATGCTTGTTTCATTCCATACAACGCCTTTACCAACTTACATACCTCTTTCTCTTTAAGTTTAACAACTTCAGGCTGAAACATATAAAAATCCTCCTTCAATCACCATTCAAAAAAGTTGTTTTAACATCCATATGGTGTATCTTCCACCTATTCTAAATTGCAAGAGACAAAATATTTCTAATTGTGCCCCATTTTTTTATAAGAGAAAATGTCTCTTAGTAGTCAAACCTTCCTTTTGAACGTAGCCTTTTGCTCAAGACTCACCTTGTATTTATCAAGAGAACCATCTCCCTTGTACTTGATCTTATAAACCCATTTACAACCAATAGTTTTGATGCCAGCAGGAGGATCCACTAACCTACAAGTTCCATTATTAGTAAGTGAATCATACTCCCTTTTCATTGCATCCTTCCATTCATCACAATTAACAACTTCTTCAAAAGAACTAGGTTCACTAATTGTAGAATGATTAAATTCATATTCATGAGAAACATTACCTAAATCACCTTTAGAAGAATTTATTGTCTCAAAATCATCATAATTTCTTGGAAATTTTTGAACATGTGTGGATCTTCGTAAAGGTTGTTTAAGTGGCTATGATGATTGCTCGTCTTGAAGAATAGTTTCTTCGGAGAATCCTTCTAACCCTGCAGAAACAACATTGTCTTCCAAATTTTCTTCAACAGTAACATTCTCATCATTTTCATGAGTCAAAGATGGAAAAAACACATATTGATCCAAAATGGGAACCCCCCCCTTAGTGTGTGGAACATCATTATCAAATTAAAAATAGACATTTTTGGATGCAAATTTCTCCAAATGAGTGAGTTGTGTATCAACAATGGAATTATCTTTATCTAATTCAAGGATAATAACATATTTGGAAATAATGAAATTATTATTTTTTTCATCATACAACCTTTAAGATTTGGAAATAACAGAATACCCCAAGAAAATATATTTACGACTCCTTGCACTGAACTGTTGCATTGATGTTTAGGAATAAATGCATAGTGTAAAGAAACAATGACTCTAAAATGTTGAACAACATGAAGACGATTATACCACATTTCATAAGGATATTTATTATTGATGGCAGAAGAAAGACGATGATTGTGAATATAAGTTGCAAAAACATTGTTTCTATCCAAAACGATAACTTGACATTCTTAAAAAACATCATGGATCTAACCATATTAAGAAAAGTTATATTCATATGTTTTTCAATACCATTCTGTTGCAGATTATAAGGTATGGTAGTCTGATATTTGATTTCATTTTCATTTAAATAATTTTCAAAATCATTAGAAGCATAATCACCACCATTATTAGTTTTGAGAATGGAAATATTTAGTTAAATTTCATTTCTGATTATTGAATGAAAAATTTTAAAATTTTAAAATACTTGTGACTTATATTTCAACAAATACACCCATCACATTCTCAAATAATCATCAATAAATGTCATCATATATTTATTACCATTGGTTGTTGCAACAGGCATATGAACACATAAATTTTAATGTATGAGACCTAATTATCTTGAATCTCTAGAAGAATAACTATGAAAAAACTGCTTAGAATGTTTCCCCAAAATACAAGAATTACATGATTTAAGCTTTCTTGGAATTGTAGGAAATCCTTTTATACCTTGTTGTCTCATAATTTTGATATTTTCATTTTTAATGTGACCATAACAAGCATGCCATAATAAACTGAAAGATAGAGTATCATTTGGTTGTGCCAAAAGAGGATAAACATCATGAGAATTCATTATAGTAGATGATGTGTCATTTAATTTTAAAAGTGTACCTTCTTCAGCACCATTCATAATGACTACATGATCAAATGCTCTACATAGGCAATATGGCTAACACCAGTCTTAGCTACGCCAGACTTCACAAAAAACTTTATGTGGAATGTGATGCCTCAAGAAATGGAATTGATGTTATTTTAATGAAAGAAGGAATACCCATTACTTTTGAAATTTGTCCAATCAAAGGAAAGTATTTACAGAAAGCTATTTATGAGAAGGAAATGTTGGAAATACTACATGAACTAAAGACGTGGCTACATTATTTAAGGGGAAGAAACTTCAAGGTAAAAAATGATCATGATAGTCCTAAATACTTTTTGGAACAAAGACTATATCTAGAAAGCAACAAAAATGGGTCACAAAGATGTTGGGTTATGACTTTGAATTCATCTACAAAAAAGGGAAGCTAAATTTTTTTGCAGATGCACTCTCAAGAAAGGATGAAGAGGTGTAAGAATTTCTTTGTGCCATTTCTATTATCCAACCATATTGGATAACCGAAGCAATGAATGAATGGAAGAATGATGAAGAAGTGTGGACACTCATTCAAAATTTGCTGCAAGATCCTAGTACATCTGATACATTTATTTGGAAAAATGATTCCTTATGGTACATAGATTGCTTATATCTTTGTAAGAATTCCTAACTAAAACAAAATACCTTTTTGGAATTGCACACCTCTCCCTTAGGAGGACACTCAGGATTTTTAAAAATTTACCATAGGGTGAAGAAATAATTTTTTTTTGATGGTCTTAAATCTGATATTCAAAATTTTGTGGCAGAATGTTTGTTTTTCCAGCAAAATAAAGTTGAGACAATTAAGACCCCAAGTATTCTACAACCTTTATCCATTCCAAGTCAATGTTGAGAGGAGGTTTCAATGGATTTTATAATAGGTTTACCTAAGTCCAAAGGAAAGAGTGTCATCATCATGGTAGTTGATAGACTTACCAAGTATACACACTTTTGTGCATTATCTTATCCATTTAAAGAAAGTACAATTGCTACTGCATTTATGGAAACAATTCAAAAGCTACAAGGAAACCCAAAGATTATTGTAAGTGACAGAGATCCCATTTTTACTGGAAATTTTTGGACGAAATTATTTTCATGTTTGGTTTCTCAACTAGCTCATAGCTCATCTTATCATCCTCAATCCGATGGGAAAACTGAGATAGTGAACAAATGTTTGGAAGGATATCTTCGATGTTTTGTATATGATAAACAAACACAATGGGTCAAGTGGTTACCTCTAGCTAAATGGTTATATAACACTTCCTTCCGTAATACAAAACTAATGACCCCATTTATGGCACTTTATGGATATCAGCCACCATCCATCTCATGATATTTAAGAGAAAATTATATGGTTCAAGCAGGAGAATATCACATCGAGCATCAACATAACCTAAATTTGGCACAAAATAGAATGAAACAAGAGGCATATCAACATCGCAATGAGAGAATTTTTACTGTAGGATAATGGGTATTTTTACAGCTACAACTATACAAACAAATGTCCCTCAAGAAAGCTAAGAAGGATAATAAATTATCACCAAAGTACTATTGTCCTTATAAGGTGTTGCAAAATATTGGTACTATGGCATACAAATTGGAGCTTCCTGCTTCGTCTCGAGTGCGCCCATTTTTCCATGTTTCATGCTTAAAGAAGGTTATAGGTGACAAAATTACAGTTCAAACAATATTTCCAGAACTTGATGAGGAAGTAAAAACCATATTGGAACCTGAATCAGTCACGGAAACAAGAACTTGATAGCTACAAAATCAATCAATTTCAGAGTATCTCATCAAGTGGAAGAACTTACCCTCTAAATATTCCACATGGGAGGATGATAATTTTATACAGAAGCATCCAGAGCTACTCAAGCGTTGAGGATAACACTTTTTTTAAGGAGAGGGGCATGTTAGATCCCTATATTACTAGTGTAGTCCATTATTGTTGTTAGTGTAGCCCACTTATTGTTATTTTTATACCCCTGTAGCCACCATATTGTTATTATTGTGCCCCATAAAAAGCCACTATTATTATTTTTGTGCCCTTACATTATTATTGTTAAATCGGCTAGGATTATATTGTGACCCCATGGACTCCTATATATAGAAAGGAGGTTTTGTCATTTGTATCATCCAAGAATTGTTCATATATGTAATGTAAAGGAGGTTTCCCCCTCGAAGTGGCTAATTTTTAAGGTGTTAATCTCTCTTTTCTTCTATTTTGGGAGTTGGTTTCATAACATTCAAGCCTTACTATTTCCCCTTTTCTTGTTTCTTTATCTGTTCACTTTCACCTTTCTGGCTCTACCTATTTCCACACAAATATATTTCTTTTGGAAGTAATATAAAGAATATAGAAAATGTATAAACCTTACTTGTGGTCTCATATTCTGTAAAATGTATCTTTTGTACATTTTCAATTAAAAAAAAATCAAATATTAGCTAATATTCAATGTTATTTATTCACTTTCATTTATGCCAACAATTAGAGTTACTGTGGGTAATCATTTTTAACTTGGTTTCTTTAAACTTGATTTCTAGCAGTCCTACGGTCTTGTTGTGCTACTCAACACTCCACCCCAATGCCCCACCCCATTTAGTAAATGATAGGTTTAATAAATAATGGGGGACCCTTTGAAAATTTTAGAATAGAATCTTAAAAATACTTTTGTTTTAATAAACTAAAATAGTTTCAATAAAATAAAATAAAATTCTCTCGAATAAACTTTTTAGCAGAGATAAGCCTTTTGGGTTAATACTTAAATCCTTATATTTCTTATGAAAATGATACCACGAAACATTATATCGGACCTAGTTCAAATCTAAAATCTCCAATGAGAAGACCTCAATGGAAGGATTTTTGACATGAGGCTTTATTTTAAGTTTTCAAGTTTAAAATGATTTTAAGTAAATAAAGCGATTGTAGTGAAATATTATAGAAGTCGGTCCCACCAAATCACACTCCTTGTGATATCAGAGTTTCAGTATTGTAAATTTCAAAACGAGTACCATAAGAAAATTCCGATAGTCGGTCCCCGATACCCTATTCAAAAAGTCCCAACTACCTTGGTCCTTTGCCTTCCGGTCCGTGAGCATTCCTTTTCCTTTTAACATTGGAGGTTGCATTCCACATTTTTTATATCACATATCGTAGTTTCTCATCCGTGTGACTTCTATAATCATCGATAAAGAAAATTCTCTGATAAACCATTCATTCATATTTTATGACCATTATAAAGGTTGAGATTGATCGGAACAAAATAATTTCGCAAGTTTTAAAATTACAACCTCAAGGATTTCACTGATAACGAATTATTGATACATTGATATTCGCACAGAGCACGTGAACAAATTTTTAATAATTTAATGGCCACCGTACGCGATTTATGGTTTCAAAGTTTGAAATGATGTGTTATAATTTTCATCTAAGGCCAAAGAATTTTCTCATTAAAACAAGAATTGATGTGAAAATATTGTATTTCTTAACAAATTATTTTCACTCATCTTTTTTTCTCTTCTTAATAGGTAAATCCTGATAAAAAAAAGTCATAGGAGATGTCTAAAGCTATCAAAGCCAAGAAAAATACCACAACTCAACTACATTCAGACCTGCTTCTAGTAGAAATTGCTGAAATTTCACCATTATTTTCAGACACTACATGCATGCCAGACACAGGGAGGCCATATAAAAATTGTTTGAAGATGAAAACCGAAGATTCATCGAGAGGGAGGACACTACAACAGATGATGCAACTCCAGTTTTTGAGTCTAAATGGAGCGATATTACACCCAATTCTTTTATGTACAGAATTTCGAGTCACCCCATAATCATGCCCTACACAAATATGTTGAGATGGATCATCGACCACTTGAATATTGTAGATGGATATTTCCTGACTCCAAGACAGATAGTTATTAGGTCATTCAAGCTCAATGATTTAAGGAAAATGTATCACTTACCTCCTCCACATAAGAAGTACGACCCAGATTTTGTCCGGAAATATATGATAGAGAACTAGAACCCAAAAAATATTATCAGACAATGGAGAAGGGACCTGAAAAAACACAAACGCGTAGACACAAGTATGTATTCATTATCTTCCATGGATGGACCTTTTTCGTATGTCATTGTTGTGATATGTCATTTATACGGTTATCCTAATACACAAATTTTTTCTGAAGAATGGGTATCATTAATAGAAATTTCTTCAGATGGCTATATTATGGATTGGGCTAATATTTTATCCAATAATTTAACTTCTCATATTTTATGTTATAAGAAAAAGCGCAGTTTTACTGATAGAATTGTTCCCCGATTTTTCATGAGTGCCTATGTAATGGATGTTATCTATTCCACATATGATTTCCCGTCCATGGGATGGAAATGGAAAATTCAAGACCCAACCCCCATTCATATCTTGTGGGAATCTAAATTTCATTCCCATTTTTATAAAATTTGTCATGGTATCATAATCCCTATTCACCAAGAGGTTTTCAACAAAAAATCCCCCACACTCTCATCAGAGGCCAATGATGTCTTGATGTCAATAGGAAGGTGGTTCGGGGAGTAATCATTCACTTATATCTGCATTTTTAGCAGCCTTACAAATCCACATGTTTTGGCCCTTTATGTTCCTGATAAATTATTATCCAGTGAAATTGAATATCAGGTGGTTTGGAATGATTTAACCAAGATACTGAAAGATGCAAAGAAAACCACATGGCCTTCCTTTCCTATTTCTTTTGGTATATATGCATTGAACAATATCAAGCATGCTATTCTAGAAATTGGCCAAATAAAATCTTTGGAATTCCTGACTATCCCAAATCAACAATATGATCTTCATGGAGTTCCTAAATATGTCACAACATAGGCTAGGATCATGAAATTTACAAGCAAGCCTGATAAATATGATGATTTTTTCGAGATGGTTCCTGAGTATCCCAGGGCTAACAGAGTAGTAGCAAACTAACTTAGTCCTGGAATTGATTGAATTTAATGAATACTGAAGTGAGAGATTAGCACATTTACCAATGAATTTGTTGAGAACTTCTCAAAAAAATACTAAGCCCTCAAAAGCATCATCTTATTTAGATAAAGATCCAATAGTTTCTCAAATATTAGAAATAGCTACTTCAGTTGTTGAACAAACAAAGAAGATTCAAGAAGAAAGAAAAATAGAATAAATTTGGGAACATTTAAACCAAGTAATATCAACATCAAAGACATAGGAGCTAAACACTCCATTCTAGAAAGAACCAACGCAGACTCTGGTAACCAATGGGATGACCTCCTTCGCTGTTGAGGCTCCTAAGAAAACCAATATCACTGAAAATATGGAAAAAATCCCAACATTTGCGACATCAGAAGTCATTCTAATAATTGAATAAATTCCTACTTTAGATGTGTTTTACATTCACAAACACAAAGCAATTGTGAGCAGACAAATAAAGAAAAGAAAGCTAGACTAGGCCTAGGAATTAGTCCCTCTTGAAACCAATTTTCATGTTCTCTGGAAAGGAGCTTAATCATCTCCAAATGAAGAATTAAACAAGCTCTCTGAAGTTTGTAGGGGCTTATGCTAGTGAAAATATTGATAAAACAACAAAATTTCAACTGCTTCTAAGAGAAAAGGAAGAAAATATTGTTCAATTGGAACAAACTCTTCAAAATGAAAAATGGGTGCTAGAACAACAATGGAAAGTAAGACTGGATGAATTAAAAAATAGTTTCAATGATATGAAACTCCCATTTGAATCTAATTTAAAAGATAAATACGCAAAAATACAACAACTGCAAGAAAGGATAAATCAATTGAGAGATAATCCATAAATCAATGAATTTAAAAAGGAAGTAGGAGAACTTAATACACTCCTTTCTCAACAACAAGTCATATTTTGTCAGAAATTGATTATTATTGATGATTCATGTAAATCTAGTTATTCCTTGATTAAAAAATTGTCCAATATGAGGACACCTTATGAGGAAGTTGAAGAAAATATTTCTGAGCATATAGATTGGTAAGACAATACGGGGCAAAGAGCAATCCATCTTTCCTGGATTGGAGAATCTCATAAAGATATTATTTTCAGTGATTGGGACATGAAGATCAGGAAAGAAAAAATGGCTTTCATCAGAGCCAGAAAACTTACCTCCAATATCGCTAAATACATCAGCAATAACCTATTGCAGGATAATCTAATCAAAGAATGCCCACAAGACACATTATGAGATGTGAAATATTTGAAAATATATTGGTAAGATTGATAAAAGAATAAGGTTGAACATATCAATAATTTATCAAAAGTGAACCTCGAGAGCCATTTGCAACTCTTGGTAAATCCACATAATCAATGGCTTATGTTGAGGTGTCCTTCTAAATCGACATCTCATCTCCTCCCAACACTCAACGATGCAGTATTTACAGGGAAGATGCATATGCAACCAATTCATCCCCCACAATTAAAGCCGATTACAGATATATGTGGACTCAGGGAGAAAATGGGAAAGAAACCTTCAACACAATCATCATCCTATTGTTACAACATAATGTTTTTCTTTTTCTTTACTTTATCTTAGATCAGTTTTTTGGAATTGTTTCAATATCCTTATTTTTACTTTACTATATTTGTAATCTTAATATACTATAAAACCCTCCTCATGTTTTTAGAGAAGGGGTTCTGAAATTTTTTACGACAACTTTGAAGTTTGCATTACTGATGCTTTCAAGTTATCTAATGGAAAATATGAACCAGAAGCTATATTTTTCATGAACAGAGTCGTGATATATCAGGTACTATTATCCTTATATTGTTGATTTGATTTGATGAGATAGATAGTGAATTTTCTATAAATTGTTTCATTATATGCATGTTTTACAAATATTCAAACATTTGTCACTATTGATATGTATGATTGTATATTTTTAAGCATATATAAAATAACGAGATCTTTTATGTGATTGATTTAATCAACTAATTTAATTAACTAAAACAAATCCTCTACTCCAGAAGCATCGCCATATTACTCTACCTATGGAACATCACCATATTCCTCTACTTCCTTAATTCATACAATGGAAAATAAATCTTGGACTAATCCAGGAGCTGTTAAAATGGCACCACCCCTTCATCCTCTACCTAAGCATCCAGAAACATGGTTGCCTGTGTTCAATCCCGATGATGGAATCCCTCATGAGGAACATCTCCATAATTTCATTTTATCCATTAACCTTAATGGAGTAGTTTAAGAGGATTGTGTAGTTAGACTATTTCCTTATACTTTTGAAGGATCCGTAGGATCATGGTATTTTTCATTACCACAAGGATCTATTAATTATTAGAATACTTTTGAAGAACAATTTTAAACAAATTTTGTTGATGATCGTATGACAGCCACTCTAATTAATGATATCTCTAATCTCAAAGAAAACACAAATGAAAAGATCAAATATTTCAATTCTAGGTTCAATAAATTGTTAAAAAAAATCATGTTACTTCAAAGTCTGGTGTTGATGTACAAATTGAATGGTATACCTCTTCTCTTCCTTCCAATATTGCAATATTTGTAGACAAGGCTAACAAGATAACTTTAGTTGATAACATGAAAAACCCCTATCAGTGGAGAAAATGATTCTTTCCCTTGAGAAGAAAAATTCCCACAAAGAAAAGAAAACAAAGAAAGTCACTTTTAAAGAAGAATCGAAGAAGAAAACTCCTTAAGATCCTTTTGATATAGAAGGATTACAAAAATGACTTAAAACCATGTAAAAAAAAATGGTGGAAATCAAGAAACAAGTTGTTGAAACTTCTAAGAAGCCTTTCAGACCTTTTAGGAAACTCAAACTTCACAACCTCAACCTCAAAATATCATATCTAATGTTGAATCTGATCAGGATGAGGATGATGAAGAAGAAAATTTATCTTTTGAAGAATCTGAGGAGGAAGAATTAGTCGACGTTCATGGATTGTGGGATTTCATTCCCACTACTTTGGAAAATGAATAAGAACAAGAAACCTTACCAGTTAGCACAAGGAGTAAGGGACCTGCAGATTACCCACAATTAGTTCAAAAAAATAAATCCTCTACTCTTACTGTTAAGGAAAATAGTATATCTAATAAAATCCCTTCTACATCTTCTAATCTAGTTCCATTTTCCTCAAATTCTCCATCTTCATCTAAAACATTGGTTGTTTCTGATACCATTGAATACGATATAGTAGATGATATGAAGAAGGTTAAAGAAAATATTTCCTTATATGAAGTAAGTAAACTAAAGAAAAATAATAATTTCTTACTAAAAGAATTAAATGAAGTACCTACATCACCTTCTCCTACTGTTGTTACTTCTAAATATTCTAAATGAAAAGGTAAGTCTCCAACTTATTCTTAAAATAAAATTGATTCTACTAATGCCATTTGAATTGGAGATAGGTCAAATTCTCATACTCTGCCTTTCCTTTTTACCTTTGATTTTTTTTTTAAAAAAGTTCACAATTGTTTGGTAGACTCTGGTGCATCATCAAATATCATGCCTTATTCAGTTTGTATTAATCTGAATATAACACCTCAAAAGTACGTTGTCCAAATCATTCATTTAGATAGGACAAAAGTCAAAGTATTGGGGGAAATTAATTTTTCTCTTATAATATCATCTTCTAATTGAAAAGTGTTTCCAATCATTGACATACTTGTTGCTGATATTCCCATGTTTTATGGCCTAATTCTAATCAGAGATTGGTCTTAGAAACTGAAAGGTTATTTCGCCACTGACTGGTCTCATATGCAGCTTCCATATAATGGTAAACCCAATCAAATCTTGGTTGACTGAGAGAAACACATGAATCATTCAGTAATTGATCTAGATGAAGAAAATAAGTCAATTGTTTTCACAAACAATATCATTGGGAATTATTTTTCGGAATCCTTCTTTGGCAAAAATTTTGCACAATAATCTCCTTTGTTAGTTGATTCTGTCACCTCTCAAGTTGAAAATTTTTCACAAACAAACTTATCCAGATGTGTAAATATTGTAGATAAACCAATAGTTAAATATTTGTTTTGGATTCTATATTTTTATGGTTCTAAATCCAATGATGGCGCATGAACAAGGGAATTTTAATAAGTCCTGAAGGAGAAAAAACTATGTTGGCATGCAAGTTATAATTTGAATGCATAAACAATATTGTTGAATATAAGGTGCTAGTTTAGGTATTACATAAGGCCATAAGCGTTAATGCAAAATACCTTCAAGTGTTTGGAGACTCTGAAATGCTATAAAACAAGTGAGAAATACCATCCATTGTGTCTCCAGACATATGAAGCATTATCAATCTCTTATTTAATCTCTCATATTCCAAGACTTTGAAATTCTAGTGTTGATTTATTGGCTAATGTCGCATCCAAGCTCATCCCACCTGAGGATTATAGTCTAGATAAATTTTCTATTAAATTTATTTTTTGCCCTTCTATTCCTAACAATGTCACTAATTGGCATGTATTCAGTGATGATGAGGATATTTTAAGTTTTCTAACATCTAAAGGGTCATATAATGACCAAATAATTGATTAAGATGAGCATGATAGACATTTGTGTCAATCATCTGAGGAAAATTCTCTACCCAAGCCTGTGGTAAAACTTGAAGACTTGTATGACTTAAAAGACAGTTTTAGAAGGCTTAGTAATTGTAAGCTTCAAAGGTCAACTTTGAGGTTTGAATAGTGAACCTAGGGTTAGATATTAAGCCTCAAAATATTAATTTAGGGTTTGGACTCTGATCAGTTGAGAAGTTTTCCTTTATTCTCTATTGAAAATATACAAAGATAGTTTTTCTTGGAACTATGAAGATTTGAAAACTTACGATACCTCCATCATTCAACATACTATTCCAATGTTACCAAATGTGAAAATTGTCCAGCAAAAGTTAAGGAAAATACATCCAAATCTGGAAAATAAGACTAAAAATGAATTGAACAAACTCGTCAAGGAAAAAATCATTTTTCCAATTATACATTCTAAATGGGTTTCAAATTTGGTCCCTGTCAGGAAGAAAGATGGTGATATTCGGATTTCTATTGATTTTTGAAATTTGAATAAAGCACATGAGAAGGAAAAATTTCCTCTCCCATCGATGGAAAAAATATCACAGTCAGTAGCTGGTTCTGAACTTATGCCTTTTCTATATGGTTTCTTAAGATATAACCAAACTCTTGTACATCTAGATGACATATTGAAAACTAAATTTAGAACTAAATGGAAAACTTATGCATATTATAAAATGCCTTTCAGATTAATAAATGCAGGAGTAACCTTCCAAAGAGCTATGGACATTTCGTTCAGAGGTATAATTAATAAGACAATTGTTGTTTACTTGGATGATATAACTATATATTCCAAGGAAAGAAGCAATCATCTACATGATTTAAAAAAAATCTTTAAAAGATGCAGAAGGTATGGAATATCATTAAACCCTAAGAAGTAATTATTTTCCCTTAGTGAAGGAAAAATTCTAGGATTTATTGTCTCCAAAGAAGGAATCTATATAGATCCGGAAAGAATCAAGGAAATTTCTAAAATTCCTTTACCTCATAATAAGAAATCAATGCAATCTTTCTTGGGAAAATTAATTTTGTCAAAATATTAGTTCCATATTTTTCTCAAATTGTTCTGCCCCTAGAAGTTATGATTAAGAAAAATTATGTTTTCAAATGGGGACATAATGAAAGGGAATCCTTCCAATCAATCAAACAGACTATCATTGATAGCCCCTCCTTTACAACTCCTAAATTTTTTGATCATTTTATATTGTATACTTATGCTTCCAAAATTTCCTATGCGGCAGTTCTAACACAACGTAATGAGAAAAATATTGAATCTCCCATTTCCTTCTTCAGCTTAAATTTCCAGGGAGTTGAATTAAATTATTCAGATGTGGAGAAACAAGTTTTTTCAGTTTTCAAGTCTATCAAGAACTTTAGACCTTTTCTTTTGAAAAATCATACCAAATTAATTGTTCCTTTCCCAGAAGTAAGACGATTTATTGTCCAAAAGGAGTTAGGAGAGAAAAGGGAAAATTGGTTCATTGCTCTGCAATAATATGATATTGAAATGAAACCTGCTAAAACTGTTAGAGGTTAAGGTTTTTGTAGATAAAATACGAGATCTTTTGATACATCATCCAATGAAGACTCGGTAATATTGTTCATATTTCAGAGGTATGTCTTACTAATACTGATTCATAGTATGATGATATGATATTTTATTTAAAAAATGGTTATGCTCCATTTGAACTCAATCATAAGAGAAAAAGAGCTTTAAGATTGAAACCCAATCAATATTAACTCATTGATTATGTTTTATGTAGAAAGAATTATGATTAGGTTTTATTAAGACGTTTAGAATAACCTGAAGCATTAAATATTTTACAAGAATTACATGGTGGACCACCTGATGGAAACTTTGGAGGAGATACCACATCTCATAAAATGCTACATGTTGCTGACTACTGGCCAACTCTTTTCAATGAAACCCATGGATATGTAAGGAAGCGTAAGGTTTTCCAAATTTCTTCAAGAATACAGAAGAAACCAGACTTACCTCTATAATCAATCAACATTGGGAAACCTTTCGAACAATGGGGATTGGATATAATAGGTGAGTTTGTTCCTCATTTTTCCAAACAACATAAATTCATTCTAACTTCTAAATATTACTTCACCAAATGGGTGGAAGAAATACCACTAAAGGTATCCAATTCTAAAAATATTCTTGAATTCATTAATCAATTCAACATAATGATGTTTTTTCTACCCTATTAGGGTCCTATAATAATAGGATTCATAATTTTTGAATCGACTTTGATAGTCTTATAAATATGTACATACCTTTCTTTCTGGAAGTTGTTTTCCCATATTTGAAAATAATAAAAAAATAAAAAGAGGGTAAAAGTCCTAAAATAAAGATCAAAGGACTTAGAAAAAATAGATCCAAAAAGAAAAAAGAGATAAGAATAAGACATGAAAGTGATGCAAGTCAAAATTCCACTACACTTACTTTTACTACAAAAATAATGATTATGTGTAGATTTTCAATAAATGCCATAATCCATGATCAGTTAAACAATTTAATCTTAGCTTTTCATGCTTTGAATTTCATGTTTTAGATAGAGAATAAAGATATGTCAAACAACTTAAAATTGACATATTAGTAGATAGTTAGAGAATAAATGAGGAGCTCAACAGTTTAATCTGAGCCCTCGGATGAAATAAGGTTAGACTTAGATAGTTTTTATGCTTTGAAAGAAAAATGAATTTAGGGTTGCAAGCTTAAATGCACCCATGAAAATGAATTAAAAAATGTTATAAATAATGGTGGGTAGGTAGAAAGCATTTTTTCAAAACATGTAATAAAGCATCATCGGGCAGAAGTTACTAATTCCCCTCCCTCACAATGATCCAGTATTCTAAACCTCCAGTTAAAGAGGCTCAGAGCATTTCTATGACTTTTGTTGGGACCAGACCCAAGGCTTGATAACTAATTGGTTAAAAATATTGAATTCCTACATAAAACCCATATTCATCAGCATTTACCCTTTATCCATAATCATGATCCCTTTTCCTAAGTAAAAACCCATTTTTACATAGTAAAAGTGACACCCCAAATAACCAATTTCATTTCCTTTAAAAAATCATTCAAAAACCCATAAAATGCATTTATCCTAAGTTAAAGTGTGAAAAAATACAACAAAGACAAGATATGCTTTAAATTACACTTTACTTAGTGTTAGAACATGCATTTTTTCATTATATACGCTATCCCTCTTTTCATATTAACTTCTAACTTACTTATTAAAACCCTAAATTACACCCTCCCGTATAGTATCAAACCCTTATATTTAATATAACCCACAAAACCTCTATTTTATGTTTAATCTAATGTTTAAATATCCCATGTGCGAAATATAAACCCTGCCCTTATCCCATTGGTTTAAACCTATCGATAAAACCCTTATCCCATTGGTTTAAACCTATTGATAAAAAAAAATACCCCGCCCCTATAGTTATTAAACAACTGTCAAATGTTTAAAGACTATATAATAAAGCTCACATATGGTTGAAACATTGTGTAATGTTTTAATTGAAACGTATAAACCCTATACCCGCCGCATATTACAAACCTAAGGTTTTAAATTTATTAAACGCATATTCACAAAGTTTAAAAGTTGTCCCCGTTGCGTTAATACATTTTAGCCTGACTCCCAAATCTCGATGCAGCTCTCAAAGTTGATCTTAACCATTCGCATGAATCCTTCAAGATCCAACGATGGAGAATCCATATCACATTTTTAGCTGTGCCCTGTTCACATTTCCATTTCCACGCAAAAATGTGTAGTTTCACCATTTTCTCCCTCCTTGACGTGGTTCCCTTTTACTAGATCGCATTCGATCCGTCTAAAAAAACTTACCACCCAAAGTGAACGTGATAACCACTCGTAGTTTTATATCCTTTGAACCCGAAAACCACCATTGTTGACTTGACCGCCATTTATTGCAGACGCTTGTTAACCTAATTTGCCTAAAAACATTGGAAATGCACTGATTTTCTATATTTTTTGCCGTAACCACTACATAAGATATTCCGACCTTGAAAAAAAACATTTTCCACCATTTTTAGGCCAAAAACCTACAAATTTCAGCCTGAACCTATTGAATATTTCCGAAGAGCTTTGCATTGCTCCAAATATCGAAAATATATCATAGAAACTCTTCAAAACCTTCAGATACGTCTTCAAAAACCAGTACCTACGTATAATAGGTATTCTTCCAGCAATTAAAGATTTTTTTGATTTGAAAAGACTTTAAAAAGAAACAAATTACATTCAGAGTTCGAATCCACCCAAACAAGCCTATTAAAATATCCAAAAAACAGACCAAACCCTATCAAAATTTCTGAAAAAAACCCTTTTTATGTTGGGAATTGTTTTAAACTCCAAATTGAGCCTAGAAACCCTCTAAAGGTAGCCTAATTCTCTGTGCCTAATCTCAAAATACTCTTAGCCTAATTACTCATTGAAAAAAACTCAAGAAACCCTTGTTTCTTGTTTATAACCATTAAAAGTCTGTAAATCTTATTGAGAGTCCAAAATTGAAAGGAAAAGCCCAGGGAAAGACCATATTTTTCCTATTTTCATCAAATAAATCCCTGACAAAGTAAAAATACTTTTGCAAATTGTTTAATCTTGCAGAAGTTACCAAAAAATCCTAAAAGCAGAGTTTTGTAGTCCAAAAAGCTTCAAAATGCATAAACCTACTCCAGCTACATCTTCTAAGACTGCCATAGTTATAAATCCTCTACAACCCCCTGTTGTAGATATTGAGCACACTCCATTAGTAGATATTTACTATAAGATAGTAGATCCTATTGCAGAATTCAATTTTCTAGAACTTCATAACTGGAGCTATGCAAAATATTTGGATAATGTTGAAGAAGTTAAAATTTGGGAATCGCACTTACCCAAATATGTGGTTCCAGTTACCCACTGATGCCCAGAGATCATTAGGTTATGCCATCATCATTATTTTCCTAAGAAAAGAGAAATAGTCAATGCCAATAAAGAAGTACTTTTCACCATTACTACTGAATCCTTTAATCAAATGTTACAGCTCAAACCTGATCCTCAAGCAGTTCCTCTGTCCATTGAAGCACTTAC
Organism: Pinus albicaulis; assembly: GCA_034641835.2. Taxonomy (NCBI): domain Eukaryota; kingdom Viridiplantae; phylum Streptophyta; class Pinopsida; order Pinales; family Pinaceae; genus Pinus; species Pinus albicaulis. The sequence continues at coordinate 1,442,758,298 of CM076572.1, read as the reverse complement.
CAAGTTCTATATTGGCCTTGATTTTCCTAAAAGATTCTAAATCTTCCAAATATTCATGCCTTTACATGCAGAAATTCCTCAAATTAATCCTCCATATTCCACTTCAAAATTTCCAAAGGGTTCTAGGCATGTAATTTCCATGTTATCTTTCATCCTAGGGTACTTTACTGATGAACATACAGATGAATCCATTTTATGTTTCCTTTCCACTTTCACACCAGGACAACCTCCATCTGTTATCTATTATTATGTTGGATATATTGCTGATAATATTCATGACCAATTGGTTAAATTTCCAATTGAAGGAGCGTTTAGATACACATCCTTCCTTTTCCATATGTTCTTGTATTTTGAAGTAGATAATTTTCCATTAACCCTTCAGAATCTTGACATACAAGGTAATTCTCTTTCAGTTATTTTTTGGACCTCTTTGATCAGGAAAGAGTCTACAGAGTTCACATATACAGAGTTTTCATATTCCTTCATCCATCCATTGATTAAAATATTGACAAATACTGAACAACCAAGGATAAATGATGAGATGAAGAATATTTTACAGTTATCAGAGCAGACCAAGGCTGGTGATTGGTACTTGTATGAAAAACACACTGAGATTATAGTGTTTGGATCCAATTTATTGCCCTACAAGTTACCCAAGTTTGTATCAATGAGGTTTTTGCCTTGAAGTATATTAGGCAAATATTAAACTCTGATTCTATCAATTTCCTAGTAGCAAAAAAGAAAACACAGTTTAAATTAAAGAATAAAGTGGGACCATTCATTTGCAATCATAGAGATGTAGAGGCAGAAGTAGCTAAGTAGTTATTAGAATACAGGTTTGAAGAGAGATTTTCTTGGAATTATGATCCACAAGGGATATTAGGTAAAGTGAGAGTTAAGTGTAAACTGACACCCTACATTCATGAGACAAAACCAGAGATAGAGAAATATGCCAATCAGATTGAGTGGATATAAAATACTTTAGTAGATACAGTGAAGAAAAGTGATACTAGTCACACTTTACAAACTGTAGATCAACCAGAAAAATCCACCAAGAGGGTCAGAGAGGAAGAAACTTATGTTGTTGAAACCAATACATAAAATAAGTTCAAAATAAGATATAATAAAAGGCCCAAAACAGATTCAGTGGGTAAAGAGAAGGTAACCATTGATGTTGAAGAAACAGATCTCCCAGATACCAACACAAATGTTGCCACTGTCATCAGAAACGAGCAAGATAAAGAGAATAGAAATGAAGAACATGTTGCTAATGGAAATACACAATTGATATAGAAACAATATAACATGGAAGATTCATCCTCACAAACAGCCGAGGAGAAAGATTTAGATATTAAGGAAAAATATAAACAGATCAAATTAAAGAATGAAGAGATCAAAAATGATATCTACTCTCAATATCTGAAACAAACACTAAGTTTTCAAAATAGGCTTTTTTATGCCTTTGATTATTCAAACAAAAAACTAATCATGTTAGTATTGTAGCCTACAGTGAAAAATCCAAAGACAGTGGCAGATTATAAGAAGATTGATTTAGAATTCCAAACAGAAAAAAGTCATGCTCTTGATCAAATAACATTTCATAGACAGAGTTAAGAGATGTTGTACTCTATTGTTATAACAAAAGATATGAGTGTTCAGAAAATTTAGAAAACTATCACAAACATGAAAGATAAAATGAAACTGGACAAAGCATCCTTATATGCTAAAGATCTCAGAATTAAATCCTTGGAAGAATTGGTCTTGTAGGTTGGATATGACCCTGCAAATGTCAAAGAAGTAGAGCAGTTAGTGAAGAAGAAAAATGAGGACATTGCAGCATTGAGGAAACAACTTAAATTTCCATCAAGTGAACATCCTCAAGCCAAGGAAATAATAGAAGGAAAAAATGAGAAGGATGACATGATTCATTTGATTTTTCAGTTGACAGCACAGATCAAAGAAATGGAGACTCAAATGGATAAACTTGTTCATGAAAAAGAAACACCAAAAGTACCAGAAATTCCTACAGTTATTCCTGTGATCACTATAGCTGTGCCATCAACTCTAGCAGAAGAGTTTCCACCCAAAGAGCCACTGGCTACTATAGTGATAGTGACATCATCCACAACATCAGCTACAGAGTCATCCACTACAGCAACTCACCCTACAGATGAAGCCAGCACACTAGTGAAAGCTATGGAAGAAATGTCACTTCAGACAAATGAAATTAACAGATTGAAAAAGATGGTTGATAACCTTGAAAATACAAACAAGTTGGCTCAAATAAATACCAAAACACATGAGAAAAAGGATATTAGACTAAATGAAGAATTGAAGAAGTTACATAATGAATTAACCTTAAAGGAACAAATTTCATATGTGAAAAATCATTTATGGAATAAGATCATAGAAGCCATCAATGACGTGTGGCCTTCAATTCAAGTGATTTTTGAACAGAGAGATTTATTCAAAGAAGCATTAGGAGAGATTCAAAATACTAAAGAGGAAATTGATAACAAAGTAGAACAAGCTATAGAATTGATCAAGTTTCTTAACAACAAAAACAAGCAAGAGCTGGAAGAACTTGAGATTAATGACAGGACTGAAACTGTCCTTGAGATGAGGAAAGTCATCACCAAAAAGAACCTGATGAAGCAGCTTGAAGAAAAATGTGAGAATATGAACATCACCATAACCAGGTTTATGGTCAAATTTGAGAATTTGAGGCAAAGAAGTTTGCCTAGTATTTTGGTCATTAATGAAAAATTAATGCCACAAGAGGATTACAATAAAAATATCAGAGAATATGCAAAGGAGAAAGTTGAAAAATCAGGTGGACAAGGCACTCCAATAAGAAAAGTCTTACTCAGAAGTTTTTAGGACTTATTTTATTTGCAGCATGAGATAAGACACTTTTTTTCATTAAACCAACTTTTTCCAGGTATATAGAAGCAGATGAAAACTTCAGGAAGCTAAGAAAATACAAATTCTAAGTGCTAAAGATTGGCACTTATTAACATATTTACTATGAAAGATAAAAAGGCAAAAAGATAAAAGAGAAAAATAGTTTGTTGAATTGCAGTCAAAAAAGATTTTTATTTATAGCAGTAAAGATATTTTATAGAGGTTAATGAGTATCAGAGATTAAAGAGAATCAGTGAAAGACTAGTATAAGATAAGAAGATCAGATTTCAAAACCAACTTGAAATATCTAAAGCCACCAATAAAGACACCAAGGCAACGAGATGCACCTCATCTATAATCAGTTGCTATTTATTTTGGATAGATAGGACAACTTGCTGATTTGTTAAGTGGCTATCTCTATTTTGTTGTAAAGATATTTTTGTTTTCCTTAGATAATTCCTAGAAGCATTCCAGGATATTCTGTAAACAATTATGTATAAATACTTCATCTTTAGAAGTATTATTTTGGAATAAATTGCTGAATATTTCTATAGTCATTTTTGTTGGACTTGAAGGCTTTTGTGTTGCAAATTTTGAGTAGAAAACTAGATCAGATCAATTATCATCATATTTCAAGATTCATGTGATGAGCTATTGAAGTGAAGTATTTTCTACTTTTCATTGTTTTTCTTCTTTGTTTCATGCATCCATATATGTGTTCTAAATTTGAATGAATAAACAGGAGTATTATTTTAGGATTTGTTAAAAGCACACTCTCTTTACTGTTTATCATTTCTATGTTTTATGTTGATTTCCAGAGTAGGGGACCCTTAATTTCTCTCTCTTTCATTTGACCTCTGCCCACTACTTCCTTTTTCCGGATCAAATAACCCTTCATTGCTCTTTATCCCGATCAAACCACTTCACCAAATCAGCCTTCCAATATCTTCAAAGGATTATCTATCTTACCCTAAAAACATTCGACTTTTGGACCTTGATCCTAGTTCTTTCTGCTTGACTTTTGACTCCTTAGCCCAATGGACAGTCAGATTTCCCACTATCCATCTCATTAAGTGATTTTTCCCACCAAACTAAACCAAATGAAAACCAATTTTCACAATCATAACTAGCCTAATATCAAATAATTAAAACAAAGTTAAATCTTATAGAGAGATCCCTCTTTGAACCTTAAGAAGGCTAGATCTTAGAGTTTAAAAGTTGGTCTGTGGTTACCTCGATGAGTTCTTTCTTTAACCTTGAGAAATTACTGAGTGATAACATACTAGCGACCATACTAGGGAATAAAATCTTCTTCATAAAGATTATACAAGGATCGGATCTGATCTATGATGGTGGACATTGACCAGACACACAAAGTTTAAAATCATCCACTCAACGACTCCAAATAAATTTTAAAAATAAAATCTAAGACTCCACTGGTAGAAGGATCAAGCTTGGTTGTATAGATACAGTGGCCTTTCTTTATGACTAATTTACATGATGAACCCAAGAATATAATGCAGGTATGCTCCCATGAGCAGAGATTACATACCTAGATTTCCACACAAACTACCAAAGGTAAATTGGGATAAAAATATTCCTATGTTTCAAGATGAGAATATTGATGATCCTTTGTTACATCTCATTAAATTTCATATACAGTCATGGAGATTGAAGGGTGATTGGCATGAGGATTGCCTCATGAATCTATTCATGGCAACCTTAGAAGGACAAGCAAGGGAATGTTATGAAGCTCTCAAACATGCTAGTTAATTTTCTTTGAAGGATTTTCACAAGGTATTTTATGAGCATTACAAAGAAGATTTTCCATCTTTATCATTAGCTGAAAATTTTTGTGATCAAGATGAAGATCTCATACATTACCTTAAAAATATTAATGAAGATTTAGGAAATTGGCATCCTGAAGATTTATTAGTAGCAGTCCATAACTTTCATTCTCAAGTTAAGTGTCATGATAATCAAGAGGAGTTAATCAAAGATGAAATAGATCAAGAGATGAATCAAGATCCACAAATCCCCTCTGTAAAAACAATTGATGTTTCATATAATGTTTTGAATGAAGATAAAGAAAATATTCAACCTCATGATCAGCTTTTACATAAGAGAAAAAACAATTGTTATTCAAATCTAATAATTCAAAGATTCCCACCCCCCCTCACCGAAGAAGAAATCAATTTTCTTCTAAACATACAACCATCCTCAAAATATTTATATAATGAAGAAATTGTTTCTACTTATTCTAATGTTGATGTATGTACTAAATGTTTTATCCATGAAGAGACAGAAGAACAGGTTGATGCTCATGTTGTTCTACCTTCCCAAAAAGGCCCATTGCCTGATAGTACTCCTATTGAGCAAAATGATGACCTTCAAATAGAATGCAACCAATCTAATCAAGATATATCAAGATCGCTGGAAAAGAAATCTGCTGATCTAATGTGTACAATTGATGACATTCCTTATTTTGAAGATTTGCCTAAGTATGATCAGTATGATGATAATTATGTTCTCCAAATTGAAGCTAACTTCACAAAGCAATCGCTATCTAGTTTGTGGGATGAGGAAGTTCAGTTTTAACAGCTCAAATAAAGTGATCAAACAATACACATCAAATATGGGAGTGCAGAAGAAAGTTCAGAAATTTTGAAAGAATGTTCGCGCGCTCTGCAACCCAGGGTTCCTGCTCGCCCCTGCAACGGTGCAGTCTGACCCTTCCTGGCATCTGTTAACCATTTGCATTCACCTTTTCGAAAGCTGCTTGCTGGCATAGGCTTCTCTACAATGGCAGACCCTCCGGGGGGAGCTTAAAAGCCTTCCCCCTCAGTCGAGGAAGGAAAAAAAGTGAAGAAACTGCCAAAGAACTCCGGTCCAGAACAAACAAACTCGGATACAAGAGACACCCCGATGCAAGATACGACAAACGTCCCCACAAAACAGTCAGACAATCGCAATGAGGTACAAGAAGGAGAGGCTGGGTAAAAAGAAATGCCCATGGTGACATCAACAACCTGCAAACCCATAACAGATGAAAGGCCCAAAATAGAACTTCCCAGCCATAGGATCAATGGTCAAATCTAGTACATGAAGGACCATGCTCTCATTGGAAAATTCATTGGATTCTGGCCGACTAAAAAAGCTCTGCAAGGATGGATTTCTGCCAAATGGAAGCCCAAGGGACATGTCACCCTGCAGCTTGGACCAAAGAGGTTTTTCACTACGATTTTCATTTGCATCGAAGACTGCAATAGGGTTCTAGATGAAGGTCCCTACTTCTTCAACTCCGCTGGCTTGTTCTTACAGGATTGGGTAGAGAGATTTAACCCAAACAAGGAGGATTTCAGTTAGGCACCAGTATGGATCTGGATGTACTCGCTCCCGTTGGAATACTGGATGAAGAATCGCTGAGAGACATTGGAAAGGGGCTAGGGGAGTTCATAAAAATTGCTGAAGAAACAAAGCTGTGTAGATACACCTCATATGCCTGTATTTGTGTTTACATGCGTCTGGACAAAGCCCTCCCAGATTCGGTAAGTATTTATCATGATGATTATGAATGGATCCAGCCCTTAGATTTTGAACATGCACCCTTCCGTTGTCGTAAGTGTCATGTCCATGAGCATCTTTTTTGGGATTTCCCTCTAAATGCAAAACCCCAAACCTCTGATCCCTCTAATAATTCAGATCAAGAAGGTTTTACCAAGGTCAAAAATAGGAGAAGATCGCATAAAAAATCCACCTCCGGGAAAAGGCCCCTTCAAAATGCCGTCTCCATTCCCTCCACGAGAAATAGTTTTGAGGTTCTTGCTAAAGCTACTGAAGACTCCCCTCAGGCTAGCCGGAAAAACCCCCCGTTGGTCAAATCGACCTCTCCTCCCCCATCGTTAGGCTCTACCCCCATTCCTTTGCCCCTGGGTGACAAACTCAGGATTCCAGAGGCGTTTCTGAAGGATCCTGATTGGAAACCAAATGGTATGGACGTTGACTGCATCCCCAGCCAAACCCTGCACTCTATCAATACCTCAGCAGAAAGAAGTCAAGTGAAAAATATGGATGAAGAACCGGAAAGCATTGACTTGGGAGGACTTGACATCTTCGAGCTTGAACAAGCCTGCAGAAGGAAGGAATTCGACAAGATTCACAAGCATCAGCTAGACAGCCTAACAACAGCATAAATTGGGCATACAACCAGGTAGTCAATGGGATGGCAACTACTTTCCTAAAGACTCCAAAGAACGTGGAAGAAAGACAGATCTTCAAATAACTATCACAATAGGAAAAATCCTGGTAGACTCAGGTAGATACTCCAAGTTGACAAAGTACTACAAGCCCCTCACTAATAGTGAATCATGAAGCTCATTTCATGGAATCTAAGAGGGCTCAACAGCCCCGGGAAACTCAGAATGATAAAAAATATGATAAAGCAGGAGCAGCCCCAGATCTTCTTCATGCAGGAAACAAAGTGTAATAGTATCACTCTTGGAAACATCCTCTCAAGAGCTTGGCCAGGATGTCAGTCGGTGGCCGTGGACGCTTCGGGAGCCTCTGGAGGGTTGGCAATTGCTTGGAACATGTAGGCTATAACGCTCTTAGACTTCCATGCCTCACATCATATTATACAAGCTACTTTTCACACAATAGGCACCAACATTCATGGTCATCTTACTAATGTCTGCTTCCCTCAGGAAGCAGGCCGTAAGATTTCTCTTTTAGACACAATAGAAGTTCTCAACTCCAACAGACTCCATCCTCTATGGATCATTGGAGGAGAATTCAACATGATCACCAAGCTGGAGTAAAAGCAAGGAGGCCGAGCCAAACAGGAACATGAGAGTGGCCACTTTAAAGATTTCATCCAAAACAATATGCTAATAGATCTACAATTCTGTAATGGAATGCATAAATGGAGCAACTGCAAGGTAGGGCGGCAACAAATCGCTTCCAAATTAGACAGATTTCTCATCTCAGATAATGCATTACATCTTGGAGGTGACATATCCACCTCAATTCTCCCATTGTCTGGCTCAGATCATTGGCCTATCTCTCTCCAGTGGCAAAGACCAGGCAACTCTACCAGAAATCCTTTCCACTTTGAAGCTTTCTGGCTCACCCACCTCGCCCTCAATGACCTCATCAGATCCACCTGGATGAACTTCTCTTTTCCAGAGGGATCAAAAATGTATCAGTTTCAACAGAAACTCAAATTCCTGAAATCCCAAATCAAGCGATGGAATCAAGAGACCTTTGGCAATATCTTCCAGGCACAACAAAATCTAAACAAAGAAATGAGGGATCTCCAGCAACAGTTAATCACAAAAGGCCACACGGAAGGGGCAATGGAACAAGAAAAGCAGATGCATAATCAATTGGAGGAAAGAAGGAAGCAGAAATCCCGAATTAGATGACTGAAAGAGGGATAAAGAAACACCAAATTCTTTCACAGAACCAAAATACAGAGAAGAATGCACAATACCATCTCTTTCATTCAAAATCAAGAAGGGGAAAGAGTGGAAAGCCATGCAGAGATCGAAAAGGAATTTATCAATCATTTCCAGGATGTCCACCAAGAACCCCAAATCGATAGATGACCAGCTATAGAAAAGATCACACAAAATGTGCCGAAAATAATTACAGAGGAACACAACCAACTTCTTCTACGGCCAGTTTTGCCTCAGGAGGTTGATTTGGCTATGAAACAGCTCAAGGAAGGAAAAGCTCCTAGTCCGAATGGCTTTACAACCACCTTCTTCCACAATTTCTGGGATCTTATCAAAGAGGAGGTATGGATGGTGGTGGAGGAATCGCGTACTCTCCATTGGCTTCTTCCCTCTCTGAAATCAACCTTCATTGCCCTCATTCCAAAAGAAGAGAACACCAGTACGCCAGACAAATTCCGCCCAATAGCATTATGCAATGTCATTTACAAGGTTATATCCAAAGTCCTAGATACTAGGTTGAAGCCGCTTCTACCCTTGCTCATATCACCTGAACAATTAGGATATGTGGAAGGAAGGAAAATACTGGATGGCATTATCCTCACTCATGAAATCATACACTCCCTCAAGCACTCCAAACAGGCAGGTATGATTCTCAAGATTGATCTCTCTAAATAATTTGATAAGTTAAGCTGGACCTATATTCAAAAAATGCTAACAGCCTTTAGCTTTTCTCCAACATGGGTCTAATGGATTATGAGTTTGATTTCCTCAAAAAAATTTTCTATCCTTATAAATGGCATTCCCTCTCGACCTTTCAGCCCCTCTAGAGGTATCAGACAAGGGGATCCCTTATTACCCTTCCTCTTTTTTTTAATGGCGGAAGGTCTGGGTCGCCATCTCAAACAAGCCCTTCTCTCCCAGTAGCTCAAAGGCCTCTCCATACACAATTATCTGGCCATTACCCACCAACAGTTTGTTGATGAAAACATGTTGTTTGGGCACCCTTCAATGCATGAAGCCTTCCATTTTAAATCCCTCCTGGATGATTTCTCTAAAGCCTCAGGGACAAGCATCAACACGGTAAAATCGCAGATCTTCTTTTTTCACACCCCTCCTATAACTCAACATGCTATAGCCCTTATTCTGGGCTTCTCCATAGCCTCCATACCTTCCAAATACCTTGGAGCTCCGTTAATTGACTCAGCCATCAAACACGCCTCTTGGCAAGTGCTCCTTGAAAAACTTGAATCTCATCTCACTCTATGGACACATAGAACTCTGAATATAGCTAGCAGATTAGTTCTAATCAAAGTTGTGCTACAAGAAATGCCTCTTTATCTCTTCTCAATCCTAGCAGTGCCAAAATGGGTCCTTAAAAAAATTAAAGCTCTATAGCACAACTTTCTTTGGGGTTCAACTGGAACTAATAAAAAATGGGCTTTGGTAAAATGGTCGACAATATGCAAGCCCAAAGAAACAGGGGGAATAGGTCTGCGAGATCCTCATCATAGCAATGCTATCATGGGTACAAAAATATGGTGGCAATGGCTCTCTGCTCCCAACAAGCCATGGGCAGTCATTTGGACAACAAAGTACGCCAATCACAAACCACCGGAAGAACTAATTAGATTCACTCCTACATATAAGGGCTCACTAATCTGGAACTCTGCTAGACAACACTTCCTATTGATCCAACAACACAGCTTCTAGGAAATTAGGAATGGCAACACTGCTCGGTTCTAGACAGACTCATGGCATCAACTACCGAAGCTCATCGGTATTTACAGGCCGCCTCCTAGCCAGGACTGGGAGGAGCAACAAATGGAAACCATCCAGCAACAATGGACACCTAGTATAGAACAGGGGTACAGACAGTGGAAGCAGATCGACATGCCGATCAGGAATGCAGATGAGCAGACCAAGGAATCCATAGACAATGAGCTTCAAAATCGACAAATCAGATTATCTGATAGCAGGGCTATACTAATATGGGTATATACCCCAAAATGATCCTTCACTACCAGAGAGGCATATAAAATTATATGCAATGATCCAATGCCCCTGGATCCTCTATGGAGGAGAATCTGGTCGTCTGGTATATGGCCCAAAGTTTCCCTATTCCTCTGGCTTTTTGGTCACCGAAGAATCCTCACTTGGGACAATCTCAGGAAACGAAACTTTCACAGTCCTTCCATCTGTCCCAATTGCAATGCACAAGAGGAAACTCTCCAACACCTCCTTGACTCTTGTACTTTTGCTAACCAATTATGGGAGAAAGAAAGCTTCCGCTGTCAAAAAATATGCAGAGTCTTAGAAGATATAATCAACTCCATTCACAATTGGCACCAGAATCCATATAAAAGCGAATTAATTAACCAATTATGGAGAATTATCCCTGGCCTTCTCCTTTGGACAAGCTGGAAAGAACGAAACAAGCGCATCTTCAAAGATCAAAGCACTCCTTCAGATATCATATGGAGAAATTTTTGTCTTAATCTCAAGGAAACCTTGGCGCTACAAACTTGGCATACTAAATATTTTCCCACTCTTGCAAATGAGAAGGTCATCTGGGAAAATTGGAACATACAACTCCCACAAGGAAAGAAAAATCATAGACCTTCTGGAATAAAAAATACCAGAAATCACTTATGGACCCCCCCTCCAAGGAATAATTTCAAACTCAACTTTGACGAAGCTTCAAAGGGAAATCCTGGAAAATCAGGATTGGCGGCATTTTCAGAGATCATGATGGTACTCCTCTCTTAATCTATTACAGAAACATTGGCTGGGACACGAACAACTTTGCTGAATTGGACGGTCTTTGGCGGGGTCTACTCCTATCCTAGCGTCATGGTTTCCACCCTTTGGTGATTGAAGGGGACTCCCAAATTATCATCAATATGGCCAATCAACTCCCCAATGGAGCTCATGCGAACAAAATTGCCAACAGTTGGAGGCTTGAAGCTAGATTGGATGCAATAGAACAATGGCGTCACACCAACCGTGCACTCCTGTTCAATCATGTCAAACGGGAAGGAAACAAGGTCGCTGATCTACTTGCCAATTTGGGGGTGGATATAGTGGGCACACTCTTCTCACTGGAGCTCTAGACATAATTCAGACCCATGATCAAAATCAGGAGTGCAAAATATTGGTCCAAAGGGATGCAGATCTCCCGAATGCGGGTGAATCAGATGGCGATTAAGGTGACGGGACATGGGTGCCTGCCCACCCATGTCACGGCTGGCAGATGGTAGACGACAGATGGCAGACGACATTTAAGTCCCGTTGTATTCATATCTACTACATTAATTTTTAACTCAGCTCAAGATTCGACCTCCACTCTTGTTCGTGGTTCCGCATGCTCCAATATGCTCTGGCCTTCGGCTCTCATCAATGAGAGATTTATGGTGGGCGTTCTTTGACGCCTTAGCAGTCAGTAAAATAAAATGGAGTTTCGCTCTGGTTTATCTGAAGAGCTGCAACCGTTGAACTGCAGATACTCTCTAATTGCTGGGTTACCCTGCCTGCGCACTGTGACGGGAAGGAGAAGCCAGCTGAACTATTTCTTAGACCTTGGTGACAATCTGAATTTCTCTCGTTCTGGCCTTTTTCTATCTTCCTCGGCTTCTTGGAATCCTCCCATCTCTCAATCCACCGTCAATCCTGCTTCTCCGCCTCGTCTTTCGCCCTCTACTGAGACTTCACTCATGCCTTGCCTATGTCATAGGATGCATTTCCATAGGGGTAGCACTAGAGGCCAACCCCTATGTGCTCCCTCCAACCCCTCAACCAAGTCACCTTCCCACTCCAGTGATTATTTCACAGGCCGTTATCCTGACACCAGAAGTGGGAGGGGTCGTGTTCTAGGATCTGGCCACCGTTTGGGCTCCCATGTTCCTCATTTCCCCACCGCTTTGCCTTCTCCCATGATGAGCACGACGCTATTTTCCTTTAATTTCTCTCTGAACTTCCCACGAATCACTACTTAAATCACCGTGGTTTTCAGTGAAGATGCCCAAGTGGAGGAACAGAGCACCCGTCTAGTGGGTCTGCGCACAGAGAAAGCCCAACTTTCGAGCCTTCAGGTGGGGCACGGTGGCGTGAATGAGCAGGAGCAACAGGCTCAGGTCAGTAGGGCTCATGATGTGGAGATGGCGCTTGGAGATCCTGGACCTTCCGTGTCTGAAGCTGCTCCCACCATGGACCTGTTAAATAAGGATGGTGACATGTCTGCATTATGGTGCCAAATTGTCGAAGAACCACCGGATGAGTAGCTACTTCTCTTTGGTTTGGTTTTCTTGCCTCGTGGCCCACTTAATTGGGCGTGTTTTTGTTTATATTACTATGCTGGACCTCTGTTTTATTTTTGAATTTTGTAAACAATGTAATCGTCAAAGATATCAAATGATGGTTCCCTGCGTGGGCAATGCAACAACCTGAAAAACATTCAAGGCTGGTTTCCCCTTATGAGGGCAGTCTTCTTTTTTGATTTTTTTGTCAAATTTTCCATAAGTCTGGGCAATGTTTTGACTTCAGTCATGCTGTAATTTTATTTCCACTGTTAATAGATTAACCTTACTTAGAAAAAAAAATATGGGAGTGCAGAAGAAAGTTCAGAAATTTTGAAAGAAAGTTCTATACCATTATGATCTAAAGCATTTCAGTTTTTAAAGGACGAACAACCCCTAGAAATCTATGAAGTTCCATTAAAACCCATACATAAATTGCAACAATCTTTCAAAGTTTTTCATTATCAAATAGCTGATGTGATGAATGATAGATGCAATCAAAATCTTTCTCCATTAACTAACTATAAGCTTCAGTATCAAGATGATAAAAGTTTCAGCAGACATGCATGTCCATCAGTAGAAATATCATCACAAAGCTTATCTTAAAATCTGAAATTATCTCAGAACAATCATAGGTTGATTTTGCAAGGAAATAAAGTTAAAAATGAGAATTTAGTCTCATGGCATGGAGGCCATTCAAAACAGAGGTACAATTCCTTGGATCAGTTGAAAATTTTTACATATACCTCAGAAGATCCTGTTGTACAATTTCTAGAGTCAACAAAGGAAATCAAGTATTTCCTTATTCTCTCATTTGTTGACAAATTTATAATAGGTTGCAGAATTACAGTTTTGATAATAAACAAGCAGGTGCAGAAAAATATATCAAAGTACATAATGCTTGAATGATTGCATTGGCTGTTTCATTTTACCTAACCAATAGTTAGACAGTTGATTAGAGTAAGTAGGTAGGATTTCAGCTTATTTCAGTTTTCATTTTTCAGCTAGTTTTGAAATAATTCATTAATATTTGAAGCCAAGGAAAAGGCCCTAAGACATTTATGATTTAGTAGTTTGGTTTGAAGGTTGCAACACCTTTTAGTCTTAGATCATATTTTAGTTTGCAGAAAAAGGTGTAAATTCAATTCAAGAGTTTTCAGTCACAGCATATGCATGTTTTGGATTGGCCCAGTGGATCAAGCTACTAGTTGATGGTGTTCTTGAAATATCACAAGGAGATTCCATCCCCATGTGGAGCCACTGTTAGGGTCCTATAATAATAGGATTCATAATTTTTGAATTGACTTTGATAGTCTTGTAAATATGTACATACCTTTCTTTCTGGAAGTTGTTTTTCCATATTTGAAAATAATAATAAAAATGAAAAGAGGGTAAAAGTCCTAAGAGAAAGATCGAAGGACTTAGAAAAATAGACTCCAAAATACAAAAGAGATAAGAATAAGACACAAAAGTGATGCAAGTCAAAATTCCATTACTTTTACTTTTACTGCAAAAATAATGATTATGTGTAGATTGTCAATAAATGTCATAATCCATGATCAGTTAAACAGTTTAATCTTAACTTTTCATGCTTTTAATTTCATGTTTTAGATAAAGAATAAAGATATGTCAAACAACTTCAACTTGACATATCAGTAGATAGCTAGAGAATAAATGAGGAGCTCAATAGTTTAATTTGAGCCCTCGAATGAAATAAGGTTAGACTTAGATAGTTTTTATGCTTTGAAAGAAAAATGAATTTAGGGTTGCAAGCTTAAATGCACCCATGAAAATGAAGTAAAAAATGTGAGACATAATGATGGGTAGGTAGAAAGAAGTTGTGAAAAACATGTAATAAAGCATCTTCGGGCAGAATTTACTAATTCCCCTCCCCCACAATGATCTAGTATTCTAAACCTTCTGTTAAAGAGGCTTAGAGCATTTCTCTAACTTCTGTTAGGACCAGACCCAAGGCTTGATAACTGATTGGTTAAAAATATTGAATTCCTACATAAAACCCATATTAATCATCATTTACCCTTCATCCATAATCATGATCCATTTTCCTAAGTAAAAAACCATTTTTACTTGGTAAAAGTGACACCCCAAATAACTAATTTCATTTCCTTTCAAAAATCATTCGAAAACCCATAAAATGCATTTATCCTAAGTTAAAGTGTGTAAAAATACAACAAAGACAAGCTATGCTTTAAATTACACTTTACTTAGTGTTAGAACATGCATTTTTTCATTATATACACTATTCCTCTTTTCATATTAACTTCTAACTTACTTATTAAAACCCTAAACTACACCCTCCTGTATAGTATTAAACCCTTATATTTAAAATAACCCACAAAACCCTCTATTTTATGTTTAAGCAAATGTTTAAATATCCCATGTGTGAAATATAAACCCTGCCCTTATCCCATTGGTTTAAACCTATTGATAAAACAAAATACCCCGCCCCTATAGTTATTAAACAACTGTCAAATGTTTAAAGACTATATAATAAAGCCTGCATATGGTTGAAACATTGTGTAATGTTTTAATTGAAATGTATAAACCTTATACCCACCACAATTATAAACCTAAGGTTTTAACTTTATTAAACACATATTCATAAAGTTTAAAACCTGTCCCCGTCGCCTTAATACACCCCGGCCCACTCCCAAATCCCGATGCAGCTCTCAAAGTTGATCTTAACCGTTCACATGAATCCTTCAAGATCCAACGGCGAAGAATCCATATCACATTTTTAGTTACGCCCTGCTAACATTTCCATTTCCACGCGAAATGGGCGGTTTTACCATTTTCTCCCTCCTTGATGTGGCACCCTTTTACTGGATCGCATTCGATCCATCTGAAATAGCTTATCAACCAAAGTGAATGCGATAACCACTCGCAGTTTTATATCCTTTGATTGGAAAACCACCATTGTTCAATTGACCTCCATTTATTGCAGACACTTGTTAACATAATTTGCCTAAAAAACATTGGAAATGCACTAATTTTCTATCTTTTCTACGCGTAACCACTGCATAAGCTATTTCGAACTTGAAACAAACCATTTTCCACCATTTTTAGGCCAAAATCCTGCAAATTTCAGCCTAAACCTATTGAATATTTCTGAGGAGCTTTGCATTGCTCGAGAGATAAAAAAGATACCATAGAAACTGTTCAAAACCTTCAGATACATCTTCAAAAACCAGTACCTACATATAACAGGTATTCCTCCAGCAATTAAAGCCTGTTTTGATTTGAAAATAATTTAAAAAGAAACAAATTACATTTAGAGTTCGAATCCACCCAAACAAGCCTATTAAAATATCCAAAATCAGGCCAAACTCTGTCAAAATTTCTAAAAAAACCCTGTTTTTGCTGCACATTGTTTTAAAATCCAAACTGAGCCTAGAAACCCTCTGAAGGTAGCCTAATCCTCTGTGCCTAATCTCAAAAGAATTTTAGCCCAATTACACATTGAAAAAAACTCAAGAAACCCTTGTTTCTTGTTTATAACCAGTAAAAGTCTGTAAATCTTATTGAGAGTCCAAAATTGAAAGGAAAAGCCTGGGGAAAGACCATATTTTTCCTATTTTCATCAAAGAAATCCCTGATAGATTAAAAATCCTTTTGAAAATTGTTTAATTTTGCATAAGTAACTAGAAAAGCCTAAAAGCAGAGTTTTTTAGTCCAAAAAGCTTCAAAATCCCTAAACCTACTCTAGCTGCATCTTCTAAGACTACCATAATTATAAATCCTCTAGAACCCCCTGTTTTAGATATTTAGCACACTCCATTAGCAGATATTGACTATAAGATAGCAGATCCTATTGTAGAATTCAATTTGTTGGAACTTCATAATTGGAGCTATGAAAAATCTTTGGATAATGTCGAAGAAGTTAAAATTTGGGAATCACACTTACACAAATATGTGGTTCCAGTTACCCACTCATGCCCAGAGATCTTTAGGTTATGCCATCATCATTATATGCCTGAGAAAAGAGCAATATTCAATGCCAATAAAGAAGTACTTTTCACCATTACTGTTGAATCCATTAATCAAATGTTACAACTCAAACCTGATCCTCAAGCAGTTCCTCTGTCCATTGAAGCACTTACCAAGCTGTATATTGGCCTTGATTTTCCTAAAAGATTCCAAATCTTCCAAATATTCATGCCTTTACTTGTAGAAATTCCTCAAATTAATCCTCCATATTCCACTTCAAAATTTCTAGAGGGTTCTAGGCATGTAATTTCCATGTTATCTTTCATCCTATGGTACTTTACTGATGAAAATATAGATGAATCCATTTTAGGTTTCCTGTCCACTTTCACACCAAGACAACCTCCATATGTTATCTATGATTATGTTGGATATATTGCTGATAATATTCATGACCAATTGGTTAAATTGAAAAATAAAGGAGTGTTTAGATACACATCCTTCCTTTTCCACATGTTCTTGTATTTTCAAGGAGATAATTTTCCATTAACCCTTCAAAAGCTTGACATACAAGGGAATCCTCTTTCAGCTATTTTCTGGACCTCTTTGATCAGGAAAGAGTCTATAGAGTTCACATATATAGAGTTTTCAGATTCCTTCATTCATCCATTGATTAAAATATTGATAAATACTGAACAACCAAGGATAAATGATGAGATGAAGAAGATTTTTCAGATCAATCAGAGAAGACCAAGATTGGTGATTGGTAGTTTTATGAAAAACACACTGAGATTAGAGTGTTTGGATCCAATTTTTTTCCCTACAAATTATCCAATTTTGTATCAATGGGGGTTTTTACCCTGGATTATATCACGCAAATATTAAACTCTGATTCTATCAATTTCCTAGTAGCAAAAAAGAAAACACAGTTTAAATTGAAGAATCAAGTGGGACCATTCATTTGCAATCATAGAGATGTAGAGGTAGAAGTAGCTAAGCAATTATTAGAATACAGGTTTGAAGAGAGCTTTTCTTAGAATTATGATCCACAAGGGCTATTAAGTAAAATGAGGGTTAAGTGTAAACTAACACCCTATATTCATGAGACAAAACTAGAGATAGAGAAATATGCCAATCATATTGAGTGGACAAAAAATAATTTAGTAGATACAGTGAAGAAAAGTGATACTAGTCACACTTTACAAAATTCAGATCAGATAGTAAAAGCCACCAAGAGGGTCAGAGAGGAAGAAACTTATGTTGTTGAAACCACTACTGAAAGTAAGTTAAAAATAAGATATAATAGAAGGCCCAACACAGATTCAGTGGGTAAAGAGAAGGTAACCATTGATGTTGAAGAAAAAAATCTCCCAGATACCAACACATATGTTACCACTGTCATCAGAAATGAGCAAGATAAAGAGAATAGAAATAAAGAACATGTTGATAATAGAAATACAAAGTTGATAGAGAAACAACAGAAAATGAAAGATTCATCCTCACAAACAGCTGAGTAGAAAGGTTTAGATATCAGGGGAAAATACAAACAAATCAAATTAAAGAATTAAGAGATCAAAAATGATATCTACTCTCAATATCTGAAACAAACACCAAGTGTTCAAAATAGACTTTTGTCTGCCTTTGATTATTAAAAAAAAAAACTAATCATGTCAGTATTGCAGCCTACAATGAAAACTCCAAAGACAGTGGCAGATTATAAAAAGATTGATTTAGAAGTCCAAACAAAAAAATGCATGCTCTTGATCAGATAGAATTTCATAGACAGAGTTCAGAGATGTTGTACTCTACTGTTACAACCAAAGCTATGAGTGTTCAGAAACTTCAGAACACTACCACAAACATGAAAGATCAAATGAAACTGGAAAAATAATCCTTATATTCTAAATATCTCAGAATTAAATCCTTGTAAGAATTGGTCTTGCAGGTTGGATATGACCCTGCAAATGTCAAAGCAGTAGAGCAGTTAGTGAAGAAGAAAAATGAGGACATTGCAGCATTTAGGAAACAACTTAAATTGTCATCAAGTGAACATTCTCAAGCCATGGAAATAATAGAAGGAAAGAATGAGATGGATGACATGATGAATTTGATTTTGCAGTTGACAGCACAGATCAAAGAAATGGAGACTCAAATGGATAAACTTGTTCATGAAAAAGAAACACCAAAAGTACCATAAATTCCTACAGTTATTCCTGTGATCACTACAGTTGTGTCATCAACTCTAGGAGAAGTGTTGGCACCCAAAGAGCCACTGGCTACTGCAGTTCTAGTGACATCATCCACAACATTAGCTACAGATTCATCCACTATAGCAGCTCACCCTACAGATGAGGCCAGCAAACTAGTGAAAGCTATGGAAAAAATGTCACTTCAGACAAATGAAATTAACAGATTGAAAAAGATGGTTGATAACCTTGAAAATACAAACAAATTGGCTCAAATAAATGCCAAAACACATGAGAAAAAGGCTATTAGACTAAATGAATTATTGAAGAAGTTACAGAAGGAATTAACCTTAACGGAACAAATTTCATATGTGAAAAATCATTTATGGAACAAGATCATAAAAGCCATCAATGATGTGTGGCCTTTAATTCAAGTGATTTTTGAGCAGAGAGATTTACTCAAAGCAGTATTAGGAGAGATTCAGAAGACTAAAGAGGAACTTGATAACAAACCAAAAGAAGATATAGAATTGATCAAGTTTCTTAACAACAAAAACAAGCAAGAGCTGGAAGAACTTGAGATTACTGACAAGACTGAAACTATCCTTGAGATAAGGAAAGTCATCACCAAAAAGAACTTGATGAAGCAGCTTGAAGAAAAATGTGAGAATATGAACATCGCCATAATCAGGTTTATGGTCAAATTTGAGAATTTGAGGCAAAGAAGTTTGCCTAATATTTTGGTCATCAATGAAAAATTAATGCCTCAAGAGGATTACAATAAAAATATCATAGAATATGCAAAGGAGCAAGTTGAAAAATCATGTGGACAAGGCACTGCAACAGGAAAAGTCTTACTCAGAAGTTTTGAGGACTTATTTTATTTGCAGCATGAGATAAGACACTTGTTTGTCATTAAACCAACTTTTTCCAGGTAAACAAAAGCAGATGAAAACTTCAAGAAGCTAAAGAAAATACAAATTCCAAGTGATGAAGATTGGCAGTCATTAATAGATTTACTATGAAAGATAAAAAGGTAGAAAGATAAAAGAGAAAAATGGTTTACTGAATTGCAGTCAAAAAAGATTTTTATTTACAGCAGTAAAGATATTTTACAGAGGTTAAAGAGTATCAGAGATTAAACAGAATCAGTGAAAGAGTATAAGATAAGCAGATCAGATTTCAAAACCAACTTGAAATATATAAATCCATCAAGAAAGACACCAAGGCAACCAGCTGCACCTCATCCATAATTAGTTACTATTTCTTTTGGATAGATAAGACATCTTGCTGATTTATTAAGCAGATGTCTCTATTTTGTTGTAAAGATATTTTTATTTTCCTTAGATAATTCCTAGAAGCATTCTAGGATATTTTGTAAATGATCATGTATAAATACTTCATCTTTAGAAGTATTAGTTTGGAATAAATTGCTGAAGATTTCTATAGTCATTTTTGTTGGACTTGAAGGTTTTTGTGTTGCAAATTTCGAGTAGCAGACTAGATCAGATCAATTAGCATCATATTTCAGGATTCATGTGATGATATATTGAAGTGAAGTATTTTCTACTTGTCATTGTTTTTATTCTTTGTTTCATGCATCCATATATGTGTTCTAAATTTGAATGAATAAACAGGAGTATTATTTCAAGATTTGTTAAAAGCACCCTGTCTTTACTGTTTATCATTTCTATGTTTTCTGCTGATTTCCAAAGTAGGGAACCCTTAATTTCTCCCTCTTTCGTTTGAGCTCTACCTACTACTTCCCTTTTCCGGATCAAAGAACCCTTCATTACTCTTTATCCCGATCAAACCACTTCACCAAATCAGCCTTTCAAGATCTTCAAAGGCTTATCTATCTTGCTCTAAAAACATTTGACCCTTTAACCTTGATCCTAGTTTTGTCTGCTTGACTTTTGACCCCTTAGCCCAATGGACAATCAGATTTCCCACTATCCATCTCATTAAGTGATTTTTCCCACCAAACCAAACCAAATCAAAACCAATTTGCACAATCATAACTAGCCTAATATCAGATAATTAAAACAAAGGTAAATATTATAGAGAGAGCCCTCTTTGAACCCTAAGAAGGCTAGATCTTAGAGTTTAAAAGTTGTTCTGTGGTTACCTCGATGAGTTCTTTCTTTAACGTTCAGAAATTACTGAGTGATAACATACCCCATGTAATCATTTTTTATAATGCATCTTACTTTTCAGAAAATAATATAACTGAATTTTCTTTAAAGAGATGATTTTAATTGAAATATTATGCAAACTTCTCCTCGCAAGGAAATGGATTAAAAGAATCAATCAGTAAATATCTCATTAGGATTATTAAACGAGTTGTTGACCAGATTCAAAATAATTGGCATAAAGCTTTGATAGTTTCTCTGTGGGCTTATAGAATAAATAATAATGCCTTTATAGGTACTTGTCCATTTAATATAGTATATGGGAAAGATGTTATCCTTCCTCCTAAACTAGCTCTTCCCTCATTAGCCCTAGTGCAATTCATCGTAGAAGAACCATCTTCTTCTTTACAGTTAAGAATGTCACAAATACTCAAATTAGAAGAAGGA
Organism: Pinus albicaulis; assembly: GCA_034641835.2. Lineage (NCBI taxonomy): Eukaryota > Viridiplantae > Streptophyta > Pinopsida > Pinales > Pinaceae > Pinus > Pinus albicaulis. The sequence goes on along the minus strand of CM076572.1, from coordinate 1,442,736,936 downwards.
AGAGACAAAGACGAACAAATACATGCTCATCATCAACAGTTAGTTAATTCTTCCTTTCATGCAAGTTAACTCAATAAAACAACTTCTCAAATTGGAGATTTAGTCTTGAAATGGGACAAGGCACATGAATAAAGGGCTTAACACACTAAGTTTCAAAAAAAATTTCTTGGCCCGTTTCAAATTGTTGAGAAATTAGGTCCATCAACTTTTATTCTAGAAGCTTTACAAGGAAAGAGGGATGCTCTTACCGTTAATGGAATAATTGAATCTCAAGAAATACTTTTCTTAGTAGAAAATTTGTTCTATTTTAAAATTACCATATGTATATATTAGTGTATTTTAGCCTAAATAATGTTAAGTAATACATTATAATATTTTCATTGGTATTTCTGATAATTTTGTGAAGTTCATCATTTAAAAAGAAAAAAAACTCTGAAATCAATTACAAACTTGAAATTTGGTGTGGTATTCATCATTAAATTCTGAATTTTTTTAACATATTTCGTTGTAGACTCTTGTAACTTGAAACTATAAGAGATTGTGTTAATTTGTGATTAAGACATGAGATGTTTTCTTAATAAAGGAAAGACTATATTGAAAACTTTAGCATCTTTACCTTCAACTATCATCCAATACTCGTAAAAGAGTAAATTCACCTCCCCATCCACTAATATGATCATTTTTAGACTGTAATTAAAGAATATATGAAACTTAAAAGATAAGAGGTCTCATCATGAGATTGCTTACCATGATCATAGGAAACTAATAATGTTGACATTATCATAACTGGCCACCAAACCAGGATAATGGATTGTATTTATATAACTATAAGACTAGAAGTTTCATCATAAGCTTGCTTATTCAACCTTACTACAACCCGTGAATGGAATTTCCATTATCTAGCTACCAAACTAGGACAATGGCTTTTAAGGAATCTAGAAATAAAGGAAAAATAAAAATATAAAGGTCATTACCTCTAAGGATACTACTATAAGTGGATGGGATTTTGGTTCATTATTGGTTAAAAGGTAACCCTGTCGAGGCTATCGACGTCTGCTGGTAGCAGTGGCTCTACCTATGATATAGAAGTTTATCTTTAAACACTAAGTGTGAATAGAACTCCTTGCTTTATCTTTATAACTAATTAACAACTGATCCAAGTAGCTAAAATATTCATCTATAATAGGTTCCAAGGAATTTTCAATAAAATGAGTCTTTTATTTAGAAGTCATTTTAATCAATCCAAACTTTAAAATAGATTTTGTTTCAATTTTTTCTTTGATAAATTTTACAAACTCATTATTTTTTTTCACAGATAATTGTTTTTTCCAATGAATCACAAATAGTTGTGCTACTCAACAGCCCCCCCGTTTAGTAAATGATAGATTTAATAAATAATGGGGGACCGTTTTAAAATTTTAGAATAGAATCTTAAAAATCCTTTTGTTTTAATAAACTAAAATAGTTTAAAAAAAAAAAAAAAAAATTCTCTCAAATAATATTTTTAGTGGAGATAAGCCTTTTCGGTTAATAATTGAAGCCTTATATTTCTTAGGAAAATGATATCACGAAACATTATATCAGACCTAGTTCAAATCCAAAATCTCTGATGAGAAGACTCGGATGGAAGTATTTCTGATATGAAGCTTTATTTTAAGTTTTTGAGTTTAAAAGGATTTTAAGTAAATAAAGGGATTGTAGTGAAATATTATAGAATTCAGTCCCACCAAATCGTCCTCCTTCCGATATCATAGTTTCAGTATCGGCAATTTTAAAATGAGTACCATAAGAAAATGTCAATATTTGATCCCTGATACCCTCTTCAAAAGGTCACGACTACCTTTCCCCTTCGCCTTCCGATCCTCGATCATTCCTTTTCCTTTTAACATCAGAGTTCACATTTCATATTTCGCATATCGCATATTGTAATTTCTCATCCGTGTGACTTCTATAATCCCTGATGCCAAAATGTTGATAAATAAAACCCTTTGATAAAAAATTCGTTCATATTTTAGACCATTATAAATGTTAATATTGATTGGAGAAAACGAATTTCACAATTTTTAAAATGACAACCTGAGGTATTTCACCGATAACGAACTGTCGATACATCGATATTCGCAGAGACCACGTGAAAAAATGTTTAAGAATTTAATGGCCACTCTGTGTGATTTATGGTTTTGAAGTTTGAAATGATTTATTATATACTTCATCTAATGCCAAAGCATTCACTCATTAAAATAAGAATTGATGTGAAAATAATGTATGTCTTAATGAATTCTTACCGCTCATCTATGTTTCTCTTCTTAATAGGTAAATCCAGATAAAAAACAATCAGAGGGGATGTCTAAAGCTATCAAAGCCAAGAAAAAAACCACAACTTAGCTACAGTTAGTCTCGCCTCCAGTAGAAACTGTTGAAATTTCACCATTATTCTCGAACACTACATGCACGCGAGATGCAGGCTCTTCCTACTAGGCGGCCATATACAATTATTTTGAATATGAAAATGCAAGAGTGGTCAAGAGGGAGGACACTACAACAGATTATACAAATCCAGTTTTCGAGTCTAAATGGAGTGATACAACCAATTATTTTCTACGGAGAATTGCAGGTCGCCCCAAAATTGTGCCCTAGATAGATATGGTGAGATGGGTCATTGACCACTTGAATATTGCTAAAAAATATTTCCTGACTCCAAGGGAGACAATTATTGGGTCATTCAAGCCCGAAGATTTAAGAAGAATTGTTAAAATTAGATAATCATGGTGTTCTATGCTTTATGCAATTTTACTTCAATCTTTCTTAGGCCTGATAAAAAATAGAAATCACATAAACATAAGAGTAAAATGCTGATAGAAAACAATAATAGATCAATAGAAGACAAGCCAATAATATAGACCAGATTTACAATTCCTTTTGTCCAGCAAAGATATAGGTTGGTGTGTGTTACGACAATCAAAAGGATGCTTCAACCAACAAAGTCTTTGATGGCCAGCCAATCCTCCAAGTGTCACACCCACAACCCTCAAAGACAGCTCATCACAAGTCAACGCTGGTCAACCCAAAGTCAACACAGAAAATTCAACACAGGACAACAACAGAAACTCAACACTGCATATTAGAGCTTCAGTCAAACATCTATGATTTCCTTGATTTTAGTGCCTAGCAGTACGACCTCTCAAAATTAGAATTTTGGCAGAAATTTGAGGTCAAACGGCCAAGGGTTGACCTTGGTCAACACTGGTCAATGCTGCAACAATAAGCCCTAAACAGATTTGTAAAAAAAAAGCTTCACTAGCTTCACACGTGTGAAGAGAAGATGCCTCCAAAGGTTGTCCAAACAATCAGATCACAATGAGTTATGTGTTATGATTTGATGATGACAATTTCCTCCAAGTCTCTCCAATTTATATCCATTATTGAGGGTGTGTGACACATCTATTAGGCATGTGAGCCTACATTACAATCTCGTCGACTTTGCACATGTGTGGAAAATAAATTCAAAATATATGTTCTGCTCATCCAAACAAGATGATCTTTAGATCAATCTTTCACCTCTCCGAAAGAGGAATCCAACAAAAATATGAACATAATAATATGAGCAGTGCAACATGGATTTTGGATCTAGTTTCCAAAAATTAACACTTCCTCTCAACTAGGGAGAACTCCATCTGTCCACAAGTTCCATCCATCAATAATATTGTGTACTTTTAAGAAACATCGTCCGTCATCTTGTTGTAACTTTAATTGTTGGCTCTCGTTCTCAGATAGAAAAAAAAGGTGTCATAAAGACATCACACTCAGCAGACTCGAGGTCACCTTAGAGGTTAAAACCTCTCTTGGACTCAAAAGAGTCTCATACTAACCTGAAGTTAGTTTACTGACCTGAATTTAGTTTATAGGATTAAACCTCAATAGACTCAAAAAGAGTCACATACTAACTCGAAGTTAGTTTACTGACCCAAAGTCAGTTTAGAGGTAAAAACCTCATCATATTTGATCCCATATCAAGGTGTTGTACATGTGCCATCCTAGATATAGAGAGTACAGAAATCTCTGATACGTCCATTGGTCTTGCTATTGGTCTCTATCCACATTTCCCAACTCATTGGCCAAATGAGAGGTACTTCCCATGAGTCCAAAACTCCATGGGTCAGATGTATGTGAGGCATAGATCAAAGAGATGTGAACCAACTCAATATCATAACGGTTGGGTAGAAGCACTACAAGGTTTGGAAACACTAGCCCCGTGAGTGCTCATAGCTCTAAGAAGCTATCCATAAGCCCCCTAGAGCTCCCAGAGCTCATTTTCCAACTCAAGAAGGACCCTTAGAATAGGGTCTTTCCATGTTTCCAAACTTCTCAAGAAAGGTTAGGAACTCGACCTTCCCCATGGGCTTCCTGAGAGTATCCACAGCCTACTCATTAGTTCCTATATGATAGAGCCTTACGGTGCCTTGCTGTACCATGTCCTGGATAAAGTGGTACTTGATATCAATATGCTTGGATCGATTGTGGAACACAAGATTCTCATAAAGATGAATCCCACTCTGGTTATCACAAAGGATAACGGTGGTATCTAGCACATGACCAAACATCTCACTGAAGAGCTTTCGCAACCAAAAAACTTAACAACATGCCATACTCACTGTAATGTACTTAGCCTTAGCGGTGCTCAAAGCCACCAAATTATTCTTCCTGCTCATCCAATATATTCAAGAATAACCCAAGGTGAAGCAACTTCCAGATTTTCTCTTTTGATCCACCACACTTCCATCCCAATCGACATCAGTATATCCATGGAGTCTCAAACTCCCGACAGTGTATCTCAGCCCATGGTTGATTGTGCTCTCAAGATATCTCAATAGATTCTTGGCACCAATTTAGTGAATGTGATGAGGATCAGCCATATGTTGACTCAATGTTTTCATTGTAAAACATATGTTGAGATTCAACAAGAAAATTTCAGCACCCACGCCTAGTGCATTCAACACCTACACTAGGGTGGGGCCCACACGACTAAATTTGGTGCATGTATATTTTATTTAACCCTTAATTAAGATGGAAAATAAACTGTAATCTAATCTCAAAATAGTTTCTAATAGTGAATCAAGTGTGATAAACTCAATTAGCTCATGAATTTCGAGTTGAGGGTAGTTGGTGAGGCATGTAGAGTAATTCTAGTTGTAACAGAGTTCGAAGTGCAATGGTGCATTAGTTAATGCAGGTTTTAAATAGTTTAACTCAGTTAAGTGAGTTAAACTCAGTTGTGCTAGTTGTAACTTTTAAATACACTAGTCAGAGATATAGTGAATTAAATATTAATTAATTCATAATCAGTGATCTCACATGCAACTGAGGATTTACTATTATTAGTCGCATGCATGTCAGTTCCAGTGGAGACCTAGTTGAGATCTAAGTGAAAGGGATGTTCAATATTAGTTGTAGGAATATTGGATTGCACCCATGCACCCAAAAACTCATTGGATTTCCCATGATACTCAGCGTAGTTAGAGAAGGAAAAATATCCTATTCTTTAGGGATTGCATTCCTCATGAATTGCGTTAGCAAGGTAGGTTGTCAGGAGGCTAGAAATTGACTAAGTATTGATTAGTTTTCTGTGAGGATAGTGTGAGATAGATAGCTGAGTGTTGAAGACTCTTGTGAGGAGAGGGAATCATATTTGTTTCATGTATCCATGCTGAATATACAGTAGAAGATAGTGGGGTTTTGAGCAACAATCTTTCCCCGGGAAATTATTTGTGTTGTGGTTTGATTTGATTCTTTCTTTGCTTCATGTAATTAGCGATTGTGTTTAATTTCCGCAAGTGATTTGTAGAAGAGATTTAGTATCTAGATTTAGTATATTGTTATATCGGTTTGAATCCATGATATACATGCTTATTGTATAATTTCTACATGGTATCAGAGCATAGGAAATTAATACAGTAAATAAGAAGTTGAGTTTGTGACTGAATAGAATTCGAATTTGTAGAAAGACTTTATTGGTGTGAGAGCTAATTTAGGATCGAAATGTCTTTTATGTCTTGATATTGGAGTATTCACTCGAGGGTAGATCTAATAGTATTTCTTGGAAATACAAAATGGAGACAATACTCGAAGAGAATGGCTTGAAGGAATTCATCGACAATGACATTCCTAAACCCGCTATACAGATGCTGCAAATCTTGATGCATGGAAAAATAAAGTGGCAAAGGTGAGGAGGATCCTCTTGGAGGGAGTATGAGACCACACTATCTAAAGCCTCCATGGGAAAGCCACACCATATGCAATGTAAAAGGCTTTGACGGATCTATATCAAAGCAGTAGCGAGCATAGGAAATTGGCGCTCAAAGATAAACTCAGGACGATCAAGATGGGAAAGGGCGACACCATTCCAAAATATCTAAGAACGTTTTTCCAATGTTTAGATGAGCTGGGGAGAATTGGAATAACAGTCGTTGATGATGATTTTGTGAGCCTAGCTCTTCTAGGACTTCCCAAGAGTTGGCACAGTTATGAAGACTCTGTCAATGGAAGGGAAAATTTTCTGTTGGATGTGGAGCCTGATTATCTTTTTTATTTTGTATCACAATGTTGGACCCCTGTATGTTAATAGGACAGCAACGCCGCCCATAATTAAACCTTGCCTAGGGGTCCAGGGGGGGTGGCTACGACCTTATGGAGCCCTCCCCTGGCAGGGGATTTTGGGGGCAGCACCCCCGAAGCTAAAAATGTATGTAAAATTTCCTTGTAAAAGTATAGTAATTTCTGGTCAATCTAGGCCGTTCATTAGGCGAATGATCTAATGGTAGAATTTGTGTTTAGTTTGGGGTTTGTTTCCCTAGAAACAACCCCTCACTTGTATGAGGGCATTGTATTGCAACTGTGCATAGTATGTGTACTATCAAAGCGAGAAACAGATAGAGAGACTGTGAGAGAGAATAGAGGATATTACAACGGATCTATTGTAGGTTGTGTCTCTTCATTTTGCTGGATAATAGAAAGGAAGGACTAGCTGTTCGAGGTGGATGTAGCCCAAACTGGGTGAACCACATATATCTGTGTTAATCTGGTTTTATGTGTTTTATGTGCTTGTGTTTTTCGCATATTTTATGTGTCGCATTGCTTTGTAATATATAATTTACTAACAACTGGTATGAGAGCCAAAGGTCTATTTGGCTGATAAACTCGCAAGAAAGAAGGGTTCCTGGTTCGAGTGGGAGCAATGGTGGAAGATGGTAAGTTTAGGTTCAAGAAATTTAACGGCCAAAACTTTCTACTGTGGAAGATGCAGATGGAAGATTATCTGTATCAGAAATATCTGTACCTACCATTGAGCAGAAAACCAAAGAAGCCGACGGCTATGACAGACGCAGAATGGGAGATTCTCGATGGAAAGGCACTCGGAACAGTACGGTTGTACCTCGCGGCATCGGTAACCTTCAATATTTTGAAGGAAACAACAACATAGGGTTTTATTAAGGTGTTGGTGAAATTATATGAAAAACCCTCAGTCTCAAACAAGGTATATCTTATGAAACACTTATTTAATATGAAGATGTCAGAAGGTGGATCTATTGCAGACCATTTAAATGTTTTTAATACAATTACCAGTCAATTAAGTTCTATAGGGGTAAAATTTGATGGTGAAGTTAGAGCTATGTTATTTTTTTGCTCATTGCTAGAAACTTGGAATGGTTTAGTTATGGCCATTAGTAACTCTGTCTCTAGATCTAGTACTTTAAAGTTTGATGATATTGTCGGTGCTATCCTTAGCGAGGAAATGCGACAGAAAAGCCCCGGTGAGACATCGGGTAATGATTTGAGTGTAGAGTCTAGGGGAAGAAGAATGGAAAGAGGAAAGAGCTCAGGATATCACAGTAAATCAAGGAAAGGCATATCCAATTCTAGATCGGGGATAGTGTGCTAGAAATGTGGAAATAAAGGACACCTGAAGAAAGACTGTAGATCTCAGAAGGGAAAAGAAGGAGACGCATAGCAAGAAAACAATCATGAAGAAAATGTGACAGGTGATGTGTTACAAGATGATTTGATTATTTCTTTTGAAAATGTTACTGATTCCTGGGTAGTACATTCAGGGGCCTCATTCCATGCCACACCTGATAAGAAATATTTTCATGACTATGTTCAAGGAGATTTTGCACAAGTTCATTTGGGTGATGATAAACCCTGTAAAATTGTTGGAATGGTTAAAGTTCTTGTAAAAAAACAGAATGGAAACCAATGGCTATTAAAGGAGGTAAGGCATGTTCCAGATTTGAAGAAAAATCTGATTTCAACAAGGTAGTTAGGCGGTGAAGGTTGTGTGACAACTTTCACAGATAAAACTTGGAAGGTCACCAAAGGAGCCTTGGTAATAGCAAAAGGTGAAAAGGTTGGTACATTGTATTTATGCAATGGTATTTCTAACTCTGTTAATTCTTTAACTTCCAAAGGAGCAGATGCAGCATTATGGCATCATATGCTCGAACACATGAGTGAGAAAGGGATTAAGATTCTTCACTCAAGAAATTTATTGCCGGATTTGAAGAATGTTGACTTCGATTTATGTGAGAATTGCATTTATGGAAAACACAAGAGAGTCAGATTTCTCAAAGTTGGGAAAGAAAAGAAGAGTGAAAAATTATAGATTGTGCATACAGATGTATGGGGACATGCTCAGGTATCATCTCTTGGTGGCTCTCGTTATTATGTTACATTTATTGATGATGCAACTAGAAAAACTTCGATTTATTGTATTCGGAATAAATCTGATTTATTTGATACTTTCAAGAAATGGAAAGCTTTGGTTGAGATTGAGACAGGAAAGAAGTTGAAGTGTCTCAAATCAGAAAATGGAGGTGAATATTGCAACAAAGAGTTTGATAGGTACTATTCAGAGGATGGAATTCGCAAAGAGAAGACAGTTCCAAGAACACCACAAGAAAATGGTGTGTTAGAAAGGATGAATAGAAAAATCATGGAGTGTGCAAGGTGCATGAGATTGCATGCAGGATTGCCTTTACAATTTTGGGCAGATGCTATAGATATTGTTGTGTATCCAATAAACAGAGGGCCTTCAAGTTCCTTGGCTGGTGGTATTCCAGTGGAAGCATGGACAGGTAAAAAGGTAAACTTTCCTTTTTTAAAAGCCTTTTGGCTGTGAGGCCTTTGTCCATATTAATAAAGAAAATAGAACAAACCTTGAGGCAAAATGAAATAAATGTACCTTTATTGGATATGGTGTTAATGATTTTGTTTATCGCTTATATGATTATGAAAATCACAAAATCATTAGGAGCAAAGATGTAATATTCAATGAAAAGGTATTGTATAAGAAGCAGTTGCAGGAAAAGAAATAGGAAAATGAAAACAAAGAATAAAAATTTCTTGATGAGATCACTGAAAAATTAAAGGTGCCTAAAAATAATAATAATCAATAGCCACAACAACAGCAACCACCAAAACAGCAACAGACACCTCAAACACCTGAAAGTGGTGTTAGAAGATCTACAGGATAAGTAGACCCCCTTAATGATACTCTCCTTCATTATATTATTTATTGTTGACTAATTCTAGTGAACCTGAATGTTATGAAGAAACAATGTAGGTTGAAACCAGGAAGAAGTGGGAGCTAGCCATGGAAGAAGAGATGGACTCCTTAATGCATAACCAGAATTGGGACTTAGTCAGGTTGCCTGCAGGTAAAACTAAATTGCAGAATAAATGGGTTTACAGGCTGAGGGAAGAAGATGGAGGAAAACAGAGGTACAAAGCTAGACTTATGGTGAAGGGGTTTTTAGAGAAGAAAGGTATTTATTTTGATGAAATATTTTCTCCTGTTGTTAATATGACTTCAATCAGAACTATTTTAAGTCGTGTAGCCACAGAAGATTTACATCTTGAACAGTTAGATGTAAAGACAACATTTCTCCATGGAGAATTGGAGGAAGAGATCTATATGGAGCAACCAGAAGGATATGAGGTCAAAGGGAAAGAAAAATTAGTGTGCAGGTTAAAGAAGAGTTTGTATGGCTTAAAACAAGCTCCAAGGCAGTGGTATCTAAAATTTGACAAGTTTATGTCTGAACAAGGTTATACTAGATGTCATTCTGATCATTGTATTTATCTAAAAAAGAAAAATGATGTCAGCTATATTATATTGTTATTTTATGTAGATGACATGCTTGTTACAGGGTCTAACATGCAGGAAATAAATGTGCTCAAAAGAAAATTGGAAAATTCATTTGCAATGAAGGATTTGGGAGCTGCAAAACAAATCCTTGGTATGAGAATAACTAGAGACAGGAAAAATTGCAAATTAACACTGTCTCAGAATGAGTACATACAAAAGGTGTTGAAAAGATTTAGTATGCAGAATGCAAAACCAGTTAGTACACCTTTTTCTATCCATTTCAAACTTAGTAAGGAGATGTGCCCCAAGACCCAAGCAGAAATGGACTATATGTCTAAAGTTCCATATGCATCAGCATTTGGAAGCTTAATGTATGCAATGATATGCACAAGGCCTGATATTGCACATGCAGTGGGAGTTGTAAGAAGGTACATGAACAATCCAGGAAAAGAACATTGGATGGCAGTGAAATGGATTCTCAGATATTTGAGAGGTACCACAAATAAATAATTATGCTTTGGTGGTTCACACATTGCTCTACAGGGATATGTTGATGTAGATATGGCAGGTGAAAAAGATAATAGGAGGAGAAATACAGGATATGTATTTGTTGTAGGTGGAACAACTGTTAGTTGGGTTTCAAAAATCGAAAGTGTTGTTGCACTTTCAACAACAGAAGCAGAGTATGTTGCTGCTACAGAGGCTAGTAAAGAAATGATTTGGCTACAAAGGTTTATAGATGAATTGGGTAAGAAGCATGATATGGGCACATTATACATTGATATCCAAAGTGCCATTCATCTTTCAAATAACTCAGCATTTCATTCCAGGACTAAACGCATACAACTCAAGTACCATTTCATACGGTCAATATTGGAAGATGGACAGTTGAAGCTAGAAAAGATACACACTAGCCAAAATCCTGCAGAAATGCTAACAAAAGTTGTAACCAGGGAGAAACTGAGAATATTCTCAGTTTCAATTGGTCTTCAAGGATGATGATGAAGATGAGAAACAATTAGGTCCAAAGAGCAGTCATTTTCTAGCAAATGAAGCAATGGTGGAGTTGCTACAATCAGTCTCCAAGTGGGAGATTGTTGGGTGTGGAGCCTGAGTATCTTGTTTAGTTTGTATCACAGCGTTGGACCCTTGTACCTTAATGGGGCAGTAACACCGCCCATAATTAAACGCTGCCTGGGGGGTCCAGGGGGGGGTGGCGGTGACTTTATGGAGCCCCCCCCCTGGCTTCTTAAAACATATGTAAAATTGCCTTGTAAAAGTATAGTAATTTCTAGTCAATTTAGGCCGTTCATTAGGCGGATGATCTAACAGTAGAATTTATTTTTAGTTTATGGTTTTTTCCCTAGAAGGAAACCCCTCACTTGTATGAGGGCATTGTATTGCGGCTGTGCATAGTATGTGTATTCTCAGAGCGAGAAACAGATAGAGAGACTGTGAGAGAGAACAGAGGATATTATAGCGGATTTGCTATAGGTTGTGTCTCTTCATTTTGCTGGATAATAGAAGGGAAGGACTGGTTGTTCGGGGTGGACGTAGCCCAAACTAGGTGAACCACGTAAATCTGTGTCTCTCTGGTTTTATGCATTTTATGTGCTTGTGTTTTCCACATATTTTATGTGTCGCATTGCTTTGTAATATATAATTTACTAACAATTTCCAGATCAGGAATGACTATGGTTGGATTTGGTGCAGGTGGATTTTATACATAATACCAGAGATGGATCTTCATCTAAGCATGATGATGAAGAATATTGTACTTTGGCTGCCAAGGCGAAGAAGGGGAAAGGAAATAAATTTCATTCCAAATTCAAGTCGGGTAAATATGGCAAGAAGCACGATATGTCTAGAGTGAAGTGTTTTTAGTGTCACGAGCATGGGCATTATGCCACGAAATTCCTACAAAAGAATAAGAACAAGAAGGTTGCTTCATCTGCAGCTAGTGAGGCTTTGCCCTCTCAATTTGAGCTTGAATTCTCACTCATTTCATGCATGGTGTTAAGTGCAATGGCTTCGATGTGGTACTAGGGTAGTGGTGATTCCTTTCACATGACGAGAGACAAGGAAATTTTCAGTAGCTTGGAGGATAAGGACCTCCAGATGCATATTGAAATGGGGGATGACAGACGGTACAGTGCTACCGATATTGGTACTATTACCTTTTAGAGACATTCAAGTAAACCCTTTCAATTAAAATATGTAATGCATGTACCAGGCTTAAAGAAAAAATTGGTCTCAGTTGCAATGTTGGAGGATAGAGGCTATGATGTTGTTTTAAGTGAAGGTAAAGCTTTCCTACGACACAAAACAATAGTACAAGCCAAGAAGATAGGGATTCAAGTTAAAAATATTTATAAAATAGTTGTAGATGGCTGTGCAAAAATGATGGGAAAGGCAGAAAAAGTGGTGAGCTGGGATGATGGTGAGTTATGGCACAGGATATTGGGCCATCTACACCATGGAGCCTTGAAAGTCATGCAACATATTTCTACATGAATTCCAATGGGAACACTTGCTTAGTTAGATACATGCAAGAGGTGTACCATGGGGAGGTATGTAAAGGCCACCTTTCATGAGAAGGAGAACCGAGCTTCGGGGATCCTTGAATGAGTTCATACAGTCGTGTGTGGACCATTCTCTGTTGCTTCGACAACAAAACATAAGTACTATGTGATATTTGTTGATGAATTTTCTTATAAGTGCTAGATCTACTTCATGCAGAATAAAGACCAAAAATTCTCAAAGTTTCTTGAGTTTAAAGCACTGGTTGAGAAAGAGTCAGGGAAGAAAGTGAACGCTCTTAGGAGCGATAATGGTGGTGAGTACATATCTAACGAATTCAATAACTTCTATAGCAAAGAAGGAATTCTAAAAGAACTAATAGCACCTCATAACCCACAGCATAATGGGGCTGTTGAAAGAAAGAATAGAATGATTGTGGGTTCAACATGAGTGATGTTTCATGATCAGGGCCTACTGTTGCATCTATGGGAAGAGGCATGCAACACAATGGTACATGTGTAGAACTGTTTTCCTCATAGGATACTTGACATGAGTACACCTGAAGAGAATTTTACTAGTAATAAACTTGATGTTTCACATTTTAAGATTTTTGGCTCATCTGTTTATGTGCATGTGACCAAGGATGCTAGGAAGAAGCTGGAACCAACAAAAAAGGTTGGAATATTTGTGGGGTACACTGAAACTACCGACAACTATCAAGTGTATTTTCCAAACAGAAGAATGGTTGTTGTCTGACGAGATATAAAATTTGATGAGGAGAAAGCCATGTGGTTGTCCCTTGAGAGGGAGCTGGACTTGCATGCAGAGGAGGAACTGTTGGTTCCCACGAATTAACCTCAGGATGTGGATCAGCCACATGCGGAGGATCATGGAGTGGAGGAAAAAACTCATGCAAAGCCATCCATTAGAAATGGAAGAAGGCGCACCAAGGAAGCTGGTAGATTGAGACTTGATGCAACAGAGAATGTAGGAGCCCCTACTTCACTACGCAGATAGAGGCAGTGTCCTAATAGGTTTAAAAATTACTGGACACATGGCTGTTATGAGAAAATTTATTGTGACTGAACTATCTTCCTTTGAGGAAGCAGTGCAGCAACCAACTTGGGTTGATGTTATGGTAGAGGAGTATGACTCCATTGTCAAGAACAATGCATGGGAGATAGTCCCAAGACCAGTCGACAAATCAGTGGTTGGATCTAGATGGATATACAAGGTAAAGCAAGCTGCTGATGGGAGTGTGGAAAATTACAAGGCCATATTTGTGGCCTGGGGATTCTCACAGATTGAGGGGATGGACTATGAAGAGACCCTTACACCAGTCACAATGTATTCTTCCATTATAACTATCCTTGCACTCGCAGCACAGATGGGGTAGTGCATTCATCATATGGATGTGAAAACTGTGTTCCTAAATGGAGTTATTCAGGAGGAAGTCTACATAGAGCAGACAGAAGGTTTCAAAATCTTTGATAGTGATTTGCATGTGTGCCAACTCAAGAGAGAATTGTAGGGGCTGAAGCAAGCCCCTCGTGCTTGGTACACTTAGATTGACAGCTATTTCACTGGGTTGGGCTTCACCAAAAGTGAAGTGGATGTAAACCTATACTAGATTGTGGTTGATGGTAAAATTTTGATTATTGTACTTTATGTAGATGATATAATCTTGACAGGTGATGAGCAGTTGATACTTTCTTGCAAAGAGGACCTTGCAAGAGAATTCAAAATGAAGGACATGGGACTCCTTCATTATTTCCTTGGCTTGGAAATATGGCAGCGAGATGGTGAAATTTTTTTGTCTCAAGGCAAGTATGCAAAGGAGATACTAGGTAAGTTTCAGATGGAGAGCTGAAAACCCATGGAGACTCCTCTTCCAGGAAATTGGAGGAAGGAGGATGCTACTTCTGGATAGGTAGTGGATGCTACTATTTATAGGTAGTTAGTGGGTTCACTAATGTATTTGGTGAACACGAGACCAGACATTTGCTACATAGTTAACTAGTTGAATCAAGCTATGGTTAAGCCTACCAAGCTCTTTTGGAAGGTAGGGAAGCATGTCTTGAGATACCTGAGGGGCACATCAGAGTATGGTCTACGGTATATATGGATAGAGGGAGTGAAGCTTCAAGGCTTCACACATGCAGATTGGGTTGGCAGTCCATGAGAGAGAAAGAGAACATCAGAAGGGATCTTTAGCATTGGAACAACATGAAGCAGTGATCCGTGGCACTCAGTGCAGAAAAAGCAGAGTTCATGGCAGTAAGTCAAGCTACATGTGAGGCTATCTAGATGAGAAAAATATTGGTTAGTCTGTTTGGCTCTTATCTGGATCCGAAAGTGATACATTGTGATAATCATAGTTTCATTAAAATCTCGATTAATCCTGTATTTCATGATAGGTCCAAGAACATAGATATCCGGTACCATCATCTCAAATATTTTGTCCAGAGGAGAATAATGTTGCTTCAATACATTCCCACGGAAGATCAGATTGCAAATATTCTGATGAAGGCAATCACTAGGAGAAAATTTGAATACCATAGAGGTAGTATCAGGGTGAAGGATAATCCCTTTCTTGTTGAGAGGGAGTGTTGAGATTCAACAAGAAAATTTTAGCACCCATGCTTAGTGCATTCAACACCTACACTAGGGTGGGGCCCACAGGGATAAATTTGGTGCATGTCTATTTTATTTATCCCTTAATTAATATGGACAATAAACTATAATGTAATCTCAAAATAAGTTGTAATAGTTAACTGAGTGTGATAAACTTAGTTAGATCATGAATTTCGAGTTGAGGGTAGTTGGTGAGGCATGTAGAGTAATTCTAGTTGTAACAGAGTTTGAAGTGCAGTGGTGCATTAGTTAATGCAGGTTGCATTAGGGGAAATTTGAGGTCTAAAATTGGCATCCTAAGGAAATTATAAAATAATAGTGGAAATAATAAAATAATATTAGATTACATCATCAAATTTTAGAGGGAAAAAAGAAAAAACTACTTTTTCAACTCATATTTTCAACTTATCTCCCTAATGTTTTACTCAAATTTTGAGCGGATCACTCGTTGGATGAAAGATTTAATTCCTCATCCAATGAGTACCCATGTTGCATACTTATGATGGACCCTACTACACGAAAAATGAGAAATACATGAAAAAACATTATTGTAATCATGTTTTTCATGTATTTCTCATTTTTCATGTAGTAGGGTCCATCAAAAGTATATGACATGGGTACTCCTAGGATTAGGAATCAAATTCTTCATCTAAGGAGTGTTTCCTCTCGAAAATTCAGTAAACCCATAGGGAGATAAGTTGAAAATATGAGTTGAAAAAGTAGTTTTATTATTTTATTATTTTTACTTTTTTCACTCCAAAAATGGTGAATGATTACCCATGGTTGACATCATCATCCTAAATCCTATTGGTTATTATAAAGTGTATTTTGGATGTACATTTTTCTTAGGAGGCCCATTTTAGACCTCAAAATTACCCTAATGGTAAATAGTTTAACTCATTTAAGTGAGTTAAACTCAGTTGTGCTAGTTGTAACTGTAAGATACACTAGCGAGAGATCAAGTGAATTAAATATTTATTAATTCATAATCAATTATCTCACATGCAACTGGGGATTTACTATTATTAGCTGCATGCATGTGAGTTCCAGTGGAGACCCAGTTGAGATCTAGGTGAAAGGGATGTTGACTATCAGTTGTATGAATATTGGGTTGCACCCATGCACCCAAACACTAATTGGATTTCCCATGATACTCAATGCAGTTAGAGAAGGCAAAATATCCTATTCTTTAGGGATTGGATTCCTCATGAATTGCGTGAGCAAGGCAGAATGTCGGGAGGCTAGAAATTGACTAAGTATTGATCAGTTTTCTGTGAGGACAGTGTGAGATAGATAACTGAGTGTTGGAGACTCTTGTGAGGAGAGGGCATTGTATTTGTTTCATGTATCCATGTTGAATATACAATAGAAGATAGTGGGGTTTTGAGCAGCAAGCTTTCCCCGGGAAATTAGTTGTGTTGTGGTTTGATCTGATTCTTTCTTTTCTTCATGTAATTGGTGATTGTGTTTAATTTCCGCAAGTGATTTGTAGAAGTGATTCAGTATCTAGCTTTAGTATATTGTTAGATCAGTTTGAATCAATTATATACATGTTTGTTGTATAATTTCTACAACATATGTCTAGACGAGAGTTCACTAGGAACATCAGGGCCCCCACGAGTTGTCTATACTTGGTAGGATTTTCTAGCACGGTCCCAACAATGTTTCCACACAAATTCTTAATGTTGAGTTCCATCGGTGTTGACACAGACTTACAGTCCACCATACCAAATATCACCAACAGCGTCACGACATATTTTCCTTGAGAAAGGAAAATTTTGCCTGGCCCCTGATAGACCTCCAAGCCTACGAAGTAATGCATCAGACTTAGATATTTCATCTCAGACTCAAAAGCTAGCTCCCTCTTACATTATTGAATGAGATGGTTAGCACCTGTCATGAAGAGATCATCCACATAGAGAACCAGAATCAGAGGCCTTTCTGTATCAAACTTAAAGTAAAGGTTTGGATCAAAATTACTTCAAGTGAAGCCCAACTTCATCAAGTAGCTATATATCCTCTCATACCAAGCCCTGGGGTCTTGCTTTAACCCATAGAGGTCTTTCTTTAACCTGCATATAGAGGTGTCTCTATCTCAGACTTCAAACCCCAAAGGTTGCTCCACATACACCTCTTCCTTTATAGAACCATGCAGAAAAGTGGTTTTTGCATCCATATGATGGAGAACACATCCTTGCGTTGTAGCAAGGGAAATAATAGATCGGATAGTGGTATAGCGGGAGACAGGTGAAAATATATCATCATAATCTATGCCTTCTTTTTGAGAGAATCCTTGGGCAAAAAAATCTTTCCTTGTACATTTCAACACTTCCATCAGATCCATGCTTGATCTTATAGATCCATTTTGAGGTGACAACAAATTTGTCCTCTGGTCTCGGGACCACTTCTCAGATATCATTTTTCATAATGGAATCATATTCTTTGTGCATAGAATCCTTCCAAACATGATGCTTTACGACTTCTTCAAATGATCCGAGCTCAGATTGTACAATCGTAATCATGGCTACTAGATACCCTTGGTATCTATTCAGTTTCTTGCTTTCATAGAATCTCCCCCTTGGGGAAATATGTCTCTCGGCATCTGCAAGAGTATCCCTAAGCCATGAGGGTCTTTTCTTATTTGAAGGAGGTGGATCAATAGGACCCATAGGTCCTTTAACATCAGACATCAGTTCATCCTTCGGCTCTTCCCGCTTCCCTGCTTCTTCATCTTCTTTGTCTTCCTTTGAGCTAAGAGGATTTCTTACTTTCTTGAGGGAAGCATATTCATCAAAGGTGACATCATGGCATATCTCCACTTCTCTTTGACCAGGCACATAGATTCTATATGCCTTCAAAGTTTCATTGTTTCCCACAAACATTCCCTTCTTTCTAGAAGCATCCAGCTTGCTTCTCTTTTATTTAAGCACGTGAAAGAAAACATGACAACCAAAAAATATAAACTGAGAAACATCAGGTTTCTTACCAAAGAAGACTTCTTCAGGATTTTTGAGGTCCAGAGTGGAATGCGGGCATCTATTTTGAACGTACGCAACAATGTTCGTAGCTTCTCCTTGTTAGGTCCCTGTAATTTGGCAGATTGGAAATGACCAAATAGATAAGGGTAACATCAAACCAACTTTAGATTCCTAGGACCTAGCCTTCCTAGACTCAGAGAGGGCTCTCTCTATATTTGTGTAAAATATATGACTTGTTTTTTCTTAGGATGTTGATTTTACTCTAGTTATAGGGATAGGGTTTGTTTGTTTTGTTTTGTTTGGTTGGGTAGGTTGTAAAGAAAAACAGATAGAGTGAGAGAGGTTCAAACAATTGGGCTATGGGGTCAGTGAAAGACTTGAAAAGGACAAAAATGAATCAAGGGTATTTCATATGGAAAGTTAACAAAGCCAAATGGATCTAAATAGGTTTAGTGAGTGTGAAATGAACATTAAGTTATAAATGTAGTAGGTTTAAAGGGAAGCTAAGAATCCTTTAACATAAACTATAACAGGAAAAGTCTATAAGAGTACTATGCATCAAGAAAGAATCAAAGGACAAGGCACACCATAAACTTCTTTGACCTAGCTCTATCAAGTAAACTTTAAACAACTATCCAGCAAACCCTAGAGAGCAGGGAACTCCTAACTTCTCTAGCTATCTACCTTCAGAGAAAGAAAACATTCAAAATATCACATAAGTAATGATTAAAGAGAAAGAAACTTCTAAATTCCTTAATTAAACTGTAAATACCCTTGAAATGACTTTTCAAGATAGACCAAAAGACAGGGCATACCATAAACTTCTTTTAACCTAAACCCTAATAAGCAAACTTCAAAGAAAGTCCTAGAAAACAATGATTCAAGCTATACCAAAGGACAAGGCATACCATAAACTTCTTTGGCTTGAATCTATTTAATCATTTTGAAGAAAAAAAAGCTAAGTGGAATTAAAGAGCAATTAATAATTCTTTAATCAGACCTAGCAGAGGAAAACATTTGAGCAATAGAAGCAGACATACCTAAGGTGCCTCTAACAACATATCTTAGCCTAAAACTTCTATTCTAATGCAAGAGAAAAGATGAAACAATATGAGAACATAAGGAAACAACAACTAGATTAGAGTAACATCACCATTAACCAGGTTCATGAATCCTATGAAGGTGCTTGCTCCATTGATACTTAGTCCAAAAATAATCACACAACTCCAAAGCCAATTTCTTCACAACTCCAAGTCTATGTATTCATCTCAATAAAAAACCAACAATGAACATGAAGCCTCCATGCAGTATTTAACTTAAAAAAGAGGAGAAAAACCCTAGCTAGGGTTCAAAAATGTCATTAATTACACATTTAAGTCATTTTGTCTATGAGACCATGCAAGGCCTAAGGCACAAATATTCCAAACTCATTAATGAAAAAATAACTTCTAACATAACTATCTGAGATAATTTTAGAAAATACATTTAATTTAAGGCCTCTCAATAACTTTCAAAATATCTCCAAGTGTATTTTGTTGACTTTCTGGCAAGGGCGCAGCACCAGGCTAAGGGCACAGTGCCAAAAATGGAAAAATAGCTTGAGTTGCAGCTGAGTTTTGGAGGCCTTATCGGTGTCCAAATGAGCTCCATGATAGCTCATTGGAAAGCCTGTCCTGTCTAGTTTCTAAATATTCCTTTGGTTTCTATAATGGTGTCCATTTTACTACTCAAAAATCCATTCTTGCAAGACTTCTCAGGGCTCCAGTACTAAAAAGAGGGTAGAAAGGTGATTTTTTGCTTATTTTTGGCCCTTTTGAGGGACCAGTTCTGCTCCAAATGATTTGAAACTTTCTAAGAGTGATTTCCTTGGCCTAAGGATCATGAAAACATAAATTTCTCCTCAATGGAGTGCCCCAAAAAAGAGCGCAACGCTAGTGGTTTTGTGCACTTGGCCGTTTTTCTGCTGGCTAACTGTCAAAATTTCAAAAAGTATAAAAATGTGTCAAAATTGGATTTTAACTTGCTGATCATGTTTGGAAATCTTGAAGGGATACATTAGCAAGCATATCCAGCTTGTATTTCTCCTTTGCCTCTTTTAGGAATTGAATCTTTGAAAGGGCTCTTTTGAGCTTAGCCCTTGCAATTTGTTCCTCATGGCATAATGCTTTGCCATCTTCTTCTCAAGGTAAATGTTTCTTTTTGCCTTCTCAAGATGATCCTCTAGGTGCACATTTTCTCTCTCTAGCCAATATTCCCTATCATAGTTGATCTACATGGTAAGCAGCTCACTTGGAGTGAGCTACTTTGCCAATGTTGTCTCTTGCTCTCTTTATTTGGCTAAGGCTTTCTTCAACCAAATTGTCCTTGGTCTCCTCCTAGGAAGTTGTTCTTCCTCATCCTCAATGTCATCAAGAGTTCCCAAGGTCTCATATAGCCTAGCCTTGGCCTTTCCAACCTCTTTCCGAGCTCTGATAACTCTGACCTCACTAATGGCCTTCTCTGTCTCTAGCTACTTGTTTTCTACCTCAAGGAAAATGATTACATTTTTGGCCCTACCAAGATTGGTTTGCAGCTCTCTAATCCAGGCATCCTTGCTTTTGAGTAACATGTTTGTGATCCTCTCCTCATTCTCATCGTCACTGTCAAGGTGAATTGGCTGAAACTCTTGTTCATTTTCATGCTTGTTTTCCTCGTATTCATCAATGACCTTTTCCTTACCTTTGTCAAGTTGTTTTGTTGATGTAGAAGGCATGGCCCCTTTCCTCTTAAGGGAAGAAAACACATTCCTATTTCCCCTCTGGTAGGTCAAAGGAAAAGGCTCGATGTTACTCATCTCAATGCCATCTATCTCACTGCCATCTGCCTCACTGACATCTTCCTCACTACTATCTACCTCACTATTGGATGCTTTGGTATCATGAGATGAGGGTAAAGGGCTATGGGAAGGTGATGAAGGAGTGTCATCATGGGGTGAAGGAATGTGAGTGGATGGTGAAGTGGAAGGGTCATCATGGGGGGAAGGAATGTGAGTGAGTGGAGATGTAGGAACAACAGGAAGTGATGGAGGAATGGATGTGGGAGGATGGGATGATGAAGGGACATTTTGCTAATGATGGCCTTGTGGAGTAGTGAACACCTCATGGGAAATGAAGGTCTCCCATTGAATGCCTTTCTGTTGTAGTTGGTGCATAATAACCATTTTTATAAGTGAGTGATGAAAGAGACTTTGCATATGCTGAGGATAGTCTCTCTTTTGTACAATATAGGAAATTTTATCAATGATTTTGTAGAGGTAATAGGGTATGTGCAGCATCCTCACTCTAGTAAAATCCATAAGCAGCCTGATGTGGTATGAATAAAGATGGGAGAACCTTCCCTCACATGTAAAATACTTCATTATAAACTTCATCATAGGTTCATATCTTTCAAGCAGGTAAGAGAAAGGAAATATGGATTTGTTGTGGTCTTTATACCTAGGCTTAAGGTATGGTTCAAAGTAACTCGTGTCAAGATTAGCTTGCTTGAACAATTTCTCCCCTACACTAGGTATGCCTCTGGCATTGGCAATAACATCTGTAGATAACTCAAAAGTTTCCCCTGCAAGGTTAACTTGTTTGTCATGCAAGTTAATGATAAATAGTCTAGTTAGCTCAGGGTGGTTTTGCACCTACTGCACCTTTTCACAAAATTCATAGCATCCTACATGTTTGAAACATGTAACAATAAGGGGAGATGCCATTAGCTCCCTTGTGTTGAGGGGTTCAAATATATTTATCTTTCCTCCTTTGTGCTCATGCTTCCTTGGCATTTGGGCCTCACCACCACTGTCACTGTCCTCTGACATTGTAAACTATGCCTTTATACAACCCTGGAGTGTAGATGGAAAGGAGATGAAAGGATGGTAAGAAATGGCAGTTTGGCAAGTGAATGGAATGAGTGAGCGAGGTTCTAGGTGTATGAGAATGATTGAGAGGCTAAAAAACTCAATGAAAACTCTTCAACTATGTAAATACCCCATTTACCACTGACACTCAGTTTAGGAAGGTGAGATGAGGTTTAAACAGTGAATTCAAGCTTTGAAATTTAGGGTTTCTCTTAGCGTTTGATTTCATTAATTAAAAAAAAACACCAAAATTTCTTGAAGATAGGTGTATGGCATGTACTTACCTCTTCCTAGTGCTTTAGAAGACTTTGGAGGAAACTTGAAATGGTTTTGAAGTTTTTTGAGTGGATTTAGGGCTTAGAAACCCTTCTTGACCAAGGGCACATCACCAAGGCTGAGGGTGCAGTGCTAGTCCTGAGCACGCAGTGCCTTGAAAATGAGTAGAGGATGTGTTTCGGGCAAGAGAACAATGCCTTCCCCAGTGCACAGTGCCACCTTCCAGGTGCGTAGCACCTTCAAAAAATTAACGGAGGAAAAAAACCAAGCACGCAGCACTAGCTTCCAGGGGCACATCGCCACAAACATTTTGCCCTAATTTGCTTGAAAGCTCAAAATTTCTTCTCTCCTTAGTGATATTGGTATTTTTCAACGTAACAATGATTGATTTAAGTGTAAAATGAGTTTTTATAGGCTTATGATTTGATATTAATCTTGGCAAACCCACTTTCCAAGGTTTAAATACCTTTACCTTTTCTCAATAACAATTTTTACACTTTTTCTCTGCAAGTGACTAAAGTGATGAATTAGACTCTCTTTTTTCTCCTTGAGGCATGATATGTTCATTTTTATACCTTTGGGAGATTACACACACTTGTGTAATCTCAACCTTTAAGTTCAACTTAACCTTTCACCTTTTTTCTTGTAGTTTGCTAGAGTTATGAAATTTTCATTTATTTTGATCTTGGAGACTTTTCCATGTTTATTTTGACATCTTTAGGATGATTACACACAACAATAGCTTCAAAATCCTCTTTTTATTCGACCATGGAGTTCAAATTATCTTTCACCTTCTCTGGCCACTTTCCCAAAACCCTAGGTGTCTGGAGTGCTTTACAACAATCATCAGTGCTGTCTTCTAAGTTCTCTATAGCCCTTTCAAGTTCATTCATTTCTATCCAGTTCACCTCACCTTTTCCATTTATCTTCAATCTACTCTGACAAAATTTCTTCATATTTGGCCTTGTATGCCTCCTCTATGTCATTTCTGCAAGTGATCACTATTTTTGGCACTCAACTGGACCATCAAATTCATAACCCTAGGTACCTACAAGACCAAGTGTTTCTTCTCTCATTTGATGTAAGTTGTTTTCATTCGGGAGCAGACCACCTACCTTATCAGTACTTTCTGCTGATAGAGCTTTCAACACTCCTGCAGAAGAGCTAAAGTTTGTCCATTTTCCTCATGTGCAGACTCTAAACTAAAGGGATAGTCTTATTTGGAAATATCTTAGGTCCTTCTTGAATAACCATGTCTTGACATTCTATTACATCTGAGCCAGATTCTAGCAAAGGAAAAGCAGTGCCTGAAACAATCAAGGACAACCGTAAAACATGTAAAAACCCTAATGACCTAGTGGGAAGGTCCTTTGACCTGATATTGACTGAAATTTGGCTTCAAGACCTTCAAGTGAAAACATAGTATGGTAGAACATGCTGTATTAAAGATCCAAAATCCAATGTACTTGATTTATCTAAAGAGTCTACAGAGATATTTTTGAGACCATCAATGCTTGAGGAACTTGGGGGGAAAAGGAAATGAGTTAGCTATAGGGAACTCCAGAGGGAAAGTGGAGTTATGGATAGGATAAAAATAAGGCAAGGAGGCTATAGGCAGGGAAGGAGGGTAAAAATGAGAGGTATAAGCTTATGAGGAGTTTGTAGGAGCAACAAGGTGGCCATGAAATGGGAAACTAATAGAATAGTGAAAAAAATTGTATAAGGATAATGAAGGGAGTGAGATTTCTGAAACTCACAATATTCAAGGAAGGTTGTTTTCAGAAATCTAGAACCAACCTATATTCATCTAAAGATAGTGAAAAATACTGATGAATAACACTCCCCATAGAAACTTCAGAAGACCTTGGTCACATAGCATGACATGGGAAACTTCCACAATAGTCATGTTCTTTCTTCCAGCAACACCATTTTTCTCAGGAGTGTACATAGTTGTGCTCTCCCTCTTAATTCCAACTTCTCTATAAGAGTCTTCAAATTCATTTTTAAATTCGGGCATCCCTGTCACCACCTTCCTTGTGAGGGAAGGAATTTGTAATGAAGGTGTGCAAACCTCCAGTGCCATAACTCTGTTTGACGAGTTGTATCACATGACATGCCCCCCAATGGAATTCCTCCAACCTGGTAGAGTGTAACAACTCTAAAACCAATATAAAGACCTTCCTTGAAGTTCTTCTTCCAGATACGTACCTTTCCATCAATGAATGCCACCTTGAACCCTTTGTATTCCATTACCGAAATGGACATAAGGTTCTTCTTCAAATTGGGTATGTACAACACATATTATAATTGGAGGAATTGACCTTGAGATATATGAAGGGTCACAATCCATGTCCCTTTCACGGGAAAGATGGCATTATCTCCAAGGATAATTTCCAGATTAGTATTCTTCTCAATCAAATCAGAGAGGGCTTATTTATAACTAGTGAGGTGCCTTGAAGCACCACCATCAATCAACCAGACATCCAAGGTGTCAGGAGGAGATGCAGCAGAGAGGGAAGATACATGAAACAACTCATTTCTCTTATTATCAACAACATTAGACTCATCGTACCTGGAATTTCTTGACCTCTTTAAAAGTTTCCCATTGCCACTACGATTAGAGGGAGCCTTCCTTTTTCCTTTAAACCTCTTGTTCCTTTGATTTCCATTCCGTCTCGAGTTTTTGTTTTTATCATCCCTGGGAGATACCTTCTATTAGGTCACTATATTGCATAGTGACCAACCTTGTTACATGTGTAATATCTTCCCTTCCTTCTTTTGGGCCCCACTCTTCCATGGTTTTGATTTCTCGGAACACCATTTTTTTCTTCTTTGCATGAGCGGTGAAGTTAGTAGGGTCACTTACATTCCCATTAGAGGGATAATTTCTCTCCATCATTCTTGTCTCCTCTTGAGTGCATCTCATCAATATTTCATCGAAATCAAGAATCACATTATTATTAAGGATAATAGTATTAAATACATACCAATCATGGGAGAGACCTCCAAGTGAAATAAGAACCATATCTCGATCATATATTGCTTCCCCAATAGCTAGGAGGTTGTTCCTGCTTTCAGTGAGCCTCATAAAATAGAATTGAATATATTCATCCTTTCCCTTCGTGATGTTCTTAAATTGATTCTTAAAGAAAATATTTTTATTAGAATTTCTAGCCCTAAACATGCTAACCAGCTTATCATACATCCCTTTAGATGTGCTCAGTTCAGAAATGTAAGCAACCAAGTGCTTATGAATAAAATCCCGAATAATCATCTTTTCTTTGATTTCCCCCTTTCTATACTTCATCTTTGTGGCAGCAGTTGTATTTGATGGAGGCTCTTGAATCTTCCCCTGCACATAGTCCATGACATCTTGATGCTATAGTACCAAATCTAAGGACATATTTCACGCACGATAAGCAAACTTATTAGTCAAATTATAATCAGCCTTGAAACTCTTGTAGGTTGAGGAGGCCATCTGTACTTGATATGATTTCTTCTTTAGTGATTGCTTCTTACACAAGCTTGGACTTTGTCTTCATCTCATCTCTGATATGATGTTAAATTTAGATAACCATGATGTTCTATTCTTGATGCAATTTTAGTTCAATATTTCTTAATCCTGATACAAAATATAAATCACATAAACATGAGATTAAAATGCTGATAGAACACAATAATAGATCAACATAAGACAAGCCAATAATATATATCAGATTTACAATTCCTTTTGTCCAGCAAAGACATTGGTTGGTGTGCGTTACGAAAGTCAATAGGATGCTTCAACCAGGAAAGTATTTCATGGTCAGCCAATCCCCCAAGTGTCACACCCACAGCCCTCAAAGACATCTCAACACAAGTCAACGTTGGTCAACCCAAAGTCAACATAGAAAAGTCAACACAAGACAAAACAGAAATTCAACGCTGTAGATTAGGTTTTCGGTCAAATATCTTTGATTTCCTCGATTTTAGTGCCCAAAAATACAACCTCTCAAAATATTAATTTTGGTAGAGATTTGAGGTCAAACGACCAAGGGTTGACAATGGTCAAAGTTGGTTAACGCTACAACAACAAGCCCTAAACAGATCCGCAGGAAAACAACTTCACTAGCTCTGCACGTGTGAAGAGAAGATGCCTCCAAAGGGTGTCCAACCAATTAGATCACAATGGGAGATGTGTGATGAGTTGTTGAAGTAAATGCCCTCCAATTCTCTCCAATTTATATCCATCAATGAGGGTGCGTGACACATCTATTAAGCATGTGAGCCTACATTACAATCTCGCCGACCTTGCACATGTGTGGAAACTAAATTCAAAATATATGTTCTGATCATCCAAACAATTTGATCTTTAGATCAATGTTTCACCTCTCTGAAAGAGGAATACAAAAAAAATATTACCATCGTCATATGAGTAGTGCAACATAGAGTTTGGATCTAGTTGCCCAAAATTAACAAAAATGTATCACTTGCCTCCTCCGCATAAGAAGTACGACGCAAAGTTTGTCCATAAATTTATGAAAGAGAACCAAAACCCGGTAGAGGCTATCAAACAGTGGATAAGGGCCCTAAACAAACAGAAACATGAGGCCAAGAGGATGTATTCATTAGCTTCCCTGGCTGGAATGTTTTCTCATGTCGTTGATATGATATGTCATTTATACAGTTATCCTATTGCACAAAAATTTTCTGTAGAATGGGTACCATTAATAGAAATTGTTTGAGATGGTTATATTATGGATTGGGCCAATATTTTATCCAATAATTTAAATGCTAATATTTTAAGTTATAGGAAAAAGCACAGTTTTACTGATAGAACTGTTACACCATTTTTCATGAGTGCCTAGGTAATGGATTCTATCTGTTTCACATATGATTTCCCATCCATGGGTTAGAAATGGAAAATTCAAGGCCCAACCCCCATTCATATCTATCATGATATCTTGTGGGAATATAAATTTCATTCTCAATTTTATAAAAAAAATCATGGAATCATACTCCCTATTATTAAGAGCTTTTCAACAATAAATCCCCCAGACTCTCTGTAGAGGCCAATGATGACTTGATGTCAATAGGAAGGTGGTTCGGGGAGGATTCATTCACTTATATTGTCATTTTTGGCAGTCTCGACAATATGCATGTTTTATCCCTTTATGTACCTGATAAGCTATTAGCCAGGGAAATTTCATATCAGGCGGTTGGGATTGGTTTAACAAAAATACTGAAAGATGCCAAGAAAACCATATGGTCTTCCTTTCCTATTTCTTATTGTATCTATGCATTGGACAATATCAAGCATGTTAATATGGAAATTGACCAAATAAAAGCTTTGAAATTCCTGACTATCCCAAATCAGAAATATGATCTTAATGGGCTTGCTAAATATGTCACAACACATGCTAGGATCAGACAATTTACAAGCGAGTTTGATAAATATGATGATTTGTTTGAGATGGTTCCTGAGTATCTTGAGGTTGAGAGAGTAGAAGTAGACCGACTTAGTCCTTTGGAATTGATTGAATTTAATCAATACCGAAGTCATAGATTAGCACATTTACCAATGGATTTGTTGAGAATTTCTCAACAAAACACTGAACCCTCAAAGCATCATCTTCTTCAGTTAAATATCCAATTGGTTCTAAAAAATCATAAATAGCTACTTTAGTTATTGAACAAATAAAAAAGATTCAAGAAGAAATAAAATTAGATGAAATTTGGGAACAATTCAAGCAAGTAATATCAACTTCAAAGACACAAGAGCTAAACACTCCAGTCCAGAAAGAACCAATGCATACTCTAGTAACCAATGGGATGACCTCATTCATTGATGAGGCTCCTAAGAAAACCAATATCACTGAAGATATGGAAATTATCCCAGCATTTCCTACATTAGAAGTAGTTCTAAGGATTGAATAAATTCCTCCTTTAGATGTGTTTTACAGTCCTAAACACAAATAAATTGTGAGCTATTGTGTAACCAGCTCCAAAAATAGAAGAAAAGAGATATGAACGCCTTAGAAATAAGCCACTTCGAGGGGGCAACCTCCAATACATTACATAAATGAACAATTCTTGGATGATACAATTTACAAAACCTCCTTTCTATATATAGGAGTCCATGGGCCATAATGTAATCCTAGTGGGCCACAATGTAATCCTAGCCGACCTAACAATAATAATTTAAGGGCACAATAATAACAAAATTGGGGTTACAAGGGTACAATAATAACAATAAGAGGGTTACACTAACGGCAATAAGGGACTATACTAGTAATATAGGGACCTAACATGCCCCTCTCCTTCAAAAAAAGTGTTGTCCTCAACGCTTGAGTAGCTCTAGGTGCTTTTGTATAAAATTCTCATCCTCCCATGTAGAATCTTCAGTGGGTAAGTTCTTCCACTTGATGAGATATTCTGAAATTGATCGATTCCGTAGTTGTCGAGTTCTTGTTTCCGTGACCGCTTCCGGTTCCAATATGATTTTCCTTCCTCATCAAGTTCTGGCAATATTGTTTGAACTGGAAGATTTTCACCTATAACCTTCTTTAAGCACGAAACATGGAAAACTGGATGTACTTGCGAAGAAGCAGGAAGCTCCAATTTGTATGCCATAGTACCAATCTTTTGCAACACCTTGTAAGGACCAAGTACTTTGGCGATAATTTATTATCCTTCTTAGCTTGCTTGAGGGACATTTGTTTATATGGTTGTAGCCGTAAAAATACTCAATCTCCTACATCAAAACTTCTCTCGCTGCGATGTTGATCTGCCTGTTGTTTCATTCGATTTTGTGCCAAATTAAGGTTATCCTTTAAGAGTTGGAGAACCTCTTGCTGATGCTCGATGTGATCTTCGACTACTTGAACCTTCGAATTTTCCCTTAAAGATGATGTAATCGATGGTGGATGATATCCATAAAGTGCCATAAATGGGGTCATTTTTGCTGCAGTATGGAAGGAAGTGTTATACCACCATTCGGCGAGAGGTAACCACTTGACCCATTGTGTTTGTTTATCAGATACAAAACAACGAAGATATCCTTCCAAACATTTATTTACTATCTCTGTTTGACCATCGGATTGAGGATGATAAGATGAGCTATGAGCTAATTGAGTACCCAAACAAGAAAATAACTCCGTCCAAAAATTTCCAGTAAAAATGGGATCTCTGTCGCTCACAATAACCCTTGGGCTTCCATGTAACTTTTGAATTTTGTCCATAAATGTAGTAGCAACTGTACTTGCTTTAAATGGATGAGATAATGCACAAAAGTGTGCATACTTGGTAAGTCTATCAACTACCACCATGATGACACTCTTTCCTTCGGACTTAGGTAAACCTGTGATAAAATCCATTGAAATCTCCTCCCAACGTTGACTTGGAATGGATAAAGGTTGTAGAAGTCCCGGGGTCTTAATTGTCTCCACTTTATTCTGCTGGCAAACCAAACATTCCGCCACAAACTTTTGAATATTAGATTTAAGGCCATCCCAAAAAAAAATCTTTCTTCACCCTGTGGTAAGTTTTTAAAAATCCTGAGTGTCCTCCTAAAGGAGAAGTGTGCAATTCCAGAAGAATCTTTTGTTTTAGTTGGGAATTATTACAAAGATATAAGCGATCTTTGTACCATAAGGAATCATTTTTCCAACTAAATGTATCGGATGTACTAGGATCTTGCTGCAACTTTTGAATGAGTGTCCATACATCTTTGTCCTTCTTCCATTCATCTCTTGCTTCGGTTATCCAATCTGGTTGGATAATATAAATGGCACAAAGCAATGCTTCCACCTCTTCATTCTTTCTTGAAAGTGCATCTGCAACAACATTAAGCTTTCCTTTTTTGTAGATTATTTCAAAGTCATAACCCAACATCTTTGTGACCCATTTTTGCTGCTCTTCTGAAGATAGTCTTTGTTCCAAAAAGTGTTAAGACTATCATGATCAGTTTTTACCTTGAAGTGTCTTCCCATTAGGTAAGTTCGCCATTTCTTTAGTGCATGCAGTATTGCTAACATTTCCTTCTCATAAATAGGTTTCTGTAAATACTTTCCTTTGATTGGATGAATTTCAAAAGCAATGGGTCTTCCTTCCTGCATTAAAACTCCATCAATTCCATTTCCTGAGGCATCACATTCCACAATAAAGGTTTTTGTGAAGTCTGGCGTAGCTAAGACCGGTGCTAGGCACATTGCCTCTTTAAGATGTTCAAAGGCCTTAGTTGCTTCAAGATTCCATGAAAATGCATCTTTCTTCAATAATGTTGTTAGAGGTCCTGCTATTCTCCCATAATACTTAACAAACTTGTGATAATAGCCCGTTAACCCGAGAAATCCTCGCAACTGCTTTATTGTCTTGGGGACTTTCCATTCCTTAATGTCTTTAATTTTGTTAGGGTCTACTTTAACACCCTCGTGAGATATAATATTACCCAGATGTTCCACCTCTTGTACTCCAAAGAAACATTTGGATGTTTTTGCATATAATTGTTTCTCCTGCAATAGTTTGAGCACCCTCTCAACATGTTCAACATGATCCTTCCAAGACCTGCTGTAGATTAGTATATCATCAAAAAATACTAGCACAAATTTTCTAAGGAAGGGTTTGAAAATGGAATTCATCAACCCTTGAAATGTAGAAGGTGCATTGGTAAGGCCAAAGGCATGACCAAAAATTCATAATGACCTTCATGAGTTTGAAATGCTGTTTTTGGAATATCTTCGGTCTTCATTCTAATTTGATGATATCCTGAACGAAGATCCAACTTGGTAAAATAAATTGCTCCATGTAATTCATCCAATAATTCGTCAATCACAGGAATGGGAAATTTATCTTTAATGGTGAGCTTATTGAGCTCCCTATAATCTAGACACATTCGCCATGATCCATCCTTCTTGTGTACCAATACTACAGGAGCAGAGAAAGAACTTTGACTAGGTTGGATTATACCCGCCTCTAACATTTCTGCAATCATACGTTCAATTTCGCTCTTTTGGAAGTAAGGATATCTATAAGGCCTGATGTTTGGAGGAACACTTCATGGAATCAAATGAATAGCATGATCATGATCACGAATAGGTGGGAGTCCTTTGGGAGTTTCAAACACCTTGGAATGATTGTCCAAGACTTGTTGGAGATCTGCTGAAATAGATGATTTTGATGTCAGAACGTCTAGTGAGCATAATTGTGCACATACGCCTCGTTGTTCTTTCTTTAGAAGCTTTGTCATGACATTAGAGCTTATTATCCTTCCCGGCTTCCCTTCAATACCCCGTAATTCGACTTCCTTTCCTTCTGAAAGAAATTTCAAGAAAATTTCTTGAAAATTAAAAGCTACCGTCCCCAAAGATTGTAACCATTGTACTCCTAGTACAACATTAGCACCTCCCATAGGAATGGAAAGCATTGGAATTGTTAACACATATTCCCCCATGGTTAGCTTGATATTATGGCATTTTCCAGAGCAATTTATAGTTCCTCCATTTTCAACCATCACTTGACATTCTGGTGCTGGGTATAGGACACAATTTAATTCCTTTGCTACCTTACAATGAATAAAATTATGGGTGCTACCTGAATCAATCAACACTATTACCCTTTTCTTCTTGATCTGTCCTACTATCTTGAGAGTTTGAGGAGTGGTAATTCCAACCAGTGCATTACATGATATGGTCGGATTCATTTCTTCCTCTTCTATGGCTGATTCCTGGTGTATATCCTCTTCTTTTTCATTTTCTTCTTCTTCTTCACAATCTATGTAAAATAATTTCTTTTCGGCACACTTATGACCTTTAGTGTATTTGCTATCACAACTGTAGCAAAGCCCTTTTGCTCTTTTTTCTTCCAATTGTTGTGGTGTCAACCTTGTAGGTTGTGGAAATCTAGGCATAGAAACACTTCCTTCTTTATAGAATTGAGTGGTAGGCTTCCTTGTTGCCATAATTTTACATTCAACTTTTCTTGCCAACCTGAATGCCTTCTCCAATGAATCGGGTTCCAGAACGCGAACTTCATGTTGAATGTTATCCTTTAAAGTGCCTATGAAGAGATCAATCCTGTGTTCCTCTGGAATATCAGTTACCCTTATATTCAATTTTTGGAAGTCCTCAATGTGTTGCCCAACTAAACCCTTTTGTTTGAGATTTATCAATTGGCTAAAGAAGGTGTTGCTCTTTGTATCCTCATAATGTGCTATCATTTCCTCCGTAAAAATTGACCAAGTGACAATTTTTTACGGGAGCAAAGCCATTGATACCATACAAATGTATTTTGTTCTAAATGTAAAGTTGCAATGCGTACCTTTTGTGTGTTTTGTACGTTATGGAAATCAAAATATTGCTCCATCTGTAGTATCCATGTTACAGGATCCTTTCCATCAAACTTCCTCATATCCATTTTTGGAATATGGTGGTTCTTCCCGCCAAGATTAGATTTTATGAAATCACGATTAACATTGATTTTGTTCTCATCATGAGGTTCTTCTACTATTTTTTCACCATTAGGAAAAATTTCTTGTATCAAATTTGTCAAACCTTCGATGTCTGTTTTTAGATCATTCTTCATGTTTTCCATTTTCTCATCGATCTTAGCTTCCATGTCATCCATCTTAGATTCCATGCCCGGCCTCCATGCCATCCATCTTAGCTTCCACACCTTTCTTTAAATAGTCCATCTTCACTTCCACGCCATCCATCTTCACTTCCACGCCTTTCTTCAAAACTTCCATTTCATTTTTTGTTGCTTTTTGCGAAAGTGAAATTTGTTGCACTTGCTCTTGTAATTTTGATAGATCATGTTGCAATTCTTCATCTTCATGAGTCATGGTAGAGCCTTCTGAAGGCTTAATGGGTGTTGAATTCTTTTTAGGCGCCATTTTAGAATCCAATATTGATACCTTTTACTTGTTTTGAGGAGCTCGATATTGAAATTGAATTATCTCTGTAATTAATAATCTTAAATATATGAAATTCAGCTCTGTAGTATCCCTCTAAATCTTCTTTCAAATTCCACAGGTTTGATCTAATTTGGATTCCCCAAGCAAAAGTTGTGTCCAATCTCCCACAATGACCTAATTCTGTACTGGTTCAGTAGAGCACACTTGTAGGACTTGCCACGTGTCACTGTTTCGTCCTTTGTCTCTGAAATTGATAGCCAAGAAACTAAAGTCCGTGTACTTGCGACCAATTTTTACGGCACTCAAATCCACTGCCCGGAGAGAGAGTTATTAAACTTTTCCCACAATCACCTCTTTGAGATGAAATTCAAGAGCCTGAAAAAGAACTACCTTCCACAGATCATATCTCCAAAAATATTGCGAACCAAGCTCTGAAATGTTTTGATGAATTTCCTTAGGATTTCAGCTTCGCACCATACGAATTTCAGATTCTGAACCTTCGTAGAAAAAACTTTATAGCGAAAATTCCACGATGACCTGTTTAGGAGCTTGCAAAAAGACCTAACTTCCACAGATGATATCTCCAAAAATATTGTGAACCAAGCTCTGAAAGTTTTAGACAATATTCCTCAGGATTTCAGCTTCGCACCCTAAAAATTTCAGCTTCTGAAACTTTGTAGAAAAAAATTTATAGCGAAAATTCCATGATGACCTGTTTGGAGCAGCGAAACACTAGAATCCCAAGCTCTGATACCAAATGTTGAGTAACCAGCTCCAAAAATAGAAGAAAAGAGATATGAACGCCTTATAAATAAGCCACTTCGAGGGGGCAACCTCCAATACATTACATAAATGAACAATTCTTGGATGATACAATTTACAAAACCTCCTTTCTATATATAGGAGTCCATGGGCCATAATGGAATCCTAGTGGGCCACAATGTAATCCTAGCCGACCTAACAATAATAATTTAAGGGCACAATAATAACAAAATGGGGGTTACAAGGGTACAATAATAACAATAAGAGGGTTACACTAACAACAATAAGGGACTATACTAGTAATATAGGGATCTAACATGAGCAGACAAAGAAATCAAAGAAATCTAGACCAGGCCCAAGAATTAGTCTCTGGTGAAACTCCTTTTCATGTTCTCTAGAAAGGATCTCAATCAGCTCCAGATGAAGAATTAAACAATCTCTCAGAATGTGAAGGGGCTTATGCTAGTGCAATTATTGATAAAGCAACTGAATTTCGACTGCTTCTCAGAGAAAAGGAAGAAAAGATTGTTTAATTGGAACAAACTCTTCAAATTTAAAAACAGGTGTTAGAACAACAATGGGAAGTAAGATTGGATGAATTACAAAAGAGTTTCAATAATATGAAACTCCAATTTGAATATAATATAAAGATAAGATGCACAAATACAACAGTTGCAAGAAAGGATAAATCTGTGGAGAGATAATCCAGAAATCAATGAATTTAAAAAGGAAGCGGGAGAACTTAATACACTCCTTGGTAAAAAACAAGTCATATTTTGTTAGAAATTGACTATGATTGATGATTTATGTAAATTTAGTGATTCCTTGATTAATAAATTGTCTGGTCTGAGGACATTTTATGAGGAATTTAATGAAAATATTTCTGAGCATATAGATTGGCAAGACAGTACTAAGAGAAGACCAATCGATATTCCATGGATTGAATAATCACAGAAAGATATTGTTTTCAGTGATTGGGACATTAAGATCAAGCAAGCATAGATGGCTATAATTAGATCCAGAAACCTCGCCTCCAATCTCACTGAATATATCTGCGACAGCCTATTGTAGGATAATATAATCGAAGAATGCCCATAGGAGGCATTACGAAATGTCAAATATTTGACAAAATCTTAGAAACGAGGGTTGAACATATCAAGAATTTATCAAAAGTGAACCTCAAGAGCCACTGAAAACTATTGCTAAAGCCACATAGTCAATGGCTTATGTTGAGGTGTCTTTCTAAATTGACAACTCATCTCCTCCTGACACTCAGCGATGCAGTATTTACAGGGAAGATGCGTATGCAACTGATTCATCCCCCCCAAATAAAGCCGATGAAGAACATATGTGGACTCAGGGAGAAAATGGGAAAGAAACCTTCAGCATAGTCATGATCCTATTGTTACAACATATGTCTATCTTTGTCTTTACTTTATCTTAGTTCAGTTTGTTGGAACTATTTCCAAATATTTTTTTTTACTTTACTATATTTGTAATCTTAATAGACTATAAAACTCTCCTCATGTTTTTATAGAAGGGGTTCTAAATTTTTGTAAGACAACTTTGAAGTTTGCACTACTGTTACTTTCAAGTTATCTAATAGAAAATTTGATCCATAAGCTATATGTTTTGTGAATAGAGTCTTGATATATGAGGAACTATTATCGTTATATTGTTGCTTTGATTTGATGAGATAGATAGTGAATTTTCTATAAAAAAATTTCATTATATGTATGTTTTACAAATAGTCAAACATTTGTCACTATTGATATGTATCATTGTATCTTCCTAAGCATATGTGAAATAATGAGATCTTTTATGTGATTGATTTAATCAACTAATTTAATTAACTATTTAGTTAAACTAGTTTATATTATTTGTTTTCTCTTCATAAAGTGTTTAATGGTCTATAATGTTCTATGCTATATGAAATATTTCAGAAATTGCATACAAAGGAAAAATGTCCAGGAAATATATAGAATAAGTCTATTTTATTATTACTGTCTTTAGTTTCAAATCACTCCATTACTCTCATTTTATACTTGACATCCATTCACTCATATATTTTTAAAGGGAAAATGGTCCTATTATCCCCAATCAGAGATACCCTTCCAAATACAAAAATATTTGCTTTAAGTATCCGACCGAGTAGTTATCCCTGATGTTGAGGCAAAGATTTTCAAGCCTTCAACATGTCTTTATCTCATGTGTCTGCAAGCAATGCGCTCCTCAAAATGCATTTTATGAAACTAGTACATTCCTCCCTCCTTACAACGCCTCCTAAAAAACAAACTCAATAGTCATGGAGTTTATAATATCAATCGGTGCTCTGATACCACTGTAGACAGGCCTGTGAAAAAACTCCACAATGGAAAAATGATTGCATTCATGATGATAACTTCATTATACAAATGTAAGGTGGGTTCGATATGAAAGTGTATTGATAAATTATTAACACAAAGTAAAAACTAACAACTTATTGCTATTTTACAAACATAATCCCAAAGGATTAGTTAATATTTTATTTTATTTTTTCCAAGAAATATGATCATGAGAGTGTTTGAATCCTTTTTTTTTTTTTTTGGAAATGGATTCAACGCCATAAAAAACCTTCGAGGCACCCAAAATCCTAAAGCATGAGAGTTTCAACCCTCTTTTCTAAAATTAAATTTCTGTGTGATTTTGTCAAAATCGTGCATGCAATGTGACATCCTTATACGACATGTCTTGGTAAGTCTAGGGTGTTTTTTAAGTATTAATTTTTTTTAATTTAGTTATATAATAATAATGAATATTGTAATTATTATTTATTTAAAATACCCTTTTGATTATATAAATGAATTCAACATTTTAAAATTGTTTTGAGAACATTTTGAGCATTTTGATTGAGATGGCTACATTGAAAAGTTTAAGTTATTTTGCATGAGTGTTTTCTAATTGTTTTATGTTTCAGATTTTTTGATTAAAATATGGTGATATAGTTGTGTAAGGATGTAGTTTTTGGTTAATGGATTCAATATTTTAAAAAACTCCAACATCACAAGATTGTGCACATTATACATCTCA
Organism: Pinus albicaulis; assembly: GCA_034641835.2. NCBI lineage: Eukaryota > Viridiplantae > Streptophyta > Pinopsida > Pinales > Pinaceae > Pinus > Pinus albicaulis. The sequence continues at coordinate 1,442,699,782 of CM076572.1, read as the reverse complement.
AATATGTAATTTTAACAAATATCTATTAAATTTCAAACAAAATTTATTGGAAAATGTGAACAAAATCTCCAAAATATAAAATAGTTACACCAAAACTTTTAGTTCAATAAATAATATTTATGTTAATAATTATAATGGAAAATTCAACTCATTTTACTTTAATAAATAATATTTACTATTTTTTCTAAATAAAATTTATTATAAGTGAATTTTCAATGATACATATTATTGTTTTTTATCTTTAAATGTGATTTTATTTATTTTTATTATTTTAAAAATATGACATCTATGAAAATGACTTGTTAATAGTTAAAGTAGATTTTCTTATCCTCAAATCTTATATTTGAGAAAGATTGACTCTTGCTAAATTAAAAATAATTTTAGATATTACTTTATTATCAAAAGGTGATTGTATTCAAAATTGTTTCCTATCCCATAGTCAAGATTGTTTCTATAAAAAGAAACTATCCCTTTTGGTGGTTGCTAAGACTACTTCATGAAATATAACCCTATCCTATAAATGAGTCTACACAAAATAAAAAATTACAATTTAATTTTTTTAATTCTTAATTCTTAATTTTAATTTGGAATGATTTAAAATTTTTATTTTTACATTTATAAAAAACACTAACTTGTATTACTTTCCATTAACACCAAACACTCGATTAAGTTAGAGTTTTAGAATCACTTTAAAATTTAAAATTTCAATTAATTCAAAAATAAGAACAATCAAAATTAAACTATAAGTGGGGATATTGTTTGCTTTCATGGTGTTGGTGTAACTGTCAAACTCATCTTATTGGGAATTGATCACTTTGACTAACTGCCACCTTGGGAACATGGAACTAATTTTCGACTCAAGGTAATGGTCAGAGTTTGGAACTAATTTTTGACTCAAGGTAATGGTCAGAGTTTGGAAGTTTACTAAAACCTATTGGTTCTAGTGTAATGTAAAACCTCAACATGGTATTAGCGCATTAACCCAACAAAGCCTTGGCATAGGTTTGATTGTCGAGTTGCGTTTCAGGGGGGCATGTTGGGTTACTTGTCACACTTACCACCCTAGAATCGATTCTGAGAACATGTGATTAAATGTCCACTCAAGGAAATGGGAAGAGTTTGCAAGTTTACTAAAGTTTGGGGTTAAGCATGGGATTAATTTCCCACTCAAGGCAACAGTAAGGGTTTGGAAGTTTACTAAACTTGACATGTTACACATGAGATTAATTTCCCACTCAAGGAAATGATAAGGGTTTGGAAGCTGACTAAAGTGTGTGGGTTACACATGGGATTAACTGCCCACTCAAGGAAATGGTAAGGGTTTGGAAGTTTACTAAAGTTTGCGGGTTACACATGGGATTAATCGTGCACTCAAAGAAATTGCAAGGGTTTGGACATTTACTAAAGTTTGTTAGAAAGAGATGAAAGCAATCAGATATTTAGAGATGCAAATCATTGTAATCAAATCTATAGAGGTGCAAATATTTTTTGAGTGCAAACACTTGATAAATCTTAGGTTAAGATGGATTAGGCTTGTTTATATTAAATTACAAGTGTTATGATGACATTTCAAAATTGAATAGTTAATATTTGTTTTCTTTTATTTTTCTTAAATTATAACTATGTAATAAATTCTACAAAGAAACCCCATGAGAGTTAATGTATGTAATGTAGATGTAAGATACATACTTAGAAATACTTAAATATTAGTATACTCATGTTTATATATAATGGTATATTGCATTCCTCTACACTCAAAGCCTTTTCATTTCATGAACTTACTTCAAAGATCCTCAAAATTTGTCCAAAGGCCTTTTCTATCACCAAATATAGAGAAATATTCCTAAGATCACGTTTTACTGAACTAATCAAATTATATATGTGCATAGGAGTGGACTTATACTTTTATTATTGTTCTTTTTAATTGATTCAATTTCATTTTTTTTTAAATTATTTTTTAATATGACATTATCTAGCCCTTATATTTAACTATAAAGCACCTCTACATACAATTATATGCTATTAGAAAGCACATTACCACATTTCAAGTAGACTTTAAGATCAACACAACGGAAGCTAGTTTTCTTGCCTATAAGACACTAGTTTCATTGTGAATACTATCTTAGTTGAACCCATCTTTTAATCTTGAAGTAAAACCTATAAACTAAAAATTCATATTCCTAATAAGTAAGACATTAGATTAATAACCCATACTATAAAAATGAAAATCTTCATTAATTCATAATTAATACTATCACTACACCTATTCACAACTTATATATAATAAATTTTGTTATTTAAAAAAAAAAAACACACACTAACTTCAAAAGAAAAAACTAAACTGAATTTTTTATAAAATAAAAAATTCATATCCATCTTATACCCCAATAATAATAATAATAAATTAATTAACTAATTAATAATAGTCAACCTAGCCTAAGAATTTACTGAAAGAATATGATAAGTTCTACATCTTTCTCATGCATAACTAGTTTATTTTTTAACTAATTAGTTGTTTATTAATTTTCAATATTAAGAAAATTTGTAAATTTCAAATAAAACTTATTCTTGTTGCGTTGAAAATCCAAGTTAAATTAGTCATTCCCGGAGAATATTCGGCGTTGAAAATCCAAGTTAAATTAGTCATTGGGATTATTCCAAAACACAATGATTGAGGTTACCATCATACACAACTCGTCCAATGGCTCATCAAAAGGAGCTTGACCCTTCTTTGACAATACTTTTATTTTTTATAATAAATTTATTTCAGTCACCCTCTTGGTTGTTGGAGTACGGTCCCCTAGGACATGATTTCTTCCAAGTGGGGATAGCCACTCCCCCGCGGTCTCTTTTCCCGAGATAATGGCTTTAGAATCCGCATTATTAGCTTAAAGTTCTGGGGTCTCTCTCATTGCTCCACCATCTCCATACTCTCCGCTCTCACATCTACTTTTGCTAGTTCCACTACCTTTGACACCTCTTTCCTTTTATTAACTTATTATATAGAAAAGTTAAACATTATTTTCATAATGAATTTAAATTATAATATTTAGGTATTATGTATGGGTTAAAGATTAAATATTTCTTTTTATTAACTTATTATATGGAAAAGTTAAATATTATTTTCATAATGAAGTTAAATTATAATATTTCTAGACATCACATGACTATCTAATATATGAAAAGATGTGTTGATAGGTATTTGGTGAATATTAGTAATTCACTAAAGATGTCATTTGATTATTGATGTATTATTAAAAAAAGCTTTTTTTAAATCAGGTAAGAGATTAATCTTTTAAGGTAATAAGTTAATGAATAAAAGTATTCATAAGTGGGAGTATGTATATTTATAATCACCAATGAGTTAATTTAAGGTATTGTATGTCAAGGTATTGTGATTGTATTAATAGAGACTAGACAAGCAACCTAAAAAATTTTGTAATATTTTTCCTATTTTGAAAACAAAATTCAAAATCTTACATACTAGTATTAGAATATTTTCCAAAATTCAAAATCTTACATACTAATACTCGAATATGTCCAGTTAACTTTAGATCTATTAGATATCAAAAAGCATCCAATCCGTTGATGTGTGAAAGTTTAAATCATTTAAGATGAATCTAAATTTGATTCTAGTGTTACTAAACTTAGTAGAACTAGCACTCAAAAATTATACATATGTGAATATGTAAAATTTTAATTTTAATTATTATCAAGGTATTTATAGTTGCATCATATCCAATTTATAGTATTATTTATTTATTTATTAGGTATATACTAGCATAGCTATATGACAAGAGACATTAATTTATGACAAACATTAAAGCATTCCACAATACATTTCACATTGGTCAGATTACAAAAAAAATCATAAAAATTAATTAAACTAGCAATTGCACCATATGTTGCAAAGGAAACATTGTAAAGCAATAACATAGGAAATATAGTAGTATATAGGAAAAAATATTAAAATTTCAACCAAAGTTAGATTACCTATAGTTTATTCAAAACTTATAATTATGTTTATAAATCACAACAATTTCATAATTATGATTTTTGAATTACTAAAATTTCAACCCATAGTAAAGCTGATTCAAAAATTTCAACCTATAGTTACACTACCCCTGTCATAATTATGTTAGATTTTTTTGTAGGATTCTAAACTAACCCAAAAATATTGATATGGGATGGGAGTTGGAACCATGCCACAAATCTTAAGAAGCAAAAGGCTTTAAAAAAACATAACTTTGGATTTTAAATCCAGATTTAACTCAATTCTCTTAAGTAGAAAAATGAACTCATCAATGAACTTACATGATGATGTAAGTAATCCAAAATGGGATCTTCACGAAGCAAGCCGCTTAAAATAAAAAAAAAAAAAAAATTTGGGTTTTAAATCCATGTTAAATTCATTCCTCTTTGAGTAGAAAAAGCTCTTGAAAAACTTAGCTGTCCAGATTGCTTATTATTACCCAATCATGTCTTAGAAATAATTTCGTTATTAGCAAATCATGTCTTGCAAACAATTTTCTAAATCTTTCATGGAGAGTTTATTGGAAAATTTCTCTAAAATAAATTACTTGGATTTATGCCTCATTTATAAAGCAAGTGCAGTGTAGTTGACCTTATTGCTTTGGTTGATCCTTTGTGATGAAAGGCTATTATTACACGTATATCCAACCCATGGGTCAGGGTTATGTGAGATTCTTACCACAGTAATATATCTTTCTCTACTTTGGCCATAAGATGTATACCGTTATTTTAAGCATGATTTTGTTAAAACCAAAATCCAGACTAAGATGGGTGTACATACCAGAGCTAAAGTTCATAACATGATACATGGGGAGGTAGCTGATAGTGATCACCAATCAAAATTAGATGTTGAATGGTCAGTTCAAGCGCTGCTAGCAGTTGAGGTTCCAAAATCTCGGAAGCTTCTTCAACAAAAAAAATTGCTGGTTGAAGCTTTTTAAGAATGTCCCGACACAATGCTACTCCCTGCAACACTTAGTGAAATCAGAAGTTTATTGCAATCCTTTACATTCTGTTTCAAAGTTCTGAAGAACACGGGAAAACTTACAGTGGTTGTCATACCCACAATTTTTGACCCGCGAAGCACTTCTAGCTGCTGTAGAAATTTGCTTCACCATCAATTTACCAGTACATACACAAAAAATGAGCTCGATGAATTAATGAGTAATGGCTTTACCCTTGTCAACAAATTCACAGCCATCGGCTGAAGAAAATGAGCTCGATGTATGAGAGAAGAAACCCTCACGAAGTTCTAATATCGGTAGAAATCCTCAAGGAGTTATGATGTTTGTTAATATATATTTTTTTCTGTAATTGATTAAAATAACAGTTCGTTAATATATATATTTTTTTCTGTAACTAATTAAAAGTAACAGTGTTTAATCTTAAGGTAGAGATTATTTGAATCATCTAACATTAAAATCAAGGATGCACGATGGTACACGTAGCAATTTAGGAAAGTCGTTTTCAAATAGGTACGCTTTACAGCGTAATTATCTTTATTTTAAATTAGTATTATTATTAATTATAAAAGCAATTAATATGGGTTAAACAATATTCTTAACCATGAAAATTCTTAACTTATAAATAACTTTTGTTATAATATCATTAGTCAAGGCTTATCAATACCACACACCCAATATCATGTTGGATAGTTGGCATTGCTAGGTTGGATGGTGGAAACAAGTGTGTTGGTATCATGAAGTCAATGAGGTTAGCATTGATGTCAACTAAGTTACCAATGATGGCAACTAGGCTAACATTAATGTGCATGGTATGTGTCAAGCTTAGGGGGAGTCCCATGGTTGCTACACTCTTTGGTGCAAGATATGCAAAGAAGATATAAAAACTTATAACTATAAGCTATAAAATATTATACCTATGATGATTTTTTGGTCCAGGATTTGTAGGAATTTCTACCTTAAGATATCAACTCAGATGCTTTGTAAGTGGCGTTGTTGGATAGTGCTCAGAAAGAAATTTCCAATGATATGTTGAATTCCAAAAATGGCCTCCTGGATCATAAGTTATTTCCAGCCAAAATTAGTTACCCCCAAAAGTCAAAGTAGTGAAGCTATATTGCTGAAAGACCAATCTAGAGCAAGTTAGTTTGGTGGTGTTGCTAGACATGGCGGATATGTTAGTAGAGCTGCTAAACCAAAGGTTCAAGTGGACATGAGAAGACAACGTAACGATAGAATGTGCTTTTATTTGTGTATATTTGAGCCCATAGAACACATAACCTGGTGGATTTTACCCTGGAGGAATCGAAGTTGCGCACAAAGGGAGCACTCGGGACGACTTAAGCTTGAGTGGAGGTCCCACAACCACATTATCTTGAAGGTCCTTCCTAGGAAGAGCAAGGTGCAGTAGAGTTTGGAAGCACTTGGGATGACGTAAGCTCACGATGATGTCAATGAGATATGTTTTGCACATGATGTCAGTATAGGGGGCCATGTGGGATGCATTTTCCATTTTTTCAAGTGGTCAAAGGGGCCAAATCTAGGTGACATGTGTCACCACTCAGGAGGTTCCACATTTTGATGTTGACGTAAGCATGATGCCATCCTAAATGGGCTACCCTAGAAGGTTTAGAAAATGCACCAAGTGGAGACTCTGGGATGATTAGGCACCAGGATTGTGTGGAGCACAACTCAACCCATTTTTTCATTAATTGGATCATAGTGCGGTGATGGTATTCATGAAGACACCTCATTCCAATCCCTTGATCCTGGAAGGTTTTAAACGGGCGCAAAGGAGGTCGCTCTGAGTTGGCAGAGCTTTGAGACAAAAAATCATACCATGTAGATGGAAAGAATAATGGGAAAAGGCACAGGGTGGTCCCATCATAGCACGTAAGCCCGAAGACTTACCCGAAGGAAAATAAAGATGCATTGGGAGATAAAGCTAGGATAACAAGCCCAAGGGCCAACAATAATGTCGATGTTTGTGTTGGGTGTGTGTTATATTCTTTCCACGACTAGCTTCAAGCGAGAAGCAGGGGTAAGAGGGGGCGACCAACCCCCCTACATGTAGAAAATCTAATCACGGGATTCAATCTGACCTTATGATGTACTAGAACAAGTTACTGAATCCCTTCGACAATTTGTGGAAACAAAACACGATCGCACTATCACATAAAAAATTAAGACAAAGAGACAATTAATCACACCACACAAGATGTATTTGGGGAAAGAACATTGCATAAATCCCATCTATCTGTATATTGTATAAAGTCAAGGATCATGAAACAATACAATTATTTCTCTCACAAGAGAATCCATGCACTCTGCCAACTGTCTCACACTGATCTAGGAAAAATCAGACAAATACTTAGCCAATTCCCTCCCTCTACTTAGCCTGCCTTGCTCACGCATTCCTTGAGGAATTAAATCCCTATTAAATATGAAAATCCCTTGCCTTGATTGCAAAATCCATCCAAGGTATCGAACTAGCTCTATAAATGACTTGTACAATTTTCTAATTATACAACTGATAGTTTTATTCCCTTGAACCTCTATCTCAACTGGGTATTCCGTAGAAATGGAATGCAACAACTATTTATAGTGAATTATTAGTTAACTTATTGATCACTCGTTGTGAATTAAATCATATTTAATTCACTGGACCTCTCACCAGCTCATCACTGAGTTAGAACTAGTTAAATTGATTTTAACTCATTTAATAGATTTAACTAATTACAACTCATGCATATCTACAATTGGACCATCTTAAATCATGGAATCACTCTACATGCATCCTATATGACCCTCAAATTGAATTTCCTAAGCCAACTCATTTATTCTGACTTAGTTAACTAATACAAGTTGTTATGATATGAAATTACACTTTCTCTTTCAAGTTAATTAAGGGAAAATTAAATTAGAAGCCCTGCTTTGGGGTGCCATTTCAACACTCCCTCTCAACAAGAAAGAAATTATCTGCTACCTCGATCCTATCTCTGTGGAATTCAAATTTTCTTCTTGCTAGCACCTTCGTCAAGATGTCTACATCCTTCTCCTTCGTGGGAAAGTACTCTAATGACATAATCCTCCTCTAAACACAATCTATGAGATGGTGATACTAGATATCAATATGATTGGACATGTCATGGAATAACGGATTAGCTGAGAGCTTGATGCAACTCTTGTTATCACAATGTATCACCATTGGATCCATCTACTGACCAAACAAACCAACAAGTATCTTCCTCATACAAATGGCCTTACATGCATCCTGACTGGCTACCATGTGTTAGGTTCCCGTGATTTATTAGATTGGTGAGATCAAATGAACAAGGTAACATCAGAATAGTCTTTGGAGTCACAGGACCTAGCCTTCCTGGAGTCAGAGAAGGCTCTCTCTATTTGTGCAAAGGATATGAACTTGTTTGCTTCTAGGGTTTTTATTTTAGGCTAGTTGGTTGTTTGTTTGTTTTCGTTGGGTAATATGATCAAGTAGAATAGATATAGTGAGGAAATATTCAAGTCATTAGGCTATGGAGTCAATTAAAGTCATAGAAAGTTTCAATAGTAAATCTGGGTGGATCACAGAGAAAATCTAGCATTGGTCAGATGGATTCTCAAGGTTTTTTTGAAATGAAATGAACATCAAGTTTGTGAAAAAACTAGGACAAAGGGAAATTAAGAATCCTTTATCATGTACTTAAAAACAATGAAATACCTCAACACTATTTAGCATGAAGAATAAATCAATAGACAAGGCACACCAATAACTCTTTGATTCAACTTAAGCAAATAAGTATTTCATACATACAATCCAATGAAATATAGAAGGCAAGAAACTCATTTAACTTCTAGTGATTTCACCTTCAAGGTTGGAAAACATTCAAGATACACATATAAATTTAATCAAAGAAGAGGGAATGCCTAAACATCATTCATCATAGCTATGAAGATCTACAAAAAAATTGTTCAAGCATGGACAAAGGGTATGATCAAAACATAGCCTCTTTGGCAAACCTAATCAATGGTACTTTCGAGAGAGACCTCAAGAACATTGTTTAGAGACATCAAAAAAGTAGGGTTAACCATAAATCATATTTGATACCTACTGTATTAAACCATTCATGAAATAAACAAGCTTGGGGGGTCTAGAGAGCAATTAAGAATTCTCTAAAAAGGCACAACAAAGGAAAACATAGAGGTAGTGAAGAAAAAACAGAGCTAAGGTGCCTTTGAAAACATTTCTTAGTCTAAATCCTTTGTCCTACTACAATTTAGAAGGATGAAACATAATGATACATGAGAAAACAATAACTGAAAGGAAGAACATCACCATTAACCAAGCTCAGGGATCCTGCAAGTAGCCTTCTCCATCATGAATCAAGACAAGCCATTCAGAAACTCCACAACACCAATTTCTTCTCCAATCTCCAAAAAAACTATGTATTGCTCCAAAGATTCATCAAATGCCAACATTTACAATGAAGCCCTCATGCTCTATTTATTTAGGAAAGGAGGGAAAAAACCCTAGTTAGGGTTGGAAAATGTCAAAATCACTCATAAATCTGTTAGGGCTTATTCTTGTTCTCTTTGCTTTGTCAATGCCTTCTTCAACCCCATGGTTCTAGGTCTCCTCCTAGATTGTCCTTCCTCATCCTCACTCTCTTCATAAGTGCCCATGAACTCTTCTAGTTTTACCTATGCCCTTTGGGCTTCTTTCTAGGCCTTGATGGTTCTAGCTTCATAAATTGCAATTTGTGCTCCTAGCTGCCTATTCTCCAAGACAAGGGCATCATTTACACTCTTGGCCCTATTTAGATTTTCTTGGAGGTCTTAAATGAGTGCATTTTTGTTCTAGATGAGCAAGTTTGAGATCATTGATTTATTCTCCTCATCAATATTCACCTGAATGATTTCAAACTCTTTTTCTACCTCATGATCTTCTTTTTCTTCCTTTACCTTTTGTTTACCTTTGTCTAGTGGCTGAGTTGAGGTGGATGGCATGGTACCTTGCCTTTCAAAGGCAACAAACACAAGCCTTGGACCTCTTTGATAGTTCAATGGAAGAGGTGTGATTGTGGTCTTGTTGTTGTCTTGATCATGGCTATGTTCCTTACTACTGTCATCAAACTCTTCATTTTTTCCTTCATTGAGACTACTTTCCTCTTTATCTTCTGCACTTTCATCATCCTCATTATCAATGTGGAGATGACTATTATCATGGCTATCATGACAGTTGTCATGACTATCATGACTGCTTTCCTCTTTGTTGTCTTATCCACTTCCTTCTTCTTCATAATTTTCTGCCTTTTGGTCACTGTTTTACTCACTGTTTTCATTTTCATCATTGTCATGCTCACTTACCTTTTCTTCATTATTTGCCTCTGTCTCTTCTTCACTTTCTGTTTCTGCTTCATCATCATTTTCTTCCTCTGCATCATCTTCAGCCTCTTCATTTATCTCTTCATCATCATCATCCTCTTCATCATTTTCCTCTACCTCCATGTCCTCTATTTTATTGCTGACCTTCTCTTCATCATCTGCCTCTGTCTCTTCATCATTTGTCTCTTCATTTTCATTTTCATCTCGTTCATTTTCTTCACTATAATTACCCTCCTCTGTCTCCATGTTCACTACCTCTTGTTGGCTTAACTCACCATTTACCTAATCCTTATTTTGGCTTGACTCATGGTTACTCTCACCTTCTTCATTTTGTTCATCATCATAACCCCCTTTGTTTCCATGTCTTCTACCTCTTGTGGGCTCAACTCATCATCTCCTTCATCATCATTTTGGTTTGACTCATAATCATCCTCTCCCTCATTTTCACTTGATTCTTCATTTCATATTCCTTCTTCATCTGATGCATGAAGAGAAGGGGAGGAAGGGAGGTTTCCTTGAGGAGGTGATGTAGGTGTAGAGGATGAGGTATGGTCAGTAGGAAGTGGTGTTGGAGTAGAGGGAGGAGGATGAGATGATGAAGGCAAGTTTGGTTGATGATGGGGATGTGGGCTTGCAAAGACTGCATGGTCTATGAACACCTCCCAAGATATGCCCTTTTGTTCCAGCTAATGTAGGACCACCATATTGATCAAGGAGTGGTGGAATAAACTATGAATTTTCTGGGAATAGGTCCTCCTCTGGACAATAGAAGACATCTTGTCAATACTCCTATACAAGTAGTAAGGCAAATGAAGCATTTTAAACCTGGTAAAATGTAGGAGGAGTCCAACATGGTAGGAAAAAATTCAAAAGTATCTCCACTCACAGGTAAAGTACTTCGTGATAAACTTCATTAGGGGTGCATACCTCTCTAGTAAGTGTGAGAAAGGGAAAATAGCCTTGTAGCCCTCTTTGTACCTGTTGGGGTTCCCATGTTTTGGCCAGATTGGCAAGACTAAAAGATGAGACAACATCAACCCACTTTCAGACCTCAGGATCTAGCCCTCCTGGGTCCAGAGAGGGATCTCTCTATAATAGTCAAAGTATATTAATCTTTGAAGCTCAAATGTTAGGATGTTAGGCTAGTTATAGGCACAAGGTTTGTTTGTTTTGTTTTGTTTGGTTGTTGGTTATCAGGAAGGAAGGGTTCAATGTAAGACAGAGCTGCGCAAAGAGGGATAAGGCAGAGGTGAAATGTTCTAGGAAATATTCAAAACCATTGGGCAATGGAGTCAGGAAAGGATTTGCTTGCTAATCAATAGGCATGATTTCAATTGGGCTAGTCATCTGAAACATAGGATCTTAAAGATGATTGTGTGATATGGACTGATAAGAGAGGAGGAGACAACACAGTTTCAGAGCACAAAGTTAAAGACCAACTGGTCACACAAGGATCCTAGTGGACAGGGCTAACTTTAATCCCCAGTGTTCCCAAATCTTCCAACTAAATCTATATCAAGAAACATCTAAGAACTGAATTCATTTAATTTGTACATCAAAGAACATGCAATAACATCCACTACACTGGTTAAACCAACTGAAATCATTTCTTAGATAATACATTCAGAAGAGAAATATCAATGGCAAGGAGAGCAGAAACATAGGGTACCTAACAAGGGTAAATCATATGCCAATATTCTGATGCAAGCCAGTAGAAATGAAATGAAATGAATGTAAACACAAAGATAGGAAAACATCACCACTGCTTCAGATTAGGATCCAAAGAAATGTGCTTGTCATATTAAATAGCAATACCAGTCAAGTACAACATTGCCAATAGCTGAATACTCAGTCTGAAAACATCTTCTTCAACCTATCTTACAACTTTACACAGAGACTGTGTCTCAAAAGAAACTACTTACAGTTCTCTGATAACTGATCAACAACCCTTACAATGAGTTTCTTCATGAATTTATAGCTTCACTGGAGCAGAGAAGGTAGGTGAGAAACTAAATGCAGTATTAGAACTTCTGAAAGAAATAGGGCCGAAACCCATTCTGTTTAAATCTTGTGCATTCAATTCCTGGTGTTGTTTAGGTGGACAAATGATCTTCTTCAGATTTCAGGTTACTTTGATATGACTCGGATGTACTCTGACTGCAGGACTCTGTGGTGCTATTGGTGAATAAAAAAAATATAAATGAATGATTAAAAAGTATGCCATACTGATGAAATAAATGCTCTGATAGTACTGAAGCTGTTTCAGGGTAGAAAATCTTTCTAGAACACGACATAGATTGAAGACTGCATGGGCGCTTTGTCCTTTATGGAGGAAAAAAATTCTGCTGCTGTACAAACCCCTGATGTGCATTGATTTCTGCGTGTTGTACCTTCTGCGTGGTCCCTGGGTCTTCAATCCAGTACTTTGCCTCTAAATCCTTGAACCTAACGCTTGTATGTCTTCATTTGCGTGCCTTAAGCTCTCTACTGCTCCATTCATATCTCTGACTGTGAAATCTGTGTGTTAATGGCGCCAGAAATATTTGCAGAGTTTGAAATCTGCTCTTTAATGCAAGTCCTGTCAGCCACCTTCTTGGGCTATCCTTTATTATCTCGGCCTTTGGAAGTGGTATTTTCCTGCGTTTATGTCACTGTGACAGAGATAATAAGCTATGGCGGTTTCCCATCTACCTGCAACCCTGCAAAACACGAAACCTGTTAAGAAAACAATGAACGGGGTGGTGGATGCAGTGCAGGTGATGAAAATGATCGTGCGACTGGTGAAATGGCGGAATAATGGAGAGGAATGATGGAGGGAAACCTTAATGGCGGAGCGCAGAGGATATTTAATATAAAAAACCTTAAAAAACCTGACCTATGAACAAATATATGGGATGGGGGAGAAAATACGACAGGTACACGTGGGGTGATGTGGTGGAATCGGAAGACAACAGAAAATTCAATAGCGGGAAACAAATCTGGACCGTCGGACCTCAGAGGAGATCGACGATTGAATGTTCGGCGGAGGACGACGAACGGTGGGCCAGGAGTACGACGATCATGGATTAAACCCCGTCCAACTTTGTTGTGCGATGACCGTTGGATGGGCGAGGGTAGATCTGACGACTATTATGCATATCGCTCTGCATCCATGGACTGAATTTAACGCGTGATGGGAGGGTGGTTTTGGAATCGTACAAGAGCCATGCGTCGCAAGCTGAGTGGAATCGCTGGGAAATGGGAAAATACCGCCTACCGCCCAAAAGCGGTGTGATAGATACCACCGGGTTTATGGATAGTGCGCGGCGGGGACCACAGGGGTGGGTATTCTCCGAACCTTCGATCTGGCGGGTAAACGAACGACGATGGCGTGATCGGGAGTTTGTACGGGGGAAACACGAACGCCGCGGGGTTTAACGATCACTGCCCGATCTACAAAGATCAATGGTCAGGAACGCTCCCGATTTACATTGGAGATTAGCGCCCTTTAGGCCAACGCTTGGTCATAGCGCAGGGTTCTGTGGGGGGAAGGTGTGGGGGCTAGGCCAGAAGGGGCTAGGCCCAAACTATGCAGAAAATATGATTTTTGGCTTGTTTTTAAGGCATTTTAAGGCCAGCCAAGGGCAACGATAGGGGAATGAGGGGGATTTAGGCATAAGAAAAGGGAGTCGGGATGTTTTAGAGGGGATTCCTAGGATGGAAAGGGGGAATTTATGGGGAAGAAAGGGGACTTTTGAGAAAAGAAACAAAGGGGTGAAAATGAAGCATTTTGCAAGGGTATAAAGGGCAGAATAAAGCCTTTAGGAGCATAATTCTTTATCAGCAAGGCCTATTGACATAGAACAGCAGAGGGAAACAATCACATGGCAGGGAACCTGAAAAGGCTACAAGGATGATGTGTTTTCAAGGGAAATGCATTCCTTGCTGGCTTATAAAACAAATTAGCCCCTTGCTTGCTTTGTCAAGGAAATTATAAGGGGCTAACAGTGGCTCCACATGGGGATGGCTTCTTCTTGAAGGAGGCAAGAATTCAGAGAGTAGATATTTGGTGTAGGCAAGGTGCCCGCTGCTTGGCACATCCCTTTATTTCTTTAGATCAGCTGCCACAATATGAAGACATTACATCAGCAGCCAAACTTTCCCAACAAACTACCTACCCTCCCTACAATCCTAGCATTTTTTCTCGCTTACAGGGTGCATTTGAGCTAGCAAACCCTTACATCATTTTATTTTTACAATCAGGAAATAGAACTACTCTAATTCTACCCTTATTTCTCCATGAGACTAGATTAGACTGTTGGCCTCATATGTTTCTCTACCTAATCTAATACCTGCTGGGATTAAACTGTCCAGCAGATTTCTCTCTCTATATTCTACGACAGAAATTGAAAAATAGTCAAGTCAGGATTAGACTGTCTGATTTGCTGTGGGTCCAAGGCATAAAGACAGTTGCGCATGGAAAAAATTTGCAGAAACCTGAAAACAAAACTGTGAAGGCTTGAGATCTGAAACTTGAAGTATCCTTCTTCTCTTTGTGACTCAAGTTTTGAGCATGTTAGAGTCACTTCTTTTCTTCATTGCTGGTCTAGATTTTGAGCACGTTAGGACCAGCTGTCTTTACTTTATTTGGCTTAGGTTTTGATCATATTAGAGCCAATATTTTGTACATCAGAGGTTCATGTTTTAAGCATGTCAGAACCTCTCTTTTTCCTCTGTTTTTTGAAACATTTTCTCTTTTTCTTGAAAACAAAAACTGCAATGGTATGTACAACGGAAATGAAACTGGGAATTGTAGATCAACAGAAGTAGTGTTTGAGCATCCTGCCATTAACAGGACCCCCAAACAGCTCTGTACCATCTAATTCTTGTAAGAAGAAGGCATTTGGTCCCACAGTGGCCTGGATGATGTATGGATCTTGCCACAAACTGTCAAACTTGCTATGCTTTCCTTTATCCTCTCTTCTTGAGTCCCACTTCAACACTTTATCCCAAATTTTGAAATCAGCAGCTTTGGTTCTCTTGTCAAACAATTTCTTTATATTTTCATGAACTTTCGCTGCTCTGTTGTAGACCTCTTCCCTCGTTTGTTGGAGATGAATTGTCTGGTTTATTCTCCTCACCATACTGTCTTCCTCTGTTTGAATCTCTTGAACAAGTTTGATCACTGGTATTACAAGGCTGGTGGGAAACACTGCTTCTATTCCATAGACAATCTGATAAGGTGACATGCCAATAGATTTCTTTGTTGTAAGCCTGTCAGCCCACAACGCATGTACTAGCTTGTTATGCCATGACTTTTTGTTCTCTTCCAGCAGCTTCTTGATGATGATCACTAGGCTCTTGTTTGATGATTCAACTAATCCATTACCTTGAGGGTAATAGGCAGTTGAATGACCGAGTGCTATTTGATACCTGTGACAAAAATCAACCATTTTCTTGGATCCGAAAGCAGTAGCATTATCAGTGATTATTTTCCTTAGGCAGCCAAATCGAGAGAGGATGCGACCTTCTAGGAAACTAATGATGACTGAATCTGTGGCATTCCTAGTGGGTATGGCCTTTATCCACTTAGTGAAGTAGTCTATGGCTATTAGGATCCACTTGTGTTTTGCACAAGAAGCAGGGTGAATCTCCCCTATGAAATCTAGGCCCCATTGCAGAAAGGGACCTTCAACAGTGATGGGTTGTAGAGGTAAGGAAAGGAGTTTTCTTTTGCCTTCAAAGATCTAGCATTTGTGATAGGCAATGATAATTCTATGGACATCTTTGAAGAGTGTAGGCCAATAGTAGCCAGCTCTGAGTATTTTTTTTGCAGTGGCTTTCCAGCTCAGGTGGCCTCCACACTCTCCTGCATGGAATTCTTGTTTAATCTTTTCGCCTTCAGACTCAGGCAAACATTTAAGAAATAGGCCATTTGGGTTCTTCCAGTATAAGCAGTTATTCAATATGAAATAGCTCCTGGCTTTTAGCTTTAAGAATCTGGCCTTAGTCTTTGACAGTTCAGGTGGGGCATTGAGGTGTGTAAGCACATACAGAATGTCAGAATACCAAGGAGAGCTTTGAAACTTTTCCTCGACAGCGGGATCAGGAAATTCTTGTTGCTCATCCGAGGTATTTACCATGTTAATGTCTAGGGCTTGTAAGCTTGATTCAGCCATTAATTTGGCCAAGCCCTGACCTTTGATCAGTTTAGTGGGTCTAATCTCAAGGTCGTATTCTAAAATCACAGCAATCCATTTGCCCCTTTTCCCATCTTGGTCCTGGGACAATATATCTTTGAACACTACATTTGGCACATAGGCTATGGTGTGGGAATGCAGTATGTACACCTTAAAGTCTTTCAAGGCCTTAATCAGAGCATAGGCCTGTTTCTCCATTATGTTGTATTTCAAGGGTGCATCTCTGAGTGTTTTTCTGAAGAAAGAAATGGGTTGTTCCATTCCCTCCAGATTTTTCTGCAGTAGGACTGCAACTATTATATGCTTGGAGGAAAATGAAAAAATCAGGAAATCCTTTGAAAAATCTGGGCTGATTAGAATAGGAGTCTGAGTGAGTGCAAGTTTTACTGATTCAAAAGATTTCTTAGCTTCAACAGTCCATTTAACCCCCTCACCTTTCTTTAGCATGTTAGTCATATTCCTAAGGTGTTCAGCCAGGTTGGGAATGAATCTCCTAAGGAAGTTGATTTTCCCAATGAAGGACTGTAATTATTTGATGTTTCTCAAGTGTGTGATTTGTAGTATTCCCTCAACTCGTTGTGGGTCTATCCTAATTCCATTTTCAGATATAATGTGGCCAAGAAGCTTTCCTTCTTGCAGCCCAAATACAGTATTTTTAGGATTCAATGACAGACCAAACCTTCTACATTTTTCAAAGACTTTCCTCAGATGTTTCAGGTGTTCTTCCTCAGTCTTAGAATAGATTGTTATGTCATCTAAGTAAATAACAATGAAGTGCCCTATCTCATCTGAAAAAGCTATATCCATTTCTCTTTGGAAGGTTTCACCAGCGTTCATCAATCCAAAAGGCATCTTCACATACATAAAGGTACCCCATGGAGTGGTAAAGGCTGTTTTGAGTTGGTCTTATGGGATTAATAAGACTTGGTTGTAACTTGAAAAACCATCCAACAAAGAAATCCTTTTTGAGCCTACTACCCATTGTAGAATGTGTTCCATCTTTGGCAAAGGGTAATTGTCCTTGAGTGAAGCTCTATTAATATTTCTGAAGTCAATGCATAATCTGATCTCACCCGTTTTCTTTCTCACAGCCACTAAGTTTGATACCCAATCAGAAAACCTCACAGGCACGATTATACCTGCCTCATACATCTTCTTAATTTATTTTTCTACTGCAGGCAGTTGTTTTGGGTTTATTCTGCGAAGTTTTTGTCTAAAGGGCTTCTGATTTTCTTTCAAGGGTATCTTATGTTGTATGATGTTTGTGTCATAGGCCCTTAAGTCCTCGTAACTCCAAGCAAACACACCAATGAATTCCTTGAAAAGTTCAATGTATTTTTTCTTCATGTCCGCAGGTAAAGACTTAGCGAGTTTAATCATTTTGGGCTTATCTTCAGTGCCTATGTTACATTCTTCCACGTCAGAGTCTGCATGCTCTATGGTAGGCTTTTTAGCTACATCATCAAAGTCAAAGAGGTCTTCTAAGGGTGCGAGGCCTCTGGGTATATTCTTATATTTGGCCTGTAGCACCTCCATCTCCTCATTTTCTGTGTTTTCACAATTTCCATTTGAATTTCCAGATTCTTCGTTTAAAGTGTTTATCTCTATGTTACAGGGTGTCTCTTCCTCATCTGAGGGTTCTTCGCCTAGGCAGCTACTGTCAGATTTAGAGTCTGAATCAGAAAATTCAAACTCATTTCTGCCTACCAGGAAATATTCAATCTGTTTGTCTCCTTCAAAAACCTGCCAATATTTTTCATTGTACGGCACTGCAGGTCTGAATTTGGTCTGACTGATGATTTGCTGATCGCTGGGAGTCTTAGGATATGAAATAGCTAGGCAAGCTAATCTGTTTGCAAGGATATTTTGACTCCTAGGAACAAACACTAATTCTTATTCAACAAATGTTTTCAATAAATCCAGTGTCATTCCTGTAAGCTCTCAATCTAGGATGTTTCATTGTGTATTCACCATTCACCTGTTTAATAATCAGCTCAGAGTCTCCATGCACAGTTATCCTACGGGCTCCTAATTTTCTCAACAGGTTCAAACCTAGGATAAGGGCCTCGTATTCTGCAACATTGTTTGTACATTTGAAGTGCAGGTTGTAGGCATGATTCTCTACGTAATCACTCTCTGTGTTATGTATCCACACTCCTGCCCCAGCATTTCTCTTGGTGCAGGACCCATCGAAACTCATTTCCCACAGGGGTTCATTCTCGTTTTTTTTATCATTCCTTTCCCTAAAGCCGGGTTCGTCGTTATGTTGTATTATAGGAACTTCACTAGCCTATGGGTTGTTTTTTTTTTCGTCAGGTGTGTGGAAAACAACGGTGTGACCAGTTGGCTGATTGCATTCTGTTTCTGGTTTACTTTGAGCCTTTGTTTCAGTGCACCGTTCAAAGTTTTCTACATCTTCCTCTTCTGAGTCTAGGGTAGCCATTATGTTAAATTTCTTTGGCTTTGTTCCATCATGTGTATCTTTGCTTGTATCTACATTTTCAGATTCTGGTCCTCCCAAAGGTTCATCATTGCAGAAGATGAAGGAATCCAGGTCTATATGTACAGAGTATAAAGGAGATTTTTTAGGTTTTTCAGGGCTACTAACCAGGAATTTCATTTTTTCTTCCCTGTACAGTCTTCTAAGTTGGCCAAAGACTAGGATTGTGGGCATAAGCCCCATCCATCTGCATTGTTCCTTGTAGCTTGGCTCCCCATGATCTTGATAATAACATGCCGTACTTAGGTGGCACATATGCCACCAAAACATCCATGACCATACATTTAGCCGGGATTTGGGTCAGGCTCACACATAAATCTTTAATCAGGCCAAGACACTTTACTCTACTAGAGTCAAATGAATATAGGTCTTTATAGGGACGGGTTATCTCTAGGCCTAATATTTCCGTCACTACTTTAGGCATTAGGTTGTGTGACGCCCCAGAATCATGCATTGCATTGTGGAGAATCTTATCATGGACATTAAGACTGATATAAAAAGGGGGCACCACCCCTTCCTGAAACTTTCCTTCTATCTTTGGACCGAACAGAAGGGCAGGTTGATCATCGCTCAAATTTACAGTGTCATTGTTCTCACCTAAATTTAATGCTTTCAAAATTTGGCGTTTATATACATCCTAAGTGGCCAGCTCAAAGAGTGGGACAGATATTTTAATTTTTGCAATCTCACTCTCTAAATTGAAAGTGGACTGACTCATTGGAATGTTCAACTCTGTTTTGTTAGCCACTGCCTTAGTGGCTGAACCAGTGTGTTGATTTTTGTTATGTACAATGTTGGTGACAGTTTTATCAGGAGCACTAACTGCAGTGCTACTACTGCTTGTTGGTTTACCTTGTGTATCAGTGTTTTGGTTGTCCTTTTCTTTGTTCTTTCCACAACTCTCAGCTGCTGATTTGTCACTTTCAGCAGTTGCTTTAGAAGCTTTTTCAGGTCTTTTCTTGATGGTGAACTCAGAGGCTTTTGGTTTGGCAGTTTCTTGACTCTTTTTTCTTCTGAGCTCATATTTCTCTCTGACCTACATCATGGCATTTTCAAATCCTAACCTGTAATCTTCAAATTCCAACCATTCATCCTCCCAACCAGAGGGTGGGGGCTGATTTTATTCTGAGTAACAGTTATGGATTGAATCTTCCGTTTCAAACATGTTTATTGTATTCGCTTCAGACTCTTCTATGATTCCCTCATCTTCATCAAGAAAATTCTCTTGGAATGGGGGAATAACTTGCTGATATGATTCTCTTTTTCTGTTGGGGGTGTTATTGTTCCTTCTAAAGTTTTGGTTTTGGTTTTGGTTACTGACTGTGACAACCATGTTTTCCATCATTTGTTGTAACTTTTCCACATTTTTAGACAATTTATCATAATTTTGGTCAGATGAGGAAGTTACATTGTCATATCTGTATGTTACCCTCTTCTCAGATCTCAGTCTTGCTCTTTTCTCAATTAGATTTGCCTCTATGTTCACTGCTCATTTCTGCATGTCCTCCAATGTGTTGTACTCTTTATCCCTAAGCTCATAGGCCATGTCAGCATCAAAGCCTTCGGGGTACTTCGCTAGGGCCATTCCTTGGGGAGGTTTAATATGTGGAGGGAGAGCATTGTAAATGCTGTTAAATCTCGTTGGGTAATCATGGACACTCTCTCCTACATTTCTTTTAAGGCTCATATATTCTGCTAAGAGTTGGCGAGGGTTAGCCTTAGTTTCCCATTTGTTTATGAAAGTCTGATATAAAGTTGGAAGGTCATTGATGCTACCTGGGGGTAGGCTCTTAAACCATTTCTTCACATCACCCCCTAAGCTCTAGGAAAAGATTCTCATTTTGACTGTATCATCATCTATTTCCATGTAGTCAAAAGAATCTTACATATTTTCTACATGATGTTGGGCTGTGATGGACTCTTTTGCAGTGAAGTGTGGGATATTTGACTGATAATCATTTGGTAAGGGTACTAAAGGTTGAGGTAAAACCAGAGGTGCATACCAGGCTACCATGATGATGTTTTTATGAGGTAAAGGATTGACTTGGACAACCGGTATGTGGATGACAGGGATACTATGACCAACAGAAAACTGATGAGCAGATCTAGGGTGACTAAGCCCCAAGTTTTGAATGAAGTGTATATCAGGAGGTGTAGATGGAGGGGTTTTACTATCCCTAATGTGTTTACCACTTTGAGGTGGTGAACCAGGAAGCTCAAGGTCTGGCTAGTCTAAGATATTGAATGACCTAGTTCTAGGTAATCTATTAGGTAGGTCTAGGTCAAGGGGAAAGTGTGATAGAGCTGCAAGATATTCTGGTGTAGAGTTAGCTCTATGGATGTGGCTGGAAATAGTTGGTCTTTTAGGTGTAGGAGCTCCTTTGAGGATACTCTCAGGGTTTTCAACTATTTCAAGTGGGTCTGGGTTGGTGTAAGCTCTTTTATGAATGGTTCTATAAGCCAGAGTGTTGTTTTCTAACCAAGCAGCTTAACCTTGCTTGTTACTACTATTGTGGTTGATGTTGTGATGGAGGATGGTCTTCGAGTGGAGTATAATGTGAACCAAGATAATCAACAGGCCTACTGATCACCAGTGGAGTCTTTGAAATGTTTAGGGAATATGGAGTCGCCAGGTGGAAAGGTTTAGGATGTTATTGGAGGGTACACTGTCCACCACAGTGCTTATGAGATGTCCCCTTTCAGGGATATCTTCTAGACACAACAAACTCTAACCAGATATTTGTGGAGTACTGAAAAGGTATGTTTTTGATGATTATTTCAGTGGCTTTTTAGTAGAATTTGTAAACCTTTTTGACTCATGAATTTGGAAAGTAATAAGGAATTATAATAAAACATGTGGAAATTGATATGCAAGACTTAACCACTAATAATGGTTATTTTCTGAACAGGAAAAGGAAAAAACGAGGAATTGCCGCTCCAAAGGAAGAGACAAAGTCGAGATAACTGCTGTCCCTCTGAAGGTGAACCGAATGCAAACAAAGCTAAATAGATTACAGCAAATCGGCTCGGAAAAGAAGGAGAAGACACCAGCTCGGCACCAAATAAAGGAAAGGATGAAGAATTAACAGTTTGGCGAATCCCTCAGGATCTTCGATCCTGAGGGATCGCTGCTTTATTTATCATGTTACTTGGACATCTCCGCCGTCGCCTTTATATAAAGGGACAGCACTGTTAGCTTGATATATAGGATACGCTTTTATGTAATTTTCTGAAAAACATCAGCTTTGATTATTAAGTGCTAAGTGCAGATTGTTGGTTCAGAATATTTTGAGCGATGCATTGAATTATTTTTGGTGATTATTTCATCTTGCGTCACAGATTAACAAAAGCGTTATCTTGGAGGCTAAGGGCTGACACAGAGGACACTTGTACATTGCCATTACGACGTGATTTGCGTGGTTTGTTTACTGCGAAACTGCGCAAATGCGCTATGTTTCATGAGTTGATATTACATGCTACGTAAGATTAAATCATTGAAGTTGTTCTGAATTGAATAAAGTGATTATTTCTGCCTATGGTATTGATTCGTTCGAGTTCATTGCATGTTATCGGCCTTAATTAAATACTCTTCTTGTTTTTGTTACGGAAACTTTTATATTAAACATGAGAAGTGTCATACATTCGCTTGAGGTAGTGTTCTTCATAATCGTTGGATTCATAAATGATAGTGTTCTGTTTGGAAGCACAGCTGTATTCTTGTTGGTTCAGGTTGATCAGATTGTTATTCCAGTATGTTGTGCGTGTTTCTGATTTATCAGTACTGTTCCATAATTCATTAATAGTTATTGCTGCTCCATTAGCGTGATTTGTGTGAATTGCCTTTAGAATGAAAGAATGTTATTTGATTGCAAAGAGTGAATTTGAGTTAATAGATTAAGTTTGGTTACAACCCGCAGGACTTAGTTATTTCAATTGCTGTTCCATTTTAGATTTGTTGTTCCATTCCAGAATTGTTGTTCAATCCTTTACTTGATGTTCCATTTACTTGCATTTGGTGTGAGAGATGATCTAAGGCTGTAGTGAGCATTGGCAGTCACTGTCTAGCTCCCAGGCTCGTGGTCTATGCTCTAATTTCCTTTCCATCAGTTTCTGAAGGGATGGGTTATCACTGCCGAACCCTTGACTGATAAGCTGTTGAGTTTTCTGAGTGTGTGATTTATTCTTTGAAGTAATTTAGTTACAGACAAGCATCCGTTTACTCTTGTATTTCTTAAGCACTGTACTACTAGCATTACTCTGACAAATGATAGCCTCAAATTGAGTCACTCTTTGTAATAACAAAACGCTCCCGGATTGACATATTAATGTGAGGTAATTAGAGGTGAAAGAGACCCTTTTTATAGCTCTACATTTTGGCGCCGTTGCCGGGGAAAGAGTGTAGCCATTTGTCTTTTTTCAGAGTAGTGTACGAGCCTGCTAGGGAGGAGTTGGATCCTAAAAACGGAAGGTAAGAACCTACGTGCGGAGCATGTAAAAACCCTGCTCCACTATCCGCTTTCCTAACAGATTTTTTTTTGCTTTGTTTGAATAAAAGTTGGTAGTTCATTTTCTTTTTTTGAGTGCATGACTAAGCAGAAAAGACCAGAAAAGAATATCAAACCCCCATCCAAGCCTGAAAAAGCTAAGGGGCCGGTGACCCTTGGCCGAACGACCTTCATAGACAAAATCTATAAGAACGCAGAATCTCAGCCATCAGTAGGCCCCAGGAAAAACATTTCTAAACCGCCTACTAGCTCCCTTCAGGCCACAGGATCACCATCTGTAGCCTGTGCTGAGGTGCATAGTCAAACTGAAGAGCAGGACTTTCAAGAAATTGAAAATTCTACTCCAGAACTATTGCAGGAAGGGAACTCCAGCAACTTTTGTGAAGGAGAAGGAGAAACAGGGGAAACCAAGGAACCAAAAACTCCTATTGGAACAAATCAGCCATTAGATAGCCCAGATAAGGGGAGTGCTGCGAAAATCATTGTCGAAGGAATCCAATCTCCTCAGACATCTGATATTCTCATTATTCCAGATAAAGGAAGCGCTATTAAAAAGATCCCTGTTAAAATAGTCCCCACTCAACCTAGGAATACCCTCCTAGATATCCCAGAAGGTTATTGGCATATATTCGATCCCATGGCTCAAAACCAACCAAACGCTCAAAACCAGCCAAATACTCAAACCTCTACATTACAATATCCTATAGTGGATTCTGCAGCGAATGCACCCATGAAAGCGATCCCTCTTCAGCATATCCCTATATTTCATGGACTCACATCAGAAGATCCGGATGTATTCTTATTCGAATTTGATGTGTTATGTAGGGGGTACGATTACACCACCGATCCCCAAAAATTGAAATTATTCCCCTCTACATTAAAAGGGGCTGCTTTAAGATGGTTTATGGGGCTAGGTGGCGGGGTTATCAACAATTGGGATCAAATGAAAGAATCCTTCTTAAAAAAATATCACGATTATTGTAGGTCTAGAGAATTAAAAGACGAAATATTTCAAATGTCAGCTAGACCGAATGAAACATTAGAGGAGTATGTGGAACGTTTTCAGTACAACCTACAAAGATCTCCTTATGCATCGCTACCTTTACCTGATAATGTGTTAAAAACTGCATTAATGAGGGGTATGAAGGAACAATGGATTGAGACATTAAACATTATGGGAAAAGGGGATATTTATCAAGAGAGTTTTGCTGACATTATTGATTTGTGTATCAGGAGTTCGAGAGGCAGCACAAGAATAAAACCGACAGAATACGATCGGTTTGCAAGAGATAACAAAGTATCAGCAGAAGGAGTAACACGTGCAGAAATTGGAAATTTATTAAAAAAATTTAAAACTGATATTATGGGGACACTAACTACACAACTTGATATTGTGCAGGCTAAACAGAAGCAGTTGGAGGCAGAACAGAATTTGGCAATTTTCTGCCCCCGATGCAGAAAAAAGCATAGCCACAAGAAGTTTCCACTGGATAAAGTCCAAACATGTGCCATCTGTACAAAAGATCACCTTACGGAGAGCTGCCCCTCACTTCCTGGATTGAAAGCGGTATATAAGGAAGCAGAAGAAGAACCAGAATCGGTAAATTCGATCAACCAGCGCCGCCAGTGGCAGCCGAGACAACCTGGTATGTTTCCGGACTCAACCTCTTTCTTTCAAACCCCACAGTATAATGCTCAACAATATGGTATGTGGCAAAATCAATCTCAACCCCCATTTACAAACTGGTCACCACAATCGTTTCATTCTTCAAATCCATGGCTGAATCAAACAAGCCAATCTGGTTGGCCGAATTTCCCTTACACTCCACCATATTGGCAAAATGGCCCATATCCTTCACAATGGACTCCCTCTACTTCACAAAGTTCACCCTGGCAGACAAGCTGGCAAAGACCGGTGTACCATCCAGCTGGAACTATTCCGCTCCCTCAACCTACTCTGCCAGCTTTACAACAAAATCCCCAGTCTAACCTGAGACCGCAACTCCCAGCCCAACCCGATCCCAATCCAAACAACAGACAGGTCCAATCTATTCAAATCATAGAAACACCAGAAATAGGACCTGACCTGAGGAGTGCAATGATCTTCAGTTAAGATCTGGACGTATAATCGAAACCGAGGGAGATAAAACAGTTCATATTGAAGATCAGTTACCAAGAGAACATCAGTTACAACACGAGGATGTAAATAAGAAACAAACTCATAATCAAGCAACCACATCCTCTCCTCCATTCCCAGAACGATTAGCCATACCTCAACCCATACAATATCCTGACTTTGACATTCTGGGAGAATTACAAAATCTGTACATAAAAATTCCATTCCTCCAAGCCATTCAAGACATTCCCATATACGCAAAAACTATCAAAGAATTGTGCATAAAGAATCCAAGGAGGAATATAACAAATAATCCAAGAGTCCAAGTAGTCGGTACTTTATCTGACCTATTATCTGGGAGAGAAACACCCATTAAATATGAAGACCCAGGGAATCCAATTATAACTGTTCAAATTTATGGTCAGACCCTGTCTAATGCCTTGGTTGAACTAGGAGCTGCAATTAATATTTTAACAACCACTACTTGCCAAAAGCTCGGCATTGCATCAGTAGAACCCACCTCTACTTTGTTAGAGTTGGCTGACCGATCTGTGGTTAGACCAGAGGGTATTCTACAGGATGTCATGGTCTCTGTTGATTCCTGGGAGTATCCAACCGATTTCCTGATAATTAATCCAAAAACCCGACTTGATGGACACCCGCTAATTTTAGTTAGACCTTGGCTTGCCACTGCCGATGCCTACATTGGCTGCCGGCAGGGAAATATGACCATAACTAGAGGACCGAATAGCAAGAATTTAGTTCTATATCCTCCAGCGCAACCAAGTGTCACAATAATCAAAACTAATAAGCACCATGTATCATACCTTACTGATAACATCAGATCTCCATTAACTATACAAGAGGCACTTGATTTTAAAGACCAAACAGAAGATGATGCCATTAATAATTTCATTAGTCAAACTGAACCTCGCACACAGTGTCACATGATAGAAGCAGCATTTGATAATGAATTGGATGAAGATCCTCTGAAAGATACGCATGACCAAACGATACCTGTTACTTCTGTCGCAAATAGTAAAACCGTGGAAATTGCACCGGGGAAAACTTTAAACATCAATGCTAATCTCACACCTGAACAGGAAACTAAGCTCATCCAATTGTTAACAAAATATCAAGAAGCATTTGCATGGGATTACCCTGACATGAAAGGTATTGATCCCCAGTTATGTACACACCACATTTATACAGAAAAAGATGCCAGACCTGTTCGTCAGCCACAAAGGAGACTTAACCCTCATCTAAAGGATGTGGTAAAAGCTGAACTTCAAAAACTTTTAGATGTCAACTTTATCTACCCTATTTTTGATAGTAAATGGGTCTCTCCGTTTGTGGTGGTACCAAAAAAGAACGGAAAATGGAGAATTTTTGTGGATTATAGGGAACTAAATAAGGCAACATAGAAAGATCACTTTCCTCTCCCATTCATAGACCAAGTATTAGATACTTTGGCAGGGAAGAAGTTCTTTTCTTTCCTGGATGGTTTCAGTGGATACAATCAGATTCAGATTGCCCCTGAAGACCAGGATAAAACTACTTTTACTTGTCCCTGGGGAACATTTGCCTATCGAGTTCTACCTTTTTGCCTATGTAATGCTCCTGCCACATTTCAGAGGGCTATCCTTAGCATTTTTGCAGATTTAATAAATGATGGACTTGAAGTTTACATGGATGACTTTACACCATATGGAGATGATTTTGATCCAGCTCTAGACACCCTAGAAAAAGTCCTACAACGCTGCATTGTTACCGGGCTTTGCTTAAGCCACGAAAAATGTTTCTTGATGATGACTGAAGGACTTATCCTAGGACATTATGTTTCAGCAGCCGGCATTCAGGTAGACCCAGCCAAAATCCAAATACTTTTGCTCATTCCCACTCCTACTACTCAAACAGAGGTACGCAACTTTCTTGGATTTTCTGGTTATTATAGACGATTTATAGAGCATTATTCGCACATTGCTGCTCCTTTATATGCACTAACTGGTAACGTTGATTTTCTTTGGACAGAAAAATGTGACCGTGCTTTCGAGGATCTAAAGAAGCTCGTATCCACAGCCCCAGTCCTTCGAGGACCAAACTGGGACCTACCGTTCCAGATATCATCTGATGCCTCAGATACAGCTATTGGCGCAGTCCTTGGGTAGGAAGAGGATAAAAAACCATATGCCATCTATTACATCAGCAAGAATTTATCCCCTGCTGAATTAAATTACACTGTTACTGAAAAAGAATTCCTAGCTGTAATACATGCTATCAATAAATTTAGACATTATATTACAGGCTATCCTGTTATCTTATATACAGACCATTCTGCTATAAAATATTTAGCAAACAAGCCTGTCACAAATGCCAGAGTAACTCGATGGTTAATCTTATTGCAGGAATTCGACATCACAATCAAGGACCGACCTGGCAAAGAAAACCCTGTAGCCGATTTCCTTTCGAGAATACCAAAATCAAGCGATGCAGCAGCAGTTGAAGATCAATTTCCGGATGAGCACTTGTTTGTTGTTGCCGTTCAAACACCCTGGTATGCTGATGTTGCCAACTACCTCGCAGTAGGTAAATTACCAAAACATTTAACTCCTAATGAGCGCAAGCAGATTATTCAGAAAAGTTTTCGATTCTCGTGGATTGGGGGCTATTTGTTTCACACAGGGGCAGACATGCATATCAGGCGATGTGTTAGAGAAGATGAAATCTTTGACATCCTAAAAGCCTGTCATGATGGACCGTGTGGGGGGCACTTCGCTGAGCGCAGAACTGGACATAAAGTATTGCAGACAGGATATTACTGGCCTACGATCTTCAAAGATGCGAAGAAGTTTGTCCAAGCCTGTGACAGTTGCCAGCGCGCAGGACGACCTGATCAAGCTGATGAGATGCCTTTGAAACCACAGTTGGTCATCGAACCATTCGAGCGATGGGCTCTTGATTTCGTTGGACCCATCAACCCCTCATCAAATCAGAAAACATATATCTTGGTGGCAACAGAATATGTCACCAAATGGGTTGAGGCAGAAGCATTGCCAAGAGCCACAGAGGACTCTGTCATACAGTTCCTGTTCCATTTATTTGTACGTTATGGCCTTCCCAGGGAAATAATTACAGATGGAGGACCACAATTTGCTGGGCATAAATTAGCTGCAACACTCAACAATTATCACGTCCAGCATAAAATCACTACTCCATATCACCCACAGGCGAATGGGCAGGTAGAAAGTAGCAATAAGATAATAGAATCAATCCTAACGAAAACTATTGCGTCACATAGGCGTGATTGGGCTACCCGACTACCTGAAGCACTCTGGGCCTATAGAACCACATGGCGGAGCACCACCGGTTACTCACCTTATCAATTAGTGTTTGGAAAACAACCCATTTTTCCCATAGAATTCGAAATCCAAACATTACGGACATCACAGGAAGTTGGCCTAGATCTAAGCGAGGCACAAATCAATCGACTACAACAGATCAATGAATTAGACGAAATTAGGCTCTCTGCACTACAAAATACATCATTGATTCAACAACAGCGAGCTAAATGGCATGATGCGCTCATCAAAAACAAAGTCTTTCACGAGGGAGACTGGGCTCTGTTATACGACTCTCGGTTTCGGGACTTCCCTGGAAAACTTCAGACTCGATGGTTGGGACCATACGAAATCCAGAAGGTGCATGACAACGGAACCCTTACTCTAATTACCATTGACGGTTCTGGATATGCATTCAAAGTGAATGGCCACCGAGTCCGTCTCTATCGCAAACCACTCACTCGGGAATCCTTCTGCCAGCAGCTACGCCGAGATACTGATATAGAGATCTTGGGAGAGGAAGAGAAATCTTCCTCACCTGTAAGTCATTAAGGGTTCATTTCTTTTTGCAATTTGTACATAAGTTCTTGTTTTTTGAGTGATTTTTGTACATAAGTTTGCATTTAAATATTTTCTTGTCATTTTTTGCTGTTCCTTTTCTTTCACAAAGTTTGATTTTTTCCCTTCTAAAAATAGCATCTGCGTGTTGGTTTTGCTTGTTTTGCTGTTCCTTTTCTAAAGGAACAGCATTCGGGATCTCTGCTGTTCCTTTTTCAAAGGAACGGCATTATTACGTTTTCTGCTGTTCCTTTTGGTTACCACTCTTCCTTCTTCTTCAAAGAAACAATGTTCTTTCATTACTGTTGTTCCTTTTTCAAAGGAATGGCATTTAGAGTGTTTTTATAGTATTTTTATTTTTGCCGTTCCTTTTCCCAAAGGAACGGCATTTGCATTTTTGTTGTTCCTTTTTCTATCATCCGTCATTGTTTCTTTTCCAAAGGAACACCACTCGCATCCTTTTGCTCTCCTTGTGAAACAGCTTATTCCTTTTGCTGATCTAAATTGAGGATGCTTTTTTCCCGTCTTCTTTCTAGTCTTTAAGATACAGCTATGTATTTGTGCAATGAAATATAAAATCACAACATACCGAAATCTGCAAACCATAAATCGCTATATCTATAAGGCTCTGCATTAGTAAGAGGTCAAACGGAAGGACATACTTATTTCTTACCTTTTGTTGACATGGTTTTACTAATTTCGCCCTAATTGGTTATCTTTATCATGTTGATCCCCTTAATTTTTTTTCGATTATTACTTGGGAATAAGAGCAAAGAACTTATATCTTCCTATTGAGATGATAAGACTTCTTCCACCATTCCTACTCTTAAGGAGTGTTGAACCACCCTTTGTGTATAAATAAGGAAAAGTATTCTATAAAAAGAAAAAATATGTAAACATGATATGTGAAGTGTCAAATGCAGGATAAGGGGTCTCATCGAGAGCCAGCCTACCATGATCATGAGGATGGAAGTGAAGTGTCATTCCCATTATGGCCACCACACCAGGGATATGGTCCAAAAGGTATATCAAATAACCGAACCTTGGAACAGGAGGTCTCATCACGAGCCGACCTGCCCACGTTTCGCTCCTTCCTCATGAATGGCATTATGGTTAACTGGTCATCAAGCCAGCATAATGGTCTACATTTTGACATAACAACACTCCTAAGTATACACAAAGGATCATGGTTCCGAGGGTGAAAAAACAACTCTGCCAAGGTTATGGACACCTGTTGGCAGTAGAGTACTGTTAATGGTATTGAAGTCACCTTGGTTACACCAATGGGTAAGATATTAATACTCTTTTGTTTCTTATATCCTAGGAACTAATCATATGTTATTTCCCGATTTATACATCGCATGAACATTTATCATTACCAATCATGGCAACGGAAGTGACCATGACCACTTGAGATTTGGCAAGTACGATACATGTCTTATCCACTAGCCTCATATCATAACACAGGAACCTCTTATATAATACGCGATCAATTCTCCGCCTCGATTTCGGTAATTCGTTGTCCTTTTTAACATGGCATAATTCCACATGCTGTTCCTTTCTGACTTGGTTGCAGATCGGGTGCCGCCCCTTTATTTGCCGGCTGGGACAACCTATCACATTGCGGGGGGGGGGAGGTTAACCTCATCATTCCCTGTATTACGTGTCAACTCACCATTCGGGAAAAATAGTGTACGACGGTTTTGCATGGTTTAACGGCATGGCATTTCTATTTTTATACAAAATTGCTTTCTGTTGCACTGTTGCATACTTTGTGTTTTGAAACCTTGCAATTATCACCCTCTCTGTGTTTCAAACAGAAAACGTAGTTGCCGTTCCATTTAGAATCACAGTGAAACCATGGGAGGAAGGGCAATTCGAAGCGAGCCTCAGCAGTTGACGATCTCTGCTGCTGCCCGAGAGATCTTGGAAAGAGCAGGATGGTTGAATTATTTCAATCGCCTACAGGAGTCTAATGAAACAGTAGCGACGGAATTTCTGCAGAACCTACAGGATGATCATTCCACAGTAAGGGGGAAGCGGATAGCGGTCACCGATGACATAATTGCAGAAGTTTCAGGACTACCAGCCACCGGACCAGTATGGACAATGAAAAAGGAACGATTACAGAAGGTCATGGAAATTTTCCAGGACGAAGGCCAGAGTTTGACAATTAAGGGGAAGGGAGTTATGCCAGCAACCCTAGGAGAACCCTGGACGGAGTTAGCAAGAATAGTGCAGAGCTACATCACCTGCGAAGGAAGGAAAGACGTGGTAAGGCCATGACATCTTAAACTTTTAGCTGTTTTAAAGCAGAAATGCTCTGTAAATTTACCTGCACTCCTGAACTCATTACTGCATGATGTTGCACAAAGCATAAAAAAGGCACAGCATGTAGAGTGAGTCGTTAGTCACCATGGGTTAATACGACTAGTTGTTAGCCATAGTCTCACCCAGCAGCAGAGCAGCTGGGAGGAGCTGCTTGTAATGATTAGGGGGGGATTGACAGCGCCATCCCCAAAACGTAAACATCCTACAAGCACACCAGAACGACCAGAAAAACGCAAAGAACATGTCGCTAGTGCATCAGAACAACCAGGGATACACCAAGAATCAGCAAAACACAAGCATACCATCGATCCACCCGAGCAACCAGAGGAACCCAGAAAATCAGCTCGGTTAGCTCAGATGAGAGGAAGCATAGATAAGCCCAGACAATCAGCCCGGTTAGCTCGAATACGAGGAAGGCTGGAAAAGATCTAGGAAAGCGCCAGCCAACCAGTGGTAATTGAGGATGAGCAATCCGAAGAAGAAGCAGCCGAGCATTCGGAAACAGAAATAGAAGCAGAAATTGAACAAGAGGAGGAAATGGTACAGCAGGAAGATAGCCCATTACAAGACCTACTGGGAGAAGATGACTTGGCCGAAGTCTTAGCCAATATGGGCAAGTATGGCAAACCTTCTAGTTCAGAGGACCCCCACGACAAACCCCAAGAAGAAAACATGCCTGTTCATGATGAAGAGGAGGTAAATACTGAACGGGAACAATCTGTTCCCAGGTCACAAGAGGAAATTCTAGAGGGAGTAGGAGCAGAAACAGCAGTCGCTCAGGAAGAGATAGAACCAGTCGAGGTTCCTACCCCAGAACATCCAGAGCAGAACAGTGAGGAAGAACCTCAAGAGAAAGATTTAGAAACTAGTCATGGTCCAGACCACAGCAGACAGTCTGTTGTTCCTTCTAATGAAACGCTGGAAATTAAGAAGTTGCGGAGGGAACGGCAGAAATTGTTGAATACGATAACCCAGCTCAGACAACAAATTAGGATTCTGAAAAAGAACCAGAAGGTAAGAAAGACCGGAGGGAAGAAAAAGAGGGCCAACAATCGGCTTGCTGTTCAAAACCCTACTGAGAATCCAGCTGCCGTTCCAAATGATGCTGAGGAACAGAAACAGACGGATGTTCGCGTTAAAACAGAAAAGGATGATATAAGGACCAGTGACAAGCAAATTCAGACAGAGGCACCACCCTCAGGGGTAATAAGGGTTCTGAACTCCAAATAGCATAATAAGAAAGTTCAGGTAAAACTCCCGGCCTCCACTGACCTATGGAAAAAAGATCCGAAGACAAAAACCTTGCATAAGATGGTGAAGCAAGCCCAGCAAGAAGCCGAACAACTTAGAGAGCAAATGGTTCCCCGAGAAAAATATGAAGAGTTACAGCAGCAACTAAGGGACGTCAGTCAATCCAAAAGCCAGGCCTTTGAAGGGTGGAAAAAGGAACAAGAGGAAGTTGCACAGGTAACCCGTAGACTAGATACTGTTGTCAAGCAGATGAATACCTTGTGTTCTTTATACAATGATGTTTTAGCATGTAGGGCCCCTGCTAAAAACTATGCTCTGTTTTTATTAGAACGGTATTTACAATTAAAAATAAAAGCTGTTAAAGCAGGCGCCCCTATACAAATCAACACTGTCAATGACTTTATAGACTGCTGTAAACATTATGGAGTGAAGGTCCAGAGATTGCTGTGTGAACTTTATTTGCATGACCTTGTGCTAAATCAGGAGACTGAGTTAAACCCTGGCCCTTTCGTTGGAGACATCCAATTTCAAGCATTCATTTCATTCGGGGTTAATCAGATTAAGTGGCTCAAAGCCTATGATACTTTCCAGAGTCAGGAAAATGGTCTAGATTTACGGGTAAGGGCTGAGCCTAGGAACCCAGTGCAGTTGTGGAAAGCTCATAGAAACCTCATAAAGACTCCGGGTGTCTATGAAACATTAGGACCCATGCATGAGGCACTCATTCGAGAGAGTTTAGAATATTTTCTTTCCATCAAAGACGTGGCCATTAATGCAGCCAAATTTCGGTATCGAATCTCTGATCCAAACATCCAGCTCAGGGAACCATTTAAGTATGAGAAATTTGAGTTAGCTGCCAACCGTTTGAACCTCTATGGCGAAAGTATTTTGAAAGCAGGGCCATCCTGGTTAGGATATATATTTCGTACTCCAATTATTTGGCACCCTGCGCCTGGATACCAGGCCCTGTATGAGATGCCTGAGGGACAAACAGGTCAGTTCTTTGACTATCTAATCACTCATCATGGCTGTAGGCCTCCGCATGAGACTCCTTCTCCAGCATATTCTCTCACTGATTTGCATGTCAAATACAATGTTTTCATGAGGACATGAAACAAGGTAAGCAGGGGGGTGTGTGGAGTCCTCAAAAGGTATGCTTTTGATGATTATTTCAGTGGATTTTTAATAGAATTTGTGAACCTTTTTGTATCATGAACTTGGAAAGTAATAAGGAACTATAAAAAAACATGTGAGAATTGATATGCAAGACTTAGCCACTAATAATGGTTATTTTCTGTGCAGGAAGAGGAGAAAACGAGGAATTTCTGCTCTAAAGGAAGAGACAAAGTCGAGATAACTGCTGTCCCTCTGAAGATGAACCGAATGCGAACAAGGCTAAATAGATTACAGCAAACTGGCTCGGAAAAGAAGGAGAAGACACCATCTCGGCGC
Organism: Pinus albicaulis; assembly: GCA_034641835.2. Lineage (NCBI taxonomy): Eukaryota > Viridiplantae > Streptophyta > Pinopsida > Pinales > Pinaceae > Pinus > Pinus albicaulis. The sequence continues at coordinate 1,442,665,173 of CM076572.1, read as the reverse complement.
CAAAGAAAGGAAAGGATGAAGAATTAACAGTTTGGCAAATCCCTCAGGATCTTCGATCCTTAGGGATCGCTGCTTTATTTTATCTCATTACTTGGAAATCTCCGCCGTCACCTTTATATAAAGGGACAGCACTGTTAGCTTAGGGGATACGTTTTCTATGTAATGTTCTGTAAGACATCAGCTTTGATTATTAAGTTTCGTTGAGAACTGGTTCGATGTATTTTTGACCGATGCATTAATAAAAGCTTGGTGATTATTCCATCTCCGCGTCTGCATTAACTTAAAGCGGTGTATCCTTGGAGGCTAAGGGCCCGGCCCCGGAGGACACTTGCTTTTGTACCATTACGACTTGACTTCTGTGTGGTTTGTTTATCAGTGTTATTTGGTAATTTGATATGCTTTATAAAGTTCATATTACATGCTCTGTTAAAGATTGAATCATTGAGGTTTTACAGACAGAATCGTGTGTTGACTCCACATCAAGTTATTAATCTTTTCAAGAGTTAATTGCATGTTCTTACTGTTCTATTACAGAGCTGTTATATTGACATTCGTTTCATACATTCGCTTGAGGTAGTGTTTTTCATAATCATTGGATTCATAAATGATAGTATTCTGTTGGAAGCACAGTTGTATTCCTGTTGGTTCAGGTTGATCAGATTGCTATTCCAGTGTGTTGTGCGCGTTTCTGATTTATCAGTACTGTTCCATAATTCATTAATAGTTATTGCTGTTCCATTAGTGTGATTTGTGTGAATTGCCTTTAGAATGAAAGAATGTTATTTGATTGCAAAGAGTGCATTTGAGTTAATAGATTAAGTTTGGTTACAACCCGCGGGACTTAGTTATTTCAATTGCTGTTCCATTTTAGATTTGCTGTTCCATTCCAGAATTGCTGTTCAATCCTTTATTTGTTGTTCCATTTACTTGCATTTGTTGTTTTGGCGTGAGAGATGATCTAAGGCTGTAGTGAGCATTGGCAGTCACTGTCTAGCTCCCAGGCTCGTGGTCTATGCTCTAATTTCCTTTCCATCAGCTTCCGAAGGGATGGGTTATCACTGCCGAACCCTTGACTGATAAGCTGTTGAGTTTTCTGAGTGTGTGATTTATTCTTTGAAGTAATTTAGTTACAGACAAGCATCCGTTTACTCTTGTATTTCTTAAGCACTGTACTGCTAGCATTACTCTGACAAATGATAGCCTCAGATTGAGTCACTCTTTGTAATAACAAAACGCTCCCAGATTGACATATTAATGTGAGGTAATTAGAGGTGAAAGAGACCCTTTTTATAGCTCTACAAGATTGATTGGGAGGGCATTTACCAGATATGTCACCTCTGAAAGAGAGTGAGATCTGGAGGCTACCTCGCCCTTTCCAGACTCTATCCAAGAGTATGGGAGAAACACAACAAATGGTATAGAGGTTGGTGTGAGGATGGGACTGTTTAACTGCCAACCTAACCAGAGATTGTAGGTTTTTTGAATGCCTAATAATGTTTAAGGCGTAATGCACTCAAGAGTCCCCAGTGGAGTCGCCATTATGTTGGGGTTCCCATGTTTTGGCCATATTGGCAAGACCAAAAGATGAGACAACATCAAACCACTTTCAGACCTCAGGATCTAGCCCTCCTGGGTCCAGAGAGGGATCTCTCTATAATAGTCAAAGTATATTTGTCTTTGAAGCTCAAATGTTAGAATGTTAGGCTAGTTATAGGCACAAGGTTTGTTTGTTTTGTTTGGTTTGGTTGCTGGTTATCAGGAAGGAAGGGTTCAATGTAAGACAGAGTTGAGAAAAGAGGGATAAGGCAGAGGTGAAATGTTCCAGGAAATATTCAAAACCATTGGGCAATGGAGTCAGGAAAGGATTTTCTTGCTAATCAATAGGCAAGCTTTCAATTGGGCTAGTCATCTAAAACATAGGATCTTAAAGATGATTGTGTGATATGGACTGATAAGAGAGGAGGAGACAACACAGTTTCAGAGCACAAAGTTAAAGACCAGATGGTCGCACAAGGATCCTAGTGGACAGGACTAACTCTAATCCCCAGTGTTCCCAAATCTTCCAACTAAATCTATAGCAAGAAACATCTAAGAACTGAATTCATTTAATTCATACATCAGAGAGCAGGCAATAACATCCACTACACTGGTTAAACCAACTGAAATCATTTCTTAGATAATACATTCAGAAGAGAAACATCAATGGCAAGGAGAGCAGAAACATAGGGTACCTGACAAGGGTAAATCCTATGCCAATATTCTGATGCAAGCCAGTAGAAACGAAATGAAATGAATGTAAACACAAAGATAGGAAAACTCACCGCTGCTTCAGATCAGGATCCAAAGAAATGTGCTTGTCATATTAAATAGCAATACCAGTCAAGTACAACATTTCTAATAGCTGAATACTCAGTATGAAAACATCTTCTTCGACCTATCTTACAACTTTACACAGAGACTGTGTCTCAAAAGAAACTACTTGCAGTTCTTTGATAACTGACCAACAACCCTTACAATGAGTTTCTTCATGAATTTATAGCTTCAGTGGAGTAGAGAAGGTAGGTGAGAAACTAAATACAGTATTAGAAATTCTGAAAGAAAGAGGGCTGAAACCCATTCTGTTTAAATCCTGTGCAATCAATTCCTGGTGTTGTTTGGGTGGACGAATGATCTTCTTCAGATTTCAGATTACTTTGATATGACTCGGATGTACTTTGACTGCAGGACTCTGTGGTGCTATTGGTGAATAAACAAAAGATAAATGAATGATTAAAAAGTCTGCCATACTGATGAAATAAATGCTCTGATAGTACCGGAGCTGTTTCAGGGTAGAAAATATCTCCAGAACACGGCATAGATTGAACACTGCATGGGCGCTTTTTCCTTTATGGAGGAAAAACATTCTTCTGCTGTACAAACCCCTGATATGCATTGATTTCTGTGTGTTGTACCTTCTGCGTGGTCCCTAGGTCTTCAATCTAGTACTTTGCCTCTAAATCCTTGAACCTAATGCTTGCATGTCTTCATTTGTGTGCCCTAAGCTCTTTGCTGCTCCATTCATATCTCTGACTGTGAAATCTGTGTGTTAATGGTGTGGGAAATATTTGCAGAGTTTGAACTATTCTCTTTAATGCAAGTCCTGTCAGCCACCTTCCCGGGCTATCCTTTATTATCTCGGCCTTTGGAAGTGGTCTTTTCCTGCGTTTATGTCACTGTGACAGATATAATAAGCTATGGTGGTTTCCCTTCTACCTGCAACCCTGAAAAACACGAAACCTGTTAAGAAAACAATGAATGGGGTGGTGGATGAAGTGCATGTAATGAAAATGATCGTGCAACTGGTGAAATAGCGGAATAATGGAGAGGAATGATGGAGGGAAACCTTAATGGCGGAGCACAGAGGAGATTTAATATAAAAAACCTTAAAAAACCCGACCTATGAACAAATATATGGGATGGGGGAAAAAATACGACGGGTACACGTGGGGTGACATGGTGGAACCGGACGATGACAGAAAAGTCAATATCGGGAAACAAATCTGGACTGTCAGACCTCAGAGGAGATCAACGGTTGAATGTGCAGCGGAGGACGATGAACGGTGGGCCAGGAGTATAACGATCATGGATTAAACCCCGTGCAACTTCCTTGTGCGATGACCGTTGGATGGGCGAGGGCAGATCTGACGACTATTATGCATATCGCTCTGCATCCATGGACTGACTTTAACGCGCGATGGGAGGGTGGTTTTGGAATCGTACAAGAGCCACGCATCGCACGCTGATTGGAATCACTGGGCAATGGGAAAATACCGCCTACCACCCAAAATTGGTGCGATAGATACCACCGGGTTTATGGATAGTGCGCGGCGAGGACCACAGGGGCGGGTATACTCTGAGCCGTCGATCTGGCGGGTAAACAAACATCGATGGCGCGATCAGGGGTTTGTACAGGGGAAACACGAACGCCGTGGGGTTTAACAATTGCTGCCCGATCTACAAAGATCAACGGTCAGGAACGCTCCTGATTTACATTGGAGATTAGTGCCCTTCAGGCTAGCGCTCGGTCATAGTGCAGGGTTCTGTGGGGGGAAGGTGCGGGGGCTAGACCGGAAGGGGCTAGGCCCAGACTATGCAGAAAATATGATTTTTGGCTTGTTTTTAAAGCATTTTAAGGCCAGCCAAGGGCAACAATAGGGGAATGAGGGGGATTTAGGCATAAGAAAAGGGAGTCGGGATGTTTTAGAGGGGATTCCTAGGATGGAAAGGGGGAATTTAGGGGGAAGAAAGGGGACTTTTTAGAAAAGGAACAATGGGGTGAAAATGAAGCATTTTGCAAGGGTATAAAGGGAAGAATAAAGCCTTTAGGAGCATAATTCTTTATCAGCAAGGCCTATTGACTTAGAACAACAGAGGGAAACAGTCACAAGGTAGGGAACCTGAAAAGGCTGCAAGGATGATGTGTTTTCAAGGGAAATGCATTCCTTGCTGGCTTATAAAACAAATTATCCCCTTGCTTTCTTTGTCAAGGAAATTATAAGGGGCTAAGAGTGCCTAGGTTTGATAAGTGGCTCATAATAGCTCATGTTTAATCTTGCCTTCTTGAACCACTTTTCACCAACAACAGGTATACCTGTAGCATTAGAAGTTGCATCTGCTGATAGTTCAAAGTCTACCCCTTCGAGATTTGCCTATTTTTTGTGTAGGTTGAGGACAAACAACCTTGTAAGCTCTGGGTAATTTTGCACTTGTTTGACTTTCTCACAAAACTAAAAACGACACACATTCTAAAAGCATGTGAGAATCATGGGAGATGAAGTAATATCCACTGTGCCCTGGGGTTCAAATCTATTGAACTTCCCTCCCTTGTGCTTTGGCCTTACAGGTACTTGGCTTCCTTCACTGCTATCACTCCTTTCTTCTCCTGACATGGTGATTGGTGGATTTTTTTAGAAAAACTTGGGCCTACTTATAAAACTTGGGCAGAAGGGGTGAAAAGAAATGATAGTGAGGGAAACGTTTGCAAATGAGTGAGATGGAGGTGGGTTTAGGGTTGAGTTGCTTTGAGCTTGGGGAAGGTTTATCTTGACTGATTTCAATTACCCTAACTCACACTGCTTGACTGATAATTGTTTGTTGGGAGGTCAAAACAAGGTGTTTGCCATGAAGATTTAGGGTTCATTTAGGCACTAGGGTTTGATAATTTTCCCTCAATTATCAATACAAAAACCACTTGAGGAGAAGGAAAAAATGTCCACTTACCACCTTTGACTCCTATGCAGGTCCTAGAAGGAAATTTGAAGGTGTCCTTTGTGATTTTTTAGGGCAATTTACAAGTGAAAAGGCCTTCTGGCCCTAAGCGCAGTGTTGGGCAGAAACCTGGGCCAGTCGGATCCTGTGTGCGCAGCACCGGGCAAATCGTGTTTGTCGGGTCAGCCTCTGAGCGCATCGCTACTCGTGTGCAGGCCTTCCAGGCCTCTATGCATAGCGCTGGGCCTATCGGGTCAGCCTCTAAGTGCAGCGTCGATCCCCTAGGTGTGTCAAGTTTGTCTGGGCGCAACGCCAAGCTGTAAGCGTAGCACCGAGCCCCTGGGTGTGTCAGGTCTGTCTGGGCGCAACGTCGGGTTGTAAGTGAACGCATGTAGCTATACATGCAGTGCAGTGTAAAAACTACACTGTGGGAACCTATATTTTCGCAACACCAGGTCCTATGAGCACATCGCCAAGTCTTGAGTGTAGCGCCGGGTGACTCAGCCCATAAATCGATCAAAACTCAGAAAATTTCTCCTTGAGTGTTTTTTACTCCTTTGAAATGCAAAGTGAGATGGGAGGAGAGTAAAATATGCCTTTTATACCCTTTAGGAAAATAAATTAAACTCAAAAAACCCACTTTGCCAAGGTTTTGAGTTTCCTTGGTCACTTTACCGACTTTTTGATTTGTTGTGTAGGTGAATTGAAGAACCTTTAAGTAGCTCCTTTCTCTTGATGTGAGCTTGCTAGAGATGTGAAATGGTCCTTCTTTAGCCTTGAGGGTCTTGGCACTATCAAACCTCTTTTTTCTTGCACTCTGAAACTAAAAACATGTTTTCTTACCTTCTTACTAATTTTGGCAGTGATACATTCATTTTTGACAAAGAATATGAATTATGTTTTCTATATCTCCTCTTGGCCACTTCTGATTTGTTGTAGGTGCCATGACACACTGATTTTTGTCCCTTTTGTCATTCTTATAGTTTTACAACCTTGGTTACACAACAACAACCTCATGATCATGTTGGTTTTTCACCTTGCAACTCTAACCTATGCCTTTATTCCTCTGACCATTTGGGGGCAATTTACTATACTTGAAGGCTTGATATCCCTCACACTGATACTCTTTTCATTTTTTCCCTTTGAGGAAGTGAAGAAATGTTACCTTGGAAAACCCTAGAATGACACAGAAAACAGTGCTTTGAAATCTTCTTCTACTGGCATGATGGAGGCTCATTTTCCTCATTTCACCCTCTTTGCCTATCTTTCCAAAACCTTAGGTTTTAGGGTTGTTAGAGAAAAATCATTAGTGTTGTCTTCTAATTTCTCTATATCCCTTTTAAGTTCATTCATTTATGTTCCATTCACCTCACCTTTTTCCCTTCTTCATTTATAACTTCTAAATATCTTCAATTTTTTCTTGGTTGTGCTGGTGTGCCTCTGTCCTTGTTGTTTTATGCTTTGGCTCATTGCTTGGCATGTTGTTGGTCTAATCAGTCCCAGAAACCCTGATTTCCTCCTGAACATAGGTATGTTTCCTCCTTTTTTTGTGTGGATGTCCTTTAGTGAGGAGCTGGCCTTTTACCTTACCCGATTTTTCCTGCTAATAGTCACCTTGACATTCCTGCAGAAATGTCAAAATGGACAGCTGTCCTTTGCAGAGTTTGAACCTGATAAGGAGGTATTTCCTTGAATTTCTTCTTGAGCTAACTTGGACAAACAGGTGCATGTCATTTAATCATTTTGATTCAACTTCTAGCACATTAAAAACAATGATTTAGTACACCAAAGACAACCCTACAACCTATGAAACCCTAGTGACCTAGTGGGAGGCTCTTTGACTAAAAGCATTGGCTTATGATTTACAAGTATGAAAAATAGAGTTTTTTTACATATATATGTATTGAGAATCCAAAACCCAATGTACTTGATTTATCTAAAGAGCCTACAGAGGTAGCTTTAATACCATCAATGTTTGAGGCATTTGATGAACATGAGAGAAGGTAGGTTGTTTGGCAAAATTAGATGGGATGTGGAAGGGTTAAGCATAGGAAAAACAAAGTATTGAGGTTATGGGTGTGGAAATGGGGCAGATATTAGTGGCATGATCCCATGAGGGATATTATAGGAGTGGTAGGCTAACCAAGGAAAAACAGAGTAGTGACATGGTAAAAAATATATCTTAAGGATAATGAAGGCAGTGAGATTTCTAAAACTCACAATATTCATGAATGGTGTTTTTAGAAATCTAGGACAAGTATTTAGTCATATATAAAATAGAAAAATAATAATTACTAATAGTGGCTCCACTTTGGGATGGAAACCCCTTTTCAGGAGGTGTCCAGAACTTCATATATCAAATCTTTGAGTTTATGAAGACCAGTGCCTCATCCATTTGGCAGATTTTTCCTCTTTCATTTGCTGATGTTTCCTTTGAAGCTATAATCTCAAAATCTGAAAGACATGTTTGATTCAAAATCATCTCTACCTACCCAGGTTACTTTGCCTAGCATTTTTCTTCCTTGGGTGCACTTGGACTAGAAAACCCTTGACATTTTCTTCTTTTGAAAGAAAAACAACCTATATAATTTTACCCTTATTACTTCCAAGAGTTCAGATTATGCTAGTGAACTCTTTTATTCTCTACCTAGACTACTCATCTATGAAGATTAACCTGTTTGAGAGGATTCTTTCTCTAATCTACTGACATGAAATTGAAAACATGATTCAAACCATGATTAAGCTATCTGACCTACCGTGGGTTGTGGCATTAGGACAAGCTGCACATAGACATTATTTTTGTACAAGCAAAACTAGAAATGATGAGGGCTATGATTTATCATTTGTTAAGCCTTCCCATCTTTCTCTTTGGTTCGTATTTGAGCATGGAGAACCAATATATTTTCCTCCTAATATACTCCTACTGACAAGTCAAATTTAGATGGTTTGAAAATTTCTCTTTCACTAACCTATCAGCAATAAATTGAACACATGTTCAACCATGATTAGGCTAGATGATTGAACAAGACTCTTTTGAACAAGTGGTGGAATTTAGGCTTGAACACTTTTAGTAGTACTCTTTTTTGGGTATGGGGTTGTACCTCTTTTCAAATCTGCCCTCTTTTCCTTCTTTCTTTGTTTTTGTGTTTTTGTTTTTTATGATCTCTCATCATGCAATGTTATGTACAATGAATGAAAGCTTCAAACTAGGATTCTTGACAATGATGATGTTTGAGCATCCTGCCCTTGACAGGATCTCCAACTAACTCTTCTCCATTTAGCTCTCGTAAACATAAAACCTTGTTACCTCCATTTGAGTGCATGGTGTAAGGATCTTTCCACAAAATTTCAAACAGGCCATGCTCTCCTTTATAATTTCTCTTTGAGTCTTAATTCCAAACCTTGCTTCTGTCAAAGATCCTTCTTAGGTGAAAAAGGTATTCTTCCTTAGTTTTCAAACAAAAAAGGATGTCATAAATGTATATCATAGTGAAGTAACTCAAATCAGGAGCCATGGCCCTTTGGAAAGTAGCTTCTGTACTCCTTAACCCAGAAGGCATTTGATCAAACATGTAGGTGCCCCAAGGTGCTTTGAAAGTGGCTTTATGCTGAATAATTGGAAGTGTTATCACCTGATTGTAACCTGAAACACTACCAAGCAATGATATTTTGTTAGAAACTCCTACCCTTTGCAAAGTATGATTTATCTTGGGAAAAGGGTATTTGTTCTTTAGGGAGGGTTTTTCTAGGTACCTAAAGTCTACACATAACCTATAACCCTTTTTTTCTTCTTTAATAGTGACACAATTTGCTCAAACGTTTCTTGGTTCTCTTGAAAGGAAGATTTCTTTAAATAATGTTTGTGTCACAAGGCTTTAAGCTTTCATCTCCATATACATAAGCATCCTGAAACTCTTTGCAGAGTCTTATGTAATTTTGTTTTGTGTGAAGTGGTAAAGTCTTGGATAACTTAATCATTTTGGGTCTTTCTAGGTTGCCTACAGTATACTCCTCTATATTAGTCTCGGTAAATAATCCTTTAGGGTCCCTAGCAACATTTTTAGGATTCAACAAATCTTTTGAAGTGACAAAACCCTTTGATGATGAGTTTTCTATGAATGGCAAGACCTTAAGATTCCTCTGATTCAGGTTCCTAGAAAACTCTATTTTATGAAAGTATTTCAACATATTGGCAGAAGGGGATGGTTTTGTTTGTGATGTTTGTTCTTCATGGGAGCAACCTTGTTAAGATTCTAAGCTTGGTTTTGGTTTCAAAATTTTATTTTCATTTTGCAAAAAATTAAGTTCAGCCTTGCCATCGTGTTGTTGTTTAGGGCTGCTATTGTTTTGGTTGTTGAGCTCTTCATGCAGTGCTTGGTTTGGATATTGAGTTATGTCTGTATATATCTAAATTTCATTTAAATTTTCATCAATATTTTCTTCATGATGTAAAACGAATGAGTCAAGATACAAATGAATGGAATAAAGAGGTGTCTTGTTTGGTATTTCTTGGCTGCTAACCATAAACTTCATGTGTGATTCCCAGTAAAATCTCCTTGTTTTGTTGAAAACAGGTATGGTAGCATATGACATGTCAAGTTGGAGGTTCCCCTGAAGCTTGGCTCCCCAAGATCTAGATAAAAGCATGCCATACTTAGGGAGAATGTCAACTACTACTATGTCCATGACCACGCCCTTAGCCGTGATTTGTGCCAAATTGACACATAAATCCTTGATTGGGCCCAAACACTTGACTCTGCTTGAATCGAAAGAATACAAGTATTTGTAAGGCTTGGTTATTTCTAGGAATAATCACTCCATTACTACCTTTGGCATGAGGTTGTGAGAGGCAACGGAGTCTAGCATGGCATTATGAAAGATTTTTTCATGTATTTTTGAGCTAACATAGAAAGGGGGAGTGGCTCCTTCTAGGTATTTTCCTTCTACTTCAGGTCCAAACAATAGCTCAGGTTTGTCATCTGTCAAGTTTAAAGTATCGGTATCATTTCCCATGTTTAAGAATTTCAGAACTTGTGACCTGTACATATCTTGGGTTATCAGTTCAGTGAGAGGCATGGTGATCTTGATTTTAGCAATCTCTCCCTCAAAAATGAAAGGTACTTGTGTTTTAAGCATATTTACATCAGTTTTATTAGCCACAATTTTTTCTACAAGTTTAATTTTCCGATTCTGTTTTGGGACTTTGGACAAAATAGTTTTCGTAGGGCCACTAGTAGAGGCACTAGGGCAGCTTGTGTCACCACTTGGTTGGCTAGTTTTGTCTCTGTTTGGATCATTTTTCTTAGCCATGGTGTTGGTACTTTCCATTTTCTTCTTAGAAGTTTTTTTAGATGTAATCCTAACAGCAGTGTCTTCTTTGTTCTTTTTGGAGTTTTCTTGGTTCTTTTTATTCCTAAGGTCATATTTCCTATGGACTTCCATTATGGAATTTTAAAATCCCAATTTGTATTCTTCAGAATCCTCAAATTTTGCTTCAGTTTGATCTGAGGAAAAGAGATCTTGCTCTTCTTTAGTTAGAAAAACATCACTCTCATTGTCAGCACCTATATATCAAGTTTACATGGTTTTCTACAACTTCTTTAGACTCTCTTCCCTCTTCATCTACATAATTGACTTGGAAAGGGGGCTTGACTTGTTGGTCATTGTCTCTTGGTTTGTTTAGGGGAGGGTCTCTTCTGAAGTTTGGATTCCTATTTCTATTTTATGGATTTGCTTGGTTTTCCCTAGGAGGTGTTCTTTCACTCAAGTTTATTTTTTCCATCATTCTTTCCATTACCCTCACTAAATTATCAATCTTGGCATCAAATGAGGAGGTTGAAGCCATTGTTTCACCTTTGTAGGTGACTCTCTTTTCTGATCTCATCCTTGCCCTCTTTTCAAACAGGTTGGCCTCTACACTTATAGCTCCTTTTTGCATGTATTCTAAGGCTAGGGGCTCTCTTTCTCTTAGTTGATAGGCCATTTTTGGATCTAAACCTTCCAGAAATTTTGCTAAAGCTAAGCCTTGTGGGGGTTTCATGTCTACTGGGAGGGAATTGTAAACACTATTTAACTTGGTACAATAGTCTTGGACAGTTTCCCCTACATTTCTTTTAAGGTTGTTGTATTTTGAGAGGATTTGGAGAGGGTTTTTCTTAATTTCCCATTTGTTTATAAATGTTTGATTAAGGGAAGGGAGATCATGTATGGTGTTACGAGTCAAGCTTTTGAACCATTTTTTGGCTTCTCCTCGTAAGTTTTGTGCAAAGATTCTCATTTTAATGGTTTCCTCTTCTATTTCTAGGTAATCAAAGGCATCATTTATCCTATCTACACGTTGTTGGGAAGTGATGGATTAAACTCCAGTAAAGTGAGGGATTTTTGACTGGTAATCATGTGGTAAATGTAACAAAGGATGTGGTAGTACCAAGGGGGGATACCATGCTACCATGATGGGAGTGAATGGGATCCAAGGATGATTTACAAGGGGAGGGTTTGTGAGAGGGGGTGGGGGATGAAGTGGAGTGGTTTGAACAATGGATGTGTGGATGGGGGTGGTAGAAGTACTTGGACCAACAAATTGGTTTAGAGTAGACTTGGTATGAAAATAGCTATAGTGATGGAGAAGCTGAAAGGAAGGAGGAGTGGAAGGAGAGGCTTCTCTACTTGAAATTTGTTGCAAATCTAAGGGCTCAAGGTTAGTCTGGTCAATCCCACTTTGTGACTTGGTTTTGAAAAGATTTATTGTATGGTGCAAGTCAAACTGGGGGTCTTGCAAGGCTGTAAGATGTTTTGGGACAGAGCTTGCTCTATGAATGGTCCTAATAGTAATTGAGTTTCCAGTTTTAGAAATTTTCCACAAAATATTTTCTGGATCATCAACTATGGTGGGAAGGTTTGGGTCCAGGTGAGATCTGGTATTGATCCTTTGTGAAGCTAGATTTCAAACCCAAGGTATAGAGAGGCTGAAATTTTATGACTATTTTTGGAAGGCTGACCTTTCTTAATGTTTGCTAAACTCACAGTGTGTGACTAGGCTTCTAAACCTCTCAGGGCTGATTTGACACAATCCTAAGGAGATCTAAGAACACTAGTAAAGTTAAAAGTCCTACTAGAGGCTTGGGGAGTCACCAGGTGGATATTTTTTCTTGTTTTAAGGATGTATGTTTATGGTCCACCGCCAATAACTGAAAAAAAAAAATCTAGGGATTTTTTGGGGTTTTCTGATTTCCTTTATGTAGCCCTAAGGTTTCTATGAGTGCCCTATAGTTGAGTCATCATTTTTCTAGGATGGTGAAATAGTCAGATTCTACTCTTGGCTAACATTTTGAGTTCTCTATGATTTGATAAGGGTTTCTGAAGTTCTAAGGAGTACTTAGATTGTCACTAAATCAGAAAGCTCTCACCTTGATTGCCATTTATGTTAGGCAGTGAGTTGGTGATAAATCAATAGATATTGTTTGACAAGGGCTTCTAAATTATCTAAGGATGTATAAACTTGTTAACTTACTCAGAAGGTCCCACTGTGATCGCCATTATGTTAGTGTGGCGATGAGGTGGTGATAAATCATTGGATACTCCTTAACAAGGGTTTCTGGAGTCCTAAGGGATACTTAGATTGTCACTAACTTAGAAGGTCCCATCATGATAGCCATTATGTTAGTGTGGTGACGAGGTGGCGATAAATCACTGGATACTCTTTAACAAGGGTTTCTGGAGTCCTAAGGGATACTTAGATTGTCACTAACTTAGAAGGTCCCACCGTTATCGCCATTATGTTAGGTTCCCGTGATTTGTTATATTGGTGAGATAAAATGCATAGGGTAATAGCATACCAGTCTTTGGAGTCCTAGGACCTAACCTTCATGGACTCAAAGAGGGCTCTCTCTATTTTTGCAAAGGACATGAACTTGTTTGCATCTAGGGTTTTGATTTTAGGCTAGTTGTTAAGTGTAGGGCTTGTTTGTTTGTTTTGGTTGGGTAAGATGATCAAGTATAATAGATAGAGAGAGTAAATATTCAAGTCATTGGGCTATGGAGTCAATAAAATTCATATAAAGTTTCAATAGTAAATCCGTGTAATATTCCCAAATTGGGACTGCTAGCAAGGCATGATTGGAAAACACATATTCGAGTAATGGCTTCTACAGGATTTGAAACTAGGACCTGGATCCCTTAGATCAATGCATCTAAGAACTGAATCCAAGAGGAGGCTCCAAAGAAATCCTTATAGAGTGGTTAAATAGATCTCCCACTACTAGATGTCCTTAGAAAATGCTTGATGAGGGACTGCAGCAAATGTAAGCACATGTAATGGAATGACAACATTATCCCTATAGCTGTGAGCACATGAAGAAATGCATAGCCAAAAAATATGTTATATAGCAGCAAATATATACAATGTGTGGAGGAATCAATCACTCCAGCTAGGCAATGGATGCCACAATAGAGCATATACAAGAGAATTGAAAACACTACTACATGAAAGAGAGCCTTGGCTAAAATAACGTAGTTTATAGAAGACACTGCATAATAAAAAATGAGAATATTATGATATGAAAATATCAGCTCAAATAAATGAGGGGGAGCAAGCTATCAACCCCTGAAAACACTAATACAACAATTATACACAATCCTTAGAAGGATTGGCTGCAAGACATATACAAATGGAAAATCTGCAGAAATATCGGAGTTGTTGGGCAATAGCTGCAACTCAGAAATAGAACTGGAAGGAGAAGAATGAAGATGCTGCAAAAAATGACAATATATCCTCCAATGGGTCTCTATAATGAAAGGCTGATCCTCTCATCTAAGATCTTACCCTCCAAAGATATCTGCAAAGCCCCACTGCAGATGCTCCACTAAAAGAACGCAATCACTAGATGGAACTGTGTTGTAGGGTTAGGGAATGAGTTGGCCTTGATGCCAAAGTCTACAATAAGCTCTGTAATAACTCCAATCTGATCTCCCAAAGGGAAGAGAGACTCCTCGTTTGAAAAATATATGATGGAGGTGGTGTAGTGAACCCTCACTGCAACACCGAGCAACATACTATTATTCTGCTATAGAGATAATGCTGTCTTGATGGAGGATGCTTGGCCTCAACCATAGATGTGAGAAAATCAGTCCAATCCCTTAAGATTCCTCTTAATAAGGAGAAGGAATCCTAAATAGGAATTCTCTGGCAACTCTTGCTAAATAGAAAAGAATGCACAATTGTCTGAATAGACAATGAGATGAATAATACAAGCATGAGAAAAAATGGTTGCCATGCCCTCCTTTTAAATAAGTGAAAGCCCCTCTCCATGGGTCCCACTCTTATTAGGGTTTCCTCCACCAAATAACCCTCTTCCCCTTCATACTATGTTGTTTCTCTAAGTGTGCTCCACCTCTTGGCCCAACGCTATTGACTTGGTCAAACTTGACCTTGTCCACTTTCAAATAACCCTGTTCACACATGAGGGTGTGAAAACCAGCTCCAATGATGATTCCCATTCATACTATGAGGGATTTTATTGAGATTATTACTATGCATGGGATTCCTTACCCATTTATTCTCCTCCTAGGTGAAATCAGTGAAAATTAATATTCCAATTTATTGTCAGAAAATTTTGGAATATTAGAGTCCTCCCCTCCCAAATGTTGCTTGTCCTCAAGAAACTGCAAGGACATAAACAGAAAGCCTCCTCTCAAGGCATGGAGTCTATAATGTGTTGAGGAACATCTTCCTCATGTGGATTCTCCATCCCCCAAGAAATCATCCATACAAAAGGAGTTACCTTCAAACTAGGCAACTCCTGGAAACTGTCCTCCACCTTTGGCTCCGGCAAAGTAGGTGGGATGAAAATATTCTCATGGTAGACAATGTAGCCTACCTCACACTGTCCGTCTCTACACTCATGATAAGTATAGAGAGAGTGTTGATCCTTGGCTACAAAATACTTTCCCTCAAGTGGCAAGATGAAGACTGGATCTCCAAATATCTCTCCTCCAACGATGCAAATCATGCTGGCCCAGGTACCTCCATATATGATGAGTTGGAAATCATCAACATATGGCATCATATTACTCATATGTCTCACCTCATAAGGAAATAAATGAGCTACTGTAGTGGCCATACCATCTCCCATGCTCCCTTTAGAACATGCAGTGCAAAGTGTGTGGGAGTTTTCTCCCTCCAAGGACACATTCACCCAATGTTTCTCTCCTCCAATCATGTTCCCAAGAGAAGCTCTAGAAATATCAACCAAGGGAACCATAAGGAGAATCGTGTTGGCTGCCATGTGAAGTAAAGGAGAAGGACAATGATCCCTCAAATGTAGCCAACGCAGTTTGACTCTCCACTACCATAGAAAATAAAATGATGGGTGGCCTCCCCACCATTTGCTTTCTGCCCCAATCTCCTAGAGAAAGTGAATGATGTCATGTGAAATGTGAGTATGTTCTCCACAAGAAATCTCCTCCCCATACTCACTTAGGGAGTGATCATCCATAATGGCCTTATTTAGACCATCAAATCTAGAAGGAAGAATATCCCTCCTTTGAGCAAATCCCTGCACATATATGGTTAAGAGATGCATATATAAAGACAAATCATCATGCAAATCAAAAGTACTCTCACCATATGTTTTTCTCATATAAATGGAGTGGCTGATATATGAGTCTCCCCCCATCCTCAAAGGGAAAATAGTTGACCATGCTAACTCATCCATCTCCTTATGATCCATGGAATGCCTCCTCAAGCTCTTCAAGTGGTTCCTCCCACAAGAAGAAAAGAAATGTAATGTGGCAATCATGGTTGGCCCATGGTTCCTCCTGAAATGTAAAACATGTATAGTAGGGAGAAACACACTCCTAATGGGAATTCTTAGTCTCAAACCCACTCTCGAATACAAGCCTCCCATGAACATAAACATAGCATCAATACATGGAAGCATAATACAATAAGAACAAGTTGCCAAATGACAACCAGAGAGTGAATCATAGTTCCACCCATGGAACCAGCATAGTGCATCCCTTGCCTGCATCAAATAAAAAAAAAACAAGTTCTCTTCCAGCCACTTGTTTGCTGCCACAATCATGTTACAAGATATAGACATGGAAGTACAAAACGGTGTCAATGGTGCACACCAAAAATCATGTATCTTTCCCCAAAAACCACCAAAGAGATAGCCAATCTCAATGCTACAAATGGATTCAAGTACATAATAATACAAAATGTAAGAAGGCATAGTCCTCCTTGGTACAATATGCTGCTCATAAAAAGACAATAAGTACAAAACATAAGGTGAAATTGTACATTATCTATCATGTAATTGAAGACTTGAGCTGAAATGGGTCAACTGACAATGCTCCCTTACTCCCAATGAGTAGGAAGGTGGTTGTGACATCCTCTCCATCATCATCTAGGCTCTGCATCTCTCCATATGCTGATATATGTCTTTATGGATGCCCTCCCAAATGAACTCCTCTGCCAAGGCAGGATATTCATCAAAATGCATGGAAAGGAAGTCCTCCTGTGCTGCATGCAACAAATTCTTCTTGAGACTATAATATCTAGTCAAGAAGACTCTGTCATATGAATATATGACCATATCATCTACCATGTATCTATCATCTCCATCTAGGTCATCAAGAATCATGCATGCATCGATATCCTTGGAGTACTTACCAAGATTTGAGATCTCTAGTAAGTATCAATCCTCTTAAGAGACAACGCTGGTGATCTGGCATGTGTAGATCTCCTCATGCTCCTGCCTGCTACTTTGACATCCCTCATGCCAAAGTCTTCCTACAAACTCTTCACCACTCCAAAATCCAAGAGTGGTGAATCCAAAGACAAAATGTCTCTCATCAATGATAGATATGGTGGCCTCCCTGGTGGAATGCCTCTATGCAGTGAGACATCAATGTCAAGAGTGGACTATACATATGGTTGGGAAACCTTGCCCTTGCTCTCACAGTGCAATACAGTCTGTCTCCTCTTTTCACCAGTTCTCTGAAATAGATAAGGGTGTGTGCCTCTAATCACATGATGTGTCTCTTCCTCCCTTCCTCCTCCTTCCAGTTGCAATGCTGCACAATCATGCTGCTCATTAATTGTGCTTGGACCTCCATGTATGAGATCCTGGGGACTTCCTTGCAAATATGCAAGAATTCCTCTAGTTGGAGCAAGAGCTCCTCCTTCCT
The DNA here is from genome assembly GCA_034641835.2 of Pinus albicaulis. Classification (NCBI taxonomy): domain Eukaryota; kingdom Viridiplantae; phylum Streptophyta; class Pinopsida; order Pinales; family Pinaceae; genus Pinus; species Pinus albicaulis. The sequence goes on along the minus strand of CM076572.1, from coordinate 1,442,647,737 downwards.
CTGCATGAGGTACTAGATGAACTCTAGAAATGACAACACTATTTCCCTCAGCTTCCTTAACAGGAGTGGGCAACCCTCCAATGATTTGATCCTCCTTTGGAAAAGGGATCTCTCTGCCTCCTTGTGCAAAAATAAAATATGAAGGTCTTTCCTCCAATGAAGTATCATACAAGATATTAGCCTCCTTCATGGTTCTCGGAATTGTTTCTGAGTCTATAGTTTTCTTCATCACATGCAAGGGTTTTGTTTGTTTGAATGTGTTTGTTTCCTCCACATGTATTTTAGAATTCCTCCTATCAAATATCTTGATCAAAGTTCTAATGAACATTGAATAAGAAGAGGTATTTACATTTTTAAAAGTGAATGACTCAAATAACCACAATGCATAGAACTTACACTAGTACATTTGGCAGAAATTCCGACACTTTGGTTCCGACACTTTTGACCAAATGTCAGAAATTTCCCCAAAATTTATCAATTTTTCAAATCCTGCCCACCACTGTCACTATACGGACGTTTGGAGACAAGTGTCAATATTGAAACACATATAAGTTAGTGTCGGTCTTGCGACGTTTGTAGCAAAGCGTCGGAATTGCAACAGTTTGGGAAATATCGTCAAAATTACGACGGATTAGAGCTATGTGTCGCTATTGCGACAGTTTGGGCAAAAGTGTCGCTATTGCGACAGTTTCGGAACAATCGTCGCTATTGCAACAGTTTGGGCTAAGTGTCACTCTTGCGACAAATTGGGCTAAGTTTCACTCTTGCGACAGTTTGGGCTAAGTGTCGCTATAGCGATAGTTTGTAAATTAATTTCTGTAGCCTCTCCTTTAATAAATACTAATCTAAATTGGGTCCCCTTTTTGAATGGTTGGAGCAACATAATAAGATATCTTTAGTTGACATATCACATTGCAATGAAGATGGAAGGTGGTTATGATGGGACTTCTAAGGAGTTTCATAAAATATTAAAGACGTGATGTGCTCACTCCTTGGCTCACTTTTACTGTGTGCCCCCTATTGTAGCACAACTTTATTCAGCAAAAAGTTGGGAGAAGTTCTTGGCAATTTAAGGTTGCTAAGGAACAATTATAGAAGTGGAACAAGTTCAAGGAGATAAACAAAATATTTTAAAGGCATTTGAAACAATGTGCCTAAGAAATTTGTTATTGGGTGATTTAATTACATTGCAGGGGGTAAGGCTCTGTTGAATGCAATTGGTAATTTAGAGCTAACAGATGCATATGAGGAGGCTTTGAGCAAGCTGGGATCTAATCTTGAAAGTGTTGCTGAGTAGGAGCCAGATGCAACACTTGGAAATGGAGAGCTGGGAAGGTTGGCTTCATGCTTTTTGGATTCCCTAGAAACACTTGATTATCCTGCATGGGGCTATGGACTTCGATACAAGTATGGCCTTTTCTATCAGAATATAACAAAATATGGGCAGGAGGATATTAACACAATTGCATATGATGTTCCAATCCCTGGTTATAAGACCAAAACCACACTCACTTTACGCTTTTGGCCAACAGAAGTTCGTGCTGAAGATTTTGATCTTCAAGCATTCACTGAAGGTGAACACAACAAAGCAGCGGAGGTCCAACTTAATTCAGCAAATATTTGCTATGTTTTGTATCCAGGGGATGAATTCACTAAGGGAAAGGTTCTTCGTTTGAAGCAACAGTATACATTGTGCTCAGCTTCTCTTCAAGATATAATTTCCCGTTTCAAAGGACGTTCTGGACACAATTTTTATTGGGAAGAGTTTCCAGAAAAGGTTGAAATCCAGATGAATGACACACATCCAACATTATCTGTACCTAAGTTGATGCAGATATTAATTGATGTGGAAGATCTTCCTTGGGAGAAAGCCTGGAATATTACCCAGAGAACAGTGGAATACACAAATAATACTGTGCTTCCTGAAGCATTGGAGAAGTGGTATTTTGAGCTTATGCAAAAGCTTCTTCCAAGACACATGGAGATAATACGAACTATTGATGAGGATTTCATCAAGGAAGTCATTGCAAAGAGTAATACAGTAAATCTTAAAGAATTGGAAAACAAGATCAGAGGAATGAGAATCCTGGAAAACGATGATTTTCCGGAGTCTATGGTGTCAGTATTTTCTGACCTGTGGAGAGAGGACGAAGCTGCTAAAGAAGTTGAAGCTTCTAAAGAAGCTGTAAAAGAGAAATCTGAGGCTGTAGAAACTGAACCCGAAGCTGTGCTCAAGTCATAGGAGAAAAATAAATCTAAAAGAAATTTTAAGAATATGGTTGTTAAACCAGTTAAATTGGTACACATGGATAACTTATGTGTTATTGCTGGCCATTACGTTAATGGAGTTGCTGAAATCCACAGTGAAATTGTGGAGAAAGAGGTTTTCAGTGATTTTTATGAGATGTGGCCTGAAAAGTTTCAAAAGAAGACCAACGGCGTAACTCCTAGGCGATGGATTTGATTTTGCAACCCTGAATTGAGTAAAGTTATCATTAAGTGGCTTGGAACAAAAGATTGGATTCTTAAGACTAAACTTTTAGCAGAGCTTTGAAAGTTTGCTGATAATGTAGACCTACAAGAAGATAAAGGAAATGACTCCAGAGGAAAGGAGAGCAAAGTTTGTCCCTCGTGTATGCATATTTGGAGGCAAAGCGCTTGCAACATATGTGCAGGAAAAAGGATAGTGAAATTGATAACAGATGTTGGAGCTACAATCAATCATGACACAGAGATAGGAGACTTGCTAAAGGTTGTATTTATACCGGATTATAATGTAAGTGTTGCGGAAATGCTCATTCCTACAAGCAAACTCTCTCAACATATTAGTACTGTTGGAATGGAATCCAGTGGAACCAAAAACATGAAATTTTCCTTGAATGGATGTGTCTTAATTGGCACATTGGATGGTGCCAATGTTGAAATACGTGAGGAAGTTGGAGAAGGAAATTTCTTTCTGTTCGGTGCTAGAGCACCTGAAATTGCCGATGAGCAAAGAGGAGTTATTCAATAAACTGTTAACAACATGCTTGAAATAATTTCCATATACACGAACCAGGCCCCTACCAATCATTATTTATGATGGTAAAGTCGTTGATATTTATGAGCTTTCAAATTTTGTTAGGAAGCAAGGTGGTTTCGATTTGGTTTTTGCAAATAAAATGTGGAGGTCAATTGCAGGGCATTTGTTGGGTCGTTAATATGCCATTATTATTATCACTTTTGAACACTTATTCCACCCATTTCTACCATTCTTCATCACGTCATTTATTATAATTTATTATTTAAATCCATTTTATGATGATTTATGCTTCTATGAATGAATGTTATTTATTCTCCTTTATTTCTAATAAATTAATTATTATGAATTATTTTATCAATGATAGTTTTAATAAATTGGTTATAACATTATTCACCATTTTTAGCCTCCAAGGTAATTTCCAGATTGAAGATTTGATCATTAAAAGTGCCAACTCAGAAATGCGCTGGAATAAGGAGTGACAGTTTTGCGGTTGAGATTCTGAGCGAATGAGGACGAATCTGGAAAATCCGGAACATGGGTTTTGTCCAGAACGGACCCAATTAACTTTAACAAGGAACGGTTTTCCCAAATTCGGCCTGTGTTGAGAGATTCGCAGAGTTCTTTAAGCACGATTTTCTCAGTTCCGTTATTGCGGCCGTCCTCCAAATCTCAGCTGCAAAGCCAAATTCGCCTTCTTCTTGTTGATCAATTGGTTGGAAACAATCTAATTTTGTAATAGAATCATGTTGTAATTATCTCCATTGTAACCACTCTCTGCTCTCTTTGTATTTAAATCAGAACAGAGATCAGAGAGAAGGAGGGACTTCAGGGATGGATTCGAATGATGGAATTGAGGATGAATTAGAGAATCAGAATTGAGGATGGAAGAGAGAATGGATAATGGCTGAGCGATTGAGAGATTTCTTGTTGTAATCCATTATAACTCTGCTTTGATATTTTAATATAAATCTGGTTGCCATTCATTCTTTTCATTCTGAAGTAGCCCAGCAGTGTCCGCTGGCGGCCAAGGGCCCAGCCTCTGGTGGATTGTGCTGCTGCTGTATATTATTTCTTTGGTTTATGCATGGTTTTTCTTATTAGCATTATTTGGTAATCTGATGTGTTGTTTAGTTTACATCACACGCTCTGTTATGCTTAATTTATTAAGGTTTCTAAAGACAGAACTATTGTGTTGACTCTGCATCGTATCTCTGTTCTTTTAAGTGTTGATCTTTACATAATACTGTTGCTGTTTAATTACAGAGCCGCTGTGTTGTGCACTTGTTCATTAACATTACGGAATTTATCTTAGAAATTATATTTCCTTGCGATTGTTGAATTTATGAACGTTGCTGCTCCATTCTAAAAGACAATCGTATTATTTATAACTAAGACTGACAAGTGGATTACCAAGATCAGATTGCTATTAAGGTGTGCCGTATGTTAAGTTATTATGCATTTGTATTTGGCTTTCCAACGTTGTTTTATATCCTCTCATTAATCAATGCTGTTCTATTTCCTTGTGTTGTTCGATTTATTCTTAGAGTAAAGATTGCTATTAATTTGGCTTTGCTATTATTCATTTCCATTAATTAGAGTTTGCTGTCTAGATTCTTTTAATTACAGTTTGCTGCCCATTTACTTTGTTGTTCTATTTTGCTATCTGCCGTTCCATTTACTCGCATTTGTTGTTTTGGTGTGAGAAACGATCTAAGGCTGTAGTGAGCCTCGGCATTCACTGTCTAGCTCCCAGACCCGTGGTCTATGCTCTAATTTCCTTTCCATCAGTTTCCAAAGGGATGGGCTATTGTTGTCAAACCCCTGGGTGACCATTGTATTTTTCTAGAATGTAGTTAAAATCTTTGTACTTTCTTTGTAGGCGTTGATTTCGACTTTCATTTGTTTTTGAATTTTAAACCTCTTGTTATATTGTTACTCTTGAGTAAATAGCCGCCTCAGACTGAGTACACTCTTGGAATAAAAAGTCGTCCCTGGGTTGACAATTAATGTGAGGTAATTAGGAGTTACGACACCTTTTTATCGCTCCACAGCATTCAGGATTCGGCACAGAATGTGCCCCTTCTCTATAGTTGATTTACATGAAATATCTAGAATTACTGGATAAATGGGTGGAGGGAGCCGGAACTCCAAAATGTAAGGGATTAAGTTTAGATCATCAAGGTAAGAAGAGGAATGGCGAGAAGCTCTCCTTTCTTGATGATGATTTTGTCATTCGGCATGTCGATTCATTTCATGGCATGGGGCTTCAACAGTCTCTTATTGTAATCTCCGACAACAGTGAGCAAATTCTCTATTTACCAGATGCAAATAAACAGACTAGTGGAGGTGCACATAAGACTCCCAATGTTTCGCTTTCAGGCATGTTGGAATGGATAAACTGGGTCGCAAGGAACCCCTATCATTCTGTGAAAGGACAAGGTGCTAAGATCTACAGGCGGAGTGAGGAGATAGCTCAGAAATGTTCGATATTTGTTTAGTGGCTCACAATTGCATAAGGAAGCAAACACATATATTATTGTAGTTGAATCGATGATTTGGATCATTCAGCTCAGATCCAATGGTATTGTGGCAGCACAAATTAAACAGATCTTATGAGTTATAGTGCCCCCGCAAATGGTTTGATTTAAACCACTATTTACGAAATCTACGGCTATGATGCATTACGGCATCACTTAGCCTTTTCTCAAGAAACCGCCATCAGTGCTCCCATAGGCGGTTATTGATTTTCAAAAACCATGGGTGACTTTGTCGTTAATACGTATGGGTGTAATGGGACCCAAAGTGTACCATTTGTCCTTTTTTACTTGTGCTAGAGTAAGGTCTTATTTTTGGTTTTATATTATATATTATATATATAATATTAAAACATATATTTTGTAAATTTAAATAATTCTAAAACTTCCAAGAATCAGTTTCAAAACTGATCATAGCAGTTAGGAAGTTACTTCAGATGGCTGACATAAAAGCAGAACAAAGGAGAGGAGCCAGGGTTTCGGTTTTTGCGATCTCTAGACAGTGATCTTTGTATTGATATTTCAAGTGATTAATGAATGAAAAGAAAACTTCTAGCATTTGTTGATATTGATACGTCTTCTAGTTTACATAATGTATTTTCAGTCCTTGAATAAAATGAAGTATCGAAGCAGGAGGTCTCTTTTTACATGTGTAAATAAGAGTTAAAACCCTTAATAGGCGCTCCTTCATTTTAACTGTTCTTTTCTTTTAATTCTTCTAGAGCTTGAGATGATAGATTCTGTACAGAAGCTTATCGTTTTGGGCCTTTTCCTTTCATTCTTCTTCTGGAAATTTCATTCTATATCAGCAGATAATAGCATTGTGGGATGTTTATAGCATTTGATTTTGAAGATTCAATGATTGAGCTCTGGAGGTGATTAAACATGGATCAATATTTCTGTGACATAATTGTAAGAATGGCTTAAGCACGGATTCCTTTCACAACCAAGGAATTGTTTCTTAAGGTACAACATTAATTAGCGTTGTTGCCGGGGATCGAAGAAGCGAAGTTCATTTCCCTGGGTTTTCTTTCTATTTCCTCTGATTGTTCAGCGAGGAGGAAGTACTCAGCTATGTTTACTTTGTACAGAATTCTCATTTTCACAAAGCCAAACGCGAGGTCACATACCTTGCAGCAGAAGGCTTCATAATCCTTTCTTCTTGATGGTGAACAAGATTCAGATCTGAAGTTTGGTTGTTTATTATTCACCTGGCGACTCCACTAATGAAAGTTTCATTAGATGAAGAATTTTTCTAGCAAGAAGATGAGAAAGTATCATGGAAAAAATATGTATCAGAATTTTCGTTTTTTAAAGGAGGTTCTATTTTTTACTGTCAGTTTAGTGGTCTATTTTCCCTTTTATATTAAAAGGATTGTTTCCTAATTTATTTTCTCAGAAGATTATAAGGCCGAAAAATTTAAATTCATTATTGGAAAAAGATGATTTTTCTTCTGCTTGTATTATAAATCTTGGCACAAGTGTATCTCCTAAAAATGAAAGGAGGGATGATTGTTGTATTACAATCCCGGAAGATAATCAGTCACAGTCTGGGCATAAAGGTGATGATTCATCATCTTTGGATGATAATATTTTTCCTCATAAGAAATTGACTGCTTTTCAGTTCAAAAACAGAGAAATCTTTAAACCCCTGAAGCTGCCCGCTATTCTCCATCAATATCCTTCAAATGGATTCAAGTCCTTGCCAAGTTTCTCCGGGAAGGAGAAGGACATTTCAGCTAAACTACATATCTTGGAATTCGAGTACTTTCTGGACAAATTTCAAATCATTTATGAAGACGTAGCTTTAAGGATGTTTTACCATTCTTTAAAGTAGGATGCTCAGCAATGGTTCCAGTGTTTGGAAGCAGGTTCAATTAATTCCTGGCAAGATCTTCAAGATGTATTTCTTACATATTGGGGTGAGAATAAGTCATATGAAAAGCACCTCTTGGAATTATATTCTATCCGAAGGCAAAGCAATGAATCAATTTCTGAGTTTAATAGGAGGTTTCAAAAAATTTATTTCAGCATGCCAAAAGAAATTCGACCTCCAGAAGCAGCAGCTATGGTCTATTATTTGAAAGCTCTTTCTATTTCCTTGGCTTTTTATCTCAAGGAGAGAAAGCCTAGCAGTCTGAAGTTGATGCTTCTCTATGCGCAAGAAATCAAAGATAATGTGTGGGCTTGTAAAAATTTTTCCTGCGATGAAGAAAGTCCAAGTTTTGTCAAAGCTAAGAGGGCTTGTGAAGGAAACATTGGAATTTCTTTACAAGAGAATGTAAGTTCAGATGCGAATAAAGATTTCGAAAAAGTGTCAAAAGGTGCCTGTATTGTTGAAGAACAAGGATCTAATCCTTTTGAAGATTCTAGTCAAAACTTAGTTGCAATAGCTGAACTACACTATGAAAGCATGGAAAACCAGTGCAATAATTTTGCGAGTAGTGAGGAAAATAGTGCAGTTTCTCAGACATGTTTGCAAGAGGAGGAAAATTTTTGTCAAGAATTGATGTTTTACGAAGAGCATCAGCATTATGGAGAGCAAACCTTGGATTTTTATTTTCAGCCTGAATGCCTTCCTACAGAAAATGGCAGTGAAGTTCCTCACACACAGTTCCTATTTGAAAAGTCAAACAATGAAGGAAACTTCCATGTTCAAAGAAGTCTACATCAGCAAAATGTTCAAGAAAAGAAGGTGGCTGAAACTTTATTTCATGAGTTCTATGATCCAGTTGCTGAATATATGGCAAATTTCTTTGGTTAGCAACAAGCTTTAATGCAAGGGTATGTACAAAGTTTTGTATATGAAAAATTTTCATGGTACATTCTTCTCTTGATTTTTAAATTTCAGCAGTATGAAGGTATTAAATCTAACAAGCAGATGTTGGATTGGTTCCATTGGAAGGTTGACTTCACTTGATTAAGTTCAACCATGCTTATATATATAGGAGTTGTACATAAATAAGCTCAGAAGTTGAGCATTCGTAGTTGCAGTATTTCTAGTTTAAAATTTTCAAGTTCAAAAATAAAGATCCTAGAAGAAGGAGGGTTCAAAGAAGTTTTGAAATTTTCAGAGATTTTGGATTGAGAGAAAATTCAGTTTGACTCGACTCCATGCCCAATAAAGGCTGCTGATCTACAAGTTCTCAGCACTTTGCTACCAAAGTACTGTCCCCAATTGGAGCCAGATGTTGTAGCACAACTTTACTCAGCAAAAAGTCGGGAGAAGTTCTTGGCAATTTAAGGTTGCTGAGAAACAATTATAGAAGTGGAACAAGTTCAAGGAGATAAACAAAATGTTTTAAAGGCATTTGAAACACTGTGCCTAAGAAATCTGTTATTGGGTGATTTAATTACATTGCAGGGGGTAAGGCTCTGTTGAATGAAACTGGTAATTTAGAGCCGACAGATGCATATGCGGAGGCTTTGAGCAAGCTGGGATCTAATCTTGAAAGTGTTGCTGAGCAGGAGCCAGATGCAGCACTTGGAAATGGAGGGCTGGGAAGGTTGGCTTCATGCTTTTTGGATTCCTTGGAAACACTTGATTATCATGCATGGGGCTATGGACTTCGATACAAGTATGGCCTTTTCCATCAAAATATAACAAAAGATGGTCAGGAGGATATTAACGCAATTGCATATGATGTTCCAATCCCTGGTTATAAGACCAAAACCACACTCATTTTACGTTTGTGGCCAACAGAATTTCGTGCTGAAGATTTTGATCTTCAAGCATTCACTGAAGGTGAACACAACAAAGCAGCGGAGGTCCAACTTAATGCAGCAAATATTTGCAATGTTTTGTATCCAGGGGATGAATTCACTGAGGGAAAGGTTCTTCGTTTTAAGCAACATTATACATTGTGCTCAGCTTCTCTTCAAGATATAATTTTCCATTTCAAAGGATGTTCTGGACACAGTTTTTATTGGGAAGAGTTTCCAGAAAAGGTTACAATCCAGATGAATGACACAATCCAACATTATTTGTACCTGATTTGATGCGGATCTTGATTGATGTGGAAGATCTTCCTTGCGAGAAAGCCTGGAATATTACTCAGAGAACAGTGGCATACACAAATCATATTGTGCTTCCTGAAGCATTGGAGAAGTGGCCTTTTGAGCTTATGCAAAGGCTTCTTCCAAGACACATGGAGATAATATGAACTATTTATGAGGAGTTCATCAAGTAAGTCATTGCAAAGAGTAATACAGTAAATATTAAAGAATTGGAAAAATAGATCAGAGGAATGAGAATCCTGGAAAACGATGATTTTTCAGAGTCTATAGTGTTAGTATTTTCTGACCTGTGGAGAGAGGAAGAAGCTGCTAAAGAAGTTGAAGCTTCTAAAGAAGCTGTAAAAGAGAAATCTGAGGCTGTAGAAACTGAACCCGAAGCTGTGCTCAAGTCACAGGAGAAAAATAAATCTAAAAGCAATTTGAAGAATATGGTTGTTAAACAAGTTAAATTGGTACGCATGGCTAACTTATGTGTTATTGTTGGCCATTCTGTTAATGAAGTTACTGAAATACATAGTGAAATTGTGGAGAAAGAGGTTTTCAGTGATTTTTATGAGATGTGGCCTGAAAAGTTTCAAAATAAGACCAACGGCATAACTCCTAGGCGATGGATTCGATTTTGCAACCTTGAATTGAGTAAAGTTATCATTAAGTGGCTTGGAACAGAAGATTGGATTCTTAAGACTGAACTTTTACCAGAGCTTCGAAAGTTTTCTGATAATGTAGACCTACAAGAAGATAAAGGAAATGACTCCAGAGGAAATGAGAGCAAAGTTTGTCCCTCGTGTATGCATATTTGGAGGCAAAGCATTTGCAACATATGTGCAGGCAAAAAGGATAGTGAAATTGATAACAGATGTTGGAGCTACAATCAATCATGACACAGAGATAGGAGACTTGATAAAGGTTGTATTTATACCGGATTATAATGTAAGTGTTGCGGAAACGCTCATTCCTGCAAGAAAACTCTCTCAACATATTAATACTGCTGGAATGGAAGCTAGTGGAACCAGCAACATGAAATTTTCCATGAATGGATGTGTCTTAATTGGCACATTGGATGGTGCCAATGTTGAAATACGTGAGGAAGTTGGAGAAGGAAATTTCTTTCTGTTCGGTGCTAGAGCACCTGAAATTGCCGATGAGCAAAGATGAGTTATTCAATAAATTGTTAACAACATGCTTGAAATAATTTCCATATACACGAACCAGGCCCCTACCAGTCATTATTTCTGATGGTAAAGTCATTGATCTTTATGAGCTTTCAAATGTTGTTAGGAAGCAAGGTGGTTTCGATTTGGTTTCTGCAAATAAAATGTGGAGGTCAATTGCAGGGCATTCAAGATTCGACACAGAATGTGCCCCTTCTCTAAAGTTGGTTTACATGAAATATCTAGAATTGCTGGATAAATGGGTGGAGGGAGCCGGAACTCCAAAATGTAAGGAATTAAGTTTAGATCATCAAGGTAAGAAGAGGAATGGCAAGAAGCTCTCCTTTCTCGATGATGATTTTTTCATTCAACATGTAGATTCATTTCATGGCACGGGGCTTCAACAGTCTCTTATTGTAATCTCCGACAACAGTGAGCAAACTCTCTATTTACCAGATGCAAATAAACAGACTAGTGGAGGCGCACATAAGACTCCCAATGTTTCGGTTTCAGGCATGTTGGAATGGATAAACTGGGTCGCGAGGAACCCCTGTGGTTCTGTGAAAGGACAAGGTGCTAAGATCTACAGGAGAAGTGAGGAGATGGCTCAGAAATGTTCGGGATTTGTTTAGTGGCTCACAATTTCATAAGGAAGCAAATACATATAGTATTGCAGTTGAATCGATGATTTGGATCATCCAGCTCAGATCCAATGGTATTGCGGCAACACAAATTAAACGGATCTTATGAGTTATAGTGCCCCCGCAAATGGTTTGATTTAAACCACTATTTACGAAATCTACGGCTATGATGCATTACGGCATCACTTAGCCTTTTCTCAAGAAACCACCATCAGTGCTCCCGTAGGTAGTTATTGGTTTTCAAAAACCATGGGTGACTTTGTCGTTAATACGTATGGGTGTAATGGGACCCAAAGGTACCATTTGTCCTTTTTTACTTGCGCTAGAGTAAGGTCTTATTTTTGGTTTTATATCATATATTATATATATAATATTAAAATAGATATTTTGTAAATTTAAATAATTCTAAAACATCCAAGAATCAGTTTCAAAACTGATCATAGTAGTTAGGAAGTTACTTTAGATGGCTGACATAAAAGCAGAACAAAGGAGAGGAGCCAGGGTTCCGGTTTTTGGGATCTCCAGGCAGTGATCTTTGTATTGAGATTTCAAGTGATTAATGAATGAAAATAAAACTTCTAGCATTTGTTGATATTGATACATCTTCTAGTTTACATAATGTATTTTCAGTCCTTGAATAAAATGAAGTATCGAAGCAGCAGGTCTCTTTTTACATGTGTAAATAAAAGTTAAAACCCTTAATAGGCGCTCCTTCATTTTAACTGTTCTTTTCTTTTAATTCTTCTACAGCTTGAGATGATAGATTCTGTATAGCAGCTTATCTTTTTGGGATTTTTCCTTTCATTCTTCTTTTGGACATTTCATTCTATATCAGCAGATAATAGAACTGTGGGATGTTTATAGCATTTGATTTTGAAGATTCAATGATTGAGCTCTGGAGGTGATTAAACATGGATCAATATTTATGTGACATAATTATAAGAATGTCTTAAGCACGGATTCCTTTCACAGCCAAGGAATTGTTTCTTAAGGTACAACACCCCCAACCATGTTTGGGTGCACCGTGTCGCGCAGTGTGAGGTTGCCCGACTAGGCGCGTTTAGGTCGGGCCATTTCGTTCGAGGATGCCCGTATCAGCTTTGCTAAGTTTTGACCGCCCGGGTGCCTTGTGCACGTTCGGGTGGCCCATTTTCCATTTTCTCCATTTTCTCCCTTGTGGGATCGTTCGTTCGGGCGTGCCATCTGAGGTCGCCCGACCGAGCGCATTCAGGTCGGGCCGTTTCGTTCGAGGGTGCCCATATCATTTTTGCTAAGTTGTGACCACCTAGGTCCCTTGTGCACGTTCGGGCAACCCGTTTGTCGTTTGCTCCCTTGTGGCATCATTTGGTCGGGCGCGCCGTGTGAGGTCGCCCAACCGGGTGTGTTCGGGTCGTGTTGGGCCGTTTCGTTCGAGGACGCACATATTAGTTTTTCTAAGTTGTGACCACCCAGGTGTCTTGTGCACGTTCGGGCGGCTCGTTTGCCATTTTCTTCCTTGTGGCATCATTTGGTCGCGCGCGCTGTTTCGCGCCATGTGAGGTCGCCTGACTGGGTGCGTTCAGGTCGGGCTGTTTCGTTCGAGGGCGCCTGTATCAGTTTTTCTAAGTTATGACCACATGTGTGCCTTGTGCACGTTCGGATGGTGCGTTTTTCGTTTGTTCGAGTTAGTGTTACACTAAAAATTATCATCCTGACATTCTTCTATGAGTATGAGCTCATTATTACTCATACTTCCTCCTTTTGCAAGTCTATCATATCAGTTCCTCATGTCAAGCTTTGAAAATAAGAGAAAAGTTCCTAAAAATCCCCTAAACTTTGGTATCGCACTTTATCTATTCATTGCTTGTGGTCCCACACCTGAAGTTCAGCTCTCCTGCGGAATCATACCGCACGTTCTTTGTGTTATAGGTGCGGACCTCTGTAAAATTCAAAAAGGCGAGAAAGTAAAGTTAAAAAGTTGATTTTAGATCAATTCTAGAAGATTCTAGATGGGAATTTTCGGGAATGGATACGCTTTGATAAGGTTCATGCATCCCTTACTTGATGGAGCTAACCCCTTGATGTAAGGAGCTAATCCTTTTGAAGGAGGATTCTATCCCTTCATATTTGGAACAGAAAAACCTCCTCTTTTCCATTATAAAAAGAGGCATTAGGTAGCCTCAAAGGGAGTTGGAGCTTTAGAATATTTGAAGATAAGTGTTGTTGAGATTCAGACTCAGTTAAACAAGACTTTTGCGAGGAGAGATCACATACCTCTATTTGTCTTGATTGAAAGAGTGTAGAGCTTGTCAAAGTAGAGGAGACTCCTGCTTCGGACCCCGGGAAGGCCTGTGCAACATCAAGGCTCAGGTTGTAAGGTTTTCCTTCTTTGAAATTAATACAAATATACTCATTTTTCTCAATAAGTTGTTGTTCATGGTTTATTTCATAGATTCCTTGATCACTATGATAAGCATGGTTTATGATAATGTCTATACAGGTGCTATGTAATACTTTTCTTGTTTGTGACTGCAGGTTTACAAACGAAACTCCTTCAAGCGCGCGAAGAATAACAACAACTTCAAGCAAGCACTGGACATAAGGTAGGTCTTTTAACAGCTATACAGAGCTTTTCATATATCATATATACTTAGAGAAAGATTAGTCTATTTGGCTGTTTTTTGCTAGATACTTTTAGTACTAGGGAGATCGGTCTTGTCCGCAATAACGATTTATCCGTCCAACAAATTGGCGACTCCACTGGGGAAGAACTTGTTGTGTTTTTGGTTCTCTTTTACTTTGATTTGAGGAAACATTTTTCTTAGTTTTTGATTGATAGACATCTGCCTGGGTAGTTTAGGTTTTCTCTGTTTTAGAAAATTTTCAAATATTTAGTGTTTTTCTCTAATTTTCTCTGGACCGCACTCTGTCTTCTTTTGACAGTGCGGGCAGTTTCACATCTTCTTTTAGTAAATAGTGCGGTACTGCACCTAATACTTCTGGAAGCCTGCGGACCCTGTTTAAATTTTAGAAAAACTCTAGATTTATTTCTTTAGTTTATCTTTATTTTGATTTAGTATTTTTAATTTCTGCCCAGATTGATTACTCTTTCTGTCAAAAAATTTCTATGAATGAATTCCAACAGTGTTGATATTTTGATGATTTTCTAGAAGATTTTGCATTTTGGATTGTTTTTCACTTGGTATTTGTAGCGATTTGAAGCATTTGACATTTTGAAATACCTCAGATTACATCGGTTTTCTTGTCTTTTTTCTGAATTTGACCTGCTTGTGAAATCATCCTTTATTGAGAAATAAAGCTACTAGTTTCTTTGCAAATCTTCGAAAAAGAACTTTGTTATTGGTTTTTGAATTTCATTTTTAAAAACATAATTGAGTGTTTTTCATCTGTTTGTTATTCTGGACGAATTGATCCTTAGTTTGCTGAACAACTAAGTAAAACATTCTTCAAAAAATCTTAAAGATTTTATTCATTTAGATTGTTTAAAAAAAAAAAAAAATTTAGATCTCAAGATTAGTTTTGTAGTTTTGAGTGCAAATTAGTTAGTCTCAAAATTAGTTTTGAAGTTCTGAGTGCTTTTTAGAAATTTGTAGATCTCTTTTGAACGAAAATTGTTTTTGTAGCTACAAGTTTTGAAAGAAAAGGGATTTCATTGTGAGCTTCAATCATTTATTAGAAAAGACAAAAATATTTTCATTCAATCATTCTTTATGTTTAAAGGAAGAATTGTTTATTGAAAAGATTGCATTCTCCAACTCTTTCTTTAGATAGAAGTTCATTGAAAGAAAAAGAATTGATTATCATTCTTAGGTGCATTTTTAGTGTTTTTGGAAGTCGAGTCTTCACACCACCAAAGTTTCATTTCCGCACCCATTGACTTAAGGAACAGCTCTTAAAAGTAACGTTTAATTAAAATTCATCTAGCAATCTTTTATTTTCTAGGGCTCTTATCACCAACATAGCTTAGGCTAGTATCTTGGAGTAGGGAGTAATTAACTTTCCAAGATAGTAAAAAAAAACAAGTAGACAAATCTTGCGGTAGGAAGAAATTCCAATTGTTGCATCTATGCTCTGGGAAGCTCCTCCTAAAGGAGTTAAGCACGAGATCATATCTGAACCAGTGAGGTAATAAATCCTTCCTCATTGGGAACGATAGAAGATATACACGTATTAACAACGGTAAACCTCGGATAGACCATTGTCGAGGAGCCAGGGGTCACTTGTTGGCATACCTTGGATTATTTCAAGGAGCCTTCAAGGGGATTGAGCTTTGTTACTCTACCCTTGCGTGTGTGTCGGATCGTAGAATGTTCCCCCAGGTATATTTGTTTCTGTTGGTAACCTTAGAGGCCATAATCTTTAGGATTCTTTCCTAAGGTGACGGTGGAGGGAAGATCCCACTGTACCTGGAGCAGACGTCGGCTAGACTCACTTGGAATCTTCGGAGGGTTATCTTCACTCGAGATGGTATAGTGAAGAAACTTGGACTGGTCTGTTTCATTAAGCAGGATGTTGGGGTAACTGTTCCAACCGCCCTTTTCGTATTAAATTTCTACTAAGTTGGATTTCATCAACAACTAGTGTTTTTAGTACGGAAAGTTACTGTTTGTGTGTGGTTTGAACTCTTAGAGTTTTTAAGCATATGATTCAACTGTTTGTTTCTTAGAGACTTTAGGTGTTTTCATTGAAATTTTTCTTTGTTTGTGTGTGATTAATTAATTTTTAATCGTGGCGGACTTGCCAAGACAATCCCGGAGACTACAAGGGAAACCCCCTGAATATACACCAAGTCACCTTGAAGGGCTATGTGCTCTGGTACCATATATCAGCAGTAGGATTAGATCAACAGAAATTGGAACATCATCTATTGTAATTCATCCTGATTATCAAGCACCTACTACAGAATACATTCAAGAGCCGATTTCAGTTTCTGAAGTTACTGGTTATATTTCTCCTGCCAGTGAATTAGTTGATAAACCTGAAATCTCTGAACCTAAAACTGAACTTTCTGTTTTAGAAACATCCTCAGGATTTATTTCACCAACTTCTAGCGATCTTGGTTCACCTAGGGTAAGAAATATCGTCACTGACGATCTTCCAGCTGGTCTTATTTCTATTGAAGAACTTACTAATCCAGACAAAGATATATCTCTTCCCGACTCCCCTCAATCTTTAAATCTTAGGGAGCGTGAATCTATTTTCTACAGCCTTATTCGAACTAGTGCTTGGTATCTATCCTTAACAAATTTTTTAGAAAATCTGGGTCTTGCTTTATATCCACCTCGAGTTCGATTTCATCCTACACCCAGAGGTTACTATCCGCCATCCATTATGGCAGGAGAGTCATCGATGTTTTCTTAGACTCCGGAATCATTTTTACACGGTGGTCCTCCTGTTCCTTCGAGATACCAGGCACTATCTGGTACTTTCTCGGGAGTAGCTCCTCGACCCATTGAAAACGTGTTATCATCTGGTCTTAATGGTCTTAAAATTGAAACGTCGAACGCAGAGAAAAATTTTATGATGTCTGGTAATGTTCCCAATCCTCAACCACAAGGCAGTCAGTTACTGCCTGGGGGGAAACCTCAAGGAAATCCGTTACCGCCTGGGGGGCAACCTCAGGGTAGTCAGTTACCGCCTGGGGGGGAAACCTCAAGGTACTCAGTTACCACTCGGGGCACAACCTCAAGGTAGCTTTTTCCTAGAAAAAACTGTGGAATCATATTATTTTGGGGGACAACCCCAAGGACAGTACATACCTCAAGGGTATCAACCTTCAGGATAGTACATACCTCAAGGTCAACCCCAAACTCAATATGCTCCTCAGAGTCCTTATCAACCCCAGCCTCAGTACGCGCCTCAGGGTTATCAACCTCAAGGTCAGTACCCAATTCAAGGTTACCAACAGCCTTCTGGTCAACCATCTATTCAAGGAGCCGGAAATTTACCTCCTAATTATCAACCCTACGTTCAACCAGGTTATGGTCCTTATGTTCAACCTTCTGCGGGACAATACCTCGGAATGATGGTGTGGGATCCATCCCAATATCAACAGCCAATGCAGCCTAACATGCAGTTACCTTATCAGCCTGGACAACTTTTAATTTCTGGTCCAACCCAGCAACCTGTCCAGCCAGCTATTCAAACTCCTACACCTAGTTCACCTCAGACTCCGCCACAAACTGCTGCAACCGCTGCAACGACTGTCCAACCTGTAACACCTGTTTCTAGAGTATCTTTAACCCCGAGTTCGGCTATCCCTGTATCCGTGCAAATCCCTCAAGTCTCTGTACCTCAGTCAGGACCTTCAGTTTAGACTTCAGTTCAGATACCTACAGGACAAACCGGTACAAGTACATTTGTCACAAGTCAATCACAATTCACGTATCAACCGTATCAGGGACAGCCGCAATTCGGTCCCTATACACAAAATCCAAACTATCAGTATCAACCGTACCCTGGCTATACTTATCAACAGCCTCAACAACCCCAGTTTGGTACAATTAATCCTGGTTTTCGGGAGGTTACACAATTCCTAACGCAAATCCGATTCTCAGCTATCCTGGGTATCCACCTCCTGGAACTGCTTTGGCTACTCAAGGTTTTCGAGATCCTAACCGTCAATTACCATTTATAGCAACTTTAGACTTACTTGATTTGACGCGCCTTACGAATGATCCAATTTTTTATTATCAGTACTGGCCGCCAATGCCACATAAGTTGCCCAGTGATATACCAAAATTCGAAGGTAAATCAGGAGAGGATCCATCAAATCAGTCATGACTTATCACCTCTGGTGTGCGTCTAATTCAATTATTGATGATTCGATTCACTTACGTATTTTCCAAAGAACTCTTATTGGTCTTGTAGCCAAATGGTATATCAAGTTACCACGAGGCTCATTTCATAACTTTAGTCAGTTAGCAACTGCCTTCTTGACTCATTTTCAGTTGCCAGTCAGATACGATAATGGCACGGAATTATTAACTTCACTGAAACAATCCACGTCTACGTATATTTTTGATCATATCCATGAATGGCGACATAGGAGACGTTTGGTGAAAGTTTATATTCCGGATCAAATTTTGGCAGAATGGTTTGTTAAATCATTGTTACCCAAGATTACTAAAGATGTAGCTAAAGCTGGTGTTGTTACTGAAGAGCAAGTAATTGCTCAAGCTCAGTACCTTGACCTCGTTTATACGCAGTCAGGTACTTTACATGAAAAAATCCCAGACCTTCCAAAACAAGGTCAAATAGCTGCTGCTCCTTCAGGGTCTCATGCCGCTGACGGTATGATTGGTACAGTCAATTCTAAAAGTAAGAAGAAATCTTCAAAGAATTCTTCTCCTATTATAACTTTACCTGATTCCCCAAAAGGAGAATCTTCCCCCGAAGTTTCTGCCGATATTCACGTCGTAGAGACATCTACGACCAAATCTAAATCCAGTGGTAAAAAGAAAGGGAAGAATAAAAACAAAAAGAATTCGAAAGAGAAAACTGATAAAGATGAATCCAATGACGAAAAACGTAAACCTCGCTATCCTTGTTTCATTTGTGAACAAGATCATTTCACGAAAGAATGTCCATATCGAGCCGAAGTTACGAAATTTGTTAAAGGATCGCAACAACCTGCTGTCTTGAAGGATCCTTTTCCAATTCAAGATAGTAAGATGGTTGGTTCTACCTCGAATAATTTTGAAGAACCTATTATGATGATGTCTCATGTAAGGATTGCGACGCGATCGCAATATTACGGTAGTAAGAATCCTGTTGATGGTAAAGAAACTACACCTCCTCCTATTTCTGGTCCACTACAGATCTAGAAACAAAATCCAGAATTAATAATCAAACCGCCTACTAAATGTGTTCTTCGTAAATCAGCTTTCAATCCACATGCGAGAGCTGCTCAGAATTACAACATTGTTGAAGACTTAGCTATTTCTCCTTCAGCAATGTCGGCTTTGGAAGTGCTGCAATCATGCCCAGCACAACGTAAATTTCTTTTGTCTGCTATAGGAGCTGTTGATATTCAAGATTCCAATCTTATAATCTTCGATTTAGAAAATATTACACCTCGTCTACCTCACCAAATGGCTTTCCAGATTACAGTGTTAGTAAAAAACAGACCCATCTTTCGGACTATGATTGATGAGGGAGCTTCAACGTGTATTATGTCGATTCAGTGTTGGAAATCACTTGGTTCTCCTACACTTAACCAATCTCTGACAATTCTAAAGGCTTTTGATGGTCGAGGTTTTCAACCCTTTGGTATTTTGCAGGATTTACCTATAGGGGTCGAAGGTAAAATAGTAAATCTAGATGTGGAAGTGGTTGATGCCCCTCTAGATTACAACCTTCTCCTAGGTCGCAGTTGGTCTTAAGCTATGACTGCTGTTGTTTCTTCGGTCTTTCAACTCATAAAATTTCCATATCAAGGAAAGATCGTTACAATAGATCAGTTAACTTATTTCTCTTCCGACCCAGCCTCTACAGAAACAATCCAACATGTTGGTAAAACGACTATCCCTTATAAGGACGTTGGAGTAGGATTGATTAAAGATTCTGGTTTACTAGGAACTTTTTCCTTTCCTCCTCCTAACGTATCACCTGTTGTTGCAAATATTCACATGATTTCGTCAGACACTGTAACGTTTGATGATCCTTGGATCGTACCTTCCGAGTCTGAGTTAGATTCAATTGATGGCATGATGCCTTTGAGTCCATTTGAAATTTCATATCAGGTTGTACAGTCACTTTCCAACCCCTCGTCAACCGAAATTGATCCAATGAATGGGATCCATGAAGAATCACTTTCTATATCTAGTTCAGTTACAACGACATTTCCTGAACTTGTTCATACTGATGAACAAATTTGTGAGTTTTTGTCTGTTGACGATTTACCATGGGAAGATCTACATCACCGATCTTCGTTTTTACCTGAGCTAGATCATTTGGAAGATGATTTTGCTTAAATTTTTACTGCTGAATATGTTAAAAAACCACAGAATCCTTTGCAAAATCCTGATTCTGAATTAAATTTGGAAAATATATCTCGAACGGTTCCCATTGACATTTCAGTAAAACCAGGAATAATTGAAAACATTCATATAGGTGCTTGCTGTACGGAAGATGAAATTCAAATTTATAAAGCCCTATTTCAAGAATTTCGTGATGTGTTTGCATGTTCTTATGAAGAAATGCCAGGAATTGATCCGTCAATCGTTGTACATGAAATTAAGACTTACCCGGATGCTAAACCTGTTTGTCAACGTTTACGTCAAATTCATCCTAGAAAAGCTGCTGCTATTAAAGCAGAAGTTGAAAAATTACTTCGTGCAGGATTCATATATCCAATCCCCTTAACGGATTGGGTATCAAATATTGTTCCTATGACTAAAAAACAAGGAACAATAAGAGTATGTATCGATTATAGGGATATTAATCGAGCTTGTCCCAAGGACAATTATCCAACCCCCTATATCGATCAAATAATTGATGATTGTGCTGGCAGTGAAATGTTTTCTTTTATGGATGGCTTTTCAGGCTACAATCAAATAAACATACTCCCTGCTGATCAACCGAAAACAGCTTTTATTTGTCCATGGGGGACGTTTTCTTCTTGCAAACTACCTTTTGGATTAAAGAACGCTGGAGCAACTTTTCAACGGGCTATGTCTTATGCATTTCATGACATTAAACACATTGTGCAGCCTTATCTCGATGATTTACCTGCTCATTCGTTGCATAGGGCCGACCATCTCACTCATTTACGAGCCATCTTTATGAGATGTCGACATTATCGAATTAGGTTGAATCCACACAAATGTGTTTTCTGTGTAGAATCGGGTCGTTTACTGGGATTTGTTGTTTCAAAAGCAGGCATTCGCGTCGATCTGTCGAAAGTCGAAGCTATTGTTAAATTTCCTCCTCCTTCGACTTTACGCCAACTCCAAAGTTTGCAAGGGAAAGCAAACTTTTTACGTCGATTCATTCCTAACTATGCCGAGCTTACAAAGGGTTTTACCCGATTGTTGAAACAGAACATTCCATTCTTTTGGGATGAGATCGCTGATCGATCTTTTGATGCACTTAAACACACGTTGACCCATGCACCGTTATTGCATCCTCCCAACTACAATCAGGATTAATTTTTGTACCTCGCCGCTTCTCATTCCACCATTGGGATGGTATTAGTTCAGGAAGATGAATCTCACAATGAACATGTGATTTACTATCTTAGTCAAAATTTGCATCCGACTGAGATCAAATACACACATGTGGAGAAATTGGCCTTGGCAGCTGTACAAGCTGTCCAAAGATTTAGACATTACATTTTGTTACACAAAACCACAGTAATTTCTAACTGTAACCCTATGATGTACATTTTGACCAAACAATTGCTAGGGGGCAAGTATTCCAAATGGATAGTCATCCTACAGGAATTTGACTTGGAATTTGAAAAATCCAAGGCAAAGAAATCTTTGGTCTTTGCGGAACTTATGTGTGATTTCCCCTCTATTGATACTAAAATAGTGGCAGAGGAGTCCATTGTGGACAAATATTTGTTTCTTATCAGTACTCTTGATCCATGGTATGGAGATATTATCGTTTATCTCCAAACCCAATCTTTTCGGCCCGAAATATCACGATATCAGCGACGGAAAATACGTTTCCAATCCCAACAGTATAATATTATTGGTGATACACTTTATCGTTGTGGAGCGGATTCTGTTTTTCGACGCTGTCTTACTCATGATGAAGCTGAAAAGGTTTTAAATGATTGCCATTCTGGAGCATGTGGCGGTCATATGTCTGGGTATGCCACTGCCCAAAAGATATTGCGCGCTGGTTATTTCTGGGCATCATTATTCAAAGATTGTATTTATGCGGTCCGGAAATGCCACAATTGTCAACTTTTTGATCGTAAAATGCGCGCCCCACCCGCTCCTCTTCACCCTATAATTACTGTTGGTCCTTTCGCGAAATGGGGTATCGATTTTATTACATGTAACCCTCACTCGGCCGGGGGGCATGCATATATTATCTTAGCAGTAGATTACTTTACTAAGTGGGCCGAGGCGATGCTTACATTTTCGGCTGACGGCAAGACTGCTGCAACTTTCGTATTTAATCACATAATTTCTAGGTTCGGTGTTCCTCAAGCCATTAATACAGATCATGGAAGGCATTTTCGGAATGTCATGATGACTGAACTGAAAAATGAACTTGGCCTGCGTCATGATAGTTCCACTCCATATTATCCACAAGCCAATGGTCTGGTTGAAGCCATCAATAAAGTTTTAGTCACCATGATCAAACGCATTATTGGTATTCACAAGATGAATTGGCATTCCATGTTATTTTCAGCACTTTGGGCATATCGAACCTCGGTAAAAACATCAACTGGTTTCACTCCTTTTCAACTCATTTACGGTTTGGAAGCTGTGTTGCTGATTGAATGCGAAATTTTGTCACTGATATTAGCCATAGAATTACTCCCAGCTACGTCTGAAGAGGAAAAAAGTTTCTTGTACTTGGCTCAATTAGATGAAAATCGATGAAATGCTGCAATAGCAAACGAGGCTCATGTTGAAAGAATTAAAGCTCAGTATGATAGAAGTGTGACCCCTCGAAATTTTTCAGAAGAAGACCTAGTCTTACTTTATGATCAAGCCAACGATAAACTAGGGGCTGGGAAATTCGTGCCTATGTGGCATGGTCCTTTCATTGTCAAACGAAAGTTAGCAAAAGGAGCCTATGAGTTGATAGATTTTGACGGTGTCCCTTTGGATAAACCCAGAAATGGGCTTTATCTAAAGCGATATTATGCTTAAAAATTGGTGTGGAGATTTTTTATTAGATTAGATTTCTTTACTGCTGGTGTGTCTTAGATTAGAAAAGTGTGCCTAGTTTAGAATGTGCCTAGTTTAGAAGTGTGTTTTTATCACTATTCCTGCTTATCTGATTTTTACTCTTGATATTGCAGATGTCGATGGCTCTTCAAACTTACATTGGTTTTGCTGATGGTGCTTGTCGTAGTACACAGAACATTTCTTCCACAGCTTGGGTTATTTATTCACCCGCTGACGAGTTAATATCCATGCATGGGGTAAGCCTTGGTCAAACAACGAATAACATTGCCGAGTATAGTGCAGTGATTGAGTTATTGTCTGAATCCATATCATTTGGAATTCAGAGTTTGATTGTTAGGTTGGATTCTGAACTTGTTGTATTACAACTTAAAAGGGTCTATACCATTAGGAATCCAGTGTTATTACGGTTATTTTTAAGAGTTCGTCTCTTGGAACATGAATTTGATTATATCGAATATCAACATATTCCAAAAAATTTAAATACATTAGCAATAATCAACATTTGCAATAATCAAAACAGTAAATCAAACAGCATCCATAACATGCACACAGATAGCCGGTAAATAGTGATATATCATAAAATAGGAGTGTTTTCAAAAAATATACATCGTCTTTGATCATAGGTTGAAAACACCTTATGATCGGTAAAATGATAACACAAAAAGTCAAAATATGAGTCTACAACACGATCATCCCATCACTGATGGTGATCACGATAAGAGACCACTGCTCAGGCCAGCCTACATAGGAACCTCCTAAAAGGTCCTAGAACACCAATCACGTATCTCTGCAGCCTGAGTGGAATATTATCTATGCTCGTCTCTAGAATATCTAGAGTCAAACGCTCTAGATGATGCTCTAAATCAGTCAAAATCTCAGCTGATTGGCCTGCTGGGGCTGGTGCGGCTGCAACTGGTTGTCTTCTCTCATAAGATTGGAGATGGGCTGGTTTCTGTGGACCCACATCTGTATTCAAAAAAATTTTGGTTATTAGTTTTCAAGATGATAAAAAATAAAAAAATTAGAATTTAGCAAACGTTGAAAAATGATTGTACCTGAGTCATCCCACTGTTCCCCTGCTGGGAGAGCCATCTCTTGGTCACCACGGAAATCTATCCTGGCATATGGAAAGTCCTCTATCACAAAAAGTTGGTGATCCAGCCAACGAAAATATGAAGAAGGAAATCGAACAATCTCAGTACCCTCGATAGCATGACGAGCCATCAATGCGGACCAACGAACCATCCTAGGTTCTCGAAGTCGACCGGCATCAACAGCAATACTCTGTGGAGCTAACATGGGGATCCTCTCTAGAGCAAAAGAGACTACGATGGATCCATATCCAAAGTTATTTAGTTTCCATTTTTTTCTCTGGTTAGTTGGCCTTTTACATTAGCCAACACAGCTTCACACCAGTTAAAGATGGTGCCACAAAAACAGTCCACAACAATACGCATTTGGGAACCGGTAGCTACATGCAGCGCAGCACTCCCACACAGTTTGGTAACAGTAAAAGCAATAAATTTCAATTCAGGACGGATGATGTGTTTTATATCAATCCGTTTTTCCCTAGGGTTTTCTTGGTCATTGCAAAATTCTAGTTGAAGATTAGCGACAGACTGGCCACTTGGCCTAGTCCCAAACAAAGAAACTTGTTCGCCCCTCTTGGACAAACCAGTCAGAAAATATATATCCTCCAGCTCAATTTCGAGCCAGTGGCCACCAATAATGAAGCATTGGTCTTGCACATTCCATCTGTTCACCAACCATGTCAGGAGTTCTACTTGTGCCCTCATGTCTGAGATGGCCCAAAATTTGTATAAACCGCATGCTCTTAATGCTTGCTGTGTAGGCAAATGGAGTATTGCGGCTTCATCCACGTCCTCATGTTCACGTTCTCTCCAAATCAGCGTCTTGTTAATCCTACAATGCATAAAAAGGCAAGTTAGAACAATCTTATTTGAAAATTTTTGGGAAATAAATGAGAAATGAGAGTTTTAAATTCAACCGTGTGGGTACCGCACCTAAGATTTGTAAACAGTGCATAGATACACACGCGTACTGTGTTTTGGGTGCGGACCTTCGACTTTTTTCCTTATGGAAAAAAGTCGGGGTCCGCAGGTCATGTGTGTCTCACCTGTGGACCCCCGTGAGCGAACTTTTTAACCATATTTTTCCCTAAAAATACAATCTAAAGCCTAAAAACGAATTTGAAACGGATGGAATACAAGATTAAGAGGTCTTGGATTACCTGGGATTGATGGTTTTCGATTTCGCCGGGCGGATTTTCCAGAATCTTCACAGGAACTTTCTTACCCAAAATCTTTTTACTTTTCACTCTTAACTTGAACGGTAAAAATGAAATTGAAAAAGTCCTTTTTATAAGTTTTTTCGAATAGATGAATTTTAAATTTGTTTATTTTTCACTTTAAAAAGGGGTATTTTTGAGAGCATTTTTACTTATCTTAAACAGGTATGTGTAATGTTTCAAGTTTTTGCGCAGAAATTGGATTTTTCAGGAGAATTGATCATTTTTCAACAAAGAGTACATTTTTATCCCTTTTTCGAACTTGTTAAAACTTACCGAAAAAGTGAAACCTCTGAGTTCTCTTTTAAGCCCTTTTCAGACTCTCTAAATATGAAAAGATTGCCGAGTACTTGATTATTCGAACTCGTTAAAGTAAATGATTGATCATCCCTTCAGTATAAGTTTACCCCTTTTCCGGACTGAAATGGACTATTTACGAAAAAGGTATACGTTGACTAATTACGGTCAATAGAGTTCTCTCCCGCATTATTTTATCCTTTTTCGGGCTCGAGAGACTAAACTTACGAAAAAGTACACCCATGGAGTTTTCTTAAGTTTTTTCTTCTGACTCCCTAAAATTGAAAAACACCGAGTTTCTCCTATACTGGACTCGTTAAAATTTAACAGTAAAGGACCTGTTCAATTTTTAACAGGAACGAACCACTCCTTCTTAGGGTTCGAATCTTAAACTAAGTTGACTCATCCGAAGGATGAGCTTATAAACAAGAAAATGTTATCCTCCTCAAGCTTGTCAAAAATAAAGAGGTACTTGCCAGCTTGAAAAGAAAATGGACGTGTTTGTTGTATTTTAAATTTTTCGAAAATTCAGTCAACCACTCTTGAACACGACACTTTCATTCACTTGGGTTGGGAAATCTTTTGCCTAACAGTTAATCAAACCACATTGAAAGTCTTCAGCCTATTTCTGGGTATTAGATTTGGGTCAATTGTCACCAAGCCATCTGCAGTGTCGTTATGTGTTCAAGAGAACAATTAAAACAAACCATTCATCTGAAAAATAGCTGTCTTCCATTTTGACCATCCCTGACTCAGTCCTTACCAATATATTTTCAAAAATTGATCTATGATCTCATGTTGTGGGCTTGCCTATGACAGATCAATTTCTATCGACATCAACACATTATCTAGGAAGTTGATTCAGAAATTGTTAGTACCTTGAAATCTGCATGCCTCATTGGCAGGTTTCTCACCTTCGACGACAGGGTGCATCATTGACCTTCGATCGAATGATTCCGTGACATGTTCGTCTTCAGCTCATTCATTCACATTTCATGGATTGTACTGGGTACTTTGAGAGCCATTGACATTACTGGTGGTTACTCTCACACTTGTTAGCAGTTTACATCAATGAATGGTAATCAAGTGGTTTCTACCATGTTCGACTTCGACACATTCATTCACATGGATAGAATTGTACTAGTTCGAGATGTGGAAATCAAGACCCTAGATCTAGTTTCCACCATCCAGGCTGCGAGGAATTTTGTTATCATCTATACAGTAGACTATTTATAAACAGATGGCTGTGTCCATACTGTGTCTACATATATCTGTACTATGATGTATTTAAAATCATTCCTGTATCAGAAATATTTGAGTTAGTTTCTAGTTAGTTTTAATCTGAGTATGGGAATGCCTACCTCAGTGATGACATGTATCATATATATTTTTCATTGAATGTTTTTACAGGTTTCGACTGGGGTGTCCACAGGATGATCTTTGAAATGATAAAGTACTGCACTCTTCATATATGACAGAGCTCAGCTTCATCTATTCCAGACTTTGCACTTTAGGGGGCAATCTGTTACACTAAAAATTGTCATCCTGACATTCTGCTATGAGTATGAGCTCATTATTACTCATACTTCCTCCTTTTGCAAGTGTATCATATCAGTTCCTCATGTCAAGCTTTGAAAATCAGAGAATAGTTCCTAAAAATCCCCTAAACTTTGGTATCGCACTTTCTCTATTCATTGCCTGCGGTCCTGCACCTAAAGTTCAGCTCTCCTATGAAACCATACCGCACGTTCTTTGTGTTATAGGTGTGGACCTCTGTAAAATTCAAAAAGGCGAGAAATTAAAGTTAAAAAGTTGATTTCAGATCAATTCTAAAAGATTCTAGATGGGAATTTTTGGGAATGGATACGCTTTGATAAGGTTCATGCATCCCTTACTTGATGGAGCTAACCCCTTGATGTAAGGAGATAATCCCTTTGAAGGAGGATTCTATCCCTTCATATTTGGAACAGAAAACCTCCTCTTTTCCACTATAAAAAGAGACCTTGGGTAGCCTCAAAGGGAGTTGGAGCTTTAGAATATTTGAAGATAAGTGCTGTTGAAATTCAGACTCAGTTAAACAAGACTTTTGTGAGGAGAGATCACATACCTCTATTTGTCTTGGTTGAAAGAGTGTAGAGCTTGTCAAAGTAGAGGAGACTCCTGCTTCGGACCCCGGGAAGGCCTGTGCAACATCAAGGCTCAGGTTGTAAGGTTTTCCTTCTTTTGAAATTAATACAAATATACTCGTTTTTCTCAATAAGCTGTTTGTTAATGGTTTATTTTATAGATTCCTTGATCACTATGATAAGTATGGTTTATGATAATGTCTATACAGGTGCTATGTAATAATTTGCTTGTTTGTGATTGCAGGTTTACAAACGAAACTCCTTCAAGCGCGCGAAGGATAACAACAACTTCAAACAAGCACTGGACATAAGGTAGGTCTTTTAACACCTATACAAAGCTTTTCATATATCATATATAATTAGAGAAAGATTAGTCTATTTGGTTGTTTGTTGCTAGATACTTTTAGTACTAGGGAGATCGGTCTTGTCTGCAATAACGATTTATCTGTCCAATAGTCAGGTAAGGTCGTTTCGTTTGAGGGCGCCCGCATTAGTTTTGCTAAGTTGTGACCGCTCGGGTGCCTTGTGCATGTTCGGGTGGCCCACTTTCTGTTTGCTACCTTGTGGCATCATTCATTCGAGCGCGTCGTGTCACGCCGTGTGAGGTTGCCCGACTAGGCGCGTTTGGGTCGGGCCGTTTCATTCGAGGGTGTCTGTATTAGTTTTGTTCAGTTGTGACTACCTAAGTCCCTTGTGCACGTTCGAGCAGCCAATTTTTTGTTTACTACCTTGTGGCATTGTTCGGTCGGGCGCATCATGTCATGCCGTGTGAGGTCGCTCGATCGGGCGCATTCGGGTCTTGTCAGGCCATTTCATTCGAGGGCACATGTATTAGTTTTGCTAAGTTGTGACCGCCCAGGTGCCTTGTGCACGTTCGGGCAGCCTGTTTGCCATTTTCTCCCTTATGGCATCATTCGGTCAGGCGCGCCGTGTCGCATCGTCTAAGGTCGCCTGACTAGGCATGTTCAGGTTGGGCTATTAAGTTCGAGGGCCCCCGTATTAGTTTTTCTAAGTTGTGACCTCTCGGTTGCCTTCTGCACATTCAGGTGGCCCATTTTTCGTTTGCTTCCTTGTGGCATCGTTCGATCGAGCGCGCCGTGTCGCGCCGTGTGAGGTTACCTGATTGGGCGAGCTTGGGTCAGATCGGGCCATTTTTTTTTAGGGCGCCCGTATCAGTTTTGCTAAGTTGTGACGCCCGGGTGCCTTGTGCATGTTCGGGTGGCTCGTTTTCTGTTTGCTCCATTGTGGCATCGACGTTCATTCGGGCGCATCATGTCGCATCGTGTGAGGTCGGTGCCCGACTGGCCGGCACATTCCGGTCGGATCATTTCATTCGAGGGTGCCCGTATCAGTTTTGCTAAGTTGTGACTGCCTGGATCCCTTGTGCATGTTTGGGTGGCCCGTTTTCCGTTTTCTCTCTTGTGGCATTGTTCGGTCGGGCGCGCTGTGTCGCACCGTGCGAGGTCGCTTAACCGGGCGCGTTCGGGTCGTGCTGGGCCATTTCGTTCGAGGGAACTCATATAAGTTTTTCTAAGTTGTGATCGCCCGGGTGCCTTGTGCACGTTTGAGCGACTCGTTTGCTGTTTGATCCCTTGTGGCATCGACGTTCGTTCAGGCACATCATGTCGCATCGTGTGAGGTTGGTGCCCAACCAGGCATGTTCCAGTCAGGCCGTTTCGTTCGAGGGCACCCGTATCAGTTTTGCTAAGTTGTGATCACCCGGGTGCCTTGTGCACATTTGGGTGGCCTGTTTTCCATTTTCTCCCTTGTGGAATCGTTCAGTCAGACGCGCTGTGTCGTGCCATGTGAGGTCGCTTGATCGGGCGCGTTCGGGTCGGGCCGATTTGTTCGAGGGTGCCCTATTAGTTTTGCTAAGTTGTGACTGCCCGAGTGCCTTGTCCACGTTCAGGTCGCCCGTTTGCCGTTTTCTCCCTTGTGGCATCGTTCGTTTGGGTGTGCCGTGTCACATTGTGTGAGGTCGCCCCACCGGGAACGTTCGGGTTGGATCGAGTCGTTTCGTTCGAGGGTGCCCGTATCAATTTTGCTAGGTTGTGACTGCCCAAGTCCCTTGTGCACATTCGGGTGACCCATTTTCCATTTGCTCCCTTGTGGCATCGTTTGGTCGGGTGCATCGTGTCGCGCTGTGTGAGGTCGCCCGATCGGTTACGTTCAGGTCAGGTCGGGCTGTTTCATTCCAGGGCGCCCATATTAGTTTTGCTAAGTTGTGACTGCCCGAGTGCCTTGTGCACGCTTGGGCACCCCGTTTTCCATTTTCTCCCTTGTGGCATCATTCAGTCAAGCACATCATGTAGTGCCATGTGAGGTCGCCCGAATCGGCACGTTTGGGACGAGCCATTCCATTTGAGGGTGCCTGTATCAGGTTTTCTAAGTTGTGACCAATCGGGTCCCTTGTGCATGTTCAGGTGGCCCGTTTTCCATTTTCTTCCTTGTTGCATTGTTTGTTCGAGCATGTCGTGTCGCACCATGTGAGGTCGCCTGATCGGGCTCGTTCGAGTCTAGTTAGGCCATTTCGTTCGAGGGTGCCCGTATCATTTTTGCTAAGTTGTGACAGCTCGAGTGCCTTGTGCACGTTTGGGTGGCCCATTTTCCATTTGCTCCCTTGTGGCATCGTTCGTTCGGGCAAGCTGTGTCGCGCCGTGTGAGGTCGCCCGACCTGGCGTGTTCGGGTCGGGCTGTTTCATTCGAGGGTGCCCGTATTAGTTTTGCTAAGTTGTGATTTCCCGGGTCCCTTATGCATGTTAAGGTGGCCCGTTTTCCGTTTTCTCCCTTGCGGCATCATTCGGTTGGGCGCGCTATGTCGCACCATGTGAGGTTGCCCAACTAGGCGTGTTCGGGTCGGGTTGGGCTGTTTTGTTCGAGGGCGCCAGTATCAGTTTTGCTAAGTTGTGATAGCCCAAGTGCCTTGTGCACGTTCGGGTAGATCGTTTTCTATTTTCTCCCTTGTGGCATCGACGTTCATTTGGGTGCGTCATGTTGCGCAGTGTGATGTCGACGCCCGACTGGCCGGCGCGTTCCGGTTGGGTCGTTTCGTTCGAGGGAGCCCGTATTAGTTTTGCTAAGTTGTGACTGCCCGGGTCCCTTATGCATGTTCGGGTGGTCCTTTTTCCCTTTTCTCCCTTGTGGCATCATTCGGTAGGGCGCGCCGTGTCGCGCCATGCGAGGTCGCCCGACTAGGTGCGTTTGGGTCATGTCGGGCCGTTTCGTTCGAGGGTGCCCGTATCAGTTTTGCTAAGTTGTGACTGCTCGGGTGCCTTGTGCACGTTCAAGCAGCTCGTTTGTTGTTTGCTCCCTTGTGGAATCGACGTTCATTTGGGCGTGTCGTGTCGCGTCGTGTGAGGTCGGCGCCCGACTGGGCGCGTTCCGGTTAGGCCATTTCATTTGAGGGCACCCGTATCAGTTTTACTAAGTTGTGACAGCTCGGATGCCTTGTGCATATTCGAGTGGCCCGTTTGCCATTTTCTCCCTAGTGGCATCATTTGATTGGGCGCGCCGTCTCGTGCCATGTGAGGTTGCCCGACTGGGCGCATTCGGGTCGGGGTGATTCTTTCGAGGGCGCCCGTATCAGTTTTTCTAAGTTGTGACCACCCGGGTGCCTTGTGCATGTTCAAGTGGCCCGTTTACTATTTCTCCCTTATGGCATCGTTTGTTCAGGTGCGTCGTGTCACATCGTGTGAGGTCACCTGACCAAGCGTGTTCGGGTCAGGTTGGGTCGTTTCGTTCAAGGGCGCTTGTGTCAGTTTTGCTAAGTTGTGACCACCTGGGTCCCTTGTGCACGTTCGGGAGGCCCGTTTGTTGTTTTCTCCCTTGTGTCATCGTTTGGTCGGGCGCGTCGTGTCGCGCCGTGTGAGGTCGCTTGACCGAGTGCGTTCGGGTCGAGTCGGGCTATTTCGTTCGATGGCGCCCATATCAGTTTAGCTAAGTTGTGACTGCCCGGGTGCCTTGTGCATGTTTGGGTAGCCCATTTGTCATTTTCTCCCTTGTGGCATCGTTCGATCAGGCGCGTAGTATTGCACCGTGTGAGGTTGCCTGACTGGGCGCATTTAGGTCGTGTCGGGCCATTTTGTTCAAGGGCGCATGTACTAGTTTTGCTAAGTTATGATTTCCCAGGTGCCTTGTGCATGTTCAAGTGGCCCGTTTTCCATTTTCTCCCTTGTGGCATCGTTCGGTCAGGCGTGCTGTGTTGCACCGTGTGAGGTCGCCTGACCGGGCGCGTTCAAGTCGGGCCGTTTCATTCGAGGGCGCCCGTATCAGTTTTGCTAAGTTATGACCACACAAGTGCCTTGTGCATGTTCAGGTGGGCCATTTTCTATTTTCTCCCTTGTGGCGTCGTTCGGTCGAGCGTGCTATGTCATGCCGTGTGAGGTCGCCCGACTGGGCACGTTCGGTAGGGTCAGGCCATTTCGTTCGAGGGCGCCCATATCAGTTTTGCTAATTTGTGACCACCCGGGTTCCTTGTGCACATTTGGGTGGCCCATTTTCTGTTTGCTCCCTTGTGGCATCATTTTTTCGGGCGTGTCGTGTCGCGCCGTGTGAGGTCGCCCAACCGGGCGCGTTCGGGTCGGCCCGTTTCGTTCGAGGGTGCCCGTATCAGTTTTGATTAGTTGTGACCACCTGGGTCCCTTGTGCACATTCGAGCTGCCCGTTTTTCATTTTCTCCCTTGTGGCATAATTCATTTGGGTGCATCGTGTCGCGTTGTCTGAGGTTGTCCGACCGAGTGCGTTCGGGTCATGTTAGGCTGTTTCGTTCGAGGGTGCACGTATTAGTTTTCCTAAGTTGTGACCGCTTCGGTGCCTTATGCATGTTCATGTGGCCCATTTTCCGTTTTCTCCCTTGTGGCATTGTTCGGTCGGGTGCGCCGTGTCGCACCGTCTGAGGTCGCCCGACCGAGCGCGTTCAAGTTGGGTCGTTTTGTTCGAGGGCACGCGTATCAGTTTTGCTAAGTTGTGACCACCTGGGTGCCTTGTGCACATTCGGGTGCCCTGTTTTCCATTTTCTCCCTTGTGGCATCGTTTGGACGGGCGCACTGTGTCACGCCGTGTGAGATCGCCCGACTGGGCGCGTTCGGGTCAGGTCAAGTCGTTTCGTTCGATGGCGTCTGTATCAGTTTTGCTAAGTTGTGACCACCTAGGTGCCTTGTGCATGTTTGGGTGGATCGTTTTCTATTTTCTCCCTTGTGGCATCGATGTTTTTTCGGGCGCATCGTGTCGTGCCGTTTGAGCTCGGCGCCCGATCAGCCGGCGCGTTCCGGTCGGGCCATTTTATTCAAGGGTGCCCGCATCAGTTTTGCTAAGTTGTGACCACCCAGGTCCATTGTGCACGTTAAAATGGCCCATTTTTTCGTTTGCTCCCTTGTGGCATCATTTGATTGGGCATGCCATGTCGCGTCGTGTGAGGTTGCTCAACCGGGCGCATTCGGGTCATGTTGGGACGTTTCGTTCGAGGGTGCTCGTATCAGTTTTGCTAAGTTGTGACCACCTGGGTGCCTTGTGCATGTTCAGGCAGCTCATTTTCTATATGCTCCCTTGTGGCATCAACATTCGTTTGGGCGCGTCATGTCGCGCCGTGTGAGGTCGGTGCCTGACCAAGCGCGTTCCGATCGGGCCATTTCGTTTGAGGGCACCCGTATCAGTTTTGCTAAGTTGTGATAACCCGGGTGCCTTGTGCACGTTCGGGAGGTCCATTTGTCATTTTCTCCCTTGTGGCATTGTTCAGTCGGGAACGTCGTGTCAGGTCGCCCGATCAGGCATTTTCGAGTCGTGTTGTTTCGTTCAAGGGTGCCTGTATCAGTTTTGCTAAGTTGTGACTACCTGGGTCCCTTGTGCACATTCGGGTGGCCCGTTTGCTATTTTCTCCCTTGTGGCATCATTCGGTCGAGCGCGTTGTGTCGTGCCATGTGAGGTCGCCCGCCTGGGCGCGTTCGGGTCAGGTCAGGCTATTTTGTTCGAGGGCGCCCATATCAGTTTTGCTAAGTTGTGACCACTCGGGTGCCTTGTGCATGTTCGGGCAACCCATTTTCCATTTTCTCCCTTGTAGCATCATTCGGTCGGGCGTGTCGTGTGGCGCCATGTGAGGTCGCCCGACCGAGTGCGTTCGAGTTGGGTCGGGCCATTTCTTTCGAGGGCGCCCATATCAGTTTTGCTAAGTTGTGACCACTCAGGTGCCTTGTGCATGTTCGGGTGGCCTGTTTTCCGTTTGATCCCTTGTGGCATTGTTCATTCAGGCATGTCGTGTCGCGCCGTGTGAGGTCGCCCGATCGGGCGCATTCGGGTCGGGTCGGGCCGTTTCGTTCGAGGGTGCCTATATCAGTTTTGCTAAGTTGTGACCGCCTGGGTGCCTTGTGCACGTTCGGGTGGGATGTTTTCCATTTACTCCCGTGTGGCATCATTCGTTTGGGTGCATCTTGTCACGCCGTGTGAGGTCGCTCGACCGGGCACGTTCGGGTAGGGTCAGGTCGTTTCATTCGAGGGCACCCGTATCAGTTTTTCGAAGTTGTGACTGCACGGGTGCCTTGTGCACATTCAAGAGACCCGTTTGTCATTTTCTCCCTTATGGCATCGTTCAGTCGGGCATGCCGTGTGAGGTTGCTCGATTGGGCGTGTTCGGGTCATGTTGTTTTTCTCGAGGGCGCCCGTATCAGTTTTGCTAAGTTGTGACCGCCCAAGTGCCTTGTGCACGTTCGAGTGGCCCATTTGCCATTTTCTCACTTGTGTCATTGTTCGGTCGGGCGCGTCGTGTGAGGTCGCCCGACCGGGCATGTTCGGGTCGAGTTGTTTCGTTCGAGGGCACCCGTATTAGTTTTGTTAAGTTATGATCGCCCGGGTGCCTTGTGCACGTTCGGGCAGCCCGTTTTCCATTTTCTCCCTTGTGGCATCATTCGGTCAGGCACTTCGTGTCACCCCGTGTGAGGTCGCCCGACCAGGCGCATTTGAATCGGGCAGTTTCATTCGAGGGCGCCCATATCAGTTTTTTATAGTTATGACTGCCCGGGTGCCTTGTGCACCTTCGAACGACCCATTGTCGTTTTTATTCCTTGTGGCATCATTTGGTCGAGTGCACCATGTGAGGGCACCCGACCAAGCGTGTTAGGGTCGGGCCGTTTCGTTCGAGGGCGCCCGTACCATTTTTGTTAAGTTGTGACTGCCTGGGTGCCTTATGCACGTTCCGTCAGCTCATTTTTCGTTTGCTCCCTTGTAATGGCATCGTTCATTTGGGCGCACCGTGTCACGCCGTGTGAGGTCACCCGACCGAGCGCATTTGGGTCGAGCCTGCTGTGGTTCCTATGTTTTGGCCAGATTGGCAAGACCAAAAGATAAGACAACATCAAACCACTTTGGGATCCTAGGATCTAGGCCTCTTGGATCCAGAGAGGGATATCTCTATAAATGTAAAGGATAATATATCTTTAAGGCTCAAAATGAGGTATTAGGCTAGGTATGAAGCATAAGGGTTTTTTATTTTGTTTGTTTGGTTGGATTGGTTGGAGATCATTAACTGAGAAGGTTATGGAAGTAAAGAAGGAACTGAATAGAAGGATGTTTTAGCATAGAAATATAGGTCAAGAGAAAGGTTCATCCATTTGGGCTATGGATTTATGAAAGGGGATTACTTGCATATCAACTATCCAAGGTTTTCATAGGGACAACCATCTATACCAAAGGATATTTTTAGATAGGTGGTGGAATGGAACATTAGGAATGGGTGAAGGAAAGGAACCAAAGGGCAGCCTAAGATCAGGTTAGAGGTCATTTAACTCTAGGCTTGCTTTGAAATACTTAGGCAACTCTCGATAGAGACACAAAGGTAGCTTAAGATCAGGTCAGAGGTCATTGAACTCCAGGCCTGCTTTCTGCATACTCTCAAGGAAGACAGTGAGGCAGTCCTCATAACCACTTTCAGAATAGTAGAAAACATATAAGGTGAAACAGAGAGTAAGGCCTAAGATCAGAGGAGGACTTTTAACCTTCAATTCTTTTGACACAAACTCAAAGGGAACTTATAAAGGCTAACTATTGGAAGAGGCACCTGGTGAGACAGGGCTAGCCCTAATCTCCCAGTTTCCAAATTCTTTCAGCTGAAACCCAACAAGAACATCTAAGAAACTAACTCCAAATTCAGACATTAGTAAGCATGGACAGCCAACTACTATACTGGTTAAACTATGATGAATTAGCTCTTGGATACACAACTTAGCAGAAAACATATAGATAAATATTACAGTGAGACTTAGGGTACTTCCAACAGTATATCCTAATCTATGCTTTTTGTTATTTATCAGAGAAATAATGGACATTGTGATAAACATGAAAGGGAATAGTTACAGTGAGAATACATCACCAATAATATAGACCAGGATCCTGTGAATCTGCTTGATTAATTGATGTGAAAAACTAGTCACATACTTTGAGCCCAGTGGCCTTTTACAATATATATTTCTCTTCCCAGCCTACTATATTACAGACTACTCAACTACTTCCCCTCAATAACAGTTCTAACAACTAATAGAATCTCAACAACCAACAACAACCTTACAATGCATTCTTCAGGGGTTCTTATAGGAAAACGAGTAACTGTAGTAGTAAATGTAAATTTAAATGATTCATTAAGATAGAGTGGAGGAAGTGTTCGTGCCCACTCTGCTTAATGGCTCAGTATTGACATATTGGTACTCTTTAGGTTGTTCAGAAGTTTTGTCAGGTTTACATTTACCTAAGATGTGTTCTTTGAAGTCCTCTCTGACTGTATGGTACTCTGTATTGCCTTCTGAAATAAGTAACATGGATAGAATGTATGAAAGTCTCCATTCTTCCATGACTGCTGTCCTGACAGTTCTTTAGAAGCTTCTGTCAGTGAAATGACTATTCTGGGGTTTGATGAGAGATGGAGGAAGTCAGGTAGATAGTCCTTTCTAGAGAAAATATGCTCTGCTGATGTCTATTCACTGATATAACCTGTTTATGTGCTTTAGGCTTCATTAAGCCTCTTAATCATCTTCATGGTCTTTTAACTATGTCTTTACCCGTTGAACATGGGATTAAAGCATTGAGTCTTCGATAACAGGCTTAAATCCCTTTAATCTTTTCGTTTATACTCTTTGCTACTTCTGTGATGATCTTTCTGTGCTCTGAGTCACAATGACTGTGACCGTGGAGACAGAACGTGTCTACCAATCTGTAAACCCTGCACAATACAATAAACTTGTTATAAAGTTCCAGGGGGAGTGGAGGAGGATGCTGTGGAGGCTTGTGGAGATGGGAGGAAGTGATGAAAATGATCGGAGTAGTGAAGAAACACAGTGAAAACCATGGAAAAACGATGAAAAAACGATGTCGGAGGTGAAAACTAGTCTGACAAAGTTTTGGGGTGTTATGCATTCTGGACCATTAGATTAGATCCAACAATAGTGATCTATGATCGAGATTCACCGATGAAACTGTTTGAAAGGAAAATGCATAAATGAATGAATGGAGGTAGGATTTAATCTGGCCCTTTAGATTAGTTTGATGAATGGTGGAGATCAAACGAGAAAATACACCGTGGTGGATGAGCGATAAGGTGGAAAACCGACAGCGGTTTTCGTGTGGGGTCGAGGGTGGTAAGTGGAATTAGCAAAAAGCACGCGATTCCATACACTGCTTGACACGTGGCAAAACAAAACTGCCCATATCACGTGATTTCAAATCGTTAAATTTAGGACACCCAAATAACGCAATATGGTTCTCGGCCATGGGATTATGGGCGAGGAGATCCGGCGATGCAGGTGGCAGCGCGATAGGGAAAGATGTACTAGCGATTAGGTGGGAGAAGGTCAAAAGCAAGTTCGTTGTGGGCCATCAGATCTGGTAATGGACAGTCAGGATCAAAGGCATGGACACTAATGTTCCAAAGGGGAAAATATTATAATAGAGGGGCGGAACCAATCCCGACCGTTGGATCTATGGGGATGGATGGTTGGGATCTAATCAAGGCTCGCAAATCGGCAGAGGTCAAATGCATGAGATTGGGCTTTTGCGATTGTGTGATTACACCAGGGCCGTCAGATTAGGATGGTAGATCAATTGTCTATAGTCAGTTGGAGGGGGAATGGAGAGAGGGGCTAGGGTGCGATGCGATTAGCGCTGGCCATCGGATCTGTAAAGATCGATGGTGGAGATTGAATCTACGATCGATAGAACAAATGCCATCGCATCGGAAAATTTTCAATTAACAAAGGGAAAAGGCCAATAGGAAGCTTCGATTGTGATTAGCGCCATGGGGCTTAGCGCCTGGTCCTCGGCGCGGGTTATATGAGGAGGTGTTAACAGAAATAAGCCCTTAGGGGCTTAAAACTTAAAAAGAGCGGAGAAAGTGTTTTATAGGCATTTTTAAAGGGATTTTGGGTTTTTTAGTGCCTGATTGCAGTGCAGGGCTAGGGGTGTATGAGGAGAGGTGCTACAGCATATAAGCCCTTGGGGGCTTAAGCCTGATAAAGAGTAAAATAGGGTATTTTAGGCAAAAAATAGAGTTTTTAAGGCTAAAGGGAGGGTTCCGGTAAGCAAAAAAGGAGAAATTTAAACCAAATAGACAGTAATATAAGATTTAAAAGGGGTTTTAGGATGAATGGAGGGTTAATGGAGGGACTTTTAAAGGAATTTTGTGAGGGTAAAAGGGATGAAAAAATGGGGTTTTGAGGGAATAAAAGGGCAAATGGAGGCCTTTAAAAGCATTCTCTTTCACACAATCAGCAGAGCTTTTCAAATGGAGACAACAGTGAGGATTTATTCAGAGGGAAAAGAGACATGGAGGCTTCAAGGATGAAATATTTTCAAGGGAAATGTTTCTCTTGAAGGCTCAAAACGTATTTAGCCACCTGTTTGCTTGTCAAAAATTGATAGGTGGCTAACAGTGGCTCCACATGGTGATGGCAGCTTCTTGAAGGTGTCAAGAATATTAGAAAATAATCTCTGGGGGTTAGGCCATATGCCTAGTACTTTTACCATCCTTTTATTATTTTATCAGCTGCCACAATCATGAAGACATCATATTAGCAGAAATGATCTCCCAAACAACTACCTACTCATTCTACTGTCCTGACATTTTTTCTTCAAGGTGCATTTGGACTTGCAGATCTTTTCATCATCAATTTTTTGCAAACAGGAAAATAAACTTATCTACTGCTACCCTTATTACTCCACAAGACCAGATTAAACAGTTGGCCTCATAACTTCTCTACCTAAACTAATATCTGCCAGGATTAAACTGTCTAGCAGATTTCTTTCTCTACATTCTAAGAAAAAAATTGAAATGCAACCAAACCAGGATTAGACTGTCTGGTTTGATGGACTTTGTAGAAATTAAAAACAACTAGCTAAATTCTCAGAAGCTGAGCTTTATTGAGATTTCCTACCTACCCTACTCTAACTTGAAATATTTACAAGTCTAGCTGACCAACACTCTCTTCCAATGCATCCAGTCAATCAGATGATCCCATGACTGGTCTTTTCTGCTCATCTCTTTGAGCATGCTAGATACGCAAGGCCACACCCATTCTTTTTGTTTTTAAACAATAGCTTTTAAAATGTTTCTTGTTGTCTGCAACAAGCTACTCAAGATGACCTTTGATCCTTCTTCAAATATCTACAGGAAATCAGCATAAGGATCATGAAATGATACCTTCTTGTGAGTATTTGGCAAGTAGTTTTCAACCGGAACTACTTCCTCTTCCACTGGATCATGAAGAAGACTTTCTTGAGAAAGAGAATCTCCCTCATCTTCATCATCATATAAACTGGAGGACTCATCATGTATTATATCTTTTTCCTCTTGTAGCTCTGACATACTCTGATCTGGTGGGCTGAGCTTTGTGAAAAGATCACTGTATTCTTGAGCAGGGGTTTGTTCTATTGCTTCCTCTTTTTCAAAAGAAGGCCCCTTAATTTCAATCTGCTCAAAAATTTCTTCCTCATTTTGCTCCTCATCGTTTGAGATGAAAGGCTGCTGATCCCCTATCACATAAAAAATTCTACTGATGATCTGAGGTGTAACAGAGTGAAAATTCCATGAATCTTCATCTGCTACTAGACTTTTAGAACTTTCCCCATCAGTATCGTAGATAGGCTGACTTGGCCCATTAATTTCTTGAGACTGGTGGAACTGATTTTCCTCCCACAAATCTGTTGATGATGGCTCTACAAGATCAACTTTAGTTTGGACAACATCATCATCAGACAAATCAAAACTAGGAAAATCATCGAAATAAGTAATGCTACCAACCAGATATACTAGATTATCAACAATTCTTTCTTCATTCTGATTTACAAAGGATTTTTCTAAATCTGCATACTCAAACTCAATAGACGAATGAGCAAGGGTGTTTGTTCTATAAAATATCTTAGAGGCTGGCTGTCTATTGATGATCTATTCTATTTCTTCCTCTGTTAAGGGGGAATATTTCCTTGTGTTTCTTTGAGCAGAAGTGCAGGGTCTCTCTATTTCTTGTATTAGATGATTTGGAGGCTGGATGTCTTCTTGAGACTCTTCCAGAATATCTTTAGTTGTTCTTGCAGGGAAATCTTGAGGATTTTCAAATGTTTCTTGATCTCTTTCTGTTTCAAACAACCCCTCATGATCATGGTGATACTCAGTTAGAACACAAGGCTCATGAGTTGTTTCTTCTACATGATCAGGATGCCACTCTTCTTGTGAAATCTGAGATGAGTTATAATCTGGAAGGGAAGTTCCTATATGTGTTGTTTCTCTTTCCTCATCGAATTCTACATCTTCTAAGTGGTTTCTTTTTTCCTCAAAGCAACATTCCCTATTAGCTTTTGCCCGTAGGTCATGATATTCTTTTATCATCATAGTACAAGATATAGGTAGGAAATCAAGCAGTTCTTGATCACCTTCTTCTTCATCTTCTATATATTCTTGAGCATCATACATGTCTTGCTCATTGTCTAGATATTGAGTTTGTTCTTGTTCTGGAAAAAGCATGGGCTGTTCTAAATAATCATCATTTGTATTTAGATTAGCCTCATACACCTTCACCATTATTTCACCAAACATGTTTACCACTCTTGTGAATATATCTGACAAAGCATTCAGCTTTGCTTCTCTGTCCATACTTGGGTACATGTTTGTAAAAAGAGGTCATTGTGTCTTCTCAACCAGTTCACAGTCTTCTACTAGTGGATTCATTTGGTCTTTTAGGAGTTATGGAGTGTGGAGTTGCCAGGTGGATGGATATGAATGTTTGAAGCAGGGTTTTGTCCACCATCAGCAATTGAATACCAATCTAACCAGAGATTTTCGATTTATGAGGTCCTAAGGATGTATAAGATGGAAAACACTAAGAAAGTCCCCAGCGGAGTCACCATTATGTTGTGGTTCCTATGTTTTGGCCAGATTGGCAAGACCAAAAGATAAGACAACATCAAACCACTTTTGGATCCTAGGATCTAGCCCTCCTGGATCTGGAGAGGGATCTCT
The DNA here is from genome assembly GCA_034641835.2 of Pinus albicaulis. Classification (NCBI taxonomy): domain Eukaryota; kingdom Viridiplantae; phylum Streptophyta; class Pinopsida; order Pinales; family Pinaceae; genus Pinus; species Pinus albicaulis. The sequence continues at coordinate 1,442,606,279 of CM076572.1, read as the reverse complement.
CTATAAATTTAAAGGATAATATATCTTTAAGGCTCAAAATGAGGTATTAGGCTAGGTATGAAGCACAAGGGTTTTTTATTTTGTTTGTTTGGTTGGATTGGTTGGAGATAATTAACTGAGAAGGTTATGGAAGTTAAGAAGGAACTGAATAGAAGGATGTTTCAGCATGGAAAGATAGGTCAAGAGAAAGGTTAATCCATTTGGGCTATGGAGTCATGAAAGGGGATTACTTGCATATCAACTATCCAAGGTTTTCATAGGGCAAGTCATCTATACCAAAGGATATTTTTAGATAGGTGGTGGAATGGAACATTAAGAATGGGTGAAGGAAAGGAACCAAAGGGCAGTCTAAGATCAGGTCAGAGGTCATTTAACTCCAGGCCTGCTTTCTGCATACACTCAAGGAAGACAATCCGACAGTCCTCATAACCACTTTCAGAATAATAGAAAACATATAAGGTGAAACAGAGAGTAAGGCCTAAGACCAGAGGAGGAATTTTAACCTTCAATGCTTTTGACACAAACTCAAAGGGAACTTAGAAAGGCTAACTGTTGGAAGAGGCACCTGGTGAGACAGGGCTAGCCCTAATTTCCCAGTTTCCAAACTCTTTCAGCTAAAACCCAAAAAGAACATCTAAGAAACTAACTCCAAATTCAGACATCAGTAAGCATGGACCAACCAACTACTATACTGGTTAAACTATGATTAATTAGCTCTTGGATACACAACTTAGCAGAAAACATATAGATAAAGATTATAGTGAGACTTAGGGTACTTCCAATAGTATATCCTAATCTATGATTGTTGTTATTTATCAGAGAAAGAATGGACAGTGTGATAAACATGAAAGGGAATAATTACAGTGAGAATGCATCACCAATAATATAGACCAGGATCTTGTGAATTTGCTTGATTAATTGATGTGGAAAACCAATCAGATACTTTGAGCCCAGTGGCCTTTCACAATACAGATTTCTCTTCCCAGCCTACTATATTACATACTACTCAGCTACTTCCCCTCAATAAAAATTCTAACAACTAATAGAATCTCAACAACCAACAACAACCTTACAATGTATTCTTCAGGGGCTATTATAGGAAAACGAGTAACTGTAGTAGTAAATGTAAATTTAAATGATTCATTAAGACAGAGTGGAGGAAGTGTTTGTGCCCACTCTACTTAATGGCTCAGTATTGACATATTGGTACTCTTTAGGCTGTTCAGAAGTTTTGTCAAGTTGACATTAACCTCAGATGTGTTCTTTGAAGTCCTCTCTGATTGTATGGTACTCTGTATTTCCTTCTGAAATGAGTAACATGGATAGAAATTTTGTAGGTCTCCATTCTTCCATAACTGCTATCCTGACAATTATTTAGAAGCTTCTGTCAGTGAAATGACTATTTTGGGGTTCGATGAGAGATGGAGGAAGTCAGGTAGATAGTCCTTTCTGGAGAAAATATGTTTTGTTGATGTCTATTCATTGATATAACTTGTTTATGTGCTTTAGTCTTCATTAAGTCTCTTAGTCATCTTCATGGTCTTTTAATTGCGTATTTACCCTTTGAACACGGGATTAAAGCATTGAGTCTTCAATAACAGGCTTAAATCCCTTTAATCTTTTCATTGATACTCTTTCCTGATTCTGTGATGGTATTTCTGTGCTCCAAGTCACAATGACTATGACTGTGGAGATAGAACATGTCTACCACTCTGTAAACCCTGCACAATACAATAAACCTGTTATAAAGTGCCAAGCGGAGTGGAGGAGGATGCTATGGAGCCCTGTGGAGATGGGAGGAATTGATGAAAACGATGGGAGTAGTGAAGAAACACAGTGAAAACCATGGCAAAATGATGAAAAAATGGTGTCGGAGGCGAAAACTAGTGTAACGAAGTTTTTGGGTGTTATGCATTCTGAACCGTTAGATTAGATCCAACAGCGGTGATCTACGATTGGGATTCACCGATGAAACCGTTTGAAAGGAAAATGCATAAATGAAATAATGGAGGTAGGATTTAATCTGGCCCTTTAGATTAGTTTGATGAATGGCAGAGATCAAATGAGAAAATACACTGTGGTGGATGAGCGGTAAGGCAGAAAACCGGTAGCGGTTTTCGCACGGGGTCGAGGCTGGTAAGTGGAATTGGAAAAAATCACATGATTCCATACACTACTTGACATGCGAAAAAACAAAACCGCCCATATCGTTTGATTTAAAATCGTTAAATTTTGGACACCCAAATAACGTGATATGGTTCTCAGTCGTTAGATTACGGGCGGGGAGATCCGACAGTGCATGTGGCAGTGCGATATGGAAAGATGCACTTGAGATTAGGTGGGAGAAGGTCAAAAGCAGGTTCGCTGTGGGCTGTCAGATCTGGTAATGGATGGTCAAGATCAAAGGCATGGGCGCTAATGTTCCAAAGGGGAAAATATTATAATATAGGGGTGGAACAAATCCCAATCGTTGGATCTATGGGGATGGATGGTTGGGATCTAATTGGGGCTCGCAAATTGGCAGAGGTCAAATGCACGAGATTGGGCTTTTGCGATTGTGCGGTTACACCAGGGCCGTTGGATTAGGATGGTAGATCAACGGTCTATAGTCAGTCGGAGTTGAAATGGAGAGAGGGGTTGGGGCGCGATGCGATTAGCACTGGCCGTCGGATCTGTAAAGATCGATGGCAGAGATTGAATCTACGGTCGATAGAAAAAATGCCATCGCATCGGAAAATTTTCAATTAACGAAGGGAAAAGGCCAATGGGAAGCTCCGATTGTGACTAGCACCATGGGGCTTAGCGCCTGGTCCTGGGCACGGGTTATATGGGGAGGTCTTAACAGAAATAAGCGGATAAAGAGCGGAGAAAGTGTTTTATATGCCTTTTTAAAGGGTTTTTGGGTTTTTTAGCATCTGATTGCGAGGCTAGGGGTGTATGAGGAGAGGTGATATGGTATATAAGCCCTTGGGGACTTAAGCATGATAAAGAGTAAAATAGGGTATTTTTAGGCCAAATTCAGTGCTTTTTAGGCCCAAAGGAGGGTTTCGGTAGATGAAAGAAAGCCATTGTAGACCAGATAAAGGATATCTGAGGCTTACAAAGGGTTTTAGGATGAGATATAGGGCTGATGAAGGGATTTTCAGAGGAAATTTTTGAGGGGAAAAGGGATGAAAAAAAATGGGGTTTTGAGGGAATAAAAGGGAAGATGGAGGCCTTTAAAAGCATTCTCTTTCACACAATCAGTAGGGCTTTTTCAATGGAAACAGTAGCAAAGGTATCTTCAAAGGAAAAAGACACATAGAGGCTTCAAGAATGAAATACTTTCAATGGAAATGTTTCTCAAGGCTCGTCGTAACATATTTAGCCACCTCGTTTTTCTTTTTGCCAAAATTTGTAGGTAAGGAGAAGCTGCTCGCTCGAGGGCGCCTGTATCAGTTTTGCTAAGTTGTGACTGCCTGGGTGCCTTGTGCAGGTTCGGGTGGCCCATTTGCCATTTTATCCCTTGTGGCATCGTTCAGTGGGGTGCACTATGTCACGCCGTGTGAGGGTGCCCGACCGGGCGCGTTCGGGTCTAGTCGATTCGTTTGAGGGCACTCGTATCAGTTTTTCTAAGTTGTGACCACCTAGGTGCCTTGTGCATGTTCGCGTGGCACTTTTTCCATTTGCTCCCTTGTGACAGAGTTCGGTCAGGCGCGACGTGTCGCGCCGTGTGAGGTCACTCGAAGCGTGTTCATGTCGGGCTCTTTCATCTCAAGGGCGCCGTATCGCTTTGCTAAGTCGTGACCGCCCGGTGCTCTGCACGTCTGGTCAGGTGTGTTGTGTCATGAGGCCGCCCAAGGAAACACGTTCGGGCCTCCCTCTCTCTTCCCCAATCTCCCTCCCTCTCTCTCTCTCTCTCTCTCTACACTCCAATCCTCTCACTATATCCCTCCCTCTATCCTTCTTTCTGCCACCCTTCCATCTTTGTGTCACTATCTCCCTCTCTTACCTTCTGATCTACCTCTCTCACTCATCTCCCTCTCTCTCTCTCTCCATTCCTTCTCTTCCCTCTCCTTCAATTTATCTCCATCTCTCCCTTGTGACTCCCCTTGTCCGCCTTGTTGGCAACGTTAAAATGGTTAATCTTCGATAGAAAAAATGTAGATCAAATATTTCATCAAAAAGAGGGAACCATACCCTATCTTCCAGGCTATGCCTATCAGTCTCTTGGCCTCTTCTTGCTCTCACATGAATGTAGTCTTGCTTGACTGTTACAGAAGAAGGTTTCACATTATCAACTATTTGTTTGGGACAACTTTTAGTTGTTTCAACACTGCTAGATTCTTCAAGCTTATCCTTTAAACCATCTTAGACTTTTGTACTCTCTTCAAATTTGTAGTGCTTTCCATTCCTCTCTGTCACATATGTTTCCTTGTTCTATTAAGGGACAAGGTCAACAACATTAGGATGTTTTTGCAATAAACAAGGGTATTTCCAGGCACAGTCAGGTGGAGAAAGAGTATAATTAGAGCCAAATTTCTCATAAATGTGGGATACTCGAACTTAAGATTTTTTGCAGTAGTCATGAGGTGCAATCTGGTTATTAAGACTTCATCAGATGGCCATTATCCAGACTTAAATTGTGTGACAACACTGTGGCTGAGTTTGAAACTAGAGATTGAACATAAATTTGGTTTGATTGTAATAGACATTTTCATAAATAAATGTAAAGCAATGGCTAACAAATACTATAAATTAATAAATAAAGAAGAAATGGCAACAAGAAACAATACTTACAAAATTGTTACATTGAGACGCAAAGAATAATCAACTAATGTGCACAAATAGAAACTAATGAAACTATCATCTTACCCCTAACCCCCTAAACACTAATTCCCAACCCCTAACCCATTTAACCCCTAAAACTCTAAACCCTTAACCCCTAACCCCTAAACCCTTAAACCCTAACCCATTTAACCCCCTAAACACCTAGTAAACCCCTAACCCATTTAACCCCCTAAACCCTAAACCATTAAACCGACCTTAACCCTAACCCTTTAAACCCTAATTTCCGACCCGTAACCCCTAAACCCTTAAACCCTAACCTATTTAACCCCCTAAACCCTAAACCTATAAACCCTTAACCTCCAACCCCTTAAACCCTAAATCATTAAACCGACCTTAACCCTAACCCCTTAAACCCTAATTCCCGACCCCTAACCCATATAATCCCTTAAAACCTAACCCTATTGGCCCCTAAATTCTAACCCCTAAAATTCTTAACTGCTAAATCTCATAACCCCCTAAAGCCCTAACCCATTTAACCCCCTAAATCCTAAACCTATAACCCCTTAAACCCTAATTCCCAACCCATAACCCATTTAACCCATTAAACACCTAAACCTCTAACCCCTTAAACCTTAATTCCTAACCCCTAAACCCTTAACTCCTAACCCCTTAAACCCTTACATGCTTCCTATTTAACCCCCTAAACCCCTAGTAAACCCCTAACCCATTTAACCCCCTAAACCCTAAACCTATAAACCCTTAACCCCTAACCCCTTGAACCCTAAACCTTTAAAACCTTAACCCTAACCCCTTAAACCCTAATTCCCGACCCCTAACCCATCTAACCCCCTAAAACCTAACCCCATTAGCCCCTAACTTCTAACCCCTAAAATCCTTAACTACTAAATCCCCTAACCCCCTAAACCCCTAACCCATTTAACCCCCTAAACCCCTAACCCATTTAACCCCCTAAAACCTAAACCTATAACCCCTTAACCCCTAACCCATTTAACCCCTAAACCATAAACCTCTAAACCGTTAACCCATAGCCCCTAAACCCTTAACCCATAACCCATTTAACCCCCTAAACCCCTAGTAAACCCTTAACCCATTTAACCCCATAAACCCTAAACCTATAAACCCTTAAACCCTAACCCCTTAAACCCTAAACCATTAAACTGGCCTTAACCCTAACCCCTTAAACCCTAATTCCCAACCCCTAACCCATCTAACCCCATTAGCCCCTAACTTTTAACCCCTAAAATGCTTAACTGCTAAATCCCCTAACCCCCTAAACCCCTAACCCATTTAACCCCCTAAACCCTAAACATATAACCCCTTAACCCCTAACCCATTTAACCCCCTAAACCTCTAAACCCCTAACCCATGTAACCCGTAAACCATAAACCTCTAAACCCTTAACCCCTAACCCCTAAACCCTTAACCCTTAACCCATTTAACCCCCTAAACCCCTAGTAAACCCCTAACCCATTTAAGCCCCTAAAACCCTAGTAAACCCCTAACCCATTTAACCCCCTAAACCGTAAACCTATTAACCCTTAACCCCTAACCCCTTAAACCCTAAACCATTAAACCCTTAACCCTAACCCCTTAAACCCTAATTATAGACCCCTAACCCATATAACCCCATTAGCCCCTAACTTCTAACCCCTAAAATCCTTAATTGCTAAATCCCCTAACCCCCTAAACCCTAAACCTATAACCCCTCAACCCCTAATCCATTAAACCCTAATTCCAAACCCCTAACCCATTCAACCCCTAAACCATCAACCTTTAAAACCCTAACCCATTTAACCCCTAAACCCTAAACCCTAAACGTGCCTTGTGCACATTCGAGCAGCCCGTTTTCCGTTTTCTCCCTTGTGGCATCGTTCGGTTTAGCACGTCGTGTCGCGTCATGCGAGGTCGCCCAACCGGGGGCGTTTGGGTCGGGTCATTTCGTTCGAGGGCACCCGTATCAGTTTTGCTATGTTGTGACCGCCCGGGTGCCTTGTGCATGTTTAGTGGCCCGTTTGCTGTTTGTTCCCTTGTGGCATCATTTGGTCAGGCGCGCCGTGTCGAGCCATGTGAGGGCGCCCGACCAAGCGTGTTCAGGTTGGGTCGTTTCGTTCGAGGGCGGCCGTATCAGTTTTGATAAGTTGTGACTACTTGGGTGCCTTGTGCACATTCAAGCAGCCCGTTTGTCGTTTTCTCCCTTGTGGCATCGTTCATTTGGGCACACCGTGTTGCACTGTGTGAGGTTTCCCGACTGGGCACGTTCGAGTCGGGCCATTTCGTTCGAGGGTACCTGTATCAGTTTTGCTAAGTTGTGACCACCCGAGTTCCTTGTGCATGTTTGAGCGGCCCTTTCACCATTTTCTCCCCTATGGCATCATTCGCTGTGTCGCACTGTGTGAGGTCGCCCGACCGGGCGCGTTCGGGCCAGGCGCGCTCAGGTAGGGTCTTTTCGGTTGAAGGCGCCCGCCCAAACGTGTTCGGGTCGGGTCGTTTTGGTTGAGGGTGCCCACCCAAATGCATTCGGGTTGGGTTGTTTCGGCTGAGGGTGACTGTATCAAATTTTTTAAGTTGTGACTGCATGGGTGCCTTGTGCACGTTCGTGCGAACTGTTTTCTTTTTTATCCCTTGTGCCTTTGTTCGGTTGGGTGTGCCATGTGAGGGCGCCCGCCCAAACGCGTTCGGGTCGTATCGGGTCATTTCGTTTGAGGGTGGCCGTTTCAAAATTGACTCATTCATTGAGCACAACATGCAGCTTATCTAATACTTTATTGAAGCTAAGAGCTCCATCTTTGTGGTTACTCCTTCTGAATAACCAATAAAGGGTCAAGGAAATCAACCAATATGTTCTCAAGTTTTATCTTATCCATCTCTAAGAAAAGCTGCTTTTCAACTAACTCCACTTATTTTGATCTCAATTTTTCCAATTTCTTCCTTCTCTCATATGATACATGAGCCCTTGCCTTTCTCTTTCCTTCTAATTCCATAATTGTGTCATAGTGATGCCAACCAAATTCTTTGGAAAGCCTTCCTAGCAGACAATACTTGTGACCTGGCTGAAGCCTCAACACTTCCAGAGCATCTCGAATGACCATTCTCTTCTTCCAGTCATATGGTGGGGGAACCCCTTCAAAATCCCTTATCCTAGAAAGTACTACAACACCACACTTGGTTTTGTGTGGAATCATTCCTCTAATTGTCTAGTAGTCAAATCCTTCTCTTTCTTTATTGTCATTTTCCCATACCTAACCAATGAGAGCATAAGAACACCTAATTCTATAAAAGCACCTATAAATTCTCTTAATTTATTGTCATTTTCTCATAACTAACCAATGAGAACACAAGAACACCTATTTATATTCAAGCACCTATAATACTTTTGTGGGTTTCACTAATATCCCTTTAGTTAGTGTGTGCATAGTAGCCTAGATCCTAAAGTGATTCTCGTACAATGATAATCCACTAGGTGTATTTTTTCTTAAAAAAATATGCATGGATAGATGTCCCATTTATGGCCAAGTTACACCAAAATGGTTCCCCCTACCTACCTAGTAACTACATTACATTTATTTCATGACAAGACTACCCTACAAACCACCAAATTTCTATCATATCCTTGACATCAACACCAATTTGTTGTTCAAGATATAGCTAAGTTGGAACAAACTTAGCTCTAGAGCTTAGGATATTTTTCCACCTCTAATGTTTATAAAACAATAGATATAAAATTTCTAAAGCATGTGGGAGCCCTTTAAGTATCACCTTTCCTATATTGACTTCATCTAAAAAGTCATGGAAAATGTCCATAGATAAGTTATCCTTACTAAACCAAAAATTTCATTGAAAATAATCATTCATACCATCACATTACTACTTCCTCTTTAACCATATAAAAATTATTTTTAATTTACCATAATTCATCTTTAATATCACATAATTAGATTAAAAAATCAACCAAAATCCCTAGTTTATGAAATAAAAATTCAACAATTTTATATAATTAATAATTTAAATAAATGTCTTAGATCTAATATCCTTAATAATTATTTATAATCAAAAGAACCACTTATTTACCCAAACCCCTTATTAACCCCAAGAAAAGTCTCACACATTTTATTTAATGGAATTTGAGTGGCCTTAGAAAACACACTTATTTCATTTCAAAATGCCAAAAAATTTCAAATATCAAAAGTTTTAATTTCTCTCTTTCATTTCCCTCCGGTTGATATTTTTAATTTCCCTCTTTCATTTCCCTCCGGTTGCATGGTTTGTCCAGGGAAGGAGGGAGGATGTGGCCATATCGTTGCCGGTTTTGAGGAAGGATGCAGCCATACTATTGCAGGTTTGGAGGAAGGATGCGGCCATACTATCGCGAGTTTGGAGGAACGATGTGGTAAGTAAAGAAATTGATCTTGACTTCCTGTTGTAGGTCTGCTCGCTCCACAATTCGGAAGGAATTCCAACTGTAATCGGCTCCATCATAGGTCAATCTGCAAAATTTTCACTTTATTTGCGGTTGCTTTTTGTATTTTAGTTCTATTTTTCAACATGTCGATACGATAATTTACAGATTATTTCTTTGCCATTGAAATCTATTGATTATATCTCAAATCAAAGCAGATCGATTAAATTTTTGAAGACCCATGTTCTATTTGCTCTAGTTTTTAGGGTTTCACGAGTTAGACCGTTAACATATTGCTCTAGTCTTTAGGGTTTAGCTTCAGTATGTTTTTTTTACTAGATTTGGCATATACGCTGAATCTTCCATCTTCCCAGCCAATAAATCCACCATTGAATATATCCACTCTGATTGTTTGTGTGATCTGTCTCCAACAACAAATGAATGGAATCTGTTCTTGACCTTGATCCAGCTGCATCCTGGGTTGTTTACTGCCATATTGTGTGTTCCCATTGCATGGTAACAACTCAGGTATATAGTGGTAAAGTTGAACCAACATAGAAGGGTCATTTGAACATTCCATGCTTCCTGCTCTCTTGGGGCTCTTAATCTGCTTCTTTGTATTGGACGGGTAGTAAAAATGGGCAGTGATGTCTCAAGATACAAAAGTTGCAGCAGCATAAAAGGTTCTAGTTATTCTTTGGAGGGTGAGTTTTGGGCTGACTGTAATCAAAGGCTCGATGAACATGTTTTGTATGGATTGTAGCTTACACAAACCTTGGATCCTAATTTCTGTGATGCCTCAGGGATCGAACATACCTCTGCGTGGTTCAACAAAAGCTCACTCTACTATTTAGCTCATGTGAGGATCGCTTAGATGACTCTCACTACAGGGTGATAAATTTGTATACAATTTCAATATCTATTGCATTGTTTTATGACATTGAAAAGGCTCGATGTGTTTTGGATCTTCATCCTATATAATAGTGGCATGCTGTAAATTTTTGTGGCTCGCATTTGCATGATGATAATAATTTTTATATGATAACTTCAAACATTAAATCACAGTTAGATAATAGATAGCAATGGCTCGGTGATCTCAGTAGGATGACACGTTATATCACTCTCAATAATACATTCCAAGACGAACTATAATCCGATCATTACACCATGGAACATTCAATTTATACAGTGCTCGTTCTCTAGTATGATGATTCACATAGCTGGTGCTCTGTGGGTTTGGTATGCACACCCAATCGTTCGTATACCTTTGTGGAGACATGAGGAATTTAATGCTCATTGTATTTGGTTGGCACCATTACAGTGACTAATATAATATGAAAAGTTTGCACTCGTTCCTGTGACATGATGCATTGGAATCGCTTTGGCATCTGAGTTATTATTCACAACGTAACTGTGTAATTTCATATGAAGATAGTAACCAAAGTAAAAAAATCAGAGCGGATGCCAATAATCAGACACCTATGCATACAAAGCTCTCCGCATCCATCCTCCAAATATTCACTGATATCATTAATTTCATATATATTCCATAATGTCCTTCGTTTTAGAACTGGCTTCCTTCAAAAGTCTAGCCGAATTGGCATCGCTTTGGTATCTATAGTTCTCTGTGAAGTTTATATATGTTACTAACACGATTGTTTTATTTATTTTTAAAATATTTTAGTGTAAAACTATGATCTCTATTCAAGAGTCTGGGCATATAAGTGTAAAACCATGATCTCTATTGTGATGCGAAGGTTTATTCCTGTGGCTCGACCGCTCTTCTGAGTGGTTAATATGAATATATTCTGTGACATCACAGTGTTTCAAATATGTCTCTCTGGCTTAATAGAAACTCGCATATGAAGAATATATCGCTTCAATTCTCTATGGATTATATGTATATGTCTAAAGTGACACTTGCACCTGTAGATTACAATGGCTCATTCTTATGTTCAAAATCTCGCATATAATTTGTCGAAGCTTGAAATGGTCAACAAAGGCTCGATGAACATGTTTTGCATGGATTGTGGCTTATACAAACCTTGGATCTTATTTTCCGTGATGCCTCAAGGATCGAACATACCTCTGTGTGGTTCAAAAAAAGCTCACTCTAATATTTAATTAGCTCATGTGAGGATCGCTTAGATGATTCTCACTACAGGGTGATGAAGTTGTATACAATTTCAATATCTGTTGCATTGTTTGATGACATTGCAAAGGCTCGATGTGTTTGGATCTTCATCCTATATAACAGTGGCATGTTGTAAATTTTTGTGGCTCGAATTTGTGTGATGATAATAATTTGTATATGATAACTTCACACAGTAAATCACAGTTAGATAATAGATAACAATGGCTCGGCGATCTCAGTAGGATGACACGTTATATCACTCTCAGTAATTCAATCCAAGACTAACTATAATCCGATCATTACACCATGGAACATTGAATTTATACAGTGCTCGCTCTATGGTATGATGATTCACATAGCTGGTGCTCTGTGGGTTTGGTATGCACACCCAATCGTTCATATGCCTTTGTAGAAACACGAGGAATTTAATGCTCCTTATATTTGGTTGGCACCATTATAGTGAATAATATAATATGCAGGGTTTGCACTCGTTCCTGTGACACAATGGGTTGGAATCTCTTTGGAATTTGAGTTATTATTCACAGCGTAACTGTGTAATTTCATATGAATATAGTAACCAGAGTAAAAAAATCAGATCGGGTGCCAATAATCAGACACCTCTGCATCCAGAGCTCTCCGCATCCATCCTCCAAATATTCATTGATATCATTAATTTCATATATATTCCATAAGTTCCTTCGTTTTAGAACTGGATTCCTTCAAAAGTCTGGCCGAATTGGCATCGCTTTGGCATCTATAGTTCTTTGTGAAGTTTATATATGTTACACGATTGTTTTATTTTTTTTTAAATATTTTAGCCTTGCATCGGAAGACCGACGATAATTTTTTTTTTTTTAAATATTTTTACCCAAGCATCAGAAGACCGACACCATACACGTCGGAAGTGTGACGTTTCGTTTTTTACTATTTTTACTCTAAGTTCGTCAGAAGCCTAACGCCATACACATCACAAGAGCGATGTTTCGTTTTAAAATATTTTTACCTGTTCATTAGAAGATTGACGCCTAACACGTCGGAAGGGCGACGTTTCCTTTTTAAAATATTCTTACCTTTTCGTTGGATTAGCGACATTACATAAGCATCGGAAGAGCGAAGTTCAAAAATTTGGACCACGTATCGTCAGAATTGCGACAGTTTACAAACTTCAGAAGAGAGACGATTGGGAGGACGTCAGAAGAGCGACAGCTTGTAAAAAGTCAGAAGAGTGACGGTTTGGAAAACGACAGAAGAGCGACAGTTGTTTGGAAACGTTGGAAATGGTATCACTCTTCCGACACTTTACTAAAGTGTCGGAATTGCGACGTAATGGCTAACCACGTTTTGCCCGACCTTAAACTGTTGCTCTTGCGATGCCTATGTTTCAGAATAACAATGAATTGGCCATCAGAAAATGGGCCAAAATGTGCTAGTGTTACCTCCAAAGTGTAGCACTGCTACTCTGATGGCCTCATCTTCGGGAATCTGATTCTACTGCAGAAAGGTGTCTAGCTCTTTTATCCAAGCCCTGGCTGAACTAGTAGGGGAACCATCAAAGACAGATAGAAGAAATCTATCCTCATTATGCTGCTTGCTCCTCCTCACCATGATCTTGCAAAACTCCAAAAAATTAATATGATCTCTAAACTTATGAGTTTGAGATTCATATTCATGCAAGAAACCTCTAAGAGTTCCTCTCTTCGGCATTTCTTCTTCTTCTTCTCCTCTCATCGCAAAACTGGCCATGTGACTGCACTGTATATTATAGGGTGTAGCTGAATGCTCACATCCCGTACAAGAAAATCTAGAGTTTGACTCAGTTTCAAACCCTCTTGGAGATCCTGTACAAATCTCCCTCATTAGCTTCTCAAATTCTTCGTGAATGTTCTGTACAGATTTTGGAAGACTCTTTGTAAGCTTATTTCCCTTTTCTTCTCCATGAAATGCAGTCTTCATCTTCTCTCTCCTTGATAGCATGATGACTGAGATCCACTGGCTGAGCCAGAGATCATGCTTTGATACCACTGTAATGTTCCTTTTTCAGGAAATTTCTACAACGATGATAATATCTCAATATATTCTAAAGTTGGAGCTCCAGCAATAAGCAAGCACAATAATGGTGCAGCAGCAACACTCAACTCATAGAAACATGAGAGAAATCCATAGCCATTTCATTAAATAATAGCAGCAACAATAGAGTACAAGATCTTGAGAAAAATGATACTCAAGATGAGCAATGCTCAGCCTCAAAGAACAAGTACATAAACCATGACAAAACCACTGCTACATATGTATGCTCAAGCTATGACTGCGCAGTCCATGACAGGAAACTGCTGCATAATAGTGTCAATACACAAATATGTCAATATGTGGCTAAAATAAAATAGGGGGAGCAAGATCTCAACCCATGGAAACAATAATACACAATCCTTAAAAGGATTAGCTGCAAAACATACAAAATGGAAATTCCACAAAAATACCGGAGTTGCTGGGTAGCTGCGGCAACTCAGAAATAGAACTGGATGGAGATGGCTGAATATGATGCTCAAACTAAATATTCCTCCTCCAATAGATCTTTCAAGTGAAAGGCTGATCCCTTCACCAAATATCTCTCCCTCCAATACTCTGCAAGATCCCCACTGCAAATGCTCCTCTCAAAATAACATAGTCACTGGGTGGAACTATGCTGTAGGGCTATGGAATGACTTGGCCTTGATGCCAAAGTCTGCAATAACCTCCGGGATACCTCCAATATGATATCCCAAAGGAAACAGGGACTCCTCTTCTGAAAATAGTTGATGAAGGTGGTGTAGTGAACCCTCACTGCAACACCCAGCAACACAACACTAATCTGCTGCAGAAATAATGCTATCCTGATGGAGGATGCTTGGCCTGAAGCCTGGATGTGAGGAAAATGAAGAAAAATCCCTAAAGAGACCTCCCAAGAAGGAGAAGGAATCCTAAACATGAATTCCTCTATAAATTCTTGCTAAGCATCAAAGAATTCACAATTGTCTAATACGTAGATCCAACCACTACACCAAAATCTCGAATTGTTAGTGATGGCGACATCCTAAGGTGTTAAGGGTGGGCCTAACCCCATCGAAGCATCCAAGGGCGAGGAACCTTGTGCAGCACCCCTCATTACATAGACCAAAAAACGTGGCTGCGAGCCCTACCCACACACAGGATATTACAACTCACCATGCTCCGTGAGGCTCGACCTTGAGACCTCAGCTTTGATACCATGTAATATTCCCAAATTGGGACAGCTAGCAAGGCATGATGAGAAAATGAATTTTCCTATAATGGCTGATACAGGATTTGAAACCAGGACCTGGATCCCTTATATCAATGGATCTAAGACCTGAATCCAAGAGGAGGGTCCAAAGAAATCGTTGTAGAGTGGTTAAACCGATATCCCACTACTAGATCTCCTTAGAAAATGCCCGATGAGGGACTACAGAAAATGTAAGCACATGTAATGGAATGACAACATTATCCCTATAGATATGAGCACATGAAGAAATGCATAGCTAGAAAACATGTTATATAGCAGCAAATATATACAATGTGTGGAGGAATCAATCACTCCAGCTAGGTAATGGATGCCTCAATAGAGCATATACAAGAGAATGGAAAACACTGCCACAGTGAAAGAGAGCCTTGGCTAAAATAACACAGTTTATAGAAGACACTGAATAATACAAAATGAGAATATGATGATATGAAAATATCGGCTAAAATAAATGAGGGGGTGCAAGCTCTCAACCCCTGAAAACACTAATACAACAATTATACACAATCCTTAGAAGGATTGGCTGCAATACATATACAAATGGAAAATCTGCAAAAATTCCGGAGTTGTTGGGCAGCAGCTGCAACTCAAAAATAGAACTGGAAGGAGAAGACTGAAGATGCTACAAAAAATGACAAGATCTCCTCCAATGGATCTCTATAATGAAAGGATGATCCTCTCATCTAAGATCTTACCCTTCAAAGATATCTGCAAAGCCCCACTGCAGATGCTCCACTAAAATAATGCAATCACTGGATGGAACTACGTTGTAGGGCTAGGGAATGAGTTGGCCTTGATGCCAAAGTCTACAATTAGCTCTGGAATACCTCCAATATGATCCCCCAAAGGGAAGACAGACTCCTCCTTTGAAAAATAGCTGATGGAGGTGGTGTAGTGAACCCTCACTGCAACACCTAGCAACACAGTATTATTCTGTTGCAAAAATAACGCTGTCTTGATGGAGGATGCTTGGCCTCAAGCCTAGTTGTGAGAAAATAAGTCCAATCCCTCAGGAGGCCTCTCAAGAAGGAGAAGGAATCCTAAATAGGAATTCCCTCGGAAACTCTTGCTAAACAGCAAAGAATGCACAATTATCAGAATAGACAATGAGATGAATAATACAAGCATGAGAAACAATGGTTGCCTTGCCCTCATTTTAAACAAGTGAAAACCCCTCTCCATGGGTCCCACTCTTCTTAGGGTTTCCTCCACCAAATAACCCTCTTCCCATTCATATTGCATTTTTTCTCTAAGTGTGCTCCACCTCTTGGCCCAACGGTGTTGACTTGGTCAAACTTGACTTTGTCCACTTGCAAATAACCCTGTTCACACATGAGGGTGTGAAAACCATGTCCAATGAATATCCCCATTGATACTATAAGGGATTTTATTGAGATTATTACTATGCATGGGCCTCCTTACCCATTTATTCTCCTCCTAGGTGAAATCAGTGAAAATTAATATTCCAAATTATTGTCAAAAATTTTTGGAATATTACAATCCAAGTGGATCACAGGGAAAATCTAGCATTGGTCAAATGGATTCTCAAGGTTTTTGTGAAATAAAATGAACATAAATTTGGTGAAAAAAATTAGGACAAAGGGAAATTAAGAATCCTTTATAATGTATTTAAAAACAAGGAAAGAGCTGAAAACTGTTTAGCATGAAGAAGAAATCAATAGACAGGGCACACCGATAACTCTTTGATTCAACTTAAGCAAATAAGTATTTCAGACATACAATCGAATGACATATAGAAGGTGAGAAACTCATTTAACTTCTAGTGATTTCACCTTCAAGGTTGGAAAAAATTCAATATACACATATAACTTTAATCAAAGAAGAGGGAATGCCTAAAAATCATTGATAATAGCTATGAAGATCTCCAAAACAATTATTCAAGCATGGAAAAAGGGTATGATTGAAACATAGCCTCTTTGGCAAACCTAATCAATGTTACTTTGAAGAGATACCTTAAGAACATTATTTAGAGACATCAAAAAAGCAGGGCTAACCATAAATCATCTTTGATACCTAATGTATTAAACCATTCATGAAATAAACAAGCTTGGGGGGTCTAGAGAGCAATTAAGAATTCTCTAAAAAGACATAGCAGAGGAAAACATAGAGGCAGTGAAGAACAAACAGAGCTAAGGTGCCTTTGAAAACATTTCTTAGTATAAATCCTTTGTCCTACTGCAATTTACAAGGATGAAACACAATGATACATGAGAAAAAAATAACTGAAAGGAAGAACATCACCATTAACCAAGCTTAGGGATCTTGCAAGTAGCCTTCTCCATCATGAATTAAGACGAGCCATTCAGAAACTCCACAACACAAATTTCTTTTCCAATCTCCAAAAAAAAACTATGTATTGCTCCAAAGAGTCATCAAATGCCAAAATTTACAATGAAGTCCTCATGCTCTATTTATTTAGGAAAGGAGGGCAAAAACCCTAGATTATAGGGTTGGAAAATGTCAAAATCACTCATAAATGTCATTAATGCCCAAGAGACCATGCAAGGCCCAAGGCATAAAATATCCCATGAAATAAATGCAAAAATAATTGCTAGCACCTAATTTTAGAGTGATTTGCCTCAAAAAAATTAAAATATCATTTTTCAATGCATGCGTTTTTTTGACTTTTGGCCAAAAGTGCCCAATTTGGTCTGAACGCACAACACTTTCCCGGGCAGAAAATAGGTCCACTTGTAGCCAAATTTTGGTGACTTTCCCGATGTAGAAATTTGCCCCGTGATGACCCATTGGAAATAGGGATGAAGCTGATTTCCAAATATACCATTGGTTTTCTCATTGAGCTCCTGTAACCTATCCAAAAATCCAAATTCCCAAAACTTCTCTGAGCACAGTGCCAAGCCTTAAAATGAGGAAGAAAGGTAGAAAATGAGGTGTTTCTTTTGAGGGGTCAAAATTAGTCGAAATGTTTTGAAATTTGGTGAGGATAGTGTAATAGGCATGATAAATCCAAAAATTTAAAGTTCTCCTCTAAGGATGTCTGAGGAAAAAACGTAGCACAAGGGGTGCTGCGCTTATAGGCCTCCAAATTCACAAAAAACCAAAAATTGTCAAAATTCTCTTAGATTTGGTGGATGTGTGCCTCATGGGTTTTGAGAGACCTGTAGAGAATCTTGTGCCAAAATTCCAAGGTTAGCTTGGAATTTTGCCTCTTTTAGTGCCTGGATCTCGGTTTGGGCCTTCTTGAGTTTAGCCCTTGCAACTTGGTTTCTCCGGGCATA
The DNA here is from genome assembly GCA_034641835.2 of Pinus albicaulis. NCBI lineage: Eukaryota > Viridiplantae > Streptophyta > Pinopsida > Pinales > Pinaceae > Pinus > Pinus albicaulis. The sequence continues at coordinate 1,442,588,403 of CM076572.1, read as the reverse complement.
ATGCATGGTCATCCTCCTTTGGAGATCAAGATCCTGATTTTCCTTCTTCAACTTAGTCTCCAAGTGTATGTTGGATCTTTCCAACCAAGGCTCCCGATCATGTGCTATCTCCATGGCCAACAACTCATCTAGAGGGAGTTGTTCTACTAGGGGTGATTCTTGTTCTCTTTGCTTTGCCAATGGCTTCATCAACCCCATGGTTCTAGGTCTCCTCCTAGATTGTCCTTCCTCATCCTCACTCTCTTCATAAGTGCCCATGAACTCTTCTAGTTTTACTTGTTCCCTTTGGGCTTCTTTCTAGGCCTTGATGGCTCTAGCTTCATAAATTGCAATTTTTGCTCCTAGCTACCTGTTCTCCAAGTCAAGGGCATCATTTACACTCTTGGCCCTATTCAGATTTTCTTGGAGGTCTTCAATGAGTGCATTTTTGTTTTGGATGAGCAAGTTTGAGATCCTTTCTTCATTCTCCTCATCATTGTTCACCTGAATGATTTCCAACTCTTTTTCCACCTCATGATCTTATTTTTATTCCTTTACCTTTTGTTTACCTTTGTCTAGTGGCCGAGCTGAGATGGATGGCATGGTCCCTTGACTTTTGGAGGTAGAAAACACAAGTCTTAGCCCTCTTTGATAGGTCAATGAAAGAGGTGTGATTATGGTCTTGTTGGTTTCTTGATCATGGCTGTGGTCCTTGCTGCTGTCATCAAAATATTCATTTTTTCCTTCATTAAGACTGATTTCCTCTTTATCTTCTGCACTGTCATCATCCTCATTATCACTGTGGAGCTGACTGTTGTCATGGCTGTCATGATAGTTTTCATGAATGTCATGACTATTTTCTTCTTTGTTGTCTTGTCCACTTCCTTCTTCTTCATCATTTTCTGCCTTTTGGTCACTGTTTTGCTCACTGTTTTCATCTTCATCATTGTCATGCTCACTGCCCTTTTCTTCATTACCTGCCTTTGTCTCTTCTTCACTTTCTGTTTCTGTCTCATCATCATTTTCTGCCTCTGCATCATCTTTTGCCTATTCCTTTATCTCTTCATCGTCATCTTCCTCTTCATAATTTTCCTCTACCTCCATGTCCTCTATTTTATTGCTAACCTCCTCTTCATCATCTGCCTCTATCTCTTCATTTTCACTGTCATCCTTTTCATTTTCTTCACTGTCATTAACTTGCTCTGTCTCCATCTTCACTACCTCTTGTTGGATTAACTCACCATTTCCCTCATACTTATTTTGGCTTGAATCATGGTCACTCTCACCTTCTTCATTTTGTTCAACATCATAACCCTCCTCTATTTCCATGTCTTCTACCTCTTGTGGGCTCAAATCATCATCTCCTTCATCTTCATTTTGGTTTGACTCATAATCATCCTCTCCCTCATTTTCATTTGATTCTTTATTTCCACTTCCTTCTTCATCTAATGCATAAACAGAAGGAGAGGAAGGTAGTTTTCCATGAGGAGGTGATGTAGGTGTAGAGGATGAGGTATGGTCAGTAGGAGGTGATGGAGGAGTAGAGGGAGGAGCATGAGATGAAGGAAAGTTTGGTTGATGATGGGACTGTGGGATTGTGAAGACTTCAAGGGCTATGAACAACTCCCAAGGTATGCCCTTTTGTTCTAGCTGATGTAGGGCCACCATCTTGATCAAGGAGTGGTGGAATAAAATATGCATTTTTTGGGAATAGGTCCTCCTCCAGACAATAGAAGACATCTTGTCAATACTCCTATACAAGTAGTAAGGAAAATGAAGCATTTTAACCCTAGTAAAATGCAGGAGGAGTCTAACATGGTAGGAATAAAGTCTGGAGTATCTCCCCTCACATGTAAAGTACTTCATGATAACCTTCATTAGGGGTGCATACCTCTCTAGTAACTGTGAGAAAGGGAAAATAGCCTTGCAACCCTATTTGTACCTAGGTTTGATAAATGGCTCATAATATCTCATGTTTAATCTTGCCTTCTTGAACCACGTTTCACAAACATCAGGTATAACTGTAGTATCAGAGATGGCATTTGCTGATAGTTCAAAGTCTACCCTTGCAAGATTTTCCTGTTTATTATGTAGGTTGAGGACAAACAACCTTGTAAGCTCTGGGTGATTTTGCACTTGTTTGACTTTATCACAAAACTGAAAACAACCCAAATTCTGAAAGCATATGAGAATCATGGGAGATGAAGTAATATCCACTGTGCCCTGGGGTTCAAATCTATTGACCTTCCCTCCCTTGTGCTTTTGCCTTACAGGTACTTGGCTTCCTTCACTGCTATCACTCCTTTCTTCTCCTCACATGGTGACTGGTGGCTTTTTTAGAAAAACATGGGCCTACTTATAAAACTTGGGTAGAAGGGGTGAAAAGAAATGATGGTAAGGGAAAATTTTGAAAATGAGTAAGATGGAGGTGGGTTTAGGGCTAAGTTGCTTTGAGCTTGGGGAAGGTTTATCTTGACAGATTTCAATTACCCTAACTCACACTGCTTAACTGATAATTTTTTGAGGGGAGGTCAAAACAAGGTGCTTGCCATGAAGGTTTAGGGTTCATTTAGGCACTAGGGTTTGATAATTTTCCCTTAATTATAAAATAAAAAAACCACTTGAGGAGAAGGAAAAAAATTCCACTTACCACCTTTGACTCCTATGCAAGTCCTTGAAGGCAATTTGAAGGTGTCCTTTGTAATTTTTGAGGGGAATTTTCAAGTGAAAATGCCTTCTGTCCCTAAGCATAGCATTGGGAAGAAACCTGGGCTAGTTAGGTGCTATGTGCGTAGCACCGGGAAAATTGTGCATGTCGAGTCAGCCTCTGAGCGCAGCATTGCCCACATCCAGGCCTTCCGGGCCTCTATGTGTAGCGCTGGGCCTATCGAGTCGACCTCTGAGCCCAACGCTGAGCCCCTGGGTGTGTCGGGTCTATCTGGGTGCAACGTCGGGCTGTAAGCACAACACATGTAGCTATACGTGCAGTGCAGTTGAAAAAATTCATGATGGGAACCTCTATTCATGCACCGTTAGCTCCTGTAAGCACAACGCCAGGTCCTAAGCATAATGTTGGGTGACTCAGCATAGAAATCGATCAAAACTCAGAGAATTTATCCTTCCATGTTTTTTACTCCTTTTAACTGCAAAGTGAGATGGGAGGAGAGAAGAATAGGCCTTTTATACCCTTTAGGAAATTAAATTAAACTCAAAAAACCCACTTTTCTAAGGTTTTGAGTTTCCTTGGTCACTTTAATGACTTTTTGATTTGTTGTGTAGGTGAATTGAAGAACCTTTAAGTAGCTCCTTTCTTTTGATTTGAGCTTGCTAGAGAAGTGAAATGGTCCTTCTTTAGCCTTGAGGGTCTTGGAATTGTCAAACCTCTTTTTGATTGCATTGTGAAACTGAAAACATGTTTTCTTACCTTCTTACTGATTTTGGTAGTGATACATTCATTTTGACAAAGAATATGAATTATGCTTTCTATATCTCTTCTTGGCCACTTCTAATTTGTTGCAGGTGCCATGACACACTAATTTTTGTCCCCTTCGTCATTACTAGAGTTTGAAAACCTTGGTTACACAGCAACAACCTCATGATCATGTTGGTTTTTCACCTTGTAACTCAAACCTATGCCTTTATTCCTTTGACCATTTGGGGGAAATTTACTGTACTTGAAGGCTTGATTTCCCTCACACTGATACTCTTTGCATTTTTTCCCTTTGAGTCAATGAAGCATTGTTACCTTGTCAAACCCTAGAATGACACACACAATAGTCCTTTGAAATCTTCTTATGCTGGCATGATGGAGGCTCATTTTCCTCATTTCACCCTCTTTGCCTATCTTTCCAAAACCTTTAGGTTTTAGGGATGTTAGAGAAAAATCATTAGTGTTGTATTCTAAGTTCTCTATAGCCCGTTTAAGTTCATTAATTTATGTTCAGTTCACCTCACATTTTTCCCTTCTTCATTTATAAGTTCTAAAAATCTTCAATATATGCTTGGTTGTGCTGGTGTGCCTCTGTCCTTCTGGTTTGATGCTTTGTCTCATTGTTTGGCATGCTATTGGTCTAATCAGTCCTAGAAACCCCGATTTCCTCCTGAACATAGGTATGTTTCCTCATTTTTTGTTTTGGATGTCCTTTAGTGAGGAGCTGGCATTTTACCTTACCTAATTTTTCCTATCGATAGTCACCTTGACATTCCTACAGAAATGTCAAAATGGAAAACTGTCCTTTGCAGGTTTTGAACTTGATAACGAGGTCTTTCCTTGAATTTATACTTGAGATAACTTTGAAAAATAGGTGCATGGCATTTTCTCATTTTTATTCAACTTCTAGCACATGAAAAACAATGATTTAGTACACAAAAGACAACCCTACAACCTATGAAACCCTAGTGACCTAGTGGGAGGCTCTTTGACTGAAAGCATTGCCTTATGATTTCCAAGTATGAAAAACCAAGTTTTTGACATATAGATGTATTGAGGATCCAAAACCCAATGTACTTGATTTATCTAAAGATCCTACATAGGTAGCTTTAAGACCATCAATGCTTGAGGCATTTGATGAACATGAGAGAAGGTAGGCTATTTGGCAAACTTAGATGGGAAGTGGGAGGGTTAAGCATAGGAAAAACAGAGTATTGAGGTTATGGGTGTGAAAATGGGGCATATATGAGTGGCATGAGCCCATGAGGGATATTTTAGAAGTGGTAGGCTAACCTGGGAAAAGCAGAGTAGTGAAATAGTAAATAAATTATCTTAAGGATAATGAAGGCAGTCAGATTTCTAAAATTCACAATATTCATGAATGTTATTTTTAGAAATCTAGGACAAGTATTTAGTTATCTATAAAATAGTAGAAATATTGATGAATAAAATGGGCTCTACTTGGGGAGGGAAACTCCTTTTCAGGAGGTGTCCAGAACTTCAGATATCAAATCTCTGAGTTTATGAAGACCAATGCCTCATCCATTTGGCAGATTTTTCCTCTTTCATTTGCTGATGTTTATTTTGAAGCTATGATCTCAAAATATGAATGACATGTTTGCTTCAAAATCATCTCTACCTACCCAACTTACTTTGCCTAGCATTTTTCTTCCTTGGGTGCACTTGGGTTGGCAAACCCTTGACATTTTATTCTTTTGAAAGAAAAAAAAACCTATCTAATTTTACCCTTATTACTTTCAAGAGTTCAGATTATGCTAGTGAACTCTTTTATTCTCTACCTAGACTATTAATTTTTCACGATTAAGTTGTTTGATAGGATTCCTTCTCTAATCTACTGACATGAAATTGAAAACATGATTCAAACTAGGATTAAGCTATCTGACCTACCATGGACTGTGGCATTAGGAAAAGCTGCACACAAACATTATTTTTGTACAAACAAAACTAGAAATGGTGAGGGCTATTATTTATCATTTGTTAAGCCTTCCCATCTTTCTCTTTGGTTCAGATTTGAGCATGGAGAACCAATATCTTTTCTTCCTAATCTACTCCTACTGAAAAGTAAAATTTATATGGTTTGACAAGTTCTCTTTCACTAACCTATCAAAAATAAATTGAACACATGTTCAACCATTATTAGGCTAGATGACTTAACAAGACTCTTTTGAACAAGTAGTGGCATTTAGACTTGCACACTTTCATTAGTACTCTTTTTTGGGTATGGGGCTGTACCTCTTTTCAAATCTTCCCTCTTTTCCTTCTTTCTTTGTTTTTGCGTTTTTGTTTTTTATGATCTCTCATCATGCAATTCTATGTACAATGAAAGCTTCAAACTAGGATTGTTGGCTCGAGGGGTACTGACCTAGGTTCGGAGTTCAAGGTTTGCAAAAAAACCCCTATAATACTGGCCCTTTCAGTAGTGACCTACTTGCGTAGGTCAAATTCTCACCCGAAGTAGTATGGGTGGGTGCTGGAACCAGGTTTTCGCACCCTGAGAAAGTATAGGTGAGGCAAGCAGAGTTGTGTCCTGCCTTGTGATGTCCATATCACTTCTTCTCGAGCAGGATCTATAGGTCCCTTTTAGCATCCACGTGCGGAAGGTCAACTATAATATGGTGCTTGATAATTATATACTTCTAAGATAGTAGCTCAGTATTTCATAAAACAGAACAAAACAGATCTAGATGTAGTAAAAACACTTACACAAAACTTTCATAGCTAAATATAGAATACGCATAATACAACAATTACCAATGATTCACATAAACAGTACACATATATTCAGTTCTTAAACAACCTTTCTTATTCATCAATTCATCAATTCCCTCTTACAATACCCATCCCTACCTGTGCACACAGCAGCAGGGTCCGCACATAGCAGGACTCTAGATCTCCGCGCACAGAGCCAGCAGGAGTCCTTCCCAAAAACCCAAACAGATCTACTAAACCAAAATTCACATCAAGAGCTCTTCATCCTCTTCTACCTACAATCCCAAAATGTCCCTCTATTTATAATAGCTTTCCTAAGTTTTCCTATGGTCCGCAATCGTGGTTTTCGAACCCCAGGTTTACCCTTTAACCCATTACCATGATTTCAGGGCTTTGTCCCACCCCAAAACCCCTACGCTAGACTAATTATAATAAAAAATATACAAAATCAGACCAGTTTCGCAGCTTGTAGGAGACCCTGTTCCAACAGTCCCCCAACACAATCTTGTGACTCGTCCTGAGTCACTGTGGTGGTGCAGTCTCTATCTGCACACGTAGGGAATTGATGGTTGCGACCAACGGAGGTAACACTTCTTGAATCTGATCAGAAACACTCTATGCAATGTCTACAAGCTTCTGGGAGGTCGGTCCTTCAGTTTCCATGGTGACACTCTCGAGGGTCTGAGTTAGTCGCTTGATCGTGCCATCTACATTGTGCAAAAGTTAGAGGGCTGTGGTAGCCCAAGGCTTCAGACGTTCCACCATGATGTGTTGTTTATGGTATAGTTTCTCAATATCATCTTGGAGATCATTTTTGGTATTCAAATGTGCCAAGCATTGTGCCTGTACCAAGGTGGGCAACGTATCTTTTACCTACTTGAAAGCTTCTTCCTTTTGTCATAAGTCCTGATTGATTTCATGGAGGACCGGATTGTGCTGGACCTTATTCCAGAGTTGCATGGATGATTCAAGAAACTGGGCACCTTGGGAAAGCTTCCCCGAAATAACATTTGTCACATCAGTTACTAGTGCAGCGCGCTAGGCACGTACTTGCGGAGGCGTTTCGGGCTTCCGTTTGGCCTGTAAGTCGGTGATTTGCTGTTCCAGCTGTGTCTTGATGGTGTGTATTTCCATCCTAGACGCTTTGAGTGCCGCAACCAATTTTTCCACTTTAGCCCCAGGCATGTATGCCGCCAGGATCTCATATGTAACCTCTATGCAGAGCTGGTGGATCACTGTTTTTAGTTCCGCCTGTTATGAAATGGTGAGGATCAAATCAACAACCTGCTGCGTGACGGTGTGCTCGGTCATACCAAGTTGTTGGTGTACTTGTTGGTCACGATGGATAATCTCCTAGAATACAACGTTGTGGATGCCTTGTAAGGCTTCGTGGGGCAGCTTAGCCAATTCCATCTGGGTTCTTGTTTCTACTTGGGGCTGATTTCCTACTAGGGCAGTGCTAGGTACAATCCAGAGATGAATTTCTTCCGTGAATAACGTTGTACTGCTAGTGACCGAAGGGGTCATTGCCTAGCCAACGGTGGTCTGCAACATATCCATTTTTAATTGGAGGGCACGGAGCTTGGCCTGGAAAGTGTCGAGTGCGGCCTTCTGATGTGCCCCTATGGATGCCCACTTGTCTTCTGTAGCCATTGTGACTGCATCCGCCATTTGATCGAGGTCACCATCAGTGAGTGTGACCATCGCACCATATTGTGTGCGGTGGGTGCACTGTTTCTTTCAGGATTCTGGTGTCGGCTCACCTAACCGCTTCATACCAGGGGGAGGGGTGGTATCTTTTTCAGACCCTACCTGAGTGTTGGCCGCGATGGTCTGTGGCAGTTGTGTATCCCTGTTCTTGGCTATGTCTGAGCCCATCTGGCTGGGCTCCGCGGTCTCCCCACGGGTATCTATGAAGCTTTTATTCCAGGAAGGGGGCCATAGCGTGATCATCAGGTTAATCTCTTCATCTGCTGCCATATATGGAAATTCCATCCATGTCTTATTATTGAGGTTGCGGATCTGAATATGGTGCATGGTAACTTGGAACGCTGCAACACTTTTGTATTTTTCATATACTTTTGGGGACAGCCGAGGTGAGGAATTTATGGCATCTGCCACACTACTCTGGAAGAGGATCCAAAAAAATTTGTTATCATCGACACGTTGCGCATCCTTAGAGTCCCATAAATGAGCATACCAAGCTCCTTCACACATCCCAGGAGGAAGCTCGAGGAGGACCGACTCCAGATGAGATTCAAGAGTCCAGACCGGGCCAAGCCACATACCCAGTGCTGAGGCACCACCTTGACTCCATAATTTCCTTGGATTGTATCGAAGTACAACATAGGGGCCAATTCAAGGAGGTTTTCAAAGTCTGCCAAGTTGTGATCATCAAAATTTACCTCGTGGAGTCGTCCACAGGGATCATTGATGACACAGACTTCTCCCAGAGTTAGGGGGGTTTGCAGATAGGTGACCAAGCCATCCAAGTTTTTTGGCATTTGTGTAGATGGTCTATGTGGATAAACGAAGGGAGGTAACCAATTGATCGGGTTAGCAGGCAGAGCACCCTCCTGCGCATCTTGATCTAGAGGTGATGCCGGCGGAGACTTGGCGTGCCTTGGAGAATTCCTAGGCTTCCCAGTAGCCCATCTCGTAACTTTCAGAGCTTTTCCTGGGCCTTGTGCCTTTCCTTTTCCTTTCCTTGTGATCAGCGTAGAGGAAACTTCTTCCAGTTCAGACTCAACTTCCATTATTTCCTCAATGTCAGGCCCTGTCAGGGTCGAAGGTTTGGAAGGGTTAGTGGCTGACATCCTTGTGTGAAAAGTGAATCCCAGCCCCGGGTGACTACTATAAGACGGAGCAGGTTGACCAGACATGAGAGGGATAGTAAAGATACGGGAAATTTGATTGCTCAAGTTCTTCCAAGAGAAGAATGATAAGTGAGATGGCACCTCTGGCTGAACTATCCTACTCCTTTTATAGTACCCCCAAGAATGCAATGGTAAGGTAAACTTTATCTGAGATGGGTCCCCCAGGAGACGATAAAAAATCCCCAAAATTCATTTCATTAAATGCCCAGAGGCTACTCCTTCCAACGGTAACTTTTTCTTTTTACCAATTGTTACTGTTCCAACGGCTAGTTTTCGTATCACCGATGGGCTTGGCCTATCTTTTATGCTAGGGTCAACCATCTGCATCACCTGCGTGTCCCCCCCCAACATAGGCTTGCTTCCTAGGCAACTTATGACCAATGACAAAGAGAACCTTACCGTCTGTGTAAGTGAGGTTTTAAGAGGGGATATAGTTAGAGCGTATTGCCTTAAATGCAACTGTTTTTTTGTCGTAGAGGCGGCTGGATGGATGAGAGCTCTACTTTTTGAACCTATGGTCAGTGTAGAGTGCATTTTAATGCTACTTGTTCGTGGGTCAGCCTGACCTTTTTTTGGCGTTAGGCCACAGTAGTCGATTATTCCTGGTCCCGTCAGGGCCCTTACCTATGAGGAAATGCAACGGAAGTTTTTTGTGATCCGAAGACAACGCGGTGTAGAGACATCATGTAACCTGTTCTGCCAATTCTATATTTCCTCATCGAGATCAGATAAGCATTCAGTATCCCCCTCCCAGTAAAGTACTTCGTCCCCTGTTGGGTTGTCCACATCTCGTGCAGCTAACTTATAGATATATTCCACATCTTCCTCCTTGGGTATTGGTTCAATGTAGCGTTTACTTTTCGCAAGGTCTAATGGTACGATCACCCTTGTGCCATTATTTTCGAACACCATGCTTCTTTTTTTCAAGTTAATGATACTGCCCAGGTTGATGGCCCAATCCAACCCAAGCATCGCAGGGTAGGGGTCCGCATCCTTGACGATCTGAATGACTTCAAAGTCAGCCCAGACCTTAACCCCTGCGATATCTACCATAATCCCCAATAGCCTCCCTAAGGGTATGATCTTCTGTTGATTAGCCATGTGTAGTTGGATAGTGGACCATTCCAATTTTGGTTCGCCCATTCATTGCCAAGTTTGTTTAGGTAATACATTGGCATTTGATCCAAGGTCTAAAATAACTCGGTCCATCTCGTAATTGCCGATATGGGCCATCAAACGTATCTCCCTCCCAGTGCGTTTATGATATCTATATAATTTGTGCACATCCTTAATATCGAGGGACACGGTAGAGCGCGTTGCGCAGCTATCTATTAAAGCCTACAGATTTTTCACTTCCTTTGGGTTACGCAACAATTCCATACATGCCTGCAGGAAGGGCTCGACCTCCTCGTCTACCTTAAGATTCGCAGGGGGTAGGGACATAGATGCCTCAGTCCCGATGAAGTCCCTTCGAGCTGCTATAAAATTTTCTCTTGCTTTTTCCATGTCCACCCCTTCTTGTTTGCTAACTGCCTTGTAGATCAGCGTTTCAGTTTCAACATTCTCCTCAATCCTTCTAGTAGCCAATCCACTGCGCGTAACAACATTTACGCTTCGATTCTTATCCTGCAGCTCAATCTTAACCCTCTGCACCTTCTGTGTAGGTGGTAGCTGCTTTTTCCGTATTTTTGCTATCAATATTGGGAAATCTTCAAGAATATGGTCCAACTATCTGCAATACCTACAGGACTGTCTTGTAGGGTTCGGGTAATCCCTCGAAATGTGCCCTATGTCTCCACACTTATAGAAAATCAGTTTCCCCTGGCTCTGACCTGCACTTCCACTTCGACCTCCTCCCCTGCTTCTGGAGGGGAAGCCACTCATGCCTGTGGGGTTTTTGGTGAGGTGGGGTTTGACTGTACCTTATACAAGTTCCCCCTATCTATCACTAGATCATAGGTCTGACAATTTTGCTCATCATGCCCTACTTATTGATAGAACTGGCACCATTGTTTCTTCCGTTCTAGGATGTAGGCTCCTGTACGGGGGAAGTGGTTGGTATCATGTAGCCCAACTACGTAGCAATTCTTGCACCATAACGCAGGTCCGCTTGGGCCCAATCGTACTGGGCTGGGTCCCTCACTTGATCTAGAGCGCATCAGGCTAGGTCCTCCTGTTCGTAGGTAGTCTAGGCATAGATCCTTAGTATGCCCCGATACTCAACATCATAGGCACCATCGATCTGTGCTAGCTTCCCTTCCTTGTTCCTTTTGTAGGTCCTGAATCTCCATGTGCATTTCCCCGAGATGCTCCTGGATTTGCTGTACTCCTAACGAAGCATCTTCCCTGGGCGTAGCTTCTAGTTTCATAGCGGTTTCCAAAGCTTTGTCCTATGATTTGAAATTCTGGTGACCCATAGGTATGCGTAGGTGAGGTAGTAGCATAGCGATGAACCACTCTGTATGCTGTCTGTCGTCATACTTAAATTCCCCTTCTCTGGTAGCTTTCTTTAGGCGTTTATCAGCTTCCCACATAGACTCAGTTGTTCCTTGCTTGAAGTCTTTCACATCTGCTATGATCTGTGAATAATATTTAGGCTTTCGGAATTGTTGTTTCAAAGCGTCCTTAATATCTTGAATAGATGTGCTTCCGTTTTGAGATATGTATTGCATATACCAATCCAGTGCTCTCTCTTTGAAGGCCAGGGACAGTTACGCCCTTTTCATAGTATCGCTTGCCACACCTTGCGGAGTCCATACTGAGTCTGCAACAAACCAAAATTGGTCCATGTCCTCATCTCCTATGCCTTTAAAGGTAGGTAATTTAAAGTGCACTACCATGTCTTCTTCTGGTGGGGTTTCGGGCGAGGTTTTATCCTTATGCAGTTCGGATGGCGGTGTAGCTGGTGGGCTTTGCGCAACTGCTCCTTTCAGCGGGCTATAGATAGATCTATCCCCTTCTTGATTGGTTCGATAGTACTTACTGCTCCACGTTTAGATTGGAACTCATTCAATCGTACTTGATATTATTCCTTTTCATGCTTTCAGTACTTCTCTTGTCATTACCTGATCCATTTCTCAAAATGCTTCAGGTCTCGGAAATGGAACCATTTGTTGGCTTGAGGGGTCCTAACCTAGGTTCAAAGTTCAAGGTTTTCCAACAAACCCCTATACTACTAGCCCTTTTAGCAGTGACCCCCTTGCGCAGGTCAAAGTCCCACCCGAAGTAGTATGGGTGGGTGCTGGAACCAGGTTTCCGCACCCTGAGAAATGATAGGTAAGGCAAGCAGAGCTGCATCTTGCCTTATGATGTCCAGATTGCTTCTTCCCAAGCAGGATCTATAGGTCTCTTTTTGCATCCACGTGCGCAAGGTCAACTATACTATGGTGCTCGATAATTATATACTTATAATTTAGTAGCTCAGTATTGCATAAAATAGAAAAAAATAGATCTAGATGTAGTAAAAACACTTACATAGAACTTTCGCAGTTGAATATATAATATGCATAATAAAACAATTACCATTGATTCACATCAATAGTACACATAGATTCAGTTCTTAAACATCATTTCTTATTCATCAATTCATCATTTCCCTCTTACAATACCCATCCCAACCTACACACACAATAACAGGGTCTGCACAAAGCAGGACTCTGGATCTCCGCGCACACAGCCTGTAGGAGTCCTTCCCAAAAAACCAAACAGATGTACTAAACCACAATTTGCATCAAGAGCTCTTCATCCTCTTCTACCTACAATCCCAAAATGTCCCTCTATTTATAAAAATCTTTCCTAAGTTTTCCTATGGTTTGCAAACCATGGTTTTCGGACCCCAAACTTACCCTTTAACCCATTACCATGCTTTTGGGGCTTTGTCCCACCCCAAAACCCTTGTGCTAAACTAATTATAATAAAAAATATACAAAATCAGACCAGTTTCGTAGCTTGTAGGAGACCTTGTTCCAACAAGGATTCTTGACAATGATGATGTTTGAGCATCCTACCCTTGACAGGATCTCCAACTAACTCTTCTCCATTTAGCTCTTGTAAACATAAAACCTTGTTACCTCCATTTGAGTGTAGGTGTAAGGATCTTTCCAAAAATTTCAAACAAGACATGCTCTCCTTTGTAATTTCTCCTTGAGTCTTGCTTCCAAACCTAGCTTCTGTCAAAGATCCTTCTTAGGTGAAAAAGGTATTCTTCCTTAGTTTTCAAACAAACAAGGATGTCATCAATGTATATCATAGTGAAGTAACTCAAATCAAGAGCCATTTCCCTTTGGAAAGTAGCTTCCGCACTCCTTAACCCAGAAGGCATTTGATCAAACATGTAGGTGCCCCAAGGTGCTTTGAAAGTGGCTTTATTCTGATTAATTGGAATTGTTATCACCTGATTGTAACCTGAAACACTACCAAGCAATGATATTTTGTTAGAAACTCCCACCCTTTGCAAAGTATGATTTATCTTGGGAAAATGGTATTTGTTCTTTAGGGAGGGTTTGTCTAGGTACCTAAAGTCTACACATAGCCTATAACCCTTTGTTTTCTTTATTAGTGACACAATTTTCTCAAAATTTTCTTGGTCTCTCTTGAAAGGAAGCTTTCTTTGAATAATGTTTGTGTCACAAGGCTTTAATCTTTCATATCCATATACATAAGAATCCTGAAACTCTTTTCACAGTATTATTTATTTTTGTTTTGTGTGTAGTGGTAAAGTCTTGGATAACTTAATCATTTTGGGTCTTTCTAGGTTGCCTACATTATACTCCTCTATATCGGTCTCGGTAGATACTCCTTTAGGGTCCCTAGAAACATTTTTAGGATTAAACAACTCTTCTGAAGTAACAAAACCCTTTGATGATGAGTTTTATATGAATGGAAATACCGTAAGATTCCTCTGATTCAGGTTCCTAGAAAACTCTATTTTATGAAAGTATTTCAGCATATCGGCAGAAGGGGATGGTTCTGTTTGTGATGTCTGTTCCTCATGTGAGCAACCTTGTTCAGATTCTAAGCTTGGTTTTGGTTTTGAAATTTTATTTTAAGTTTGGAGAAAATTAAGTTCAACCTTGCCATCATGCTGTTGTTCAGGGCTGCTATAGTTTTGGCTGTTGAGCTCTTCATGCAGTGCTTGGTTTGGATGTTGAGGTATGTCCAGATCTGTCTCAATTTCATTTAACTTTCATCAATGTTTTCTTCATTATATAAAATGAATGAGTGAAGATCCAAATGAATAGAATAAAGAGGTGTGTTGTTTGGTATTTCTTGGCTGCTAACCATAAACTTCATGTGTGATTCCTGGTACAATATCCTTGTTTGGTTGAAAAAAGGGATGGTAGCATATGACATGTCAAGTTGGAGGTCCCCTTAAAGCTTGGCTCCCCAATATCTAGATAAAAGCATTCCATACTTAGGGGAATTTCAGCTACTCTGTGGTGGTAGATTTGACGCATGGGTGTACGAAATCGCACCAGCTTAAGGGGTGTGGTCTAGCCGTATAAACTATTGGTCATAGGCAGAAAGTGGTGGAGCTCAGAAGCATATAATCTAGAAGAAAAAATATGTGAGTGTATACTCAAAATAAACTAAAAACTAGAACACAAATATACAGAAGCTATTGAAGAGATTCAAAATGATAATAATGCAAACAATGGCTCAAAGGCCTCTTCTTATTAAATTTTTAAAATGGAGAAGAAATTTTACCCACTTGCCAAAGGGCCCCTAGGAAATGGCTCTAGGTCTCGATGCAAGGATGTTGGTTTCCAAGCTCTGCCTCTGATGCAGTCTCCCTCTCTCTCCACTGTGATGGACTGAGATTTTTGGGTGGCCAATAATCGAGTCCCCTCTATCTCTAGCTCCGAGTCACATACTTTTGGCCAACATAACAATGTGATCACCATTTCTTCATCTCTTGGCGACTTTATATAGGGGATTTAAAATCCTCCTTCCCTCCCTTGGTACATGATGGATGGTGACCCAAGGGAGAGGTATGATTCCATTCTGTGCTCCAAATATTCCTTTGTGTGCTCACATAGTGTCTAAGGAGGCACTGCTGGTTGTCCTTAGGCGGCCTCATATAAGGAGTATTTGTCCTTTGCTTTGTGTGGTCCCAGAAAGTAACATTTTTCCATTTCTTGGAATGCACACTTATCGGGAAAAAAGGTGCACAAAAAGCACTCTTCTCGAAGGATTAAGCACGCAATTTAGCATTTAAGACTATTTTAAATTTGATTTTCTCAAAACCTTAGAGATTTTAAATACTTCTTGATTCCATAATGTGTTCCTGCCTTGTAAATCCTTAGGCTTGAAATTAATTAATGTCATCTTCTATTGTACGATTTTCCAGTGTTAAAATTTCCCCCCTAATGTGTGAGGTCTAGGAAGTACTGTATAGCTGAAATACGTTATAGTTTCTTTTCTATATCGTGCGCAGAGAGAGAGAGAGGCATGCATGAATCTTGGAATTGATAACACCTTGCACCATTTCCTAAATGACCATGGCCTAAGGGATCCCTGCAAGAAAACAAAAATATACAAAATATGTACAAAATTTCAACGAGGCAGGCATGTCCCATGCTCGTGATGCTATGGCTAGTTAAACAAAATTGACAGATACATGTGTTGTCTACGTCACTACCATGATAGTGATGTTGGCGGTTGTTGACGACGACTGCTGATGCCCTCAGGGGAATTTTTTCTTTGACGATAGGTGGAATGTGGTACCCATATGCATTGACTTGGTATGGCATCTAGCTGTGCAATATACACATATGTAATAGCTGGGACCTTCCCATGTAAGCATTTTTGATAGAGACACTTATGGAGGCATGGGTATTCGACGGATCTTAATCAAAGTGAAATGGTTGTAAGGTACAATACCATCTTGACATGAAAGCTTTTGTCGTAGTCAAATGTCAGGAGGATCGATGACATCTATGAAAATGATTTCTCCCACAGTGCCCCTCGAGGATACCTCTTTGCATGGGGAGGGGTGATCCAAGGTACCGCTTCCTTTTTGGAAAAGAGGTGTTGAGGTCAACAAAAAGGAAGCCTTAACCGAATCATGGGTCGCCGACCTAAGGGATCGGGGACCTAGATATGATGGGTTTAACATAAGCATGTTGGTGAGATGTGACTGAAAATAGATGATGGGGATTCAGTGGCCTGAGGTCGGAGTATACTTTAGCAGCTTGGCAGCAGTCATAGTTATTTCTAAAGGGAAAATCCCTAGAGTCGGTAGGACTTCCAGGGCGGGTGTGAACCAGCTATGAATGTCATGATGGTGCATGTGTGGCGGTGAAATAATCCAACCAAGGGGAATGAGGGACTATTTCCATGGGGGAAAAGATAAAATATGAGGGCGAAGCAGCAAAGTGCATCGTTTGCAGTCTTTGTACACTTACCAAAAGAATAAAATAATGAGGTTTGGTTTGTACAGAACACAAAGATGGGTACCCCAAAACATGAAAGGGTTCACTCACTAAAGGTGTGAGGACAGGTTTTTTTTTGGGGTGGGGGTCCCATTGGTTGGTCTCATGTGTGAGGTTGATGAAGCGGATGAAGAAGTGTCACAGATGGGATTATGTTGATGGAGGTATGGTGGGACAAATGCAATGCGCGGAGGTGCGCTTTCAATCTGTTGGTACAACCTAGTCGTCCGGCAAGTGGGTTTGAGTTTGAATGGTAAAATTGAACTTATGCATGATGAAAGGATGGGAATGAGGTGCTTCTTGGACAGAAATGGTATGGCTATGGCGTCACTTGTGCTATGATATATGGTCTACTTTGGGTGACGAGCGCCATGGAGGGGAGGCTCTACCGACCAATGCGGACGTTTATCATGTGCAGGGTGAGGTGATGATAAACACAGTCGAGTATGAGGACCCTATTGTGTATTACTTATGGAGAAATGAGGTCAGGATATGCAAAGTTTTCTGGGACTCTATCATGCTAAGGATATAATGATACCTGCTCCGGGACCTTCAGTAGATGGTCCTGTGAATGGTTTGCGGGTTTTTCCTGCAAAAACAAATACCTCAAGTGAAAGCATCTTATTTATCAAATATTATTGAAATTCATGAGCTTTAAAAAAGAAAATGAGAGAGGTCATACCTGCCGGCGTTGAAAAAATTATTTTTTCGGGAGTGCGAATGTGTGGTATTGCCTCTGTTCCCTTGGGAGATGCTACTTGGCTCCTAATTTTGATTTCAATTATGGTTGCCCCCAGAATGAGATCATCGGGAGGGGCGGGGGGCATTTCCAGTTACTACCCCCCATGTAGGATCCCCCCGAATATAGATTACTGCTGCCTAGGTGACCTTAGGTCAAAGACTCGACCAAGCCATATATAGTAATCAATGTGCCTGATAACTCAAGACAATGAGGCAACCAAGTTCCCTTTTCCCTGGTTGGTGTATGGTGGCTTGGGGGGAGGAGAGACAAATGGCTATCTTTCTAGTGAGTTTTTTTCCTCCTGCATGTACAGGACGACACGAGGTTCATCTTCGATAGATTGGGCAGTGGGATCCTCTTGGTAGGATCACTTGATCACATGTAAGGCATCCCTATATCGTGGTATCACTAGAAAATGGTGGGTATAGTGCTCACAGTTTCCATAGAGAGCACATGCGTGATTAGTACACAGAGGCTTGCCTTTACCTTTGGTGGTAGGTTCCTTTTGACGGGAACGTGGCATCGAGATGTCTGCTTCGGAGCCAAGGAGTGGTTTTAACTCATCCAACTCCAAAAATATGTGGGTAGGGTGGCCTGTAACATCGCATATGGTACAAACTAGTGCTTCCCTTTGAATGGTGGGGGTAACCATATTCTTTCCTCTGTTTGTGGTTTGCTTGGCCATGATAACCAGTTTCGCAATGGGAACTTCCTTGGCGGGGGTAGTCTTTCTTGGGTTAGTTGGGGCTCCTCGAGGCTGAGGGGCTTTAAACCTGTGGCAGTAACTTTGGTGGATCCTATTATGGAAGGGGGAACAAGTTCCCAAACTGTGAACGCCAACGATATGTTGGGTAACACTATTGTTCCCAAAACCTGCTGGGAGACAAAGCCAGCTAGGGGGTATAGGAAAGGGGTTTGGGAGGTGGCGTAGGCTAGAGAGGCTACTATGGCAGATGCCTCAGTGTTGTTACTGCTTGATTCCATGTCCTGACTGACCTTGGTGCCTTATGTGGAAATCATGCACACCGGGGCCCCTGTGGCATCAGGCGATGCCTCAGGGATAATGGGAGGATCTCTTAAGAATGACCCTAGGACGGACGACGATTTGAGTTGGCCAGGGCCATACTCCTGGTACCGTGAAAGACCATCTGTGGCTGTATCTACATAGGGTAGAATTACATCTGTGTTGGTTAGGTGACGCTTCTCGCTGTGTGTTAGCTGGTCCATAGTAATGATGCGATCCTCGTGGGGGAACATCATAATGCGGAAGATGAAGGAGGCTATGGCAGACATGTCCTAAATTTAACTCCACCCGAGTAGTATGTTGTAGTCTAGGTGAGCATCCAAGACTTCAACGTCTATGTGGATTGTCTTTTCAGCTAAACAGACCAGGACATTTTGGTAGAGGCTGACAAGGGTCGAGGGATGACCATCGTAGGGTCAAAGCGTTATGACCGAGGGTTTTAGTTTGGGAGAACCAATTTCCGCCAATTTTTTTTTGACATGATGCATGTCAATTCACCCTCGTCAATGACACATCGATGAATAGTGATATTCTGGACCAATACTAGTATTTGAAAGGAGACCATGCACTAGTATATTTGGTCAAATTTCTGACACTTTAGTTCCAAAACTTTTGACCAAATGTCAGAAATTTCCCCAATTTTTATCAGTTTTTCAAATCCCACCCACAACTTTCGCTATACCAACGTTTGGAGACAAGTTTTAGTATTGCGACAATTAGAGGTAAGTGTCGGTCTTGTGATGTTTGGAGAAAAGCATCGAAATTGTGATGGATTGGAGAAAAGTGTTGGTCTTGTGACACTTAGAGCTAAGTGTCACTATTGTGATGTTCGAAACAAAGCATCTATATTGCGACGGTTGGGGGAAAATCGTCAGTATTGCGATGTTACAAAGATAACTATCGGTATTGCGATAGTTAGAACAAGTGTCGGTATTGCGACAGTTGTATCAAGTGTCGGTATTGCGACGTTTAGGAGGCAAGTGTTGTTAGTGTTTAGGAACAATCTTAGGGTTTACGGTTTGGGAGTTATATTTTAGGATTTAGGAATGATGTGTCGGGTCATGTGATCATTTTTATGGTTTAGGAACAATGTTTTGAGTCATGTGATCGCGTCGTATGAGGGAACCCATTAAGGAAACGTGTTCGGATGGGTCGATTTGGGTTTGGTAGGGTCGTGTCGTGTGAGGCTGCCCAAGGAAACATGTTCGTATGGGTCGGGTCAAGTCATGTACTAATGGCGCTCAACGAAACGTGTTCGAGCGGGTCGGGTTGGGTCTGGTCGGGTCTTGTCATGTGAGGCCGCCCAAGGAAACAAATTCATTTAATGGGTTGGCTCGAGTAGTGTGATGGTGCCCAATTAGCTGGAAACGAGTTTGGTTTAGGTTAGGTCAGTTCATGCCGTATTTTAAGGGAGCCCAAGGAAACATGCGGTTTAGGCGGGTCGGGTTGGGTCAGGTCGGGTCAGGTCATGCCATGTGAGGTCGCCCAAGGAAACGCGTTCAGGTGTGTCGAGTTGGGTCTGGTCAGGTCGTGTCATGTGAGGCCACCCAAGTAAACACGTTCGTATGGGTCGGGTCATGTTGGGTCTGGTCGAGTTGTGTTGTGTGAGGCCGCCCAAGGAAACACATTCGTACTAGTCGGGTTGAGTCGTGTGATGGTGCTCAAGGAAATGCGTTCGGGCAGGTCGGGTTTGTTAGGTAAACTTGACTCGGGATAGAGTCAATGTTGAATAGGGTAAATAGTAGTGGTTTTGGGGCACATGGTATTGTGCACCCATGGTTTTCAGCCCATGGTTTTGGTATCTTTGGACCTGGTTGTTTCTCATCTTCATTTTCATCCTTGAAGACCAATTGAAACTGAGCATAATCTCAGTTTCTCCCTGGTTACAAATTTTGTTAGCATATCTGCAGGATTTTGGCT
Source organism: Pinus albicaulis (assembly GCA_034641835.2). Lineage (NCBI taxonomy): Eukaryota > Viridiplantae > Streptophyta > Pinopsida > Pinales > Pinaceae > Pinus > Pinus albicaulis. The sequence goes on along the minus strand of CM076572.1, from coordinate 1,442,568,269 downwards.
AGTGTGTATCTTTTCCAGCTTCAACTATCCATCTTCCAATACTGACCATATGAAATGGTACTTGGGCTGTATGTGTTTAGTCCTGGAATGAAATGCTGAGTTCTTTTCAAGATGAATGGCACTTTGGCTATCACTGTATAACGTGCCCATATCATGCTTCTTACCCAATTCATTCATAAACCTTTGAAACCAAATCATTTCTTTACTATCCTCTATAGTAGCAACATACTCTACTTCTGTTGTTGAAAGTGCAACAACACTTTGGATTTTTGAAACCCAAATGACAATTGTTCCACCTATAGTAAATACATATCCTATAGTGCTTCTCTTGTTATCTTTTTCACTTGCCATATCTGCATCAACATATCCCTGTAGAGAAATTTTTGAACCACCAAAGCATAATTCTTGATTTTTGGTACCTCTCAAATATCTGAGAATTCATTTCACTACCATCCAATTTTCTTTTCCTGGATTGTTCATGTACCTGCTTACAAATACCACTGCATGTGCAATATCAAGCCCTGTGCAGACCATTGCATACATTAAGCTTTCAACTACTGATGCATATGGAACTTTAGACATATAATCCATTTCTTCGTGGGTCTTGGGGCACATCTCCTTACTAAGTTTGAAATGGCTAGCAAAAGGTGTACTAACTGGTTTTTCATTCTACATATTAAATATTTTCAACACCTTTTGTATGTATTCATTCTGAGACAGTGTTAATTTGTGATTTTTCCTGTCTCTAGTTAATCTCATACCAAGGATTTGTTTTGCAACTTCCAAATCCTTCATTGCAAATGAATTTGCCAATTTTCTTTTGAGCACATTTATTTCTTGCATGTTAGACCCTGAAACAAGCATGTCATCTACATACAATAACAATATAATATAGCTGCCATCATTTTTCCTTTTTAGATAAACACAATGATCAGAGTAACATCTAGTATAACCTTGTTCAGACATAAACCTGTCAAATTTTAGATACCACTACCTTGGAGCCTGTTTTAAGCCATATAAGCTCTTCTTTAACCTGCACACTAATTTTTCCTTCCCTTTGACCTCATATCCTTCTGGTTGTTGCATATAGATCTCTTCCTCCAAATCGCCATGGAGAAATGTTGTCTTTACATCTAACTATTCAAGATGTAAATCTTCTGCTGCTACAAGACTTAAAATAGTTCTGATTGAAGTCATCTTAACAACAGGAGAAAATATTTCATCAAAATCGATACCTTTCTTCTGTGCAAACCCCTTCACCACAAGTCTAGCTTTGTACCTCTGTTTTCCTCCATCTTCTTTCTTCAACCTGTAAACCCATTTATTCTACAATCTAGTTTTACCTGCAGGAAACCTGACTAAGTCCCAAGTCTGGTTATGCATTAAGGAGTCCATCTCTTCTTCCATGGCTCGCTCCCACTTCTTCCTGCTTTCAACCTGCATTGCTTCTTCATAACATTTGGGTTCACTAGAATCAGTCAACAATAAATAATATAATGATGGAGAGTATCGTTCAGGGGGTCTACTTATCTTGGTAGATCTTCTAACACCACTTTCAGGTGTTTGAGGTTCCTGTTGTTGTTGTGGTGGTTGCTGTTGTTGTTGATTATTATTATTTTCAGGCACCTTTAATTTTTATATGATCTCATCAATAACTGTGTATTATTTGTTTTCATTTTCCTGTTTCTTTTCCTGCAACTGATTCTTATACAAGACCTTTTCATTGAATATTACATCTCTGCTCCTAATGATTTTGTGATTTTCATAATCATATAAGCGATAACCAAAATCATTAACACCATATCCAATAAAGGTACATTTCTTTGATTTTGCCTCAGATTTGTTCTGTTTTCTTTATTATTATGGACAAAGGCCTAACAACCAAAAGGCTTTAAAAAAGAGTAGTTTACATTTTTACCTTTCCATGCTTCCTTTGGAATACCACCATCCAAGGAACTTGAAGGCCCTTTGTTTATTATATAAACAACAGTATCTATAGAATCTGCCCAAAACTGTAAAGGCAATCCTGCATGCAATCTCATGCACCTTGCATGCTCCATGATTGTTCTGTTCATTATTTCTGACACACCATTTTCTTGTGGTGTTCTTAGAACTGTATTCTCTCTGCGAATTCCATGCTCTGAACAGTACCTATCAAACTCTTTGCTGCAATATTAACCTGCATTGTCTGATCGGAGACACTTCAACTTCTTTCCTATCTCAATCTCAACCAAAGCTTTCCATTTCTTGAAAATATCAAATACATCAGATTTATTCTGAATACAATAAATCCATGTTTTTCTAGTTGCATCATCAATACAAGTAACATAATAACGAGAGCCACCAAGAGATGATACCTGAGCAGGTCCCCATACATCTGTATGCACAAGCTCTAATTTTTTGCTCTTCTTTTCTTGACCAACTCTTAAAAATCTGACTCTCTTCTGTTTTCCATAAATGCAGTCCTCACAGAAATCCAAATCAACATTCTTCAAACCCAGCAACAAATTTCTTGAGTGAAGAATCTTCATCCCCTTCTCACTCATGTATCCGAGCCTATGATGCCATAATGCTGCATCTGCTCCTTTGGAATTTAAAGCATTAATACAGTTAGAAATACCATTGCATAAATACAATGTACCAACCTTTTCACCTTTTGCTATTACTAGGGCTCCTTTGGTGACCTTCCAAGTTTTATCTGTGAAAGTTGTCACGCAACCTTCACTGCTTAACTGCCTTGTTGAAATCAAATTTTTCTTCAGATCTAGAACATGCCTTACCTCCTTTAATAACCATTGGTTTCCATTTTGTTGTTTTACAATAACTTTACCGATTCCAACAATTTTACAGGGTTTATCATCACCCAAACGGACTTTTCCAAAATCTCCTTGAACATAGTCATGAAAATATTTCTTATCAGGTGTGGCATGGAATGAGGACCCTGAATCTACAACCCAAGAATCAATAACATTTTTGAAAGAAAGAATCAGAGCATCTTGTAACACAACACCTGTCACATTTTCTTCATGATTGTTTTCTTGTTGTGCATCTCCTTCTTTTCCCTTCCGAGATCTATAATATTTCTTTAGGTGTCCTTTCTTTCCGCATTTCCAGCACACTATCCCCAATTTGGACTTGGATCTACCTTTCCTCGATTTACGGCGATATCCTGAGCTCTTTCCTCTTTCCATTCTTCTTCCCCTAGACTCTTCACTCAAAGCATTACCCGATGTCACACCGGAGCTTTTCCATCGCATTTCATCACTAAGGATATCACCGACAACATCATCAAACTTTAAAGTACTAGATCCAGAGACAGAGTTACTAATGGCCATAACGAAACCATTCCAGCTTTCTGGAAATGTGCATAGAAATAAAAGAGCCCTAACTTCATCATCAAAGTTTACCCCTACAGAAATTAACTAACTGGTAACTGTATTAAAATCATTTAAATGGTCCGCAACAGATCCACCTTTCGACATCTTCATATTAAATAAACGTTTCATGAGAAATACCTTGTTTGAGGCCAAGGGTTTTTCATATACTTTCGCCAACGCCTTAATCAAACCCTCTGCTGTTGTTTCCTTCAAAATATTGAAGGCTACCAATGCCACGAGGCACAACCGTATCGTTCCAAGTGCCTTTCTATCGAGAATATCCCATTCTGCATCTGTCATAGTCCTCAAATTCTTTGTTTTTCTGCTCAATGGTAGGTATAGATCTTTCTGATATAGATAATCTTCCATCTACATCTTCCGCAGTGGGAAGTTTTTGCCGTTAAATTTCTCAACCCTAAACTTACCATCTTCTGCCATTGCTCCCACTCGAACCAGGATCCCTTCTTTCCTATGAGTTTATCAGCCAAATAGACCTTCGGCTCTGATACAAGTTGTTAGAAAATTAAATATTACAGAGCAATGCAACATAAAAAATATGCGGAAAACACAAGCACATAAAACCAGAGAGAAAGAGATATACGTGGTTCACCCAGTTTGGGCTACGTCCACCCTGAACAGCCAGTCCTTCCTTTCTATTATCCAGCAAAAATGAAGAGACACAACCTACAGTAGATCCACTGTAATATCCTCTGTTCTCTCTCATAGTCTCCCTATATGTTTCTTGCTCTGAGAATACACATCCCATACATATCCACAATACAATACCCTCACACATAGCGAGGGGTTTCCTTCTGGGGCAAAAAACCCTAAATTAAACATAACTTCTACTGTCAGATCATCTGCTTAATTAATGGCCCAAATTTACTAGAAATTACTATACTTTTACAAGGCAATTTCACATTTGTTCTTAGCTTCGGGGGCGCTGCCCCGGAAACCCCCCACCAGGGTGGGAGGGGCTCCATAAAGTCGCAGCCACCCCCCTAAATCCCCTAGGCAGCGTTTAGTTACGGGTGGCATTGCCGCCCCATTAAAGTATAGGGGTCCAACACTGTGATACAAAATAAACAAGATAATCAAGCTCCACACCTAACAGGGTTGGGTCTGGTCGGGTCTTGTCGACATGTGAGGCCACCCAAGGAAACACTTTCGTATGGGTAGGGTCGAGTCACTCTCAAGGAAACATGTTTAGGAGGGTCAGGTTGGGACTAGTTGGGTCTTGTCATGTGAGGCCGCCCAAGGAAACATGTTCATACGAGTCGGGTCGAGTCGTGTGATGGCGCTCAAGGAAACGAGTTTGGGTGGGTCGAGTTGGGTCAGGCCAGGTCTTATCATTTGAGACCACCTAAGGAAACACATTCATACGAGTCAGGTCGAGTCGTGTGATGGTGCCCAATTAGTTGGAAACGAGTTCGAGTTAGGTGATGTCAGTTTGTGTCGTATTGTAAGGGCGCCCAAGGAAACACGTTCGGGCGAGTCGGGTCGGGTCGGGTCGGGTCGTGTCGTGTGAGGCCGCCCAAGGAAATGCATTTGGGCGTGTCGAGTTGGGTCTGGTTGGGTCATGTCATGTGAGGCCACCCAAGGAAACACGTTTGTATGGGTCAGGTCGAGTTGGGTCTGGTCGAGTCATGTCATGTGAGGCCGCCCAAGGAAACACATTTGTACGGGTCGGGTCAAGTCATGTATTTATATTGCTCAAGGAAATGTGTTCGGGCGGGTCGGGTTGGGTCTGGTCATCGGGTCTTGTCGTGCGAGGCCGCCCAAGGAAACACATTCGTACGAGTCGGGTCGAGTCGTGTGATGGCGCCCAATTAGCTAGAAATGGGTTCGGGTTAGGTCAGGTCTGTTCGTGCCGTATTGTAAGGGTGCCCAAGGAAACACATTTGGGTAGGTCGGGTCAGGTCGGGTTGGGTCAGGTCGTGCCATGTGAGGCCGCCCAAGGAAACGTGTTCGGGCAGGTCAAGTTGGGTCTGGTCGGGTCGTGCCGTGTGAGGCCGCCCTAAGAAACGCGTTCGGGCAGGTCGAGTTGGGTCTAGTCGGGTCGTGTGGTGTAGGGTCGCCTAAGGAAAGAAGTTCGTACAAGTCAGGTTGAGTTGGGTCTAGTCGAGTCGTGTCGTGTGATGCCACCCAAGGGAACACGTTCATATGGTTCGGGCCGAGTCATGTACTGATGGCGCTTAAGAAACACGTTCGGGCGGGTTAGGTTGGGTCTTGTCCTGTGAGGCCGCCCAAGGAAACACATTCGTACGAGTCAGGTCGAGTTGCGTGATAGCACCCAATTAGCTGGAAACAAGTTTGGGTTATAAGGTGAGTTCGGTTCATGACATATTTTAAGGGCGCCCAAGGAAACACGCGGTTCGGGTGGGTCGGGTCGGGTGATCATGTCAGGTCAGGTTGTGCTGTGTGAGGATACCCAAGGAAACACATTTAGGCGTGTCGAGTTGGGTTTGGTCAGGTCGTGTCGTGTGAGGCCACCCAAGAAAACGCGTTCGTATAGGTCGCGTCGAGTTGGGTTTGGTCGAGTCGTGTCATTTGAGGCTACCCAAGGAAACACGTTCGTACGGGTTGGGTTGAGTCGTGTCATGGCGCTCAAGGAAACGCATTCAGGCGAGTCGGGTTCAGTCTGGTCGGGTCTTGTCGACATGTGAGGCCGCCCAAGGAAATAGATTTGTATGGGTCAGGTCAAGTTGTGTACTAATAACGCTCAAGGAAACACATTCGGATGGGTTGAGTTGGGTTTGGTCAGGTCTTGTTGTGCGAGTCCGCCCAAGGAAACACGTTCGTACGGGTCAGGTCGAGTCGTGCGATGGCTTTCAAGGAAACGCATTTGGGCGGGCCAGGTTGGGTCTGGTCGGGTCTTGTTGTGTGAGGCTGCCCAAGGAAACACATTTGTAGTACGGGTCGGGTCAAGTCGTGTGATGGCGCCCAATTAGTTGGAAATGAGTTCGAGTTAGGTCAGGTCGGTTCATGCCGTATTGTAAGGGCGCCCAAGGAAACACGTTCGGGCGGGTCGGGTCGGGTCGGGTCAGGTCAGGTTGTGCCATGTGAGGCTACCCTAGGAAACGCGTTCGAGTGTGTCGAGTTGGGTCTGGTTGTGTCGTGTCGTGTGAGGCCACCCAAGGAAACACATTCGTACGAGTTGGGTTGAGTTGGGTCTGGTCAAGTCGTGTCGTATGAAGCCGCCAAAGGAAACATGTTCGTACGGGTTGGGTCGAGTTGTGTACTAATGGCACTCAAGGAAACACATTCAGGCGAGTTGGGTTGGGTTTGGTTGGGTCTTGTCATGTGAGGCCACCCAAGGAAACACATTCGTACGGGTCGTGTGATGTCGCCCAAGGAAATGCGTTCGGGTCAGATCGGGTTGGGTCGTGTTGTACCATGAGGGCACCTAAGGAAACATGTTCGAGAGGGTCGGGTTAGGTTGGGTCATGTGAGGGCGCCCAAGGAACATGTCTGACCAGGTCGGGTTGTGACGGGAGGTGTCATGAGGGCACCAAGGGAAATTACGCGTTTGGGTGGGTTGAGTCGTGTCGTGTGAGGCCGCCCAAGGAAACACATTCGTACGGGTCGGGTCAAGTCATGTACTGATGGTGCTCAAGGAAACGCATTCGGGCGGGTCGGTTTGGGTCTGGTCGGGTCTTGTCATGTGAGGCCGCCCAAGGAAACATATTCATACGGGTTGGGTCGAGTTGTGTGATGGTGCCCAATTAGCTGGAAACAAGTTCGGGTTAGGTTAGGTCGGTTCATGCCATATTGTAAGGGTGCCCAAGGAAACACACGGTTTGATCGGGTTGGGTCAGGTCATTCAGGTCAAATTGTGTGAGGGAGGTCGTATAAAAAATGCTAATTTGTGACCGCCCATGTACCTTGTGTATGTCCATGCGACCCATTTGTCGTTTTCTCCCTCATGTCTTCGACGTTCATGTGGGTCCGGTCGAGTTGGGTCGTGTGATGTCCCCCAAGGAAATGCGTTCAGGTCGGGTCAGGTCGAGTCGTGTTGTACCGTGAGGGCGCCCAAGGAAACATGTTCGAGAGGGTTGAGTCAGGTTGGGTCATGTGAGGGCGCCCAAGGAACATGTCCGACCAGGTCAGGTTGTGTCATGAGGGTGCCCAAGGAAATTACGCGTTCGGGTGGGTTGGGTCAAGTCATGTGATGCCGCCTAGGGAAACGCGTTCAGGTCAGGTCAGTTCGGGTCATGCCATATTGTGAGGGCACCTAAGGAAACACATTCAGGCGGGTCAGGTTAGGTCGGGTCAGGTCTGGTCAGGTCATGTTGTGTCATGAGGCCACCCAAGAAAACACGTTCGGGCGGGTCAGGTCGGGTTGGGTTGGGTCGTGTGAGGGTGGTCATATCAAAAATGTTAAATTGTGACCGCCTTAAAATCCAATGCCTCCTCATAAAATCCTCTCCTCGTGTAATCGACCACCATTACAGACGTTTACACCACATTTGGTTTAGACATTTAGTAGGTATCTGGTAGGGTGCTCCTATCTCCCATCTCCATATAGAGTAATTTGGTCACATATTCTTTCTTCTATGATACTGGTTCCTCTCTCTTAAGTCCTATCTCTTGTCCTTCTGCTCTCTCCCTTTCTCTCCTTATACCTCCCTCTCTCTTCCCCAATCTCCCTCTCTCTCTCTCTCTCTCTACCATCCAATCCTCTCACTATATCCCTCCCTCTATCCTTCTTTCTGCCCCCCTTCCATCTTTGTGTCACTATCTCCCTCTCTTACCCTTCTCTACCTCTCTCACTCCTCTCCCTCTCTCTCTCTCTCCATTCCTTCTCTCTCCTCTCCTTTAGTTTATCTCCATCTCTCCCTTAATGTGACTCCCCTTGTCTTCCCACCTCTATCAATCTATGTCTTTGTTATTCCTTCTCGTATATATCTAGAGTTAATATATATCATGACATATTGGGAACTACAATTGGGTTAATTCAGCCTTTTTGGCAAGGTTAAAATGGTTAATATTTGATAGACAAAATGTAGATCAAATATTTCATCAAAAAGAGGGAACCATACCCTATCTTCCAGGCTCTGTCTATCAGTTGCTTGTCCTTTTCTTGCTCTCACATGAATATAGTCTTTCTTGACTAGTACAAAAGAAGGTTTCTTATTATCAACTATTTTTTTGAGACAACTTTTAGTTGTTTCAACACTACTACATTCTTCAAGCTTATCCTTTAAACCATCTTAGTCTTTTGTACTCTCTTCAACTTTGTAGTGCTTTCCATTCCTCGCAGTCACGTATGTTTCCTTGGTCTGTTAAGGGACAAGGTCGACAACATTAGGATGTTTTTGCAATAAACAAGGGTATTTCTAGGACACAGTCAGGTGGTCAAGAGTATAAGAGCCAAGTTTCTCATGAATGTGGGACACTCGAACTTAATATTTTCTGGAGTAGTCATGAGGTGCAGTCTGGTTATTAAGACTTCATTAGATGGCCATTCTCTAGGCTTAAATTGTGTGACAACACTGTGGTTGAGTTTGAAGCTGGATATTTAACATACATTTGGTTTGATTGCAATAAACATTTTCATCAATAAATGTAAAGCAATGGCTAACAAATACTATAAATTAATAAATAAAGAAGACATGGAAACAAGCAACAATACTTACAAAATTTTTACATTGAGACGCAAAGAATAAGCAACTATTGTGCACAAACAGAGACCAATGAAGCTATCATCTTAACCCCTAACCCCTTAAACACTAATTCCAAACCCCTAAGCCATTTAACCCCCTAAACCTATAAACCCCTAAACCATTTAACCCCTAAACCATAAATCTCTAAACCCTTAACCCTAACCCCTAAACCCTTAACCCCTAACCCATTTAACCCCCTAAACCCCTAGTAAACCCCTAACCCATTTAACCCCCTAAACCCTAAACCTATAAACCCTTAACCCCTAATCCCTTAAACCCTAAACCATTAAAACCTTAACCCTAAACCCTTAAACCCTAATTCCCGACCCCTAACCCAACCCCCTAAAACCTAACCCCATTATCCCCTAAAATCCTTAACTGCTAAATCCCCTAACCCCCTAAACCCCTAACCCATTTAACCCCCTAAACCCTAAACCTATAACCCCTTAGCCCCTAACCCATTAAACCCTAATTCCCAACCCCTAACCCATTTAACCCTCTAAACCTCTAAATGCCTGACCCATTTAACCCCCTAAACCCTAAACCTCTAACCCTTAATCCCTAACCCCTTAAACACTAATTCCCAACCCCCAACCTATTTAACCCCCTAAACCCCTAAAACCCTAACCCATTTAACCCCCTAAACCCTAGCCCCATTAACTCGTAACGACCCCTAACCCCTAAAATCCTTAGCTGATAAATCCACTAACCCCCTTAACCTCTAAAACCTGAACCCATTTACCCCCTAAACCCCAAACACCTAACCGCTAAACCCCTTAACCCCTAATTCCCAACCCCTAACCAATTAAACCCTGTATACCCGTAAACCCCTAACACATTTAACCCCCTAAACCCCTAACACATTTGAGGTTGGTCGTATAAAATTTTCTAAGTTGTGATCACATGGTGCCTTGTGCACGTTCGTGCTGCCCATTTCTTGTTTTCTCCCTTATGCCTTCGTTCAGTCGAACGCACCATGTCATTTAGTTTGAGGGCGCTCGCCCAAACATATTCGGGTCGGGTCATTTCGGTTGAGTGCGCGTGCCCAAACACATTCAGGTCAGGCCCCCTAAGCCCCAAATCCCTAATCCCTTTACTACTAACTCATTATTCGACCCCTAACCCCTAAATGTACCTAAATCCCCAAACCCCTAACCCCCAATCCCCTAAGCCCTCCAAATTCGAATTAGCTTTGAAGAAGTAATTTTTTTCTTACTTCTATCTAATTCACTATATACTCGGATCATGAATGTGAGAAGGCTATTTGCAGATTATATTATTATTGTATCAACAGTGTAATTATTTCTATGTAGTTATATCTTTCTAGTCAAAAACCTCATCTTCAGAAATAATTTCTTGTCATTTTCAAAATTGACTGCTTCATTGAGCACAACATGTAGCTTATATAATACTTTATTGAAGCTAAGAGCTCCATCTTTGGGGCAAGCTGCTTTTCGGGTGCTAACTCCACTATGTGTGGGGTTAATTAGCCCTATGCCTACTATGTTTACTGTTTGCATATCAGATTGTGTGGGGGTAGATAACTCGTAGCCATATCACATAGGCCCCATTTACTTACGAAGGTTCCCCAAACTCTGCCCCCAATTTGGTTGATATTGCTCAGCTTGAAAATTTTGAATTTTCATTGATGATTGATTTTCCTCTCGCTCAAATGCAAAAGGAAGATGAATTTCATATTTTCCTCCATAATTTCCACTTTCGAAATCTATTGTAGTTATTCATATATGCTCATCTAGAATGACCACAAGTTGTACCTTTTTTTGCAATGGATTCTTGATGTTGATCTCGACGAGATTTCTCCTCCTCAAAAAACATATCCTGGTTGTAAGCATGGTTGTGGTATGTTGATGTTTGGATGAAAACTACAACTTGTAGCCCTTGATCTGCTAGGGGCCGGTTACCTTGATATTAACGGTGGTGTATTCATACTCCTTCTAGATAACCAATAAAGGGTCAAGGAAATTGACCAATATGTTGTCAAGTTTTATCTTATCCATCTCTGGGGTAAGCTTCTTTTTAGCTAACTCCACTACTTTTGATCTCAATTTTGCCAATTTCTTCCTTCTCTCATATGATACCTGAGCCTTTGCCTTTCTCTTCCCTTCTAATTCCATAATAGTGTCATAGTGATGCCAACCAACTTCTTTTGAAAGTCTTCCTAGTAGGCAATACTTTTGACCTGTAACCTAAATCCCCTAACCCCTAACCCCCAATCCCTAAACCCTTAACCACTAAATCATTATGATCTCCCTAACCCCAATCCCTTATCCCTTAACCACTACTAAATCATTACTCCCCTAACCCATAAATGTACCTATATCCCATAACCCCTAAGCCCCCTATCCCTAACCCCTTAACCTGCACTAACTCATTATTCTAGTCCTAACCCCTAACTACTAAACCCTAAACCTCTAACCCCTAATCTCCTATTCATCGAACCCCTAAGCCCCTAAAAAATATGCCATGAAAACCCTCCAAAAAATTCTTAAATTATGGGAATTCCTATTCAATATGCGTGAAGCTAGTCATGGAATGTGACAAGTCATCCAAGATACATCCAAATATTTGATTTGTGCCTTGGGGAATGTGAAATAAGGAGTAAGATACAATCACTGGTGAGAAAATTATTGGTTCAAAACTGTGGGAAAAATTATATTCAAGCTAAGGGATGGTGTGGCCTAGGTTGGATGCGATCCCTAGGTGATTTTGACAGCTTAAAATTCCTTGGTTCATGGCTACTCAAATCACATGTTAGGCATGCAACTCATCTCAAAACTCACATTACCTAACAAAATAAAAGTAATGGATTAATGTACAACTTATTTATTTCCTGGGCATGTGTCTAGGTATGTTGACATAAATTATTTACTTATTCATTAGGAATAACATATAATGGTTCAATATATGGAACATTAGAATTTTAAATATGAATATTTGTATTTTCAAAAGATTGCATAGGATTAGAATATGGACTAAAAAATTTATGTAAAATATCATTATGTATATTATTATTATCATTCATACAATACAACCCTCCTAGAGCCAAAATCGTTGACATGGTTGAATGACCATAGGAAATGAGTGGATGTTCTCCCCAATGAAAGTTTCGATTTTATGTATGGAAACATACAAATAACCTACATACTTTAGAAAATAAATTTCTACTTCCTTAGCTTTTCATTTTTGTGTACAATTTAGAATTGATTAGATATAATCTGATAAATAAAATACAATGGAGAAAATTAAAACCCCTTAGCATTCTTCTTCATAAGGGTGTTTTATTTGAACATTGTTCCTAATCGAAAAACTAGGATATGATTTTTTTCTTAAAGGTCTAATTTAAAAAGTAGATTGATTTTAGAATTAGGACTATGTGAAACCAAATTATAGATTTTATACCTATTCAAATTTTATTTCCCACTCCGCTTGTTCCACCTATTCAAATTTTCTTAATCGACCTATTCAATTTTTTTTTCTACTCCGCTTGTTCGAACATTATGCCTTCTTTCCCATGATTCCATTCTTCCCTCTTATTCTTTCTTTTTTCCAGATTCTTGCAGAAGCATGGACACTCTGAAACCCTAAAGCGACCACAATCTATTAACTGCTCGAAAGCCATAGTAGCTGGTGGAGATATTTCGAGTTTTGCCGATGTTCAGAAATATGTGGGAGATCGGAAGAGAAATTGATTGTGGAAGAATGCTCTCTTCTTCTGGAAGAATAAAATTTGTATTTACCTTGTTTTACCCCATTCAAATTCACTATTTTTTCTTCTATGCTATCTTGGTTATGAGATATAGATGGTTGTAGATCTAAATTTCTACACTCTATCTTTTGTGGGTCTATTCAAATTATTGGGATATGGATTCTTCTCCTTTGAACTAACCAAATAAACTCTGAGGCTGTAGGTGAATTGAGGGCAAATTGTAGAATATAACGAGGAAAATAACACAACAAAAGGGTTTTAAATTATTGTGGCACTACAATGGCCAGTGCAGTAGCATGACAATGTGGTTCAACCCTAATAAGCAGGAGAGGGGGATTTCTCTTGTCTTCTTCAAGCTCCACCTATATCAATGGAGGCATGAAAATTGAGTTGCGGGTCCCTCTACTAATGCAGGGTTCTACTATGACCAGAGTAACCCAGCTAATTCTAGCCATGGCGCCCAAAAAGAAGGTACTCCTGTTATCCTCCAAAGTTGGCTTAGATTGGCTTAGATTTATATATCTAGTGTCATTTTGTGCATATGGTGTAATAGTGCGCCCCCTCTCTCTCTCTTTTCTAATGGAAATTTCATGGAGAAACATCCAGGTTCTTCCCTGCATTTCACAGATGGTACTTAGTGTAAATCTATTGTCGTTGATTTTCGTGCCTATCCCTGTTAGGTCATCTATTTAGTCACTTACCAGAGGCAGCAAGCCAAAGGCATTGACCCTGAGACCTCATACATAAAACTCAAATCACCACTCAAACTACTTAAGCTATCCCATTTGAACATTTCATCTGACCAATAAGAACTTAAGAAAGCTCGTTGAGTTTCTAAATGTTTGGAACCATCTCATCTGATCCTTAAGCACTTAAGTAAGAGTTATATTGCTTATACCTTGCCAATCTTAACCAACCAATGAAGGGCAAGCTTATCAAAATTAGGATTGGAGGGGAAGGATAAAAACTCTTCCTCTTAACCACCCAGGGTGGACCCATTAATTTAAATCTCTATATAATGCAATGATAAAACCTTATGCTCAATGGGTGTTCGTAGTTGAGGCTTGTGTTTATGTTGTTTGGCGGGTTATGTGTCTGTATGTCTACACACAATTAATTTATACAAATAATCCAAAAAGCTTGGTATAACTCTAGGGTCAATATAATAAAATTTTCATTTGATTATATTTGTGGTTGTAAACTCCTAATGGCATGTATGTTTTGAAAACAAGCTCTACTGAATTTTCTTAAGAATCAGATGTAGGCCCAAATTTCTATAAATCCAGATGCATTTTTTTTCAAATTTTCACTATACATTACCAATAGAACCCAGCATCAGGCTCTATTGGAATTTTCCTGATAAAGGTGAGCGCCTCTTTCATGTGCCCAAATTGACCAAGAATATCAAATGTGCAAGAACAGTGTTCAAGGGTACTAACACCTGCAACATAACCAAAACTAGAATCCAGTCGAGGGGGAAAGAAGAAACATTTTTCAAAATAAAATGTTTCTATTGTCATGAATTCAAGCACTATGCCATGATGTGTCCACACAAGAAGGAAAAAAATAAGACTTTAGTAGGAGAAGAAGGTGACATCTTGGCCTCATATTTTGAGCTTGACTTTACCCTCATTGCATGCATGACCAATATAGTGATGGGGACCATGTGGTACTTGGATTTAGGTTCCTCATTCCACATGATGATGAATAATTAATTTTTTAGTGACCTAGAGGAGAAATAATTTCACATTCACATTGATGTGGGGGATTATGGAAGGTACAACATGAACGGGATTGGTACAATCACCTTTCAGAGGGAGTCAGGCTCCCCCATCAGGCTCAAGGATGTCATGTTCATGACTGGCCTAAAGAAATTTTTTGTCTTTGTTGCAGTTTTGGAAGACCATGGATATGATGTGATATTCAACATAGGAAAGGATTTTCTAAGACACATATCCATGGGACATGTGAAACAAATCGAGGTTCATGTGAAGAACCTTCACAAGATAGATGTAGAGGATTGTGTTGCATTGGGAATAGAGGCAAAGAAGGTGCAGAGTCCCAATGTCAGTGAACTTTGGTATATAATATTTGTCCATTTGCATCATGGCACTATGAATTCCATACAACAGATAATCATAGGCCTCCCCAATGTAGCACTTGAACAACAAGATGTATGTAAAGGATGTAATTTTGGGAATTACACAAAATCCAATTTCCATGATTGAGACAAAAAAGAACATTCAATCCTAGAAAGTATCCACTTTGATGTATGTGGACCTTTCTCGACAGCCTCCATTGCCAGGCACAAATATTTTGTAATTTTTATTAATGACTTATCATGGAAGTGATGGATCTTCTTCATGCAGAAGGAGGATACATTCTCCAATTTCATTGAGTTCAAAGCACTGGTGGATAAATAAACATGAAAGAAGGTGAAGGCTCTCAGGAGAGTACGTGTTGAATGATTTTTAAATTTTTTGTGTAAAATAAGGAATTCGACAAGAGTTTACAACACCCCACATCCCATAGCAAAACATCGTAGTTGAGAGAAAGAATCGTAACATTGTGGGAGTATCAAGATCGATGATTCATGACCAAGGCCTACCTCTACACTTATGGATTGAAGCATGCAACACAACAGTTTATTTGTAGAAAAAAAAGCCTTAATGGATTTTGGGCATGATTACAATAGAGGAGGATTTTTGGGGGATGAATTAAGGTGTGTCACATTTCAGTATCTTTGGAACATCTCTCTATTTCCATGTCCAAAGATGCCAGAAAGAAGCTAGAGTCGACAACAAAATTAGGGGTATTTGTGGGTTACACAAAAACTCCTCAAAAATATTTGTGTACTTGCTATCCCTCAGAATGACATTGGTGCAAAGGGATGTGAAATTTGATGAAGATAAGGAGATGTGGTGCTCTCTTGAGAGGGAGCTTCAGATCCCACCAGAGGAGGAGCTTTTAGCTCCAAAGCAGGAAGCTAAAGAAGTTATGGAGCAACCACGAATTGAGGAGAAGAGAGTGGAGACCACCACTCAAGCAGAATCATCTAGAGAAGGCATGAAAAGTACCAGTGTAGCTGAGATACTTGTGTAGGATGCGATGGAGAATGTGGGTGCTCCTTCAAATCAACACAGACAAAGAAAGTCACCAAATCAGTACATTGGCTACATGGCTCTAATGAATGAGGTTGTAGAGGTTGAGATATCCTCATTTGAGGAAAAAATAGAGAAACCTCTATGGGTTGATGCAATGGTGTAAGAGTACTAATCGATTCTCAGAAAAAATGTTTGGGAAGTTGTCTCAAGACCATCAGATAAGCCAGTTGGTTTGAGATGGATATTCAAGGTAAATAAGAAAATATATGGAAGCATATAAAAATACAAGGCCAAATTTGTGGAAAATGGGTACTCTTAGGTTGAGTGGATTGAATATGAGGAGACATTTTCTCCTATAGAAAGTTACTCATACATTAGATCAATTGTTTCTTTGGCTGCACACATGGGGTGGAAGATCCACCAGATGGATGTGAAAGCAAAATTCCTCAATGGAGTTATTAAGGAGGAGGTGTATATCAAGAAACCAGAAGGCTTTGATACTTTTTATCGAGAGTATCATGTGTGCAGACTCAAGAAAGCACCCCATGCTTGGTACACCAAGGTCGATATCTATCTTACCAGTTTGGGGATCACCAAAATTGAAGCAAATGAAAAACTCTATGATATTTTGGTGTAAGGTAAATTAATGATTATTGTCTTATATGTTGATGATTTGATTCTAACTGGCGATGAGAAGCCGATCCAATATTGCAAGGAGGGCCTTGAAAGAGAGTTTGGAATAAAGGGTATGGGTCTCATGCACTAATTCCTTGTGTTAGTCATCAGTATTTTTACCTGTTTTTATGACTAGATTCCTTGGCTGGGTTTTCTAGAAGCTAATCTCAATCTGTCAATTTGTCATATAGAAAACACCTCAAACAAATTTTTGTCTTCCCACCCCTCCTTTCGGCCTATGATGAGAATAGTCTTCGGTTTCCCTACCTATCATAATTCCGCAAAGCCTCCCTGTCTATAGCTCTTATAAGTTTGTCTCTCCATCATCAAAATCCTTTTTTTTCCAGACAACCCACTGTCCAACATTTAACAAAGTGACTGCCCCTCAATCCCTGATCATCTTGTCATGTGATAATCCACTCATGCCTAAGAATCCATTCAAGAGCTGTGACAAAATCTGTAGGTCTAGGTGGTGGTGTTTTACGGAAAACTCCTTGTCAAGACTGTTTTAATCCAAAACCTTGTTTGTCATCATCATGTCAGCCATCATTCTCTTCTCACCCAACAAACAAAACCCTGGTCTACCCTTAGGTCACACACCACTAAATCTTGCTTTGTCTTTTTTAAGCAGAGCTAACAAGTGTTCAAATCAAGAAGGAGAAAGAGTTTCCCTGAAGAAATATGATCAAGTGAACTTTCAAGCATTATCTTCATGTTATATCAGCAAAGGTTTTTAGTGATCAAAGTAATTTCATCAATACATCTCTGCAGGGGTGCCAAAAGATCAATGACAAAAATCATTTTGGGGCAAGGGAACATTTCAAGGAACATATCCAAGTAAAAATAACAGTTGACTATTATAAAGACTAAGGGAAATAAAAATTTTAGAGAGAAGAAGACATACAGGATTCATCCCTATAAGCCAAAACATCAAGAATGTCAAAAAACCTCCATCGGGACAAAAAAGGAGTACAAAAGTTAGAAAAATACTACCTCCAGTGCTTTAGGTCAATTACAATGGAATTTGTTCCCAAAAGTATGGGCCAGCTCTCAAAATCAGTCTCATAAAACCAAGAGTGATAGTCTTTTGGCAAAAGGCCTGTAGCAGACTAGGCATCAGAATGAAAGGTGTAAAAGAAACAACTGCCTTTTTATCCTACTTTAGCCTAGCTTCTAAAAACATTCAAGGACAAATTCATCATCAAAAGAGCTAAAATCCAATACTAAGAAGATTTTATTTCCAAGATAGGCATAGTAAACATTTATCAGTTGGAAATGCATTACATGCTCTTGGTTTTCACAGTGATTTTGCAAGAATTCATGTCTTAAAAGCAGAATAGGTACAGGGCGCAGAATTTGGTTTTCAAAAAGAGCCTCCTTCATGATAAGTAGAGGGCCCACTTACCACAGTTGCATAAGACCTCCTTCATAACAAAGAAGAGGGTCAAATCATCAAGTGTTAACTATGTCTTTAAGAAAAATCATTAGGGAAAATGCCGAGCTGAAGAGATCTTGTTATGAAGACACCGTGCAAAAAAGGAGAAATCAGTTAGTAAACAGGCACAATTTATTTTGAAGGTTTTCAAAAGTGATAAGAAAAGATCACATAGATACCCCTAAATGGTGTATTTAAAAAGCAACAGAGAAAACAAGCAGTCTTGTGCTTAGTACCTCCATCAGATGACAATTACAAGGGTAAAATGTTGAGGAGAAACTTCTTCAATTTATAAAAAAGTTGGGCAAGGTTCTGTTTAAAGGGAAATTTTTCAAATGATAAAGAAGAGAAGTTACACAGCTAGTTTGTTTAAAAAAATTTCTCATTTACAAAACAAAGACAGGTCCTTAAAAAAGCTATAAGAGGTTGAAGCCTAAGGTATACATAGAGCGCCCAGATGGCATTTCTAAAAGGCCTCTTTCATGTCAAACGGAGGTTTCAAAGACAAGATGTTTCAAAAGGACAAAGTCATTTTGTTTCAATACAAAGGCAAAGGCAAAAAATGAGAAATAACCAAAAGGAGGGAAAAATCATTCAAATTATTTTAAAAGGAACTATAAAAGCTCTCAAAATAGAAGCTCACTTCCATTGTGCAAACGGACAGAAGAAGATCGTTTCTCTCAAACCCTGGGCAAGCAGTTGGTAACAATTTTCGACGCAACGCGCCTTTAGCATCGTGCGACATGCTGGCAGCATCTCTCCAAAGCATTTTACACACAATGCGACATGCCTGTAGCGCTGTGCGGCGTGCCTGTGTGTGTCGAATAACTGGCCCTGCCCGGCGTTTAGAAGGCGCCCAGCGCCCGACCTGACAACACCACAGTGACGTGCAAGTGCTACGCGCCTATGCACAGGAGCATATCACCGCTCAAAATACCTCCAATTCACCACAAATCATATTTTTGCCACTGTAAAGTTTTCTCCAAAAGCAACCAATACGTTTTTAAGAGGTATTCCTTGTTTTCCTCGCCTAAGTTTTTTATTTTGAGAGGTGTTAAGAATCAATTTTGTTAAGAAAAAGACATAGTCCAATGAAGGGAAAAATACAGTTTATTCTTAAAACCACCATGTTTACTAAGAGACAACAATATAATGATTGAGGAGAAAGGGCTTATTGTCTGGTTGCAAAAGGCCTATTTGTTGAGTAAGAAGCAAAACCTAGTTTTTGAGAAAGGGATTATTATCAGTTGAAAGGCCTATTTTGATTAAGAAGCCAAACATAGTTTTAAAAGAGAAAAGCAGTGCTTAAAGAAGAGCTCTATTTTTGTTCATTTGAAAGACCTGTTTTGATAAGAGAGTGAAGGAAAGCCTAAAAAAAACTATGCCTCCAAAGAAGGTCAGCAAGGGTGGTTTTCAAAAAAGGTTTGAGCCTATTACAACTCAAGAAATAAATGACTCCCCTTTGGTTCTTTTCAACTTCCATGAGGTAGGCTACCTTGATTTTTGCCAAAAATTCCAGGAGGTCACCAATTACCCTCCCTTAACATAACTGTTCACCCTGAGGCTGCAAGGAAAACATGTCCACCTAGCAGGCCTTGATTTTTTTCTTACTCCTATGTCAGTGTCAAGGGCCACCAAGATTCCCTATCTCGGTGAGAAATGGTTCAAACAAGCCTACTTGGACCTAGAACACTACAAGCCCTTCCTAAAACTAGACCATCAGGATACTTGCGAAGCTATATTTCATTTTTCTCACTTATTGAGCAGATATGCCCCCCTCATGAGAGTTATCATGAAGTATTTCACATGTGAAGGGAGATATTCCTGAATTTATTCCTATCACATCAGGCTCCTCATGCATTTCACAAGAACTCAGTTGCTAAATCTCCCTCTCTTCCTCTGCAAAAGCATAGACAAGATGTCCTCCCTTGTCCAAAAGAGACCTCCTTCTCAACAAAAAGCTAGTCTTTTCCACCATTCTCTCATCAAAATCATCATCCTTCGCCAACTTGAAAAGAAAGGAGTTTTTTGGGAGACTTTCATTTCTCATCCAAATTTTGCTACTGCCTCTTCATCTCATGGCCCATCTCATATGTCCTCCTCACCCTCCACTCATTACGTCTCTCCTTAATCGAGTCAAACTACTCATCAAAAGCAAGAATCTCCTATGATTGATAGTGAAAAAGAGCAGTCCTATGAAAGCAAGCATGAAGTTAGTGATGATGAGGAACATAGGGACACTAAGCAAAGTAGTGAGCATGAACCAAGTGACAAACCATAGAACATCGACCATGAGTATACTACTGATGGTGAAGAAAGCTCAAAGAAGGATAAGGAAGTCAATGGCACTCAACAAAGTAGTGAGGGTGAAGGACAAAGCAACCCTAAGCAAAATAGTGAAAATGAACATGGGGACAGTCCACCCACAGCTAGTAAGGATGAAAAACAAACTGAGGAGCAACAGGATAGTGATGATGAAGAGCAAAGGGAAGATGTTCAAAGTAGTGATGAGGAACACCACAGTCCTCAACAAAGTCATGAAAGCAATCAAAGGGACAGTGAAAAAAGCGCCTCCCAGCAAAGTAGTGAGCATGGTGGCAACCCACACACAGAGTCTAAGGAAAACATTAAAGATGATGGCAGCATGAAAAATGACAAAGAATACAGTCACAATGAAGGCAACCCTCAAAAAATTCAAAACAGTGATAAAGGTGAAGATGGCAGCCCTAAACAAACTCAAAATAGTGAACAGGGCAGCAAAGCAAGTGATGATGAAGGCAGTAGTGTAAAATATCAAGTTGAACAAGCGCTAGTGATAAAACCTCCTCTCTCTTCTCCTCAACACAGCCAAGAGCATGTGCTAGTTGCCTCTCCTAGGCAAGGGGCCATGACTCTTCCTCTAAAAGTGATGAAGCCTAAAACCACCAAATATGCAGAGAAGAAAAATCACTCCAGTAGTGACTAGCAATGTCATTAGGGCACTAAGGAGTAGAGGAAAACTGCCTAAGAAGAGTATTGTTGAATTTACAAAGAGAAAAAGAGCAAAGAATTCTATCCAAAGCAAGGGCAAAGAACAAGTTGAACAGTAGGAGAGTAGTCATGAAAAAGAAAGGGATTTTGACATCATACAAATAGACAGTGATGCTGGAGATGATGAAGCTAGAATTATTGAGTCACTTTTTCAAAACAGAGAAGCTCAAATACATGACTTGGAAACTGATCTAGAAAGGTCAAAGGACCTCATACATTTTCTACAAATGAAAAATAAAAAAATAAGTGGGCAAATGGCAATTTATGAGGCCTAAGCATTCAAATACCAAAGGGAAGCATACAAAGCACAAGTCAAGCTTGAAGAGTATATGGGAAAATTTGATGATATTGAGGAAGAAGAGCAGCTAGTAACAAAAAGGCCTAAGACTATGGGTCTTAGGAAAGCTTTGGAGAAACAAAAGGAAGAAGAAGCAGTCGTTGTTCGATCTTATCCTCTCACACAATTGCTTGCCTAAGAGATAGAAAATGATAAAGAATCATGGCTTGAAAGAGTGAACAAGAATTTGGAGGATAAATTATACAAAGAAAACAAATACTTGGGTCTACAAAGGAAGATGACCAGGCACTACAAGAAATTGAATCAATTTGCCTAAAGAAAACTCAAACATGCTCAAGAAAGGCTCAAAACTACCTGAAGGAGGTGCCCGATGGAAAAAGTGGAAAAAGACATATCTAGGCTTGAAATCTTGGCTTCAGCTTCCTTGGATGCTTATAAGAACCCATAAGGGGTTTTCTCATCAAAATTGAGCAAATTTTGACATGATCTTACTTTTTGTGTTTTTTGGCCCTAATTGCACATTTTTATAGGTGCTGCCATGATTGCTAGGAGAATCCTCAGTTCATTAAAGTAATTTTTTTGGATGTATTAAATTTGGGGGAAGCTTATCACAAATTTTCAGATAAAAATGAGGTGTTTTGGTCCCCCAAAGAGGCAAAAATCAGTCAAAATTCACCTTTTTGCCTCACATATCAATAGATGAGACCCTCCTGGGTTTTTTCACTCAGTCCACATTTTTATAGACTTCCAGGGATCCGTTTTGGAAAAATCAAGTAGTTACATAAACTAGACATCTAGGGATTTCCAACGAGCTATCACGAGCCTCATTTTGACATCGGGAAGTCCCTCAAAAGTCATCTGCAAAACAGGCTTCTTTCTGCTACTACGCTATTGTAGCATTTTGGCTAAAAAAGTAGTTTTCTGAATATGACCATCGAAATGTGCGTTTAGCTATTTTTAACTCCATGTTAGAGATTAAAAGTAAATTTTCTTTCTATTATTAGCTTAAATAGATATTTTTGAAGATATTTTGTGCCTTGGGCTTTGCAAAGCCTCAAGGACAAAATCAGATATTTGTATTAGGCCAATGGCCTTCTAGATGCTCTAGGAGGGTTTCTTTCTCTTTGGCCTATATAATCCAAGAGGATTCGTTGTAACCAAAGATTGAAATTGATGTTATAGAGAAATACATAACATTACAAGCTTTGAAGAAATACTTTGTCTTATGAAGTGGATGATCTCTTGCTTGACTTGGATGGTGGAGGAGGATTGTTTGTAGGATTCCATGGCTTGGTGAATGGTATTGTGTTCCTTATCTGTTATGTTTCCTTAGTTTATCATACATTTTTTCATGCTTCTTGCTTACTGTAGGTCAGTAAATAATAGATTTGAGATATGCTCATGGAGGCACCTCAAGTTTCCTGATTCATTGCAGTTTCTATGTTTTCATCTTTCTTGGTTATGTCAAAGAATTCTTAATTGCTCTTTGGTACCCTAAGAATTTGTTATCAGTTTCATTAATGGTTATTATGTATGTTTTCTAGTATGATTCATGGTACGCCCTTCTTACTCATAGCTAATCAAAACTCCATCTCTGAAATCTCTCTCTGAAGTATTGATTGTCTTAGTTAAGTCAAAGAGGTCTTGTTTCGATCTTTCCCTTTGCCCATGCTTTGCAGTCTTATTTCAAAGTTCCAAATAGCTCAAGGTATGATGTTTAGGAGTTGCCTCTTCATAGATTGAGTTGTTTTTTTGTCTTATTTGTTTTCACAAAACTCTGAAGGTGATTTTCCCAAAGTTAGAGGATCTTATACTTCTATGCATCACCTGATTGCTTATTTTCTGCATTTATTAGTTTGAGTTTCATTCATAGTGATTAATGGTTAGCCATACCACATGAATGCTTTTTTTTTAAACTACTTATGCTTAAAATCCCTTTGTATTTCAAAAACTTAATGTCCATATCATTTCACTTGCATCCAAAGAATCCATTGATCTCAACCAAATCGGCCCTGCACTAATACCTTTTCCACCATTTGAGACAATTTTGACCTTTTCGACCCCATAGCCCAGTTGATCTGAAGAACTTTTGAGCTATTTATCCTTTGATCAGTTCCCCTCAAAAAACTAGAACAAACAAACGTACTTAACAGCTAGCCTAAAATCAAATATATAAAAGAAAACAAGTTTACATCCTTTGCATAATAGAGAGAGCCCTCTCTGAGTCCAGGAAGGCTAGGTCCTAGGGCTCCAAAGCTTTTTCTGATGTTACCCTGTCATTTGGCTTGCCAATTTGCTAAATCACGGGACCCTAACACCTTGGATTGGATGTTTGGAAAGGAGATGAGGAACTATTTGTCTCTAAGAGAAAGTATACCACCTAGACATATGCAAACCCATGGAGACTCCTCTAGCGACCAAATGGATGAAGGAGGATGCCACTTTAGGGGAGGAAGTGGATGCTACTATTTATCGGAAGTTGGTGGGTTCACTCATGTATCTTGTGAAAAAACATATAAATATGTGCTATGCAGTCAATCAGTTGAGCCAAGCCATGGTTTGACCAACCAAATTATTTTGGAGGGAGGCTAAGCATGTTCTACGATTCCTCAAAGGCACTTCCCAGTTTGGAATGTGGTATAGATGGACATAGGGAGTGAAGCTACATGGATTCACAGATGCATATTGGAAGAGGAGTCCATCAGACTGAAAGAGTACATTAGGTGGAATTTTTAGTGGTGGTTCTGCAGTGGTTTCTTGGTACAACAGGAAGCAAATATCTATGGCACTCATCTTGGAAGAAGTGGAATATATGGCTTATATTCAAGCAACTTGTAATGAAATTTGGATGAGAAATATACTTGTTGGATTATTTGGTCAGATTATGAATCCCACTGTGATCTACTATGATAATTAGAGTTACATCAGGCTCTCTAAAGATCATGTTTTTCATTATCGATCCAAGCATATAGATATCCAGTATCACCATCTACGATATTGTATGTAGAGGCAGATCATGTTGTTGCATTACATTCAAACAAAGGAACAAGATGAAAACATTTTGACAAAGGCCTTATCAAGAGGGAATTTCAAGTTCCACAGGTGTAGGACAGGAGTGGTTGATAATCATTTTCTTGATGAGAGGGAGTGTTGAAAAAAGAAGAAAGAAATTCTCAATTTCATTTTTTATTGGTTAAATTTAGAAAATTCAAATTTCCGCATCAACAGACAACTTGGATGACATTAACTTGAGTTAAATGGCTTGTGTCACCTATTTTACTTTGTAAATTCGAGTTGGAGGAGTTATAGATCAGTTTAGCATGTGTTCTTACTAGTTTGTAGCAATCAAGGTCAATTATCTAAGGTTGTTTTCAGTTAAACTAGTTCCAACTATTGGAAGAACTAGTGGAGGGTCAAGTTGTGCAGTGGAACTTCATTCAAACTCAATTATCATCTAGTTAACTGATCAATTAACCTAAATAAACTAGTGCATGCAAAGAATTCGAGTTACCGAGTTGAGATGGAGATTCCAAGGTATTGTAACATCAGTTATAGAATAGTTCTGAGTGTAGAGGTGTTTCATGTAGTCATATGATTAACCTAAAGGAATTGAAAATTCAATTGGAAGAAAACTCCTAAAAAATAGGGGCTAATTCCTCAAGAAACAAAAAAAAAGGAAATAAGATCTTAAACCAAGTCAAATATTGACTTTCTGGGTCAGAGGCCTTTAGTGACTAGACAGATAGTTTGTGCACTTGTAGGTTGAGCTCAGTTGAGGAAACATATTTGTGTCCTTTGATTAATGCAAGAGGCATTATGGTTTTTAGCATATTGCTTTCCCCAAAGGAAAACAATTGTTGCATGTGTGTTATTTTTTATTGCATGTGTTGTAAA
Source organism: Pinus albicaulis (assembly GCA_034641835.2). Lineage (NCBI taxonomy): Eukaryota > Viridiplantae > Streptophyta > Pinopsida > Pinales > Pinaceae > Pinus > Pinus albicaulis. Next base: position 1,442,543,063 of record CM076572.1, on the reverse strand, counting down.
TTATTTTGAGGCCCTCGAAGTTACATTTTTTTTTAAAAATTAAATTTTCACCTTCCTTCAATTATATCTTTACCTTGACAAATACCCTTCCATATAACCATTTCCATTGCTAAAGCATGAACTGTATGAGGTTTTTGTAAATGTCTTTGAGTTATTTTTAATAGTTTTTATTTTAAATGAAAATTAATTTTACAAAAGATATAATATACTTTGTAAAATTATTTATTTGAAATATTAAACTTAACTTAACAATAACTTATCAAACCAATCTCTAACTGTTAGAATCACATTTATTTTCATGTGTCAGCCAATAATAAATTTTGAAGTAAAAAAGTCAAATTAAATTTGTGTCCCTGCCTAACACTTAATCATCAAATTTCCCTAATCTTCATACCTCGAGATATGTGAAAAATTAAATTGTGTTTTACATTTGTTAACTTTTATTTCATTTTGGAACCCCCCTAAAAACCATTATTTGTATTGACTTAAATTTTATGAAATGTGGTGGAAAAGAGATAAAGTAAAATTTCATATATTTATGAAATGAGTTTACATATGAGAGGCTAAGTAAAAATGATAATGAGGTAAATGAGACTGAGGTAAACGAGATTGAGGTTAAAATGAGACTAAGGTAAAATTAATTTATAGGTAAAAGTAAAAGGAGACTTAGGTGTGTGAAATGAGGTTACACGTGAAAGTAAAAGGGGGTTGAGTAAAAAGGAAATTTTGAAAAAGGAAAAAGACATGTTATTTTTGCTATGTTATAACGAGGAGACATACTTATCCAAAGATTATACAGAAGTGTAAAAAAAAAAATACTTTACCAACCATGGAAAAACAAGACATGGTCTTTTAAAATCCATGGGAAGGAAAAACAAGACATGGTTTTTGAAAATCCATGGGAAGGAAAAAAAAATACATGTTTTTTAAAAATCCATGGGAAGGAAAAACAAGACATGGTTTTTTAAAATCCATGGAAGGAAAAACAAAGCATGGATTAAAAAAAAAGACATGGATTTCAAAACAAGAGGATGGTTTATTAAATAATTCAAATAAATGGTTTGAAACTTTATTTTATGAAATTCATTTACAGAATATTTGAAAAATATTTATGAACACATTTTATTCTAAAATATTTTACGACAATGGTGAAGAACTTTAAAAAGTGACATAAAATCATTATTCAATTCATTCATTGGAGATTCAAAGGACACCTAGCAAAAATATCAGTCAACCAAATTATAGACATGATTTTAGCATTTTAAGGAGGAGGGAAATCAACAGTCATTCATATTCAGATTTAGAGGCAGAGGTATCAGAATTCAAAAGACACCTAGTAGTAGAAGAACAACAAGTTGGGATTAAAGTGCAGTTTTCCAGCAGACAGTTTAAGTAGTTCAAGAGTTCAAGGTAGAAGAATTGAAAACACATCCAAATTTTCTGCAGTTTTTCAAAAAATATTTTTACATTTAGTTTATTTTTCATATTTTTATTCCAAAAAGATAGACACACACACACACACACACACACACACACACATATATAGTTTCAATTTTAATGTAAAGGGGTTGGATTTGATGCCAAAACCCTGCCATTTTTGTAAATACTTTTATTACAAAAAAATTAATTAAAATATTCTAGCTCGAGTTTATGACAAAATCTGTTTTCTTCTATATCTTCTTCTAGTTATTTCATAATCTATATTTCTGCATATATTTGATATTAATGAGAAATATGGGTAAGATAAGATTGAATATCAATCTATCTGAAAACCCTTGTGAAGTTATCATCAATTACAGAGATTAGTTAATTGGGACTATCTATTTTAATTAATACCTCTACATCTTTAAATTGTCACTTCTCCTTAAGTTTAAAATACATTTTGTTTGGCTATAGAAGTATTTTACACACATATACTATATCTAGTTAATTAAGAATTGAGTATGATTGCTTAAGTATCATAGATTCTCTCATATTGATATATCAAGTTCTTTTAAGTTATATCATTCTGCCAAAGTTGGAGGTTCGCACATTAATTAAATTGTTGCAAGCAAAGGGAATTATTTATAAGAATAGGTTGGAATATCATCAGTAACCACCCATAATAAATTATAAATATGGTCATTTTAGTTCATAGGATGCTGTCCAATAACAGTAAACATTGTTAAAAAATGTCTCATAACACTTGAGGAAGCCCCCTCTCGTTCAAGGGACAACTTGAACCTAGATACGGGTTGAGTTGGTTTCTCAGTGTAGTTTCGCAGCCTAGAACTTCCTATGAGAAACATATACAACATTTGGCATCATTGCTGGGGAATGACGTGACGAAGAAATATTTCCATAGATCATGATCACGATTAGATATATTCTTTGCTGGTGAAAAAATACTAACCAATTGATATTTGTTGCATTTATCTCACCCGACGACTCCACTTTGTCATATGGCGATTCCATTGGTTTCTGGATTCAGTTAGTTCAAAATGATAATATAGAGCTTTGATAATAGCATGCAACTACATGTTTTTATTTTTCATATCTATGGTAGCATTCATTACTGTATTTCTATTCCTCTCTACTATGATTTGAAACTTTAGAAGCTTACAAAAGATGTAGCTTTAAAATTTTAGTTGTAAGTATCAATTACCTATGGAGTTTGTTTAACATATTGTAAATATTTTTGACATCTGAAGATGCATACAAAGTGATTTGCAAGTTAATCAAATTCCCATGTGGTTACACTGGAAATTTGATTACACCTAACAATGCAGAATTTTAACTCAGTTAAATAGAGGTGTGGGAAATTGTTTTCATTTCATTTTTAGATTCAGTATCCAGTAGATAATTCGGATTCATTATTCAGTAGATCATTCAGTTTTGGTGAGCAGTAGATCAGTGAGTTTTAATTTTATGGTTTAATGCAGTAGATCAACAATTGTTTCATCTTGTGTTTCAAGTTTTCAGTATGAAGTTTGGTTTTGTTGATTGCAATGACTTGTAGGGGATTGAAAGGAGTAAATTTATTGTTTATTGACTTATTAACTTCACAGCCCAATGAATTAGGCATTGCTGTGCTTGTTTCCACATATAGTGTCAGTTGTTTCACTTTAAAATTTTTTATTTTCTAGATTTAAGTGTGAAAGAGTCTCTAAATTAGTGCAGGAAGTAAGGGTTCAGATTTGCAGATTTCAAGTTTATGAACTGACTCTATGGCCAACATATTTAAGGAAACTGGTCTACTAGGTTCTCTATGTCCCAAGGGGGGAAGCAGTCCCTAGTTGGAGCTTATGTTGTGACTTATTTTGACACCCTAGAAATTACAAGAAAAAAATAAAACTCATTCGCTACCTTCCTTCAATTATATGCTTACCTTCACAAATACCCTTCCATCTAATCCCTTCCATTGCTAAAGCATGATGTGTATGATGTTTTTGTAAATTCGTACGAGTTATTTTTATAATTTTTATTTTAAATAAAGTTTAATTTTACAAAATATATACTATACTTTGTGAAATTATTTATTTGAAATATTAAACTTAATTTAAAATTAACTTAGCAACCCAATCGATAACTATTTGAACCACATTTATTTTCATGCGTCAGCCAATAATAAATTTTGAAGTCAATATATCAAATTAAATTTTTGTCCAGACCCAACACTTAATAATTAAATTTCCCTAATCTTCATGCTTTAAGATTTAAAGGAAAATTTCATATATTTATGAAATGAGTTTAAGTAAAAATGAATTTACAGGTAAAAGTAAAAGGAGACTTACAGGTATGAAATGAGGTTACATGTGAAAGTAAAAGGAGGCTAAGTAAAAACAAAATTTTCACAAAGGAAAAAGACATGTTTTTTTTGCTATGGTATAAAGAGGAGAAATGCACGAAAATAAATACTTATCCAGAGATTTTACAAAGTAATATATATATATATATATATATATATATATATATATATATATATATATATATATATATATATATATATATATAATTTAATAACCATGGCAAAACAAGACATGGTTTTTTAAATTCCATGGGACGGAAAAACAATACATGGTTTTCTAAAATCCATGGGAAAGAAAAGCAAGGCATGGATTTACAAAAAAAGACATGGATTTCAAAATAAGAGGATGGTTTAATAAATCACTCAAAGAAATATTTTGAAACTTTATTTTATGAAATTCATCTATAGAATATTTTAAAAACATTTATCAAAATATTTTACGACAATGGTGAAGAACTTTTAAAAGTGACATAAAATCATTAGCCAATTCAAGTATTCGTGATTCAAAGGACGCCTAGAAAAGAGATCAATCAACTAGATTATAGACATGATTTTAGCATTTTAAGGAGGAAAATCAACAATCAATGGTCATTCCTATTCAGATTTAGAAGCAGAGTTATCAACATTCAAAAAAAACCTATCAGTATAGGATCAAAAAACTGGGATCTAAGTGCATTTTTCTAGCATACGGTTTAAGAAACTCAAGAGTTCAAGGTAGAAGAATTGCAAACAACTCCAAATTTTCTACATTTTTTCAAAAATTCTTTTTATTTTTAGTTTATTTTTCATATTTTTATTCCAAAAATTTAGACACAACCATATTAATGTAATGTTCTATATATTGTTTCAATTTTAATGTAAAGGGATTGGCTTTTGATGCTAAAAACCTACCATTTTTGTAAATACTTTTGTTACAACAATTTTAATTAAAGTATTTTGGCTTCAGTTCATGTTGGAATTTTTTTTCTTCTATATGTTCTTCCACTTATTTCATAATCTATATTTCTGCATATATTTGATATTAATGAGAAATCTGGGTAAGATAAGATTGAATATAAATCTATCTGAAACCCTACGAAGTTATCATCAATTACAGAGATTAGTGAATTGGAACTATCTCTTTTAATTAATTCCTCTACATCTTTAAATTGTCACTTCTCCTTAAGTTTCAAATATATATTTTTTTGGCTATAGAAGTATTCTTCACACATCTACTACATCTGATTGATTAAGTGTTCAGTATGATTTCTTAATTATCATATATTATCTCCTATTAATCTATCAAGCTCTTTTAAGTTATGTCATTTTGTCAAAGTTGGATGTTGGCACATTGATTAAGTTGCTGCAAGAAGAGGGCTTTATTTTTGAGTAGATATTAGACTATCATCAACAACCACCGATAATACATCATAAATATTTGGTCATTGTGCTTCATAGGCTATTGTCCAATGAAAGTGAACAACGTTAAAAAAGGCCTCATAACACTTGAGGGATCCCCCTCTTGTTCAAGGGCCAACTTGAACCTAAAGACTGGTTGAGTTGGTTTCTCGACGTAGTTTCACATCAAAGAAATTTCTATGAGAAACAGATACAACAACATGTCTGAAATTGTTTTTCTGAATTGTGAATTAATGTCCGTAGAGAAATAGAGTAGGTTTGTTTCTTGTGATTTTTGTTAAAACTTCATGAGTTGTTGCAAATATACAACCTAGTTTTTACAGTTTTAGGGGATTAACTTGAAAACGTTGAAAGTCCTTCAAGAATGAGATCAATTCCAGTGGATGAATATTAAGGAAAGAATCGAAGTGGATGAATAATTAAGAGATATCAATGGGATTGCAAGAACCTAGCACAACCATTAGCGGGCTTGAAGTTCGTTGACCTCCTGATAGGTCTTTGAACTTTTTGATGATGGGTCATCAAATTTGGGTGGCTTATAAAAATTAATAGATAGATATGCACCAATATCATCAGATATATCAATGAAAATATTTTCAATGCCACTGGTTTGATTAAAATCAACATTAAACATACAATATTCTTGATGGATGGAAAATTGAGATACATCAATTAGAAAACTCCCTTGATTATTATAAATTGTAACATTTTCCTATTGAATTATGAAATATTTACAATTGAACAGATCATGGATAATATATTCGAGCTTTTCATCCTTTGATTGTATGAACACACCATCTTGTACCTGGTTGCAATCACGACCAGTTAGATAAATATCTAAATAATTTAGAGATATAGTTGGTGTAACAACCGTATCCAACATATCCAAGTACAATGAATAGTGTGATAGAGTTGAGGAAATACGAAAAGACTCGGGAGGAGGAGCACCAAATTTAACTAAATTGGATTGATGTTGTAATAACACCAAATAAACATGCACATTGTGATCCATGAGATTATCTTCATCATCATAATGATCAAATACATGCATACCAACACAATATTCAGACTGATCTTGTCTTCCTTAAATAGGGTATATTGAAAATTTAAAAAATCAATAATGTATTTCTTCAAATTTTATATATGAATATGGATAAATAAAATAAATTTCATAATGATTATGAATTGAAAGAGTATCCCATCCCATAAATGAATATTGCAAGATATGAGTAGAAATTCCTAATTGATACTTCACAAATCTAATCCCTTCAAAATAAGAAAAGATATCATTTGATGTACTTGGATATCCATCATTACATGTATTAATGGAAACATGGATGTCATGGTGATGGTTGTCCAAAGTTTCAAATTGAATGAATAATTTGAAATTATTTGATAGGTTATCAATATTGCAAGATCAATGATCAACCATAGATGCACGATTTTCATTGTGAAAGAGGGGAGAAATATGGAACATATCTTTACTGCATTTCTCCTCTAAATATGCAATGTAGTTGCCTTGCATATGATCACTAACTGAAACAATAGTTTGAACAACATTAAGAGTGGAAGTTGATTTATGAAGAGGATCATGAAACAAGGAGTCATGAGACATAGATAATGGAGGTTGAAGGGTATGCCTTAAGGAAATTCTACTTTTAATTAAATCAGATTCAAGACTTGAATTATGCATATTGATGTGACCTTGAAAAACTATAGGATAAAATTTCACCTTAGTCTCCTTGTGATTTTTGAACCATTAGAAGTTCTCCTCCATAGGATCTAAATCATTAGAAAGGGATTAATGAGGAGGAGAGGGAACAACAAATTGTTTTTCATATTTTCCAAATTTTATATCACCACAAGGAGGGACCCAAATTGGTACTGAGAAAGGAGGAGGATAAGGAACGAAAGGCATAGTAGGTTCCTCCCCACAAATTGGGGGTGTATCATGATCAACATAAGTTGGGAGAGAAGAATCATCCTGTGGTTTAGATTCAAAATATTTCAAGGTAAGTAGAATCAAACTCTGAAATTTGTCCATGTTAAAATACCAATCAATCAATCCCTTGGGAAATTCATAGAAAAGGTGAAGAACCTGATTAAGAAAATTATCTGTAGTTCACCAAGTTTCATTCTACGTTGATCAATTCTATAAAAACATTATGATAATCATACCTGTCAAAGGCTTGATGAAGCTCCATAACAAGTTGTTTCAATGAATGAATGGAAACAACTAGTAAAGTTTGGAACCATTTATTAACTCGAACTTCAAGAGTGAGGGTGAATAATTTACTAGCAACATCATCGTAATTGATTTCATAATATCCAAAAAAATTGAGAAACAAAGATATGTGTTAAGCTATGAATATTTCACCCTCACTAGAAAACTTCAAATTTTACAAGTCATCAATTAATTTCACAGGGATTGAAATATTTTATATATTAAAAATAAATTTGGGATTATTATTTGAGAAAGAGATATTTAAGTTGAGAAACTCAAAATATAATAAATGGGAACAACTTGACATTTGGCCCTCCTAGCACTAATTGTTGAAAGTGCTAAAATTTGTCAACCAAGGGAGTCTCCCTGATTTGAAGTCTCAATTAGACCTCACACCGTTTGGAATAGGAGCACAAAATGAAAATACAACTGATTTCCCTTGTCCTTAGGGATTTTACTTAGTTGTCATTATTAACATAAGAGGTTATACAAACATTCTTTCAAAACATGAAAGTAAGTCAACACTATGAGGCATACAATTATGACGTATATAAGGTACATTCACAGAAAGAAGAAAGAAATTGGGCTTCTAGAAGAAAAGTAATAGTAATAACCTAAAAGAGACACACAAAAGCATAAGAGGATCATTAGTTAACTCACAAAGTAGTTCACAAGACAACCACAATTATAAAACCAAACAAAAAACCTTCAACAAGGTAAGTAACAAATTCACATAAACAGTTAAATTTGCTTAGTACATTTGAACAAAACACACATCGAAAACATATAAAGAATAGTCTTAATATATTCATGATACATGCATGAAAATATGTTGGCTTGTAAATATTCATATATTAACTGGAACTGCCAAGATATATAAGTAAAATGTTGCCACACTAGCCCCAATAGTGGAACATTAAGTCACCACTTGCTCCTCCAAAGAAATATCTTCTCTCCTATGCGAAAGCTAGAGAAGCCAAGGTGGGAAGTTCAAGTCCAAAAATTCCATTTTATTGAGTTATGAGGATGTGTTTATAACAAATGAGGTTATTCTCCACCTCCCATGCGACTCTTGAACTCCCTCATGACTCTTGAGCTTATACAATGACTTTTCAAATTCTTACATGACCTTTGAGCTTCTATATGACTTTAGAGCTAAATAGTGACTCTTCATTTTCTATGTGGGACCCTTGGTTTTCCACATATCCTACGTTTTCTCATTTTAGTAAATTACACAATTACATTCCATAAATGATGTCGCAAGATATTATGACACATGTGGATCATAAGATGACTGTCGACAATGATGACATGGAACTTCATGATGATGTTGTGAAACCAGCTCCAAAAATAGAAGAAAAGAGATATCAATGCCTTATAAATAAGCCACTTCGAGGGGGAAACTCCAATACATTACATGAATGAAAATTTCTTGGATGATACAAATGACAAAATCTCATATCTATATATAGGAGTCCATGGGTTCACAATGTAATCCTAGTGGGGCCAAAATGTAGTCCTAGCCAACCTAACAATAATAATGTAAGGGCACAATAATAACAATATGGGGGTTACAGGGGTACAACAACAATAATAAGGGGGTTAAACTAACAACAATAAGGGACTATATTAGTAATATAGGGACTTAGCATGCCCCTTTCCTTCAAACAAGTGTTGTCCTCAACGCTTGATTATTTCTTGATGCTTCTGTATAAAATTCTCATCCTCCCATGTGGAAAATTCTGCAGGAAAGTTCTTCCACTTGCTGAGATACTTTGAAATTGATCGTACTTGACGATTTCTTGTTTCTATGACTACTTCATAACTTCTTTTGATGTGATGTTGATATTCTCATTGTTTCATGTGATTCTGCACCAAAATTAGGTTATCCTTTGAGAGTTGGAGAACTTGTTGATGATGTGCGATGTGATCTTCCAATACTTTATCATCCATATTATATTTAACTTGATATTTTAAACCATCCAACTTAGCCTCCATTTCTGATTTTAAACCATCTATGCCATCTTCGGTTTCTCTTCGTAAGATTGAAATTTGTTGCACTTTGTACCGTAATTTTGATATCTCGTACTGCAACTCTTCCTCTTCATGCGTCATAATATAGATTTTTGAGGGCTTAATGGGTATGAAATTATTTTTAGGAGGCATTTTAGAAACCAATACTAATAGCCATGCTCAATAGGCCTTTGGAATCAACTAGAACTGATTTTTTAAACAAGACTTATGCAATTTGAAAAAAAATACACACCTTTTTTTTTTTGAGGAGCTTGATATTGAAACTAAATTATCTTTGTGATTTCGGATCTTCAATATCTAAAATTTAGCCCTGAAGTAACCCTCTAAATATTCTTTCAAATTCCACAGGTCTGACCTGATTTGGATTCTTCAAGGAAAAGTTATGTCCAATCTCCCACAATGACCTAATTATGTACTAGTTCAGTATAGTGAACTTGTACGACCTGCCACATGTCACTGTTTCCTCCTTTGGCTCTGAAATTGATAGACAGAAAACTACAGTCCGTGTACTTGTAGTCACTTTTTACAACATTCCAATCCTATGCTCAGAGAGATATCTATGAATATTTTCCCATGATAACCTCTTTGAGATGAAATTTGGGAGCCCAACAAAGACCTAACTTCCACAGATCATATCTCCGAAAATATTGCGAACCAAACTTTGAAATTTTGTAATGATGTTCCTCAAGATTTTGGCTTCACTCTCTAAGTATTTCATCTTCTGAAACTTTGTAGAAAACAATTTATAGCACAAATTCCGTGATGACCTGTTTAGGTTAAATTCAGGAGCCTACAAAAATCCATAACTTCCACAGATCATATCTCCAAAAATATTGTGAACCAATCTCTAATATTTTGCGACAATGTTCCTCAGGATTTTGGCTTCGTACTCTAAAAATTTTAGCTTCTGAACCTTCGTAGAAACAAATTTATAGAAAAAATTCCACGCTAACCTGTTTGGAGCAGCGAAAACCCTAGAATCCAAAGCTCTGATACCAAATGTTGTGAAGCCAGCTCCAAAAATAGAAGAAAAGAGATATCAAAGCCTTATAAATAAGCCACTTCGAGGGGGAAACCTCCAATACATTACATGAATGAAAAATTCTTGGGTGATACAAATGACAAAACCTCCTATTTATATATTGGAGTCCATGGGTTCACAATGTAATCCTAGTAGGGCCACAATGTAGTCCTATCTGACCTAACAATAATAATGTAAGGGAAAAATAATAACAATATGGGGGTTACAGTGGTACACCAATAATAATAAGGGGGTTACAGTAACAACAATAAGGGACCATACTAGTAATATAGGGACTTAACAGATGATGTGGTATTGCCAAGTTTCTCCTTTTGCTACTTTCTTTGCATCTTCATCACGGATCTTGCATGTTCATTGTATTCATCATAAAAGGGGCTAATTTATATGGAGTCTTCATGCATTCTTGATATCTGATCTTTTGTCATAATCTAGTGTCCCTTCATCTTCTTTCTTGATGACTTCTTCATGGCTCTAGCTTCACAAGTGTCTTCTAGCATATTTTCATTCTCTTCCTCTCTTGCATCATCTTGTCATGTTGATATATAATATCTCCAAGTGAATTCCCCTGATGAAAATAAGATATCAGTCTAAAAATATCTTGGTCTAATTATCCTCATGAAATCCATTGATTTACCTGGAACTTGGTACTATACTGGGATGAACGCTCAGGGATTGTACAATGTGCAGTTCCAGAGGAAAAGAGTAAGAGGCTAAGACTTGCAACAATGCAATGCATAGTTCTGGAGGCCTAAGAAGGAAGATTACATAGTTGAGGGTCACATTGAGGCAATATTTTCCACTATGAATGTTAAATGCATAGTTTTGGAGGTAAAATTGGCATCTCGATTAAACATTTGTACAATTTAGGGAAGAAAAAAGAGAAACTTCTAGCCACAATTGCACAATGCACAAAAATAGGTTGACTAGAAGGCTGAATTGCACAGTCTCTAGGAGTAGGAGATACCAATATTGAGCATTGTGACTGTGGAATGAGTAGTCCTTGGAGGCAGTGATTTTTCATTAAGTAGTTCCAAGTGGCAAGACAAGCTTATTGTGGCCTGAGACTACACAATGAATAGTTTAGGGAGGTAGTTTGGAAGGAGGTTGATCAGAGATGATGAGTTGCAGAAAATGACTAAGTGTGGGACTAGAGAAAAGAGAGATGGGGAAAAAATATGACTTGAACATTATCACACACTCACAAATTATCAATCACTCAACAAGGAAGAACTTACCATCCAAAATCAACATGTCCTCCTTGAAACAACAACATAACAACACTTACCTCCAAGTGCGACAATTAAGATACACTTTGTGATGATTATGATGACACTAGTACGAAAGTGCATGAAACTTTGGGAATGAGTCTAACACATGTATATATGATAAATAGTACCCATAAGCAATTTTCCTCTTGAAATGAACCCAAAACTCCGCTTTTAGGATATGCGACACTTCCGATGGTAAAAGAAGACACTTGTGATGATACTTGCAAAATCTAAAAGAAAGTGAAATAAACACATGCTATAGAGAAGAGGACACAAAGCACCACTTGTCTCAATGAAAGCAAGCAAAGCAACAACCATAAAATTGAAAGTGATGCTAATGAAAATCAGAGCGTAAAAAAGCGAAAATTGAGAAAACTCATTTTGAGAGATGATACAATCACAACCGACAGTGAGAGAACTATCAATTGGGATTTTTCATTGACTATAAACAAGGATTGTGTAGTCTCTATCTCCAAGAATTGCATAATCACCATCCTTAGAGGCTACACAAGCACAACCTCTTGGGACTGCGCAATTATCAACCACAAAGTGTTGTACAATGATTGTCTCATGCCTTTGTGCAATTATTGTCAACTATGATTGCATAGAGCTTGAATTTATAATATACATATAAAATTTTAGGCTTGCTTGTAAGAAAATCTCTTGTGACTACATCAAAATCTAGGCTTCTATAAGAAAGTGACCCTGACAAGTTAATAAATAGTAGCATACCATGAAGTGACTACGAGCAATCAAGGAACAAAATATCATAGGATAAAAAATACGCTCCAAAATTCAATTGTAAGAACATTTTTGGAGGGTTTTTGTCGTAGTGAAAAAAATAATAAAAATAGATGGAAGTTACTGTATAAAAAATTCAAAAGAAGAATGCATAATTGTATAGATATTTTTTTTCATCTTGTTTGAAGATATAGATACATACAATTATATAAGGAATTGATATTGGAAGAGTAATTTTTCCATGCTTTGTATGATGTTCTATGAACACACACAATGGGATTTCTCCTCCATGGTGATTTCACATTGGCATCATCCTATCTTAGTTATACTTTAGTGTTTGTAAGAAATTGTTTTCCTACCATGACCTCATATCCAAGTTATCAAATTTTGATAACAACGACGATGACTTTGTACTTAATTCTTGTAGATGATATGCATATTGGAGCTGATTAACCTACATAAATTGATAGGTATTATCATGATCCATAAATTTCCTTGTATATTCTACTGGAATATTTGTTACAAAAAATATAATAATATTAAATTAAAAATTCAAAATTCTACACTATTACAATTTTTATTAAAATTTTAGATTTGTAGATTTCATTGTAGTTACAACATGCTTGCAAATGGAAACCGTTATTCATCAGTATTTTTCGCTATCTTTAGATGACTATAGGATGTTTGTAGCTTTCTGAAAACAATATTCCTTAAATATCTCGAGTTTCAGAAATCTCACTGCCTTCATTATCCTTATAAACTTATTTTCATTATTCCTCAGTTGGTCTTCCCAAAGCCACCCTATTGCTCTCCAAAAGAATCCTTATGAGCTTATACCTCTCTTTTTCATCCTCCTTCCATGCATATAACCTCATTGCCCCATTTTTCCCCTGTCAATAGACTCCATATTCCATCTAGGGTTTCCTAGTGATGACTCATTCCAATGTCCCTTTAGCCATAATAAGTTGTAACAATACTCTATTTTCACTTGAAAATCTCCAGGTCGAATTTCAGCCAAAATCAGGTCAAAGAACCCTCCCATTAGGTAATTAGGGTTTTACATTGTTTAAGGTCATCCTTGGATGTTTTGGGCATTTATTTTCCTTTGCTTGAATCTGGCTCAGATTTAATAGAATGTCAAGACATGGTTATTCAAGAAGGACCTAAAAATATCTAAAGAAGATTACCTTATCAGTTCAAAGTCTGCAAATGAGAAAAATGGAAAAATTTTGGCACTTCTGCAGGAGTGTTGAAATATTTATCATCAAAAGGTATTGATAAGGTAGACTATCTACTCCTGAATGAAAACAACTTACAGCAAGGAAAATAGGAAACACTTGTTCTTGTAGATGACTAGGGTTATGAACTTGATGGTCTAGTTGAGTGCCAAAACAGTGATCACTTGCAAAAAATGACATGCAGGAAGCACACAAGGCCAAACATTAAGAAAGTATATCAGAAATATTGATGAAATATGGAAAAAGGTGAGGTGAACTAGACAGAAATGAATGAACTTGAAACGGCTATAGAGAACTTAGAATACAACACTAATGATTGTTGTGAAGAACTTCAGACACCTAGGGTTTTGTAGAAAGTTGCCAGAGAAGGTGAAAAGATGAGTTGAACTCCATGGTGGAAACAAGAGAAGATTTTGAAGATGCTACTATGTGAATAAATCTCAAAGGTGCCAAAAGGAACTTTTCATGCCTCAAGGATCAAAAGAAAATTCAACTTCATGACTTCAGTAAACCTGCATGCAAAAAGTGTAAAAGGGTTAGTGAGAAAAGAAAAAATAATTTTTGACATTAGAAAGTGGGTTGTTTCAAATTAAATCAAACTTCAATTTGTCTATAAAGCCCATCTAACACTTCAAAGAATCATTGTTTCCTTGAAAAGAATTATAAGTTTCAAGGAGAGAAGAATTTGTGAGTTTTGCAAGTGAGTTTGGGAAAATTTTCTCGGCGCCGTGCCATTGGTATTTTTCCTCCCTACAAATTATGAAGGCACTGCGCGCCTGGGAGGTGGCACTATGCGCTGGGAGTGGCATTGTGCTCTTACCCGACAGACCCTCTACTCATTTTCAAAGGCACTGCATGATCAGAACTGGTGTTGCACGCTTAGCATTAGTGCTATGCCCTCAGCCTTGGCACTGCACACTTGGACAGAGAGGGTTTCTCACTCTTCTAGCCACTCAAATCACTCCAAAACACCTTCAAACTCTTGCCATAGTCATCAAAGAAAATTTAAAGTGGTAAGTACAACACATGAGCCATATTTTTAAAGCTATTTGATGATTCTTAGATGAATGGAATGAAACCCTAATCAAACCCTAAGTTCTAAGATTGAAATCACTGTTTCATCCCTAATTCATCCTCCTTGAAGAAAATCAGTGATAAACAAGGGTCATTACATTGCTTGAGGGCAGCCATTCATCTTGCTTGTCCCAACATCCATTTCCTTCATTCACTCATTCCCTTCATTTGGAAAAACTGCCATTTCATACCCTCCTTTCATTTCATTTCAGATTAGCCCTAGGGTTTCCAAAACAGAGTTTAAAATGTCTGAGGGTGAAGACAGTGGTATGGAGGCACAAATACCAAGGAGTCATGATCATAAAGGAGGGATGATAAATAGATTTTAACCCCTCAATACTAGGGAACTCATGGCATATCCCCTTACTGTTTCATGTTTCAAACATGTAGGCTGCTTTGATTTTTGTGAGAAGGTGCAGAAAGTACAAAAACACCCTGAGCTAACAAGACTATCCATCATTAACCTACATGACAAACAAGTAAATCTTGAGGGGGTTACCTTTCAGTTGTCTACAGATGTTTCGGGGAAAATCACCCTAGAGGTTTGTTGGGTTTAAACCTCCACAGAGTAGGGCATGCTACTTAAGAAGGACTCACACAACCATACATGTTCATGAAAAAATGAATAGAGTAGATCGAGGAAGTTACCCGTAGGTCCTACGGTTGAAGCAGATCCAGCGGGGTCCAAACCCCCAGCAACCGTTCTTCCTTATTAACCTGAAAGACAAGAAGAAACAAGCACAAAGAACTGGTTGTACAGCATATATCTACTCTAAATGTTAGTGAAATCCATATGAAACATTAGTTAAACCATAATGAATGCTTAAATAACAATATTCTCATATATGTAAGCAGACACTAACACGTATATTTCGGGAACAAGATGGTACTTCTGTATTATAAATAGCATGTAAAGAAATAACGAGTGGAGAGATCACCTGAATCCTTCCACGATCTTCGAGCAGACCGTCATCCAGATCCGTCCCACCCTTGCCTCGCTAAGATTCCTTCCGAACTGGTGCATACGAGATGACATATAAAGAGATGAGGATCTCCAGGAAACAAGGGTTTCCTATAATGAACTGGGAAGTGCAGGAGGCATAGGAATTCAGACTTGGATAGGGAATACCAACAGAGTATAATATCAATAAATTCTCTCTCTCCCTTAGGCCATGCACATGAGGGATTTTATACTCCCTCAAAGTAGTTTCAACAGTTGGAAACAGTTGGCCACGTGCTGGGGTGGTTGAACTACCAGAGTAACCATCAACCCAGCCCGAAAATAGGGAATTTTTACATATTTTTTAATGATTTTAATGGAATACGCGTAAAAGTGCATGTGGACTCGCGTATACACGCGGAAAATTCTGGGCATAACCGCGTATGGGGATTTTTACACTGTTTTTAAGTGAATTTGTCCAATTCTGTAGGAATGGGTGCCCAAAGCCATAAAAGAAATCATGAATCATATGAAGGTGAGAAATGATGCTATAACAGATGCCCCCTAATATATGAGGTCAGAAAGGGTACATGATGGCTGAAATGTATTATGCACATAGAAAGAACTTCGCAAGGACAAGAGAGGACTTCACCAGATTTCAGCCTGCCAAAAACCAATGAAAGAAAACAGAGAGTCAACTCATGCTCAGGCGGGCATACCCATGCTCAATAAAAAATACATCATATAGAAAGTACTGAATAGATCCAACATGTATACAAGTATAGCTGAACTGAAAGTACACAATGAATCATCTGACCATGGCCCGGAAATATAAGTCTGAATCAATGTCCAAGTATCACATATAGAAAGCTGATCAAGGATGGTGCAAATGGATGTCTGATCATATAAGTAACTAAATCTCCAAGTACCGAATCATAAGAGGTGGAACAAACGGTACAATCACGCAACTCGGGAGCCAACATATAGGATGCTGTTGTACTGAACTGCAACATATAAGGGTGGACGACATCACTGGCAGAAACTGAATGGACTGTCAAAAGTGAACCGAGAAATGTTGATGCAACCCGAGGTCTTCACCGATCACTATGGCACAATTCTACACAATGGGAATAAATGAGTTGAAGTTGACCATGTGAGAAATCGTTGGATTACCGGTCAATGATGTATACCATTAACCAACGCGAGACAACCCACCAATAATGAAAATGAGTGTCAAGGTGCCCCAGTACAATCTAACAAGTGCGAATGAATGAGTTGAAGTCGAACACTTGAGAGAATCTACCAATCAGGAGGCAATGATGAATCCCCACTGTCGATAGTGAAGAGTCTGCCACTGATGACTGCAAACCCTAAGGTACTGACAAAAAGACTCTAGACCTTATTCCTAGAGCAATGAGTCGGAGTCGATGGGAAAAGATCTGCTGGAAGGAAGGCATTAAGGCATCCCACATCAGTCCAGCACGAGTGTAACCCGCAGGCCAAGATTTGGAAGGAATCGGACGAAGTAGAGTGACGGAACCAAAACCGAAGTACGTTTTCGACATGCACAAGATGAAGCTAGCGCACGGAAGAAACCCTCTGAACCAACCAATAATGAAAGCTGACACAGAGGCGAGAAATCCACCGATAGGGTCAAATGGAAATCAAGGTACTGCACGAATCCCAAGTGTGATAATGTGTGCTGATGTCGAACACAGGGGAAACCACTCAGTTAAAGACCCATAATGATGATCAAATGGTGAGCACAAGGTCACCTATCAAAGATGGAAATAGGCCGAGGGTGCGGCTCTAGGTTTTCTCTCAGAGCAATGTGTCGTAGTCGATAAGAGACAAACCCGCCAGCAAGAAGTCAATGGGGACCTTCTCAAACCAGCACGAGCAGAAGACCAAAACATCTGATGTGATAGAACAAGATACTAACAAGACCGGGAAGGCCGACTGAATAATGAGTCAAGAGACACCGCAGAATGGCCGACTCTGGTTAGACTTCCCTTGAACAAAAGCACGACTCGTGATGACCATGGCAGTAAAAAGTGACACTGTATAAGTCTGTTATGTAGGAGGCAAAACAAACTCTCCATATGATTGGAAGAGATAACCAACCGGGGGAGAACTGACAAGTGAAACATGGTAAAGGCTGAACCTAGGTCAAAACTAAAAACCATCCCAAATGAAGGAAATATATATAAGTATATGTGCTTTGTTCAAGGGCGACAAACTGACTCTGTACTGCCATCAAAACAACGAAGATACATCCTGTTCCCGCTCTTTTTGTTATATTTGATTTTTTTGTCTTTTTCATATAATAAGCCTAAAAAAGAATAAAAGAATGCTATGGTACAATGGATAGAACGAGTATCAAAAAATCAGATGCACTAGTTCCTGGGATTGGAACAATCCTATGCTCAATGCAAGGTGGCGAAAACTTGTAAGCGATACTCAGAGGAACATTCCATCCATGGGTAAAAGGGTGTCAAGTCGCGATAGCTAAGTGCATGCAATGGTTAACTTGTACAAATAGTCAAGGTAAAAATTTGGCTTAAACACTAAGTCCAAATGAAGACGGCTAAAGGCCAGGATAAACAAGTAGCCAATATGCAATGCAGTAATACAACTTAACGACACCAGGGAGCCTCTAGGGTAAAAGCCAGAAAAAATGATAGTGAGGAAGAAGAAGAATGAAGCTTAAACACATAAGTCATGGCGGGAGTAAAGAGGACTCCCGAGCCTACATAAAACGTAGCATGGGCAACAAGTGATAGCGAGGAACTAACTAGGAAGCCCATGTAAAGGAAGGCTCTTCCATCAAGTCATGATTAAATAATCGGCGAGTGAAATGGGTGTAATACTCATGACCTGATGGGATCGACCCTAAGGCAAGTGATCAGTATGGAGGCTAGTATGCAAGATGCAACGGAAAGTGATTTCCCTAACCTATATGCCAGTGAAGATCATATACCTGTCGTGATGAGTCGGTAATCATGGATCAAAAACTGGGAAAAATCTCAAAATCGTCAAAATGTACCTGAAAACATACCAAACTGGGCACTTCCAAGCATCCAGGTTATGCAGCTTAAGATAGATCGAAAAAATAAGCATAAAAAATTTTTGCGAAAATTTTCAACTTTTTAGCAATAAATAGACAAATTACCTCATATTTGGTTCATTATTGCATTGCTGATTTGGAAAAAAGTGCTCTGGAGCAAAAAACTTCTTTCGTCAAATCAGGAACAACCGACCGTCGAATCGCACCGAATTTGTCAGGTAGGCTCCTCAATCATCCTTGCAAATCATTTTGTCCGTTTAGAAATTAAAATTTAGTGATTTTCACCATTAAAACCCTTGCTAAAAAACTTGGACTTGCGCATACGCGGGTTGGTAAAAGGAAAGTCGTGTATACACGCGACTGTGCAAATAAAAAGTCGTGTATGCGCAGGTCCGAATCAAAAAATGCGTGGCTAATGTATGATTTATTGAATTTTGACAGGATGACAATCTCATGGAGAGAGCGTGAACACAACGCAATTGACCAAGAGGTCATGCAAGATCGAGCATCGCAAAATATCCTTCGGAATTGCGGATTGTTCAAATTTTTCAAAATGCCAAATATGAAAAGCAATGCTCGGTTGCTAGAAATGCTCGTCAATTACTGGGAACCAGACCAAGATTGCTTCGTTATAGATCAGATGCCAGTACGCATTGAAGTGGAAGACATATATTTTATCACTGGACTCTCCCGGAGGGGAGAACCAGTAGACTTGCATGGGAAGCCCCTGGGAGGGCTAACTATGGAAGATTATGTCCACGTGTATTGCGTACAGGGTTCCAAGAAAGTTGGAACTCAGATTGCGATTAAAGATCTGAGGGATTTGCACATGAAAATCCTCCTTTTCACCATCGGCAAAGTGGCAGGATCTGCCTCCCTACATCAGGCATCCAGGACGCAAATGAGCATAGCAGTAGAATGCTTGACTCATGTGTATGATTGGTGCACAGCCCTATTACTGAACATGAAACAATAGTTGACCTCAATCCACCAAGCAAAGACCAAACACTTTGGTTACAGTACTATTTTGATGACATTCTTCTTTGAGAAGATACTAGCATTGAGACCCAGAGTTATCTCTACCCTCAGTAGCCTGAGGGACCCAAGAATTGCCCGTTGGGCAGATATGATGAAGAGATTGGGGGGTAGTGAAGTACCCCGGACCACGTGGGACGATGAGTTCTTCCTTTGGTGGGGAGAACAAATCATCGCGGTGGACGACTATCCCTATGCCGGGATGGACTTTCGTGGAGATCCAGATCTAGTTCTTCCACCAGGCACAGCATGGGGCACAGTCGGTAAGTTTGCAAAAATTTTGACTTATATAATTTTTTTGGATTTTTTCAAATATGTATGAAAAAATTAAAAACAAACATGTTTTTGATTGGATTCATAATGACTGATAATGTAAACATGATCATGATACAGATATTGGATCAGTTCGACCTGAGGGTTTCCCGCGCCACAAGCGTCGTAGAGGCGAAGCAGATACAGTGGATTCAGACAGGACTCTCCAGGCTGTGCAGAGGAATTTGGAGGGATTAACCCGCCAAATACCTGGCTGCTGTGGAAGACCTGCCGGAAGCCATCCAGAGACGGGTGGTAGGAGTGCCCCGAGACTGGGTACGATTATTCCGCCGAGTTGCCACCGCTGTCACGTTCTATAGGAACACGACTTCTGGGCAGGGACCTCAGGAGTAGACGGATATTATGTATTAGATGATTGTATATTCTTTTTTGAGACTGAACATGATCGGGCATAAGCCCAAGTTTTGTATGACCTTATGGATCCAAATTTTGTAAAGTTTTTGAACACTCTGATGATATATATACAGCGATATTTGATGTGATGTGATAAATGTATCAAATGTATGATGTTTTTTATGATTAAATTTTATTGTATGGAATGATTAATATGCCAATCAATTGCTTGATTAGCTAATGAGTCTGCTAACCAATTGTCAGCTCGAGGAATATGAATGAAAGTTAAAAATTGAAATGATCTTTGTAACAAATGTACCCTCAAGAACAACCGTAATAAAAATGGATCTCGAACCCGATAAGTATTGTTCAACTGCGACACCACCAGCTGAGAGTCCAAGAAAACTACCAACGAATCAACACCCAAAGATATTGCCTCCGAGAGTAGATAAACAACTGCAGTGTATTCTGCTATATTATTGGAAGCAGGACCAATGTAGACCCTTCTTGATACTAACAGCTGACCGGAAGGATAATGAAGCACCCAAGCCACGGAAGCTAAGTTCCGGGTGTGTCTACTAGCACCATCGGCGAAACCAAAGTGACTCATGACATCCGACACAACCTGCCAAAGCAGATCAAAAACATCACCAACTCATCAAAGATCGAAAATCAACCAGATATGTACAAAGCAAAAACTACTATATACAAAAGCAACATGCCAGGCCAAAGCCTAAGCATAATACTTCTTCAAATAGAGCCCATTTCGGGGCTCCGGCAACTCGTTCCCTTCAAAATCAACCAAGGTGTACGCTCCTTTCTTAAGGACTTTTTTAACGATGAAGGGGCCATACCACATAGACTTAAACTTTCCCGCCCCCAGGGCATCTTTTTCCTGGGCATAGACCAAAACAAGGTCACCTTCCGAAAAAACCCTGGGTTTGACCGCCTTATCGTACTGAACTTTAACTCGGTTTTTATGCGCTTCATTCATCGTGGTGGCATCCCGACGCTGCTCATCGAGATGTTCCAGATGAAGGAGCCGTTCTTCAAGACTAGAAGTGTCAGGAAGAAGTTCAACAACTAACTTAAGAGAAGGAATCTCGCATTCAATAGGAAATACGGATTCCACCCCGTGCTCTAGCTGAAACGGAGTAAAGCCAGTTACAGTTTTCACTGACATCCTGTATGCCCAAAGTGCAGGATATAGCATAATATTCCAGTTGGATCTAGCTTTATCAATTGTCCTTTGAAGAATTGTCTTTAAGGATTTATTCACGGCTTCCACTTGCCCATTGGCTTGAGGATAATACGGAGATGAATGCTCCTGCCGGAAACCCAATTTGAGAGCCAACTCAGCCATCATACTATTCTGAAAATGACTGCCATGGTCAGTGACAATCTCTCTAGGAATACCAAAACGAGCGATAACCTGGTTGAAAAGGAAAAGAGCTGCAGTCTCACCATCATTCCCAAAAGTAGGCATAGCCTCGACCCACTTCGTAAAGTAGTCTACTGCCATAATAATGTACTTGTGACCTTTAGCCGAAGGCGGGTTACAAGTAGTATAATCAATACCCCACTTTGTAAAGGGACCGACAGTAATGACTGGAAAAAGTGGAGCTGGATGAGCGCGCATTTTTCGAGTATAGACTTGACACGGATGACACTTTTTGACCGATTCAATACAATCCTTGAAAATCGAGGGCCAAAAGTACCCAGCACGCAAGATTTTTTGGGCTGTAGCAAGCCCAGATAAATGACCCCCACAAGCTCCACTGTGGGAATCATTCAGCACAGCCTCAGCTTCTTCGAGAGTTAAGCAACATCTCAGGATTGAATCAACCCCTCGACGGTATAAAGCATCACCAATAATCAAATAATTCTTGGCCAAGTGACGCAGCTTACGACGCTCATCTTTCGAAAAAGTAGAGGGAAACTTCGCAGTCTGGAGATACACAATGATATCTCCGTACCAAGGATCCTGTGAAGAGATAAGAAACAAGTGTTCGTCCGGAAAGGACTCATCATAGATGATCTCTTCTCCACAGGGAAACTCAGAGATCAATTCCGCGAAAACTAATGATTTCTTGGACTTGGCAGACATGAAATCAAGATCAAATTCCTGTAAAATCACAATCCATCTATTGTATTTGGCCCCAATCACTCGCCTACTGAGGACAAACTGAAATGGATTGGCAGCTTCCAAAACATAGGTTTTGCGAAGAATAATGTAATGCCGGAGTCGCTGCACAGCGTGAACTGCTGCTAAAGCTAACTTTTCTATCGGAGTGTACCGGAGTTCAGGTCCTACCAGTCCTCGACTAAGGTAGTAAATAACATTCTCTGCAAGAGCATCATCCTCCTGAACCAGAACCATACTGATGGTAGATTCTGCTACTGCCAGATACAAAAGGAAATCCCTGATATAATCAGGTGGACTCAATAAAGGAGCAGAGGTCAGTGCTTTTTTCAAAGCATCGAATGAGCATTGAGCGAAATCATCCCAAAGAAATGGAACTCCTTTCTTCAACAATCTCATAAATACCTTTGTCACTTCAGCATAATTGACGATAAACCTCCGAAGAAAATTAGAATTTCCTTGAAGACTTTGAAGCTGACGGATAGAGGACGGGGGAGGCAACCGAAGTATTGCCTCAACCTTGAAGGGATCTACCTTTATCCCTTCGCTAGACATAATGAATCCCAATAACCGACTGGATGTAACCGCGAAAACGCACTTGTTTGGATTCAATCTAATCCTATAGAAACGACATCTTTCAAATATTTACCAGAGGTGACCAGGATGATCCATCCTCTTTTGAGAATGAGCAGCTAAATCATCCAAGTATGCCTCGATAATCTTTTTGATGTCGTGGAAGGCATATGACATGGCCCGCTGAAAGGTAGCCCCAGCATTTTTAAGACCAAAAGGCATCTTCTTGTATGCAAACGTACCCCAGGGACAAATAAAGGCAGTCTTATGTTGATCTTTAGGACGGATAGTAATTTGATTATATCCGGAGAAACCGTCCATGAAGGAGAAAATCTCATTACCGGCACACTCGTCAATGATCTGATCGATAAATGGTGTGGGGTAATTATCTTTAGGACATGCTTTATTCAGGTCTCTGAAATCGATGCACACTTGAATCGTTCCTTGCTTTTTATCTACGGGAACGGGGTTTGAAACCCATTCAGTCAGAGGAACTGGGAAAATGAATCCCGCCTTAAGCAGCTTTTCAACTTCAGCTTTGATAGCTGCTGCCTTCCTAGGATTGATCGGACGAAGTTTTTGCCTCACCGGCTTAGCGTTTTCATACGTCTTGATCTCATGCTGGACAATAGATGGGTCTATTCCAGGCATTTCCTCATAAGACCAAGTGAATACATCCCTATACTCTTTAAAGAGCTCGGTGTAAATTTGAACCTCTTCACGGGAACATTCAGCTCCGATGAAGACATTCTCGATAATATTGGGATCCCTGGAAATGTTCACCAGGATAGTAGGAGAAATCACAACCATGTTCCCTTCAGCATAAACCTGTGTTGGTGCCAAAGGGTTCAAGACTGGGTGAACAGGACCAGGAGACTGAGCACTTGGAAAACTAGTTTCAACTTCGCTCAAGTCAGGCAAAAAGTAAGACCGATGATGCAAGTCATCCCACGGTCTTTCTATACCAGTCATGGCTTCCAGGATGGCCTCTTCAGATGGAAGAGTGGTATCAAGGCAATCCTGGGCAGAAGAAGAACTTAGCGTCCAATCCGGAGCCACATCTCCATCCAACTCTTCCGGTGAAAGAGGAGCTGGGATGGATTCTGCAGAGTCAACAATAGACTGATAAGCAATCTCAGCTGCAGAAATAGGAAATGCCATTCCACCCACTTGACCTTCCGCTAATGTGGCAGTAGGGGAAGGTAAGGTCCAAGGGTCCGAAAAATAATGAGTTCTGAAGAACTCTCTTTGAAGAGGAGCCTTGGAGGATGAAATAGCATTAATATGAACCGTAGGAGGAGGAATATCAAAAGTACCCATCAAGGAAGAATACATTCCAACTCCTAAATTCTCAACAGGTGCCTTAGTATTATCCAACTTTGGAATAGATGAGTCAGAAGACGCATTCGGGTCTACAGGAGGACAGTCCAGTTGATCCACTGTAACAATCCTCCCTTCGTGGGGGAAACATATAATTCGAAATAATGAGGATGCAATGGCATCCATCTCATAAATCCAATTTCTCCCCAACAGAAGGTTGTAGTCCAAGCTTGCATCCACTACCTCAACCTCTATATTGACAGTTTTTGCCCCAACAAAGATGGGCAAAGCTGGGACAATACCATGGGGTCTGTGAGAATGACCATCGAACGCATTAAGAACAGTGCTAGATGGAACATCTTTGGGAGATCCAAGTGTCTTCCAGCATGCGAGAGACATCACGCATGTGGAAGCACCCTCATCAACAACCGTTCGAAAGATATTGCACTTCCGATATGACGATTTAATATGAAAAGCCATGTGATGAGGAAGTCTCTTCTTAAAATTAGTCATATCAAAATTAATCAGAAGAGAATTTTTCGGATCAATAGCCCCAATGGCAGTGAGCAAAGCACTGCGCTGAGCCGGACAAGACTGGACTACCTCTAAAGCCGACATAGCGCAAGGACTCTATGCCAGATCTTCTACAATCGAGTAGTTCTGGGCAGCCCTCGCATTTGGATTAATCGTTGATCGCTTAGAATATGCTTTGGGCATCCGAGGCATAGACTCGACAATAGGATTCGTAATGTGAAGCGGCTCAGTAGCATCAGGGGTTTCCTTAGCTTTCGAAGACTCTTCTGCGCCATAATCATGGGATCTCGTAGCGATATCTGCGTGAGCACTCATCATGAAAATGTTCGATGGAATTTCCCCTTCCTAGGTGCCCCCAGAGGAAGCCCCAGGATTTTGGTTCGCGCCAACAACTAATTGTTGCCCTTGGGGAAAAGGGTTTGTTAACACAGCCTGGGAACTAGAAGAACCCTGCTGGGATAACAGGCGCTGAGCATCCTGAATTTTAGGGCAAAGGTGTGTGAGATGGTCTCCAACACAAAGCTTGCATGGAAACTTCACTTTCTTTTTCTCCTTTTGACCCTCACCAACACGCTCGTTGGTTTTATTTTCATTGCCCTTCCCATTCTTGCCCTTCTTCTTGTTATTTCGTCCCTTCTTCTTCCCATCGGATTGTTGATTTCCTTTGGGATCAGAAGCTTGGACATCATTTATGGACAAAGACTGGGAAGGTGATGACTCAGCAGGCACAGCCTGACCAGAAGGAGCAGATTGTAAAGACAACTGCTGCAATTGAGTAAGCAGGCTGGCTGCACCACTATTGATCGATCCAACCAGTCCGTCGCCATGAGGACCGGGCTTAGTTTTTGATAAATCTAATTTGGAGCGAGGAGCATTGGGCAGATATTTGTGGAGGACCCCAGACTGAGAATAGATCAGTTCTAGCTGCTGGGCCCTAAAAATGGCCTGCTCCTCGGAAAATACCCCAGAGAGGGATACATCTTTCGAAATATCTGACTGCAGGGATTTCAGAAACCATTCCAAAAGGAATTCACCTGGAATATGAGCTTTAATAAGCCTCTTCCTTCTCCTCCATTCCTGAATGTGATCAGAAATGTGGGTTGCTTCATCTTGCTTAAAATTGGCTAGGAGTTCAGTCCCAGCGTCATATCGGATAGGAAACTAGAAATGGTTCATAAATGTAACAGCCAGTTCTCCAAATGTAGTAAAACTGCCCCCAGTTAGCTCAATATACCATTTGGCGGTGTTTCCAGTTAGGGTGCGTTGAAACAATCTCAACCTAATCGAATCATCGATTAGGGAGTTCGAAGAACACCATAAATGGAAAGTAGTGATGTGGTCAGCCGGATCTTCTCCATTCTTACCTTCAAAATTTGGAATGTCTGAAGGAACTTTGGTGGGAACTGGAGGCCACCCCAGACCATAACGAATCGGATCATTAGTCAAGTTCGACAAATATGGAAAGTTTAATGTTGCCAGAAAAGGTAAGCGAGGCGGAGCCTGAGGATTCCATCCTTGATGGGATGGATTCCCAACATTCTGAAAAGAATACCCTGGATTTGATGAGGCACCAGGTTGCCAAAAAGGACTCGTAGAAAAAGGAGAAGAACCTCCTCCCAACGCAGAGTTACCAAAGCCCAGACCAGTTCCCCCCGCTGAAGTATGGAATTAAGAGGAGAGCCCCTGATAGGGGTTCTAGGCATTAGAAAGAGGAGAAAAGGTCTGATAAGCACTCGACGAAGGGAAATAAGTATTCCCTTGATGACCTGCGTAAAATTGATTCCCTGCCCCCGCTGTAGTGAACACAGGGTTCCATCCTGTAAAAGTAGTCTAACTTTTCCCCCCAGACCAAGGGTTGAAACTCTAGGTCTGAGATGTAAATGGAAAGGACCCTAAAGAAGGATTGGAACTAGGAATGTGCCCAGTTCCAAAGGGGAAACCCTGAAAAGAATTTGATCCACTAGCCATGGAAGACATGGGTGTAGATCCAGCTGCAGCAGTGGAAAAGGAAAAAGAGGGATTCCCACTAGTGGGCATCCCTGAACAGAAGGGACCAGAATGAGAAGCATGTGCTTGGGTGAAACCAGAGCCACACACAGCAGCACTAGAAGCAATCGAAGATAAAGCAATAGTGCCTCCTCCTTCAACGGAAGCAGGAGTCTGAATGCCTGCAGCACTCACAGCAGAAGCCGTGTTCCCAGTCGTGGCCATCGAAAGGTATGAATGATACGGAAGATCTTCCAGTCTCTCTGACTCAGGTCCGATGTATTGAACAACGAACGGATAATCAGGAGGAAGAGGAGATGGACCTGACGCAGGAGGTTCAGGTACTTCTTCAATTTGAAAATCTTCTTCCTTAGGAAATAAAACTCGCGAGGTGAGCAGAACGCTCCTCTCGGAACCGACACCAGAATCAGCTATGAAACCTTCAGATCCCTGTGGAGGATCTCTCTCCACTGTGTTAGATGTCATAGGGTGGTAACCACCTGCTAAATCACTCCTACGCCTTCTCTAAGAAGGCTCTGGACTCCCGGGAGATAACCCCCGGATTCTCCTCGAACGACGAGGCACTTGATCAGCCACTTTTATAGATTTTAAATTAGACTCAAAAAAGTGAAAAGCTAGGCAAGCTAGGAGCAAAGAGCACTCACTATAAGAAAAATCCCTGAGATACAATCAAGCAAACAGCCTTCAAGTATTTCCGCTCCGGGTGATGAGGACCGGACACCAAAATACAGGAAAGAGAAATATAGGGCCTCCTGAAAGCAGTCTGGGATAATTACGGCCCAGAACAAATAGCAAAGGTATCAGAAACAGTTACGCTGACCTCCTAACGACAGCCTTTTCCGGCTCAAGCACCCAAGCTTCGCAAGGGCACCCCCCAGAAGTACTGTTGAAAGTGATGCGACGTCTGCCTCAGGTACCACAGGTATTCCCCCCCGTAGTCACCTGTGTGGAACCTATGAGTGGCAACTATGGGCACCAATCCATGTCAGAAGCCGGGCGGAACGGTCTTGAGGTCAGATTCAGCTAATCAGAGAGGGGGTATCCCTCTTCTCAGCCTTCACTTCCCCTCGCGCTTGACTCTCTGGAGGAGAGCTTTCCCGATCCACCTAACGGAGTTGGATTTCGCTCAATTAATCAACTTCTATGTTTTGTTTGAGCGACCTTGGAGATTTAACTCTCCACTCACCTAATCCAAGGCCCTACAACCTAGCTAGTTGGTGTATGACACTTAGAAAACTTGCTAGTTGATTTTAAATTATATCGCTTATTTTAATGGGCTGTTATGTTAAGTCACAAGGATGTGGAAATGAAACTTATGATGTTTTGACGCAGAAAGAAATTAATAAAAACCAAACTACATGCAAATGCAGTTATTGTCTTTTGATGAAAAGCAACTTCTACACGGGTTCTACGAGGTTAAAAATTGTATTTTTTCTTTTCAGATAGCAAACTCACACTCACAAAAAATATGAAAATGACTAAATTCTGAAGTACACCTGATGCAAATCACTACAAGCATGCAAATCCTAAGATGCAAAATCTCCTAAAGCAGAGTGAAATTTCCCAAAAAAGTCCTTCAGTTTTAACTCTTTTTTGGTTGTCCAGAAAGCTAGTTCCCGAAATCAAGAACTCTTAATATAAAGACACCAAAAACTTTTAAAAAAAGGGAAGAAATCGATGACAACTCCTTTCCAAAAATCGAGTCAAAATCCAAAAGCAAGAAACATCAACAAAGCTTCAAAAGATATAGTGAAACGAAAACAAAAATGCAAAAACAAAAGAAAACAACAAAGCAAATGTTTTTTGAGCTTTTGAGTTTTATAAAAAGAGTTCAAAAAGACCAAGGAAAACTTATAAAATCCCAAGCCAATCAACTACTGAATTTCAAGCACAAACTTCAAAAATTCTCCAAATCTTATAAGGCTAACTAGTAGCAAGATCAATGTGAGCAAAAGAAGACAATAAAACTCAGCTACTCAGCCTAGAATAATAGTGCAACCTTGCCACAAACAAAAACTCCAAAGAACCAAGAAAGACTCTTCAAAAGCTGCAACAAGACCTAGCCAACTGAACTCAAGAAAACCAATCAAGAAATGGGAAAAAATCGTTGTGCCAAGCAAAATACAAATATAGGAAAGATTAAATGAGCAGGAGCTCTCTATTCTGATGAAGCAGAACAGCCAGGAATGCCCAGAAAGCGATCTTGGTACTCAAACCAGAAGTGCCAGCATAAGAAACAACACTTTTCCAAAAAGACTAGTTTTCAATCAAACGAAAGAGAGAAAAGACCAAAGACCACTTTCTTCACAATCCAGAGAGTACAAAGACACTGCAAGAATAGGTCTCCTCAGACAGAAAGGACTAAAAAGCCAAAGAATCCAAAATTTCAAAATCTACCTAGGTATACGCTACTTCACAGTTTAGCAACAAGCATGCATACGCGACTGTGCTAAAGGAAACATGCGTATATGCGATTCCCTTTAGACAAAATTGCATGTATACGCGACTATGTGCAGGAAAAAGCGCGTATATAAAGGTAAATAGTGAAAAAACAAAAAGGATCAAGCCTAGATAAGAAACCAGGGCTTCAGTCTGACTGAGAAAGAGTAAACTGGACTACAAATGAAAGTTAAAACTGTTGGAAACCTATTAAACAGCTGAAACCACACAACAGGGGAATCACAAGAATGCGCTCCCCAGTGGAGTCGCCAGTTCTGTTTCGGGGAAAATCACCCTAGAGGTTTGTTGGGTTTAAACCTCCACAGAGCAGGGCATGCTACTTAAGAAGGACTCACACAACCATACATGTTCATGAAAAACTAAATAGAGTAGATAGAGGAAGTTACCCGTAGGTCCTACGGTTGAAGCAGATCCCGCGGGGTCCAAACCCCCAGCAACCCTTCTTCCTTCTTAACCTGAAAGACAAGAAGAAACAAGCACAAAGAACTGGTTGTACAGCATATATCTACTCTAAATGTTAGTGAAATCCATATGAAACATTAGTTAAACCATAATGAATGCTTAAATAACAATATTCTCATATATGCAAATGGACACTAACACGTATATTTTGGGAACAAGATGGTACTTCTGTATTATAAATAGCATGTACAGAAATAACGAGTGGAGAGATCACCTGAATCCTTCCACGATCTTCGAGCAGACCGTCGTCTGGATCCGTCCCACCCTTGCCTCGCTAAGATTCCTTCCGAACTAGTGCATATGAGATGACATATAAAGAGATGAGCATCTCCAGGAAACAAGGGTTTCCTATAATGAACTGGGAAGTGCAGGAGGCACAGGAATTCAGACTTGGATAGGGAATACCAACATAGTATAATATCAATAAATTCTCTCTCTCCCTTAGGCCATGCACATGAGGGCTTTTATACTCCCTCAAAGTAGTTTCAATAGTTGGAAACAGTTGGCCACATGCTGGGGTGGTTGAACTACCAGAGTAACCATTAACCCAGCCCGAAAATAGGGAATTTTTATATATATTGTTAATAATTTTAATGGAATACGCGGAAAAGTGCATGTGGACTCGCGTATACACGCGGAAAAGTCTGGGCATAACCGCGTATGGGGATTTTTACACAGTTTTTAAGTGAATTTGTCCAAGTCTGTAGGAATGGGTGCCCAAAGCCATAAAAGCAATCATGAATCATATGAAGGTTAGAAATGATGCTATAACAATAGATGCCATTGCAAATGCTGTAGGGATACCAAGTGTGGGAGAAAAGTGGTTCAAGCAAGCAAACCTAGACATGAGCTACTTTGAACCATACCTAAAACCTGGGTATAAAGATCACCACAAGTTCATCTTCCCATTTTCTCATCTTCTTGATAGATATGCACCCATGATGAGGATAATAATGAAGTATTTCACTTGTGATGGAAGGTTTTCCCACCTCTACTCATAGCACATTCAGCTTCTTATGCATTTTACTAGAGTGAGGATGCTACACATACCATATTACCTTTACCGGAGCATTGATAAAATGGCCTACAGAGTGTAAAAGAGAGATTATCCTCAGTGTGAGTCATCAATATTTTTCACATGTTTTTGATGATTAGATTCCTTAGATAAGATTTCTAGAAGCTAATCTCAAACTGTCAATTTGTCATCTACAAAACACCCCAAACAAATTTTTTGTCCTCCTACCCCTTCCTATCAGTCTATGATGAGAAAAATCTCCAGTTTTTAAGACCTATCTTGTTTCAGCAAAATATCCCTATCTAGAGCTGTCTTAGCCTGGTTTATCTGTTGTCATTTACCCTTGTTTCTCACGCCATTCACTATCCAAAGGTTGAAAAAGTGTGTGCAACTCTATACCTGGTCATCGTGTCATTTGAAAATCTGATCATGCCTAACAAAACACTCAGAATCTGTCAGAATTGTCCCTAAGTTAGATAGTGGTGTTTAGGGAGTTTTTCCTTGGCTAAGATATCCTAGGCCAAAAAGCCTCTGTCTAGTACTAGTCAACCATGAATTAGTTCCTTTTCTGCAAAGAAAACATTGTGCTATCCATAGGTCGGACACCACTGAGAGGTCACTTTTTCTCATGTCAGAAGAAGTTCAAAAAAAATTCAAATCAGGAAAAGAGAAGATTTGTCACTGTCTGAAGAAATATTCTTAGATCAGGCAAAATCTCCATGAAGCACCAAAAGAGCTCTCCAAGGTTCCAAAGAATCTATTTTTACATCTCTATAGGGGTGTAAATGAATGATGATCAATGTGCACATAAGAGCAAAAATACAAGTTCAAACAGGTCTCTCATGTTGAAAAGGCTTGCCATCAATGACCAGATGAAGAACTGTAAAGTAAAGAGCAACAAGTGTACATGTTATAAATCTAATGGCTACCTGAGGAGTAGAGATCATTCATCGTCAATGAAGCAAAAGAAGTAATATGAGATGATGATTAGCAGTGTTCCATGATCTCCTCCAAAAATTAGTGCTTCATAATCTTCCGAAGGGCACCATCATATAGTGCATAAGAAGACAGCTGCTTCTTATGCTACCTCTAACCTGGGATGTGAACATTAATCAAAGGCAATTTCAAGGTACCCTGAAAACACAATCAAGGAAAAGTTAGTTCAAAGGTTTCCAACAGTGAGCATTATCCTTATACCAACCACTTTATTCACTCCCTAAAAACTTCACAGTAATATGATACCAAGCAAAGACATATATTGCAGAGCAAATGACATAGTGTTGAAATAAATGAAATTTCATGTGTATGATGATAACCTCTTTCATAAAAAGTAGATGGTTTGAAGTGACAATGACAGAAAACTCCTTCATATAAAAGAAGAGGGTTAGAAGACATAATGTTTTGACCTCCTTCACTAATAAGAAGAGGGTCAAACATATTGTTGAGAAAATTCAGTGTCTGCTTGGCGCTTTTTCCTCCAAAGATGAACAGAGAATGCATAGTAGGGTTTGAAATGATGTTTTGATAAAGTCTTTGTTGGTTACAATATGGTTCATCTTATTCAAAGGGTAAAGCAGACATATAGGAAACCAAGTCTTGGTCAATGCAAGGAATTTGTTTTTTTTTAAGATAATCTAAATCAGAGGATGAATTCAAGGATCAAGTTTGAAGTGGCCACCTTCGAAAGGACAAAAGGCACACTATCTGATAAAGACAAACTCTTTTTGTTCTAAGGTGTTCTTCTTAGGAAACAAGCAGAAGGTCAAGTCATGGTTGATGACCTCCTTCAAGAACAAGTGGAAAAGGTCAAAACATGGTTTAAACACCTCCTTCACTTCACAAAAATAGAGGATGCATTATGGTGTTGAGAAGCTTCAGTAGTGGTTTTTCATGGTGACCTCCTTTGTGAAAAACAAGGTGTTAACAACAATCATCAATGTTAGAAAGGTTTTTAAGAGAAATTTGCAGTGACTTTAGAGTGAAGACATCAACCCTTTTTCAAAGTTCTTTCTTAGCAATCAAAGGAAGAAAAACTATGTTCAAATACAAAATCACAGTTTCATTTTGTTTTTAAACAAATGATAAGGTAAACAGAGGATTTGCATTGTGGTTTGGAAAGGCTACAATAGTGGTTTTTGTAATGACCTCCCTTGTTGACAAATCAAAGAAAAACACAGTTTTTATAGCCCCTTTCATAACAAGCAGAGTTTTATGGTGACCTGTTTGCAAACCAACCGAGACCAACACGGTTAAAGGGCCTATTAACCTCATAAAACAGTGGACAAATGATGGTTTCAAAGGGACTGTTTGTAATGTTTTTATGAAAAATTTTCAAAATTTTATAACCTTGGTAAATGATAAGAGATCCCACAGGGAAACTATTTAGGTTGAAAGGGCCTCCATAGGAGAATTATGGAGAAAGACAACTTAGAAAAGATAAAATAGTTGTTAAAAGGGAAACCTAAGAACACAAGTGAACATAGCCACTACTCGAAAAGTTCATCCAGAGAACAAAAGGAGAGAAGTTTAAAATTGATAGAAGAAATTTTGAAGAAACCCTTATGAGTATAAAGGGCACGAAGCCAACGGTCATTATCACTTTACAAACCAAGTCACTGAAAGATAATAGGAATTAAGCAAATTTTGAATCATTTTGAGCTTGATTTTATGCGCGGCGCACCTGTAGGCATCCAACAGAGGGATTTTCTATATAGCACGATGCGGCTATAGAAGTGTGTGGCACGCCTGTGCCCAATGCCCGGCACCCATCTGAAAGCGAAGCATTTTCCATTTCCGCCTTCGACCAAGCGTTTGGACCATGAAACAAGCTCCTCCCACCTACATTATACTCTTGTGCTCATCATATTTCATGTTTAACACTGCAATTTCCATATTTCACCTCCTGCACACTCATTTCTGAATGGCTCGGGCCACCTCTGAACGACCCGGTCCACCTCTAAACAGCCCAGCGCTTGGGCTACTACTGAACGTGGTCCTGCCCGCCTGGGCCACTACTAAATCCCTTGTCTCTTGCCTCTCCAAAGCTGATTTCTTCACACCAATAGATTTTTTGTCCTATACCCAACCCTGCACACCATTTATACCTTGCTTGGGTTGCCTCTGCATGCCCTTTTTCGACACCGCCAAAGCCACCCCTGAACGGCCCACTGCCTGGGCACGCGGGCCACTGACAACACAGATTTTCAGAAAGGTGCTAAGGTCAAATATTAAACAAATAAATCATCTCCAACTACAGCTAAAGGTATACAAAAGAGTTATTTATATTTTTTATCCAGAAGTTCTGTTTTAGAGATATGTTTGAAAATCATCGTTCCAGAAGAGAAGAACAATAATTCTAAAAAGTAGTAAAAGTCTGTTGTTTGATAGAGACTTGCTTGCCAAACAAAGGAGAAAAAAATTTATATGCTAAAGAGAAAATAACCTGCTCAATAGGTCATAGAATTTTATTTTCTATCCTTCTAGAAACAGTGATTAAAGGAGGAAGTTTATTGTCAAGGGGCTTGTTCAAAGTTTGAAAGGGGTTTGGAGGCAGTTAAAGGGAAAACACAGCTTGTTTTTCAAGCATATCATGTTTATTAAAGAGAAGGAGGAACAATGATTAAAGGAGGAGGGTCAGTATGTCATTTTAAGAGGGGTTTCTTTTCATGAATAAGTTAAGGGTATACATAGTCTATAAAGAAATATAGAGTTTGTGTAGAGGGTCTTTTAATCAATTTAAAGGAGCCTCTTAAAACAGTAATTTGAATGAGCACCGTTTTTGCTTCAAATAACCACAACGAAACAATGATTTCAAAGAAGAAGTGATTACAAAGGAATATAGTGATTGAGGGAGAAGATTTTTTGTGTCAAAAAACAAAAGGGGACTTGTCTTTAAAAACCAAAAATAGATCTCATTAAAGGTATTTTTGCTCACAACAAAGTTCATAAGAAGGGAGCTTGTTTTCACTTAACAAAAACTTGTTTTCCAACAAAGGAAAAACTTAGTCTTGCAAAGAGGAAAAGGTGTTTTTGGTTGAGGACCTATTTCAGTGATCATTTGAACAGTTTGTCTTGGTAAGTCAGTGAAGGGTATTAGAAGCAAAGATGCCTCCAAAGAATGACAACAGAAGTGGGTATCACAATAGGTATGAGCCTATTACAACTCAAGAGGTGAATGAATCTCCTTCAGTACTCTTCAATTTTCATGAAGTAGGATTCTTGGATTTTTGCCAAAAGGTCAAAGAAGTAAAAAATCACCCTCCTTTAACACATTTTTTTGCTTTGAGGCTGCAAGGAAAGCATGTCCATCTAGCAGGTCTAGATTTCAAACTCTCTCCTAGGGCTATCTCCAAAGCTACTAAGATCCCATATATAGGAGAAAAGTGGTTCAAACAAACATATCTAGATCTGAATCACTACAAACCCTTTCTAAAACCAAACCATTAGGATGCTTGCCAAGCTATTTTCCCTTTTTCTCACTTTTTGAGCAGCTATGCCCCCCCTCATGAAATTCATCATGAAGTATTTCACATGTGAAGGGAGGTTTTCCCAGATTTATGCCTATCACATCAGGCTTCTTATGCATTTCATACGAACTCGGTTGCTGAACCTACCTTTCTTCCTCTATAGAAGCATTGACAAGATGGCCTCTATTTTCCAAAAGAAGCCCTCTGCTCAACAACAAGCTTGTTTATTTCATCATTCCCTTATCAAGATCATAATCCTCCATCAACTTGCGAAAAATGGAGTTTCTTGGGACTCTTTCATCTCCCATCCCGATTTTTCCATTGCCTCTTCATATCATGCACCTTCCTCACCATCCACTCATCATGTTTCTCATTCTTCTAGTAAATCCACTCCTAAAAGACCAAAATCCCCTGTGATTGAGAGTGAAGAAAAGAAGAGGAAAAATAATAATGAAGAAGGGAAAAGTGACAAGAGGCAAACAAGTAATGAAGAAGGGCAAAGTGACAAGAGGAAAACAAGTAATGAAGAAGGGCAATGTGACAAGAATAAAACTAGTGATGAAGAAAGGCAAAGTAAAGACTCTAAGAATGACAGCGGGGAAGAAGGAAATGATGGTGAGCATGAACAAATGAATGGTGAGCATAGCAGTCATGAAGGGGAACATGATGGAAACCAACACAGCAGTAAACATGATGGTGATGAGGGATAAAATAGTGAAGGTAAAGAGCACAGAAGTCATGAAGAAAGCAGGGACAGATATGAACAAGATAGTCCTCAAGATGACAAAAAAAGTGGCAGCCAAAACAATTATGATGAGGGTTATGAAAGTCCTAAAAATTACACTTATGATGAGGGTCATGACAGGCCTCAGAAAGACACTTATGATGAGAAACAAGATAGCCCTAAAGCAAGTAATGATGATGGCAAGAAAACACCAAATAGTGAGCATTCTGAAGGGGGCAACATGGAGAAAAAAGATTAAAACAGTCCTAAGGGCAGCCAAGACCAAACCAAGGACCAAGTTGAGAAAGTGCATGATATGAAACTATCTCTCTCTTCTCCTCAACACAGCCAAGAGCTTGTGCTAGCTGCCTCTCTGAGGCAAGGGGCCATGACTCTTCCTCTAAAAGTGGCGAAGCCTAGAAACACTAGATCTTCCAAGAAGAATATCACTCCAACAGTGACTAGCAATGTCACAAGAGTGCTAAGAAGTAAAGGAAAACTGCCTAAAATGAACATTTTTGAATTTCCAAAGAGGAAGAGGACCAAGAAGTCTATCCAAGCCAAGGGGAAAGAAAAAGAGGAGAGTAGTCATGAAAAGGAAAGGGAGTTTGATATCATACAGATAGATAGTGATGATGGGGATAATGAAGCTAGAATTCTTGAGGCTCTTTTAAAAAATAGAGAAGCCCAAATTCATGACCTACAAGCTGATCTAGAAAGGTCCAAGGACCTCATACATGTTCTAAAGATGCAAAAAAAACAAATGAGTGGTCAAATGGCAGTTTATGAGGTCCGGGCTCTCAAATACCAAAGGTAAGCCTACAAAGCACAAGTCAAGCTTGAAGAGCTTATGGGCGAATTTGATGATACTCAAGGAGAAGAGTAGCCAATGAGAAAGAGGCCTAGGACTATGGGTCTCAAGAAAGATTTGGAGAAAAAGAAGGAATAAGAGACAACCCTTGTTCGATCTTATCCTCTTACTCAATTGCTCACCCAAGAAATAGAAAATAATAGAGAACCATGGCGTGAAAGGGCCAAAAATCATTTGGAGGATAAGTTAGAGAAAGATAACAAAGACTTGAGTCTACAAAAGAAGATGACTGGGCACTACAAGAAGTTGAACCAATTTGCCTGAAAAAAGCTCAAACTTGCTCAAGAAAGGCTCAAGGCTGCTCGAAAGAGTCACTCGGTAGAAAAAATGGAGAAAGGCACATTAGGGCTTGAAATCCTGGCCTTAGCTTCCTTACATGCTTCTAAGAATCCATGAGGGGCTTGCTCACCAAAATTGAGCAAATTTTGACAAGATTTGTTTTTTTTTGTTTTTTGGCCATAATTGCACATTTTTCAAGGCACTTCCATGGGTTCTAGGAGCATCCTAAGCTCATGAAAGTCATTTTTATGAATGGAATAAATTAAGGGTCAGATACTCACAAATTGTTAGATCCAAAGGAGGTGTTTTGGTCCCCCAAAGAGGTGAAAAACAATGATTTTTTGACTCTCTGCCTCACATATCAGCAAGGGGTATTTTTTTGTTTTTTCCACTCAATTCCATTTTTGACATACTTCCATGGATAGCTTTTGGAAAAATAAAATATTTCCAGAAACTAGACATCCATTTCTTTCCAATGAGCCATAACGGGACTCGTTTTGACATCGGGAGGTCCCTCAAAAGTGGTCTACAAGACAGGGAATTTTTTGCTGCTACGTTCTTGTAGCATTTTGGCAAAAAATGCAGTTTTCTGAAGTGGCTTATCCAAATGTGCGTTAAGCCTTTTTTGGCCATTTTCAGTTAGGAAAAGTCAATTTTATTTCCTTTTTTATCATTTTAAGATATTTTTAAAGATATTTTGTGCCTTGGGCTTTTCAAAGCCTCAAGGACAAAATCAGATATTTGTAATAGGCCAATGGCTTTCTAGTTACTCTTGGATAGTTTCTTTCTCTTTAGCGTATATATTCCAAGAGATTTCATTGTATCAAGAGGTTGAACTTGATGATATAGAGAAATACATGATATTACAAGCTTTGAAGAAATGCTTTGTTTCATTATGTGGATGATTTCTTGTTTGTCTTCGATGGTGGAAGAGGATTGTTTGTTGGATTCCTTGGCTTGGTAAATGGTATAGTGTTCATATCTGTATGTTTTCCTTAGTTTATCATACATGCTTCCATGTTTCTTGCTTGCTGTAGGTTAGTAAAGAATAGATTTGAGACATGCCCATGGAGGCACCTCAAGTTTCCCGATTTCATTATAGCTTCTATGTTTTTCTTCTTTCTTAGTTATGTCAAAGAATTCTTAACTGCTCTTTGATACCCTAAGAACTTGTTATCAATTTCATTAATGGTTATTATGTATGCTATCAAGTATGATTCAAGGTATGCCCTTCTTACTCCTAGCTATCCAAAACCCCATCACTGAAACCTTTCTCTGAATATTTGATTGTCCTAGTTGAACCAAAGAGGTATTGTTTCGATCTTGCCCTTTGCCTATGCTCTGAAATCTTAGTTAAAAGTTCCTGATAACTCAAAATATGATATCTAGGAGTTCCCTCTTCATAGATTGAGTTGTTTGTCTGTCTTGTGTGTTTTCCCCAAAGTCTGAAGGTGATTTTCCCAAAGTTAGAGGGTCTTATACTTCTATGTATCGCATGAATTTTTATTTTATGCATCTATCAATTTGAAGTTTCATTTATCCTTATTAATGGTTATCCCTACCACATGGATGTCTATTGTAAAACTATTTATGCTTAAACCTATTTGTCCTTTCACAAATTTTGTGTCCATACCATTTCATTCCACCTAAAAGAATCCATTTTACGTCGACCAAATCGGCCTTGCAATATACCTTGTCCACCATTTGAGGCAATTTCGACCTTATCGACCCCATAGCCTAGTTGATCTGATAAAATTTTGATATTATTATCCTTTGATTAGTTCTTCCCTAAAAAAACCTAAAACAAACTAAAAACACACTTAACAACTAGCCTAAAATCAGATACATAGAAAGCAAACAAATCTAAATCCCTTGCATAATAGAGAGACCCCTCTCTGAGTCCAGGAAGGCTAGGTCCTTGGGCTCCAAAGTTGGTTTGATGTTACCCTATCACTTGGCTTGCCAATCTGCCAAATCATGGGACCCTAACATAATGGCAATCACAGTGGGACTTTTCTGAGTTAGTGACAATCTAAGTACACCTTAGGACTCTAGAAATCCCTTGTCTTCAAGAAAATCTAGTGAATCTGCCACCTCATCGCCAGACTAACATAATGGAAATCACAGTGGGACCTACTGAGTACATGAAAGTCTAGAAAAATCTTGTAGACTCATTAGTCCTTCAAAATTCAAATCAGACAAATAGCCTATAGAATCATTTAGAGTAAACTCTTTTTGTTTCACCATCTTAGTAAAAGTGATGAATCAGGTTTAGAATACTCCTACAAACTAGGCTGCATATAAAACTTAGAAAACCCCAAAAAACATCCCTAGATTGGCTTTTTCTCAGTTATTAGTGGTGGACCATAAATACATATCTCTAAAAACAACAAAACATCCACCTGGAGACTCCACTAGCCTCCATTAGGCCTAATACTCCATAAAACCCAAAAAATTTCATAAATCATACCTTTCTGTTGACTCACCTTTCCCAAAAACTCAAAGTTCATGATGCAGCCTCTAAAATCAGTGACAAACTAAGTATAACTTAGGGATTCAGGAATCTTCATCTAAACATAGGAGATCAATAGAATAAACTTGCAAATAGAACCATAGCTTTCTCAAAAATCTAGCAAACTGTTGAAACTAAGTTTTAAGTCATTCTTGCAAGTTTCCACATAAAAGGTTTCTAGAAAAACATTTTCCTAAAAACATATTTGTCATTATTGGTGGTGGTGTTAGGATTTTACAGCAGAAATAAAATATTTACCGAGAGAATAATACACATACAAAACCCAGCAACAACTCACATAAACATAAACACAATTTTTAATCGAGAAAACCCCAAATCCGGGGAAAAACCCAACCAATGAAATTTCATTAAACATTGGCCAAAACCCTAGCCAATCTGGCCAAGTGAGCCTTCACCGCTCACCTCCAGGCCTACCTTACAATGAAGTCTTCTCAGCCTTTTATAGGCTCCATTACATGCAATACCATAGGCTAAAACCATGGGTGAACAAAACCATGTGCCCCAAAACCACTACCATTTACCCTAGTCAACTTTGACTCTATATCGAGTCAAGTTTACCTAACAATTCCCCCCTTAAACTTGACTTGGCAATTATTGACTAAATCCAGCCAAACCTGCTAGATGAGACAACCCCGCTCACTCTAGCTCTTCCCCCCTCAAATTTTTACCCAGGGTAATTGTAAAATTGACATCCCCCTTATCACCTAGGTCTAACCCAGACTTTACCAGTGATTACCCAGGGGTACACAGGCCATACCAGGTCTTACAGCAGTATGCCCATTTACATGTAAAAATTAACTCCATTATAATATTTTTTTTTGTTTCATTGTTGCTGTATTTGTACATATGAAATCAATGTCCATATAAAAATAATCCATCTATCGGAATACATGGGTCACCAGCCTCTGTAACTGCCAGTCCTCTAGGAATTCTCTTTAGATACATGGTTCATCAATTAATTAATCCACGTGCACATATACTCTCTCATTTTGACATTCTTAAAAGCATTTGATTGACACATTATGTCAAACACTTTGCATGTAACCAATCCTCATAATTTCTTACTCTATGGATTTAGAGACTAAGACATCTCAACAATATAATTCCATATCCTCGACCACACCTTCATTTTTTTTCTTTTGATCCAGATCTATCCTTCGCCAACACCATCTCATCGTAGTGTTCCACCTGCTCATGCTGCTTCGTGGCTCTTACCATAATGTGTCGAATACTCCTTGTATTGTCTAGTCAACTTGTGAGTCCGAGAAATATTATGTGTTTGCGGAAACTCTTCCAGAAATGTAGCATAATCAATGAGCTGCCAAAACTTGGCGTTAACATATTCATTGTAAAGCTCATCCTTGTCGAGATATCGGCCAAATGCTTCCTCTCCACTAAACTCGACTCGTGGATCCTCCTTCAACAGGTTTATAATCATGATCCTCTTCCTTTGACAGAACAACCTTATTCTGAGATTTCTTGACGTATTTTCTCTTATTCCAAACACCGAATTCCGGCAAAATAAACTCCACCTGTTCACCGGAATTCACATTAGCTTCTGCCTTATCGAACACCTTTGAGAACTACATAGGAGCCTCCGCCGAACCTAGGTGCCCATTACGTGAAGGCTATGTGGTTGAATCCCATACAATGTCATCATCATTCCTCTTGGCTCTCTTCTTCCTTTTCACGAGCCCCTGATCAGTATCCTCATTCTTCGATCTTCTTCTCTTCCTCTTCAGACGCTTTTCAGATTTCAACACGGATAATTCTTCTTCCTCGTCCTCCGGCTGGCGTATCTTCGGTTTCCGCCCTCTCTTCTTCCCTCGTGGCTTCGAATTCTCAGTACTTGTAGTGCGCTTAGTGCCCACCGACACCTGCTGCACCCGCAAAAGCTGCTGTAGATGGTGCTTCTGTCATAGGCAACGCTCAGGCATTGCACGTTCAGGGAAATTCCATTGCTTCCCATCGTTCCGCCTGCAGCGGAACTCATCCTCGACGGGTTACGCCTCTCGTTCTGATGTGCCCGTGCCCGTGCCCCCCTTTGCCATGTGACCGCCTGGCTGACCAACATATGCCCGATTTTATCCATCGATTTCTTTGGCACAGATCTGAACATTACGAGAATCTCTTCTCAACTTCGTTTCTTTTTTTCTCCACCGATTCGATGCTTCCAACATTCACCATGGGAAACACTTTCGATGTATGCTTTGAACTCACTTTCAGTGAGAAGAATCCAAATCTGCATATCTCCATAACAAATCATGTCTCCTTTCATAGCCCAATAAAACCCTTGGCAACAAAAGCGTCCCTCTGAAGCCAAATATCGCTCCGATACCATTTGTTAGGATTTTATAGCGGAAATAAAATATTTACCGAGAGAATAATACACATACAAAACCCAGCAACAACTCACATAAACATAAACACAATGTTTAACCAGGAAAACCCCAAATCTGGGGAAAAACCCAACCAATGAAATTTCATTAAACATTGGCCAAAACCCTAGCCAATCTAGCCAAGTGAGCCTTCACCGCTCACCTCCAAGCCTACCTTACAATGAAGTCTTCTCAGCCTTTTATAGGCTCCATTACATGCAATACCATGGGCTAAAACCATGGGTGCACAAAACCACGCGCCCCAAAACCACTACCATTTACCCTAGTCAACTTTGACTCTATCCCGAGTCAAGTTCACCTAATAGGTGGATCATAAATCTCAAGAAAATCCACCTGGCGACTCCACTAACCTTTATTTTGTTTTAACCATTCTTCACATTAGCGAAACCCCTAGAGAGGACATCCATCTAAAACAATCACAACTATCACCCTCTCTAAAATTTGACTTTGAAATATGGCTTCACGAAGGATTAATACCAGATCCCATCTGGACCCAAATCCCCCTATCATAGTTGACGACCCAGAAAAAATTTTGTGGAAAACTTCTGAAATTGGTAACTTAACTACCGATAGGACCATCCACAAATTAAGCTCTGTACCTGAACACCTTACATCCTTGCAAGATTCCCAGTTCGACTTGAGTTCAACAAAGACCCTTTTTAGAAGCAAGTCACAAAGTAAAATAAATCTTGATGATCTTGAGCCCTTAGATTTGAAACAGAGTCCTAACATAGAAGCCTCACCCACTACACCTCCTAATTTTCAGCTTCTCCACCATTTTGGCTCGTACCACCCTAAACCTGCTCAGAATCATTCCACAAGTCCAATTACTTCCACCACACCTTTTTATACCACCACTATAAAAATCACCTCATCCCATACCACAAACCCTCATACTATAAATCTACCATTCGCTCACATCATCACAGCTTGGTATGCGACTTTAGTGTTACCATTGCCTTTGGTACCTTTGAAAAATGATTACCAATCTCGAATCCCACACTTCACCGGAACTGAGACTAATACTGCCCAACAACATGTAGATAGGATCAATGATGCTTTTGACTACATGGAACTAGAATATGAAACCATAAATATGAGAATGTTCACCCAAAGCCTAGGCGGAGAACCCAAGAAATGGTTTAAAAGCTTAGCTCCTAACAGCATACATGATCTCCCAACACTTTACCAAACTTTCATAAACAAGTGGGAAATCAGGAAAAACCCCATCCAAATCCTTTCCGAATATAACAATCTTAAAAGGAATATGGGGGAAAGTGTTCAGGACTATTGCACTAGATTCAACAGTGTCTATTAAGCCTACCCGCCACACATGAAACCTCCTCTTGGCTCGGCATTGGCAAAATTTCCTAAAGGTTTCAATCCAAATATGACATACCAACTAAGAGAAAGATACCCCCCAACTTTAGAAGAAATGCAAAAAGTAGGTATTAGTGCCGAAGCCAACCTAGCTGAGAAAAGTGCTAGGATAAGATCAGAAAAGAAAGTCACATACCATGATGAGGTCATGCCTTCATTTTCCTCCTCAGACCCTAGAATAGATAGCCTGGTTGGATCCATGGAAAAAATGTGGGAAAGAATAAATCTGAATGAAAAATCACCTCTTAAGGACAACTAGCCAAACCCTCAAAATAGAAACTGGAACCAAAATTTTAGAAGAGACATGTCTCAGAACAAGCCAAGGGAAAATGACCAACAGATCAGGCCACCGTTCAATGAAAACTATGTTGATGAGGTAGAAAGAGATATAGAACCCCTTGATGAAAATCACTTAAACTTGATAGGTTCTGATAGCGAGGGTGAGTTTTTTCTCACAGAAGAAGAACAAGTTTTCTTCTCCTCAAGTCAAAATGAAGCAAATTATGAGGACCCCGAAGATCCTGAAGTAGGATTACAAAACGCTATAATGGAATTCCACATGCAATATGATCTTAGGAGTAAGAAAAACCAAGAGAACTCTAAGAAAGGTAGCTCAGACACTGCTGTTACTAAAACCCCCGATACCATTCTTAAAAGAACACCAGATAGTATCAAAATCATGGCTAAGAAAATTGACCAAAACAAGGACAAAGCTAGTCAGGCAAGCCTTGATCCAAACTGTCCTAGCACCTCTACTAAGATTCCTGAAACAAATGTATTGAGAAAAAACCCAAATCAAATTCAACAAATTAAAAATATAGAAAAGGTCATGGCTGAAAAAACTGAAGCAAATCTATCTAAACTACAAGC
Source organism: Pinus albicaulis (assembly GCA_034641835.2). Taxonomy (NCBI): domain Eukaryota; kingdom Viridiplantae; phylum Streptophyta; class Pinopsida; order Pinales; family Pinaceae; genus Pinus; species Pinus albicaulis. Next base: position 1,442,498,513 of record CM076572.1, on the reverse strand, counting down.
ATCTTTCAGTTTTGAAGGGGAAATTTCCAAAATTAAGATCACCATGCCTCTCACTGAACTATTGCCCAAAGCTCATACATATCTCAAGTTCGAAAGGTCCTAAACATAGGAAATGATGCAGATACTTTACACCTAGCTGATGATGCCCCTGAGGTGTTGTTTGGACAAAAAATAGAAGGAAAATATCAAGAGGGAACCACTCCTCCTTTTTACATTAGTCTGAATATACATGACCAAATCCTACATAATGTTATGCTAGATTTCGAGGCCTCTCACAATCTCATGCCGAAAGTAGTAATGGAAAGATTAGGCCTAGAAATAACAAAACCTTATAAAGACTTATATTCATTTAATTCGAGCAGAGTCAAGTGTCTAGGCCTAATAAAATATCTTTTTGTCAGTTTGGCCCAAGTACCTGCAAAACACCTAGTCATGGACATAGTGGCAGCAGACATCCCTCCCAAGTAAAGAATGATTTTATCCAGATCTTGGGGGGGGCAAGCTTCAAAGAAATATTCAGCTAGCTATGTCTTATGCCACCATTCCCGTGTTTAATCAAACAAGAGTTTTGTATCTGGAATCACACATGAAATATATGGTCAGCAGGAATCACACATGAAATATATGGTCAGCAGCCAAGAAAGGCCAGATAACATCCCTATGTATTCCATACATTCAAACATAGATTCCTTCATCTTACATCTAGAAGATGACACTGATGAAAACACAAGTGAAACTAAAACTAGTTCAAGCACAGTATCGCAGCCAGACCAACCTCTGTATGATGAATTTATGTCTTGATGAAAAATTATGTATGATGAGAGGGAATTTGATTTTCTAGAAATAGAGATAGATCAGAAAACAAAAGACATTATACACCCTCAAGAAAATTTCTCAAACCAAGGCCACACATCAACAGTACAATCAGGAACCTTTTTCAAAACAGAAGCACTAGAGGACTTACATATTACAAAACTCTTTGGAAATCAGGGGTAGGGGAGTCTAATGTTCTTACCATAATTTAATGCTTCACCATCCCAAAACTTTACCTCCCCGAAGGAAAACTTGACTATTGCCACAACTATTAAAGATTCGGGAAGAATGTTTGATAAAATTGATATGAAGGGATGTGATTGTTGCAGTCCAAAAACACCTGAGCTGATTGAACTAGCTAAATTCTGACCTTACACAAAACATTAAGGACTGCTAGAATATGAAAAATTGTTCAAGATACTAGTGCATGTCGGGAAAACTGTTTGAAACACTGTGACACTACCTTCAATTCAAGAAACAACTTTGACAAAAGGAAATACAAAAATCTTGATCAAACATTAACAATCAAAGACAAGATAGCTGGACATAGGTTCTGTGTTGATTTCAGAAACACAAATACACACCCCCGGAACAGAAATTATATTCTTCCTAAACAAGACCATACTATACAAATGCTAGGTGTTTCTAATCATATGTCTTTAGAAAGTGATGTCTTGACAGTCGATCTAGCATAGGTAGAGAATCAAAGGAGTTCATCAGTTCAATCCGAACTCTCGGAAGATATAATTGTATAATTAGATAGTTTTATTTTTCAAAAATATCATGTCAAAGGGTTGCTAGTCCAAATGCACCTAAAAGAAGAAAAAATGTTAGGAAATATAGCTGGGTACGTAGAGATGAATTTGATGCTAATCATGCTGTCAATTTTCAGAAATAGCATCAAGAAAGAAAGAAATTTTCCCCAATGGATAAGGAACTAGTCTTCACAAGCCAGAGATCTAAAATTCTGGACACCTCCTAAACAAGGTGTTGCCCTCCCGAAATGGAGCCATTGTTAGTCATCAGTATTTTTCACATGTTGTTGATGACTATATTACTTAGCTAAGTTTTCTAGAAGCTAATCTCAAACTGTCAATTTGTCATCTAGAAAACACCCCAAACAAAGTTTTTGTCCTCCTACCGCTTCCTATCAGTCAATGATGAGAAAAATCTCTACTTTTTAAGACCTATCTTGTTTCAACAAGATATCCTTGTCTAGAACTATCTTAGCTTGGTTTATCTGCTATCATTTACCCTTGTTTCTCACACCATTCACTATCCAAAGGTTGATAAAGTGTCTGCAACTCTATCCCTGGTCATCTTGTCATTTGAAAATCTGATCATGCCTAACAAAACACTCATAATCTGTCAAAATTGTCCCTAAGTTAGATAGTGGTGTTTAGGGAGTTTTTCCTTGGCTAAGATATCCTAAGCAAAAAAGCCTCTGTCTAGTACTAGTCAACCATGAATTAGTTCCTTTTCTACAAAGCAAGCATTGTGCTATCCATAGGTCTCATACCACTGAGAGGTCACTTTGTCTCATGTTAGAAGAAGTTCTACAAAGATCCAAATTAGGGAAAGAGAAGGTTTGTCACTGTCTGAAGAAATATGCTTAGATCAGGAAAAATATCCATGAAGCACCAAAAGAGCTCTCCAAGGTTCCAAAGCACCTGTTTTTACATATCTGCAGGGGTGTAACTAAATGATAATCAGTGTGCACATAAGAGAAAAAAGACAAGTTCAGACAGGTCTCTCATGTTGAAAAGGTTTGCCATCAATGACTATATGAAGAGCTGTAAAGTAAAGAGCAGTAAGTGTACATGTTATAAATCTAAAGGATGCCTAAGGAGCAGAGATCATTCCTCATCAATGAAGAAAATGAATTAAAATGAAATGTTGATTAGCAGTGCTCCATGATCCCCTCCAAAAAGTATTGCTGCATAATTTTCCGAAGGGCATCATCATATAGGGCATAAGAAGATAGCTACTTCTTATGCTACCTCGAACCTGGGATGTGAAAATTAATCAAAGGCAATTTCAAGGTACCCTGAAAACACAGTCAAGGGAAAGTTAGTTCAAAGGTTTCCAAAAGTGATAATTATCCTTATACCAACCAATTTATTCACTCCCTAAAAACTTCACAGTGATATGATACCAAGCAAGGACATATATTGCAGAGAAAATGACACAGTGTTGAAATAAATGAAATTTCATGTGTATGATGATAACCTCCTTCATGAAAAGCAGATGGTTTGAAGCACAATGACAAAAACCTCCTTCATATAAAAGAAGAGGGTTAGAAGACATATTGTTTTGACCTCCTTCACTAATAAGCAGAGGGTCAAACATATTGTTGAGAAACTTCAGTGGCTGCTTGGCGCTTTTTCCTCCAAATATGAACAGAGAATGCATAGCAAGGTTTGAAATGTTGTTTTGATAAAGTCTCTATTGGTTACAATATGGTTCATCTTATTCAAAGGGTAAAGCAGACATATAGGAAACCAAGTCTTGGTCAATGCAAGGAATTTGTTTTTTTTTAAGATATTCTAAATCAGAGGATCAATTCAAGGATCAAGTTTGAAGTGGCCACCTTCGAAAGGAAAAAAGGCACATTGTTTGATAAAGACAAACTCTTTGTGTTATAAGGTGATCTTCTTAGGAAACAAGCAAAATTTCAAGTCATGGTTGATGACCTCCTTCAAGAACAAGTGGAAAAGGTCAAAAAATGGTTTAAACACCTCCTTCACTTCACAAAAACAGAGGATGCGTCATGGTGTTGAGAAGCTTCAGTAGTGGTTTTTCATGGTGACCTCCCTTGTAGACAAACAGAATCAAATCATAGTTTGATAACCTCCTTTGTGACAAACAAGGTGTTAACAACAATCACCAAGGTTAGAAAGGTTTTAAAGAGAAATTTGCAGTTACTTTAGAGTGAATACATCAACCATTTTTCAAAGTTCTTTCTCAACAATCAAAGGAAGAAAAACTTTGTTCAAATACAAAATCACAGTTTCATTTTGTTTTTAAACAAATGATAAGGTAAACAGGGGATTTGCATTGTGGTTTGGAAAGGCTGCAACATTGGTTTTTGTAATGACCTCCCTTGTTGACAAATCAAAGAAAAACACAGTTTTTATAGCCCCTTTCATAAAAAGCAGAGTTTTATGGTGACCTCTTTGCAAACCAACCGAGACCAACACGGTTAAAGGGCCTATTCACCTCATAAAACAATGGACATATGATGGTGTCAAAGGGACTGTTGGTAATGTTTTTGTGAATTTTTTTCAAAATGTTATAACCTTGGTAAATGATACGAGATCCCATAAGGAAAATATTTAGGTTGAAAGGGCTTCCATAGGAGCATTATGGAGAAAGACATCTTAGAAAAGATAAAACAATTGTTAAAAGGGAAACCTCAGAACACAAGTGAACATAGCCACTATTCGAAAAGTTCATCCATAACACAAAAAGAGAGAAGTTTAAAATTGATAGAGGAAATTTTGAAGAAACCCTTATGAGTATAAAGGGCATGAAGTCAATGGTCATTATCACTTTTCAAACCAAGTCATTGAAAGATAACAGGCATTGAGCAAATTTTGAATCATTTTGAGCTTGATTTTATGCGCGGCATGTCTGTGTAATAGCGAGACGTGCCTGTAGGAATCCAACAGAGGGATTTTCTATACAGCATAGAACGCCTATAGAAGTGTGTGGAATGACTATGCCCGATGCCCGACACACATCTGAACGTGATGCGTTTTCCATTTCCGCCTTCAACCAAGCATTCAGACCATGAAACAAGCTCCTCCCACCTGCATTATACTCTTATGCTTGTCATATTTCATGTTTACCACTGCAATTTCTATATTTCACCTCCTACACGCTCATTTATGAATGGATCGAGCCACCTCTGAACAGCTCGGTCCACCTCTAAATGGCCCGATGCCCAGGCCACTGCTGAACGTGGTCCCGCCCGCCCAGGCCGCTGCTAAATCCCTTGTCTCTTGCCTCTGCAAAGTTGATTTCTTCACACCAATAGCTTGCTTGTCCCATACCCAACCCTGCACACCATTTATACCTTACCTGGTTTGCCTCTGCATGCCCTTTTTTGACACCACCTGGGCCACCCCTGAACAGCCCACCGCTCGGGCACCCGGGCCACTGACAACACATATTTTCAGAAAGGTGCCAAGGTCAAATCTTCAACAACGAAATCATCTCCAACTACAGCTAAAGGCATACAAAAGAGGTATTTATATGTTTGATCCAGAAGTTCTATTTTAGAGATATGTTTGAAAATCACCGCTCCAGAAGAGAAGATCAGTAATTATAAAAAGGAGTAAAAGTTTGTTGTTTGATAGAGACCTACTTGCCAAACAAAGGAGAAAAAAATTTATATGCTAAAGAGAAAAGAACCTGCTCAATAGGTCATAGAATTTTGTTTGCTAGCCTTCTAAAAAATAGTGATTAAAGGAGGAATTTTATCGTCAAGGGGATTTTTGAAAGTTTGAAAGGGGTTTGGAGGCAGTTAAAGGGAAAACACAGCTTTCTTTTCAAGCATATCATGTTTATTAAAGAGAAGGAGGAACAATGATTAAAGGAGGAGGGTCAGTATGCCATTTTAAGCGGGGTTTTTTTTCATGAATAATTTAAGGGTATACATAGTCTATAAAAAAAGACAAAGTTTGTGTAGAGGGTCTTTTAATCAGTTTAAAGGAGTCTCTTAAAACAGTAATTTCAAAGAGCACCTTCTTTTCTTCAAATAACCACAGAGAAATAGTGATTACAAAGAAGTAGTGATTACAAAGGAAGATAGTGATTGAGGGAGAAGAGTTTTTTTGTAAAAAAACAAAAGGGGACTTGTCTTTAAAAACCAAAAATAGATCTCATTAAAGGTATTTTTTCTCACAACAAAGTTCATAATAAGGGAGCTTGTTTTCACTTAACAAAAACTTGTTTTCCAACTAAGGACAAAATTAGTCTTGCAAAGAGGAAAATGTGTTTTTGGTTGAGGACCTATTTCAGTGATCATTTGAACAGTTTGTCTTGATAAGTTAGTGAACAGTATCAGAAGAAAAAATTCCTCCAAAGAAGGACAACAAAAGTGGGTATCACAATAGGTATGAGCCTATTACAACTCAAGAGGTGAATGAATCTCCTTTAGTACTCTTCAATTTTCATGAAGTAGGATGCTTGGATTTTTGCCAAAATGTCCAAGAAGTAAAAAATCACCCTCCTTTAACACATTTGTTTGCTTTGAGGCTGCAAGGAAAGCATGTCCATCTAGCAGGTCTAGATTTCAAACTCTCTCCTAGGTCTATCTCCAAAGCTACTAAGATCCGATATATAGGAGAAAAGTGGTTCAAACAAACATACCTAGATCTGAATCACTACAAAAAATTTCTAAAACCAGACCATCAGGATGCTTTCCAAGTTGTTTTCCCTTTTTCTCACTTGTTGAGCAGCTATTCCCCCCTCATGAAAGTCATCATGAAGTATTTCACATGTGAAGGGAGGTTTTCCCGGATTTATGCCTATCACATCAAGCTTCTTATGCATTTCACAAGAACTCGGTTGCTGAACCTACCTTTCTTCCTCTATAGAAGCATTGACAAGATGGCCTCTACTATCCAAAATAAGCCCTCCGCTCAACAACAAGCTTGTTTATTTCATCATTCCCTTATCAAGATCATCATCCTCCATCCACTTGAGAAAAATGGAGTTTCTTGGGACTCTTTCATCTCCCATCCCGATTTTACCATTAACTCTTCATCTCATGTGCCTTCCTCACCATCCGCTCATCATATTTCTCCTTCTTCTAGTAAATCCACTCCTAAAAGACCAAAATCCCTGGTGATTGAGAGTGAAGAAGAGAAGAGGAAAACTAGTAATGAAGAAGGGAAAAGTGACAAGAGGTAAACAAGTAATGAAGAAGGGCAAAGTGAAAAGAGGAAAGCAAGTAATGAAGAAGGGAAAAGTGACAAGAATCAAACTAGTGATGAAGAAAGGCAAAGTAAAGACTCTAAGCATGACAGTGGGGAAGAAGGAAATGATGGTGAGCATGAAAACATTAATGGTGAGAATAGCAGTCATGAAGGGGAACATGATGGCAGCCAACACAACAGTAAACATGATGGTGATGAGGGACAAAAAAGTGAAGGTAAAAAGCACAAAAGTCGTGAATAAAATAGGGACAAAGATGAACAAGACAGTCCTCAAGATGACAAACAATGTGGCAGCCAAAAAAGTGATGATGATGGTCATGAAAGTCCTAAAAAAGACACTTATGATGAGGGTCATGAAAGTCCTCAAAAAGACACTTATGATGGCAAACAAGACAACCCTCAAGCAAGTAATGATGATGGCAAGAAAACACCAAATAGTGAACATTGCAACATGGAGCAAAAAGATCAAAATAGTCCTAAGGGCAGCTAAGACCAAACCAAGGACCAAGTTGAACAATTGCATGTTATGAAACTATCTCTCTCTTCTTCTCAACATAGCCAAGAGCTTGTGCTAGCTGCCTCTCCGAGGCAAGGGGCCATGACTCTTCCTCCAAAAGTGGTGAAGCCTAGAAACACTAGATCTGCCAAGAAGAAGATCACTCCAGCAGTGACTAGCAACGTCACAGGAGCACTAAGAAGTAAAGGCAAATTGCCTAAAAAGAGCATTGTTGAATTGCCAAAGAGGAAGAGGACCAAGAAGTCTATCCAAGGCAAGGGGAAAGAAAAAGAGGAGAGTAGTCATGAAAAGGAAAGGGAGTTTGATATCATACAGATAGACAGTGATGATGGGGATAATGAAGCTAGAATTCTTGAGGCTCTTTTAAAAAATAGAGAAGCCCAAATTCATGACCTACAAGTTGATCTAGAAAGGTCCAAGGACCTCATACATGTTCTACAGATGCAAAAAGAACAAATAAGTGGTCAAATGGCAGTTTATGAGGCCCTGGCATTCAAATACCAAAGGGAAGTCTACAAAGCACAAGTCAAGCTCGAAGAGCATATGGGAGAATCTGATGATACTCAAGAAGAAGAGAAGCCAATGAGAAAGAGGCCTAGGACTATGTGTCTCAAGAAAGCTTTAGAGAAAAAGAAGGAAGAAGAGACAACCCTTGTTCGATCTTATCCTCTTACTCAATTTCTCACCCAAGAAATAGAAAATAATAGAGAACCATGGCTTGAGAGGGCCAACAAGAATTTTGAGGATAAGTTAGAGAAAGCTAACAGAGACTTGAGTCTACAAAAGAACATGACCGGGCACTACAAGAAGTTGAACCAATTTGCCCGAAAAAAGCTAAAACTTGCTCAAGAAAGGCTCAAGGCTGCTCGAAGGAGGTGCTGGGTAGAAAAAATGGAGAAAGGCACATCAAGGCTTGAAATCTTGGCCTCAGCCTTCTTACATGATTCTAAGAACCCATGAGGGGCTTGCTCGCCAAAATTGAGAAAATTTTGACAAGATTTTGTTTTTTGTGTTTTTTGGCCATAATTGCACATTTTTCAAGGAACTGCCATGGGTGCTAGGAGCATCCTCAGCTCATGAAAGTAATTTTTTTGGATGGAATAAATTTATGGGCAGCTACTCACAAATTTTCAGATCCAAAGGAGGTGTTTTGGTCCCCCAAAGAGGCGAAACATAGTGATTTTTTGACTTTCTGCCTCACATATCAGCAAGGGATAATTTTTTGTTTTTTCCACTCAGCTCCGTTTTCGACATACTTCCATGAATAACTTTGGGGAAAATCAAATATTTCCAGAAACTAGACATCCAGGGCTTTCCAACGAGCCATCACAGGCCTCATTTCGACATCGGGAGGTCCCTCAAAAGTGGTCTACAAGACAGGGAATGTTCTGCTGCTACATTCCTGTAGCATTTTAGCAAAAAAGGAAGTTTTCTGAAGTGGCTTATCCAAATGCGCGTTAAGAATTTTTTGGCCATTGTCAATTAGGAAAAGTCAATTTTATTTCCTTTTTTAGCATTTTAAGATATTTTTAAAGATATTTTGTGCCTTGGGCTTTGCAAAGCCTCAAGGACAAAATTAGATATTTGTAATAGGCCAATGGCCTTCTAGTTACTCTTGGATAGTTTATTTCTCTTTATCCTATATATTTCAAGAGATTTCATTGTATCAAGAGGCTGAACTTGATGATATAGAGCAATGCATGATATTACAAGCTTTGAAGAAACACTTTGTCTCATGATGTGGATGATTTCTTGTTTGTCTTGGATGGTGGAAGAGGACTGTTTGTTGGATTCCTTGGCTTGGTAAATGGTATAGTGTTCCTATCTGTATGTTTTCCTTAGTTTATCATACATGTTTCCATGTTTCTTGCTTGTTGTAGGTCAGTAAAGAATAGATTTGAGACATGCCCATGGAGGCACCTCAAGTTTCCTGATTTCATTACAGCTTCTATGTTTTTCTTCTTTCTTAGTTATGTCAAAGAATTCTTAACTGCTCTTTGATACCCTAAGAAATTGTTATCAATTTCATTAATGGTTATTATGTATGCTATCAAGTATGATTCAAGGTATGCCTTGCTTAATCATAGCTATCCAAAACCCCATCACTAAAACCTTTCTTTGAATTTTTTATTGTCCTAGTTGAACCAAAGAGGTCTTGTTTCGATCTTGCCCTTTGCCTATGCTCTGCAATCTTGGTTCAAAGTTCCTGATAGCTCAAAATATAATTTCTAGAAGTTCCCTCTTCATAGATTGAGTTGTTTTTCTATCTTGTGTGTTTTCCCCAAAGTCTGAAGGCAATTTTCCCAAAGCTAGAGGGTCTTATACTTCTATGTATCGCCTGAATGTTTATTTTATGCATCTATCAGTTTGAAGTTTCATTTATCGTGATTAATGGTTAGCCCTACCACATGGATGTCTGCTGTATAACTATTTATGCTTAAACCTCTTTGTCCTTTCACAAATTTAGTGTCCATCCCATTTCATTCCACCTAAAAGAATCCATTTTACCTCAACCAAATCAGCCCTGCAATATACCTTGTCCACCCTTTGAGGAAGTCTCGACCTTATCGACCCCATAGCCCAGTTGATCTAATAATCTTTTGATCTTATTATCCTTTGATAAGTTTTCCCTCAAAAAACCTAAAACAAACCAAAAACACACTTAACAACTAGCCTAAAATCATATATATAGAAAGCAAACAATCTTATCTGCATAGTATATGACTCTCTCTGAGTCCAAGAAGGCTAGGTCCTTGGGCTCCAAATTTGGTTTGATGTTACCCTGTCACTTGGCTTGCCAATCTGCCAAATCACGGGACCCTAAAACTCAAAAAATGTAGAGCCTATTCCATCACTCACTTATCAAGATGTTGGTTATGCACCAACTACAGCAGAAAGGAATTCCATGGGAGACCTTCATTGCCAATGAGGTTTTCACTACTCCATAAGGCCATCATCAGCAAGATATCCCTTCCTCATCAGATCCTCCCATTCCTACTTCTCCATCACTTCCTACTATTCACACATCTCCACTCCCTCACATTCCTTCACCCCATGATGACCCTTCCACATCACCATCCACTCACATTCCTTCACCCCATGATGACCCCTCCACATCACCTGCCCACAACCCTTCACCCTCATATCATGATGACAAAGCATCAAGCAGTGATGGAAACAGTGAGACAAATGACACTGAGATGATTAACATTAAACCTTTTCCTTTCACATACAGGAGGGGCTACAGGCATGTGTTTTCTGCAATTGAGGTGCAAGGGGCCATGCCTTATACATCAACAAAACAACTTTACAAGGGTAAGGAAAAGGTCATAGAACATATCATTAAAGAGGAGGATACACTTGAAACTGAACAAGAGTTTCAACTTATTGACCTTAAGGATGAGGATGTGGAGAGGATCCCCAATATGATGCTCAAAAGAAAGGATGCCAATATTAGTGAGCTACAATCTAATCTTGGTATAGCCAAGAATGTGATAAGCTACCTTGAGTTAGAGAAGCAACAGTTAGAAATAAAGAAGGCCATCAGTTACTTCAGAGAAATTAGAGCTCAGAAAGAGGCTGAAAATGCCAAGGCTATGCTAGATGAAACCTTGGGAACTTTTGATAAAAATTAAGATGAGGAAGAGCAACTTCCTAGGAAGAGGCCAAGGAAAATTGGGTTGAAGAAGGCTTTAGCCCGAGAAAGAGAGAAAGAGACAGAAATGGCAGAGAAACTCACTCCAAGTGAGCTATTTTCCATGGAAATCAGCTATGATGGAGAATATTGGTTAGAGAGGGAAAAATTACACCTAGAGAGTCAATTAGAGAAGGCTAATAGAGACAATGACATGCAGAGAAAGATGGCAAGACATTATGCCTTAAGGAACATAATTGCAAGGGCCAAGCTCAAACGAGCCCTTTCAATGATTCAGGCCTTGAATGAGGAAAATGGGAAGTAAAATATTGATATCCTTGCTGATTTATCCCTCCAATCCTCCCAACCGTGATTAGAAAATAAAAATCCAATTTTGGCACATTTTTGCAAATTTTGAGTTTTTGACAGTTTGGCTAGTAGAAAAAGTGCCAAACGCGCAGCGCCACTAGATTTTCACTCTTTTTTGGGCAATAAAATGAAAAATGGTTTGTATCCTCATATTCCTCATGCCAATAACATCATCTTCAAAAACTTTCAAACCATTTGGAGCAAAAATGGTCCCTCAAAAGGGCCAAAAACCACCTAACAATCACCTTTCTGCCCTCTTTTCAGCACTGGTGCTGCGCCCTTAGAAGTATTGGGAAACATGGTATTTTACTAGGACAATGGGAATCAATCTAGAAAATGAAGGTATATCTGGAAACTATACAGGACAAGCTTTCCAATGAGCTATCATGGAGCTCATTTGGACACCGAGAAGGCCTCCAAAAATCATTTGCAAAACAAGCCATTTTCCCAGTCTTGGCGTTGCGTGTTTGGCTTGGTGTTGTGACCTTGTACCTTGGCGTTGTGCCCTTACTGGAAAGTCAACAAAAGACATCAACAGTTATGTAAAAAGATATTTTGAAGGCCTTAAAGGCAAATATCTCCAATGTTAGCTTAGAATTTATGTTAGAAGTTATTTTTGCATTTAATGAGTTTTGGATATTTTGCCTTTAAATGGAGGGTCTCTAGGGTACTGGTGACTTAATATGTAATTAATGACTTATAAAACCATAGCTATGGTTTAATTCATCATTTTTCAGTTAAATACTGCATGTAAGCTTCATTGTGGTTGTTGGTTGATTGTTGAGCTCAATATACATAGACTTGGAGTTGTGAAGAAATTGGTTTTGGAGCTTTGTGATTGTTTTGAATTGAATGAAAATGGAGCTAGAATATTCATAGATTCATGAACCTGGTCAATGGTGTTTTTGTTCTAATTTAGTACTTGTCTTCTTATGTTTTCCATATTGTTCATCTTTCCCTTATGATAGAGTAGAAAATTTAGATTAAGATATGCTGTTGAGAGGCACCTTAATTCTGTATACGTTCTGTTGTTTAGATGATTTCCTTTGCTAGGTATGATTGAAGAATTCTTAATTTCTCTTTGATTCCATTTAGCTTGTTGTCTTGAAAATGATTTAATGGAGCCAAGCCAAAGAAGTTTATGGTATGCCCTGTCCTTTGGTGTAGCTTAAAACATTGTTTTTAAGGCCTTTTCTTTGAAGTTTACTGATTAGGGTTTGGCTGAAGAAGTTTATGGTTTTCCCTGTCCTTTAGTCCATCTTGAATAGTCACTTTGAAGGTATTTTATAGTTTTATTAAGGAATTTAGGAGTTCCCTGCTCTTTAATCATTACTAATGTGTTATCTTGAATGTTTTCTGTCTCTGAAGTTAAATAACTAGAGAATTTAGGAGTTCCCTGCTCTATAGGGTTTGTTGGATTGTTGTTTTAAAGTTTACTTGATGAAGTTAGATCAAATAATTTTATGGTGCGCCCTATCCTTTGATTATTTCTTAATCATAGTGATCTTAAAGACCCTTCTTGTGTTAGTATATGTTAAAGGATTCTTAATTGCCCTTTAAACTTACTAAGTTCACAAATTTAGTGTTCATTTCACTCCCACAGAAGCTATTAAGATCCATTTGTCTTTGTAAACTTGCCCTATGAAACACCCTTGATTCATTATTGTACCTTTCAAGCCTTTCACAGACCCCATAGACCAGTGGTTTGAATTTCTCTTACTCTATCTGTTCTTCTTGACAACCTACCCAACCAAACAAAACAAAAGAAACAAACCCTATCATTATAACTAGCCTAAAATCAATGTCTTAAATCAATCAAGCCATATTATTTATATAAATATAGAGAGAGCCCTCTCTGAGTCCAGGAAGGCTAGGTCCTAGGACTCCAAATTTGGTTTAATGTTACCCTTGTCTACTTGGGCTTGCCAATCTGACAAATTATAGGGACCTAACATCATGGTGATCATGGTGGGACTCTGAGTAAGTAACAGCTTAAATATTCCTTCAAAACTCAAAAAATCCCCTGTCAAACTTAGATAAATCAAATGTTAGCCAATAATTATATATAGTTGATTTTCCATACTAACACAATGGCGAACATACTAGGAAACACTCATTCAAATATTAGTGTGACACAAAGAACTCAGAAAACCCAAAAATATCTCTAGATTGGTATTCAATTGTTGAGCATACAGCTATAAAAATCCTCAAACAAAATAATATCATCCTGACTCCATATTCTAAATGGTCTCAAAACTCCTCTGGAATGCGATAATGAACTAGAATAACATTAAACCCATTAAACCTAGCCACATACTATGTGAATTCAAGAATCTTCGCATAGGTCTCCGTTTTCAAAACCCTACAAACTTTCAACCTTCTCTCGTGTTATGGGTCTCAAATCCTGGCTTCGCAAAGACCCAACACCAAATCTCACCGACCCAAACCCTCCTACTGGTACAGATGAACCAGAAATAATCTTAAGAAAAACTTCTAGGACTGAAGATTCAACTATTGTTAGACCAATTCACAAAGCAAGTTCTTTTCCTGATGTTGGTATCCCGTGTTTTGACATTTTGGTAAATCAAAAGACAAGGCAACATCAGAACCAATCTTTAGAGTTCCAAGATCTAGTCCTCCTATTCTCAGAGAGGGATCTCTCAAATATTTGTTTGCAAAGGTTTATCTTGTTTGCTTTAGTTATGGATTTTAATTGTGTTATTTATGCAGAGGTTTGTTTGGTTGGGTTGAGTTGATACAAAGAAAATATGAAAGGTCTAGGAAAGATATATGTAGTATAAATAATAGCTCATCAAGTGATGGAGTCAAAATAAGGTCATGACAAACTTCTTCAAGGGATGGATATCAAAGGGCAAATCTGACCCGTCGCAGGATATTTGTTTTGAATGATGGACATGACGCTGTTTGGGTGCAGAAGTTTAATTTTGTGGTCAAAGGGAACTTGAAAAAACATAACTTAACAATAAAGAGATATTTGAAAGACAAGGCTAACCATAAATTCTACAAACATTCTTTAAGCAAATAATGACTTCAAAACAACTTTTAAAATGAAATCTAATATTCGAGGAACTCCCTATTTCCTCAAAGATTTTATTTTAAAGGATTTAGAAAACATAAAAGATTCACTGATAATTGCATTCATAGAAGAGGGAACACCTAAATAACATCTATGCTTACAACTATAAAGACCTTAAAAACAACTGCTCAAGAAATGGCAAAGGGAAAGATCAAAACCGACCTCTTTGATTAACTTAAAGCAATGGTACTTCAAAGGGAGACTTCAATAACAACTTTCAAGTGATAGCAAACAAGCAGGGAGAACCATAAATCATGCTGAAACCAAATATTTGAGCTATTAAGGAAATAAACAAGCATGAAGACTAAAGAGAATGTTTAAAGCCTCTAAAATACTTCAGCAGAAGAAAACATAAAACAGTGAAGGGTGAAGAGGTCTAAGGTGCTTCCACGAGTCATTTCTCAGCCTAAAAATTTCAGCCTACTGTAGTAAGAGATTATGAAACATAATGAAAAATAGGAGAAAACATTAAACAATTAGAATACTCCACCAACAACCAAGCTCATGAATCCAGTGATAGAGCCTTCTCAGGAACAGGGATGCAACAGCATCATCAAGACATCCAAGACTTCAATTTGTTTTTCAACTTCAACAGACTTGTATATTTATTTCCGAGAGTTTCAATGTTACAACTTGTGATAAAACAACAACCAACAACCAACCAACATTTCACTCATCTCTGTTGTGGTATATATAGAAAGATGAGGAGGTGAGATCTGAAAAATATCTGAATTATAATTAATATAGGATTTAAATGGCCCATTGGCCCTTGGGATGCTCAATGAAGAAACACAAGAGGGGTTCGCCATATTAATTGACTTGCACTCATGATTTTAAGCTGGGTAGGAGTATTTTTTGACCTTTGAGGCAGAGGTAGTGTTACACTATTTTACCATCTAACCTTTTATCATTAGATGGACCCAAGTACACCATGTAAGACCAGTTTTACCCCAAGTAAAAATGCTTTCACTATGTTAATTAAAGAAACCCCAAAAGGAATAATTAATTAAACCATAATTTAATTATTATTCCCAGTCATGTTTAACCCAAAAACAAAGAAATTAATGAGATACACCCATAGTTATCTTATTATTTTCTAGGAATAATTATTTAATAATATTCCTTGTTAAATATGACCAAATCAACCACCATTAATCAAATAAATCATTACTTATTTGATTATATCCCAACCACTTCCTTAAAAAGATAAATAAATCATTTATTTATTTATTCTTCACTAATCAAGGGATTTTGACCCAAGTCAAAGTCCCTTTCCCTCCAACAAATAATAATAAAATATTCCATATAGGTGGATCTAGATTTGGTTAACATTATTTTAATCATGCACCAAGATCTAGAATGACCCAATATTTTGTTATAAATAGGAGGGTTTTCCCCATCATTCTTCACCTTTTGTTGCCTATTAGATCACTCTGGATCTATACACTTGGTCTCATTTCTACCATTTTGCTCCCATTGAGCTATACTTTTTGCATTGGGTTTTCTACATCTACAAGAGAGAGAAAGCTTAGATCTGAAGTGCTGAGGACTACAAAGAACCCATCCCATTGAGGAGATCTCGATACACCTTCTTGTTTCCTCCCAGGTGCCCTGTAATATAAAAATTCATTCAAAAATCGTGTTCTTGTCTTGTCTGTTGGATGCATGGAGCAAACTCTTTACTTTATTGCTTAATGTCTTTCCATTTATAGATCTGTTTGTTGCAGCACTTTAACTACTAATTGCAGATCTGAAGATGTTTTGCAGCCATTATTGTTGTTAGGGTTATTAGTTATGCGTAGCTAAAGTGGTTCTTTTTCGTACACTTCGACGAAGAATTCATACTAACAAATGGCGACTCCACACGGGTTTTAAATTACGACCGTTGTCGTTTTTCCTATTCCTGCATATCCAGCTACTTCAGGCCCTAGGGCTTCTTTTTTAGCTGCTTAGTTTTTCTCTTTTCATGTCATTTTTCTCACATAAAACCCTAAAAACCTAAAATTTCTAACTTCTGTGTGTTTCTGGCCCTATTGCGCAGGTAAGCGACACCAGCCGCACCTGAGACGGCAATTTTTCAGAAAATCTGCCGCCGAAACAGCCGGAACGGGGGGGTCGCACCTTTTGGCCCAAACCCTGCGACCTGGACGCACCTTTTGGCCTGTTTCCTGCGACCTCAACTCAGATCAGGTCAGAACCTGCGACCTGCCTTTTTTCCAGCATTTTTTCTGGGGTCTTCAGGGTACTGCCAGTGGTTTTCCACCTCTGCCTCACTCGCCTTGGACCAACATCTGATCTGTTTTTACTCATCTAAGTGGGAACCCAGTCCCTTAGGGATTTAGTACCCTCCACTTTTTGTGGAAGAGTTTCAGCTGTTTCAGCCGTCGGTTTCAGAGCTTCAGCCCCCTCTTTTTCCAGATCTGTTACCTCACTTCCAGATCCATCGAAATCAACCTCTTTTCCTTTCAAATCACCTCTTGTCGTTTTGTTTGGACCTCTTCTAAAGGCCTCTGCCTTACCCCCCCCGGGTTTTTTGCTGATTTCCCTTTTTCCAGCCACCTTGCCTCTGTCTCTTGGCTGTGATCTGCACCCCTTGTCTGCAGCTTTATCCTCCAGATCTCTGTCCCCTTTGACCCTAGATCTGTCGAGCTTCCTTTGTGTGTGTTTCCATAGTTTTTCCCTTTCTTTTCAGCATAGTTGTGAGAGACCCACCTTCTTGGTTTAGATAGATGCATACGTAGTCGTTATTTTTCTGTTATTTCAGCATTTTATTCTGTTCTCTGTAGGTTTATTTTCAGCTACGTCGCACACTTTTTCTTGCTCTCAAACAACGGAAAGGGTTTAAAAATTAAAATTAACGCACGCCACACACTGACCCTAAGTGAAGAAGCGCCTGGTTTACACCGCCTGGCAAATACTCTAAAATCAATTGTCACTGCACCTTTTCTGCCCTCGACCTTCTTGATTTTGTCCCTTTCTTCCCTTGTCGGTTTCCTTCTTCCTGTCATCATTGCGCCCCCAAGGCGCCTTTCCCGGAGACTTCTTGGCCTTCACCCTCAGTTTCCGGTTGATCGACCTGCTCCGCACCGCCGTCGTCGAGCCAGTCCACCTTCGAGTCCGCACTCCGACTCCTCCACTGATTCCTCGGGTCCTCCTTCCCCTCCCGGTTCTCCTGCCCCCTTCACCATGTCTGGTCCAGGGCCTAACGCTAGCGGTTCTCCCGGCCCCAATGCCGGCCCTACTTCTAGCGGAACCGTCACAACCACTACCCCGGCCACTCCCGTGCTGCCGTATATTGCAGGCCTCAGCCTCCCCGATTTCCATGAGTTGATTAATGATCCCATTCACCACAATGCTACCTGGCCCACCATGCCCACCAAGCTGCCCTCTGATATCCCTAAGTTCGAGGGCCTTAATGGAGAAGATCCAACCAATCACGTCCGATCTTTCCACATGTGGTGTTCCTCCAATTCCATTACCGATGACTCCATCCGTCTTCGTTTGTTCCAACGCACGCTTACCGGCGAAGCTTCTAAATGGTATGTCGAACAGGCCACTTCCTCCCATACCACGTTCGAGACTCTTGCCCAAGCCTTCTTGTCGTACTTCCAGCTCCTTCTCCGATACGACACTGGCACGGAGCTCTTGACTTCATTTAAGCAACTCTCTTCCACACGCCTTTCTGCCCATGTTCAGGAATGGCGACGAAGACGGAGCTTATGTCGAACCCCTCCCTTTGAAGATCGGGTTTACATGGACTGGTTCCTTCGCACCCTCCCGTCTCCCATCGGCAAAGATGTCGCCTCCCACTTTCCTCAATCGAAGAAGCCGCCCTCCAAATAGCTTTAAAATGCTATCCATCTACGCTCAATCGCGGTTATGTTTATACTGCTCCCGCCTCGAGTCCCTGTGCCCGGTGGCGCGAACGCCTCGGGGGGTACCCTATTCCGCTCGACTCGTATTGTTGGATCTTCCCACCCATCCGGCCACCCGCCATGAGCCATGAGCCAGCGCACTCAAGCAATCTTCCCCCTCCCGGCAACATGTATCCAGGATACGGCATGCCTCCTCCTTTTGCCCAACCTCCCGCTTACCTCAATGTCGCCCAACCCAACCCTTACTTTTATCCACAGCCTGGTGCGCCAGCTCCTCCAGCATATGCGCTTCCGCCTCCCTTGCCTCCTCACAACCTGCAACAGCATATACAACCCCCTCCAGGGCAAGTATTTGCACAGCAGGGTGCGATTAATCCCCCTTCTTCTCAAAGAAGGCGGCGAGGCAACCAGAACCCATCTGCCCCCGGTAACCGAGGACCCAATTCTGGCATGGACCCTAACACTAGCAACCAGCCTCAGGGCATCTCGCCTAGGCCGGACAGGCCGCTTCGCACCAACAAGCCCTGTTCGTGTTGCGGTGTTTACGGTCACTACACTCACGATTGTCCTCTCTTACCCCAGATGCGACAGATGTGGGAGTCTCAAGCCACATTGCGCGGACAACACGCCTCCCCTCACACTCCTCCTAATGTGGCCACTACCCAGCCAGCTGTGTTCACTGATCCTTTCCCTCAACAGGGATTCGTGGCTAACCAACCCCCCGACAGCCATGCAGCCACACCCTCGTCCATTTCTGGTTCCTCTGACTACCAGATCCTTATGATGCGCTCCGATCCGTCCCCTTCCGCCGACCTTCACCTTCAAACTCGGTCTCGCCAGTACCCCATGCCTCCTGCTCAGTCTGCTCCCGAGCCTTCATCTTCAGGTTCTACAGAGCCTCTTTCGACATCCAGTGGCCCCTTACACATCCCTCAACCCAAAGTTGAGGTTCATCCAAAGATTCCAAAGGGACCATTACGCCGAAATGCTGCTTCCAGCCGAGCCGCTCAATCGTATAGCATAGTAGATGATTTGGCGCAGTCACCCGCGGCCATTTCCACACTGGAACTCCTCCAGTCGTGCCCTTCCCAAAAGAAGGCTCTACTATCCGCCGTGGGCGCTGTAGATCCTGCTGACGACCAAATGATTGTTTTCGACGCCACTCAATCGGATCACCCTCCCCTCCCTCCTGCTTTCCAACCAGCCAAAACTGAACGCCATCGTGTCCCTGTATAATCGACGAGGCATCCACCCGTGATGTCCGCCGGTTTGAAGAAACTCGATCCCCCCGGAAATGCCCTTCCACGATCACCGTTCGAGCGTGGGACGGTCATGCCTCCCAGCCTATTGGCCTGTTTCGTAATTGTCCCATCACCCTAGCCGGTAAGACTGTTTGCGTTGACGTCGAAGTCATTGACGCCCCTCTAGACTACAACATTCTATTGGGGCGAAGTTACACCTATGCCATGTCTGCTGTCCCATCCGCGGTTTTCCGCAAGATGTATTTTCCACATAATGGGAAGATAGTCACCATTGACCAGCTATCTTATCATGAACCGCCATCTCAGACCTCCTCCGAGACCACCATCTCTTTCGTAACCAACAAGCAAACCGTCGATTCCTTGACCAGTGTCTCCCCCGGCGTCTATAAAGATTCCACCCTGCTTGGTACTTTTCCTCACCTTCCTCCCCCTCCAGTTACTGATCCCAGCTTGTCGAATGTTTGCATGATGCAATCGTCTCAGGCTGCCCATAAACGGCCTGCCTCGGCTAGTCCGCACCCTCCTCCCCGCCATCCGCAACCCGCTCCTAGCCATCCATCTCAGCCAGTCGGACCTCCTCCTTCTGGCCCTCCCCCTACAGCTGGTGTCCCCGAACCTCTTTATCCTCCAGGCTCGGTCCCCCCTGGCCTTAACCATCTTGGAGCCGTACCTCCTGGTCATTACCTTGCTGGACAGATCCCCTTCTTGACTCCCCCTCCCGGAGTATATTCCGTCCCCGTCATGGCCACCCTTTCTCTCCCTAACTTGACCTTGGGTATTCCGGTTTGGTACCTTGATCCCCCAGCCGCCACCCCCCCTGGTCCCCCCAAACCTTACATGGCTTTGACACCGGTTCAACCGGTCCCCCTCGCTTCCTCCATAGCCACTGTACCCCCAGCACCTCCACAGGACCCTTCTCCTGTTGAGTCGGCTCCTGGGAAGAAAGGAAAAGCCCGCAAGGGGGCAACCAAAGACCAAACCACCACAACCACCTCGGCTCCTCCCCCACCCTCGAAGCCTTGTGCCTTATGTGATATCATCGGTCATGCCACCCATGCTTGTCCCGAGTTACCCTGTATTCGCCCCATGGTAAAAGTCGCGTTCCCCGACACTACGGTCCCTGAAACTCCCACTCCTGCTTCGACCGTCTCCAAGAACCCCAAGACTCTCCGCACCAACAAGCCTTGTGCTTTGTGCGGTGTCCATGGCCACTACCCCCATCATTGTCCTCACCTGACGCATTACCGTGCCTCCCTTGAGGTGATCCGCGAGTATGAGGTTGAACAAAATCAATCCGCCTCTCCCATTCTCGCGCAGTATGCTGCAGACCAGCCTGAGGATCCCCCCGCTCCCATCCACATCCCCCCCCTGATGTCCAGATGACGGAGTCTACAGTCACCATTCTTTACCTATCCTCCTCTGCACGACCTTCGGAGCCTCGCCCGTCTGCAACCTCCCCCGTTGTGTCCCTTGATGCTCGAGATCACTCCACTTGTGTCTCTGTTGACCTTCGCAGCCTGAGTCCTCGCCATGTTTCCGATAGCTCTCATACATCACCTTGTTTGAGTTTTGCTCATCCTGCCCCTTCCCCCCGCCATTACCGCTCGATGACTTCTGCCCCCTCACGCTGCCGTCCTTTCCTTTCATCCCCTCATGTATTGTCTTGTCACACCACCTTGCGCATCCCCCCGTCCACATCCTTTATCGGTTACGCCGATGGTGCAAGTCGCTACTCCAGGAATCTTGCCTCGGCAGGGTGGGCCATCTTCACCCCTTTGCATGACCTCGTTCTATCTAACGGGGTATGCATTGGTTCTGCCACCAACAATCAGGCCGAATACGATGCAGTGCGTGGCCTACCAGCTGATGCTTTGCTGCATCACATTCGCCACCTGCACGTTCGTTTGGATTCCTTGCTTCTTGTCATGCAACTAAATGGTGTTTATCGTGTGCGTAACCCTGTGCTGTTTAGACGCTATTTACGAGTAAAAGTCTTAATACGTGCGTTTGAAACCATAACTTTCAACCATATACCCAGAGACCAGAATCACTACGTAGATAGTATTGCAAACCATGTTCTAGATTGGCATTTATCACACACAATTCATACAAGAAAATAACATTAAATCAACCATCAAAAGACGATGCATATCCATAATATGTGTCGCAAACCATATATTGATGAGTCCATCTACTCTGATACATACGACATGCCCATAGCATGTTTCCAAAAACTGGGGGCACCATACGCCCCCCCATACATATACATACGACATGCCCATAGCATGTTACAAACAAAATCCAAAAACCTGGGGGCACCATATGCCCCTCCATACATTCTAGGGGGCACCACCTGCCCCTACATACATCAGAAAGGGCACCATATGCCCCTAATCACTATCTGGAGGCTCCCGGGCCAATGGCTCTGCCCCTGCAGCATGTAGATCCCGCATAGTTTGACCGGCCATCGCCATGCGCCACATGATACCTCGCCACTCCGAGGGGAGACCAACACATGGCTCTATGTACTGGTCGTCTAAATCCTGCCACCCGCGCTCTGATACTCCGGTCAACAGCTGCTCACATCTACGGCGGATGTCCTCCAGTAGGGCGGCCGCACCATCATTTTGCGCTGCTCTCGATCCACTCGGACCCGTAGCTCCAGACGCTGCCGGTCGTCCCATATATCCGGCCGGTTTTACCGGTGCTATATCTGCATACCAAAAGTCCCTGAATCAGTATCATTATTTACTATTCAAAAAACTTTAAACATGCCCATATAAGGATAGCAATTTGTCACTTACCATCGGGCCCCCAAACTCGACCAGCCGGAAGTGGCAAATCCGGATCCCCATAGTAGCTCATCCCACTATAAGGGTAGTCGTCTATGTACAACGGCATCCGATCCCAATGGGCAAAGAACTCCGGTCGAAATGTTCGCCCGACCGCCCCTCCTCCTCCTTTGCAGAGTAGTCGTCCCCAACGACGCATCCTGGGCTCTCTCGGGCCCCCATCTGGAAGATGCACACGAGGCCTCAAGGTCGGGATCTTCTCAAAGAAGAAGGCGCACAACAAAGTCCCATATGAGCAATCATGATTCACCGGCCGCCTGCATAGCGACAACTGTCGCTTTAGCGACACCAACATCATTTGGGCCCACCCAAAGTAGGTCCCACTCAACACACTCTCCACTATCATCATCTGCCCACCGGTGATGTGATGGAACGCCTGGGTGCCCAGGATTCGCAGCACAGCTGCGGCCACTGCACGGGTTTCTAGCCTCTCTAGATCCCCGATCGATATCCGAGTCCCCTCGACTTGGAACCCCGGTCGACAATGGCGTTCCACAAACTCCATGATATGCCGCCCCCGCGGCAACACTGGCTGCGTGTCTCCCACTATCCCCAATGGTGGGAGGCCGGTCAGGAAATACACATCCTGGACCGTCAGTTCGATCCTGTGCCCCTGCACTACAAATATCTCCTGATCTGGATCCCAGTAACTGATAATCCGGGCCAGTAATGATTCCCCTGCTCTCATCAACGGGTTCTCCACAAACTTGAGAACCCCAAATCTGGCCAATACACGACGGACGCCCTGATCCGCCTGGATCTCTGCCCGAAGTGTTCCCAGATCCCTCTCTCTCTAGTTGACCCGTAACTCTGCCATACCTGCACAAACACATTCTTTTTGTCAGGGTACAGATCGGGCAAACCATAACCACACACCAAAACCCAACTCCCAGCCATCAAACAGCACCAAGCCCCCCTCCTCTCCAAGGTCGCAGTTTTCTGCCCATTTCTGGACCAGGTCGCACTTTTTGCCCTCAAACCTGCATCCTGGGTCGCACTTTTTGCCCCAAAAAGTGCGACCCGGCCGTAGAGAGGAGGGAGGGGCTGTTTCTGGGGTGTTGGGCCCTAAACTGCAAATCTAATCCATCAAAATGCAAGAGCAAGGTTAGGCCTCTTACCTCCAACTGACAGATCTCGAATCCAACGGTCGGTTTGTCCGCTACGTTTGCCGCAAGATTTAGGGCCTTCTCTCCTCTCCACATTCACCACAGCAACAATAGCAAATGAATGATTTTGGAGGGAAAACTGCCTCATTAAAAGAGAACCCCCGTTTCTTCTTTCGACTGCTGCGACCACACCGTAGCCCCGTTCGACGAACCGTCAGCACCGCTGGATAGATCTCACCGAGCTCTCAAATGGGTTTTACTTAGTTTTCAGTGATTTGATACTTCACCCGGACACATTTTTTCCACGAAGGGTCACTTCACCACTCCTTAAAATCGAATTTCCTCACTTACGACACTTGTACTTGG
Organism: Pinus albicaulis; assembly: GCA_034641835.2. NCBI lineage: Eukaryota > Viridiplantae > Streptophyta > Pinopsida > Pinales > Pinaceae > Pinus > Pinus albicaulis. The sequence continues at coordinate 1,442,474,677 of CM076572.1, read as the reverse complement.
GGCACCACATCGCCCCCTTACTTGTCCATGTTCGTGCTGATTTTCGTCATGAGTGCCCACTTTGTACTCATGTTTCTATGACCCCCCATTGGGGCCTTTACTGTGTGGCAGCACTCTACAGTCGCCCTTGTTTAGAGCATCCAAGTCGAGTCATCATTGCATTCATGGAGTCTATCTTGCGTCCTTTTGCACCCCACTATAGCCCTCCATCCTTCTTTGCTTGGTTCCTCCCTTGTGTCGCATATCATGACCTTCAGTCCCACTGTCCCCTATCCCTTTCGATATTGTGTCAGTCGCTGCCATGTCATTCATGCCCGTTATGCTCTAACAAGGGAAGTCGTCCATTCGCCACTCCATCCTCCCCCTTTCCACTATCATCATTGGTGTCAGTCTGTCTGTCGCTCTATTGTTCTTCTCTCATGCCTTAGTTGAGGGTCTCTTATTGCCTCACCTACGGCGGACCTCCTTCTGTCGACATCAGCGCATTTATTCCAGAAGCAAGGTCTAGAGGGCGGTGTACCTTGGTTCCAGCTTCCACTCTTGTTCGGTGCCTCGGATCAGGCAGGGGGATCTCTCACTTCCCTTTGACTTGATTACTTCTCCAGCTCCTTTCAACATGATCGAGATGAGTATACTGGACAGTCCAGTGACCCAGCAGCAGCTCTTGATGATTCCCGGGCGTGTGTGAGATGTCTCAGCCCTCATGAGGGGGTGGCCCTGCAGGTAGCCCCCCACATGCCCGGATGACCTCTTCATTACAGCCTTTGATGCCGCTCCACATTTTGATGATGATGGCCTTAGCCACCTGCAGCGCCTCTATGATTTGCATATATCAGTCAGATTTTGTGAGCCCTTCCCCATTTACAGGGGGCATTCGGGTTGTATTTATCTCATGTACTCAGATATTATTGTACTAGTCCTGGCTGTTATCCCAGGCACAGCATGTATGTGAGACTCTTCATTGTCTTTTTATCTGGCCCTTGATTATGCCAGCTGTACTCTATGGTTCGGTCCCTCGTTTACTGGACACACTATTATTTTGTACTTTGTCACGGCAGGCATAGGTATGCCTCCCCCGCCGCCTTCAGCACAGGTACCCTCTCATAAAAAGAGACTTGTTGCACCTGCGAGTCTCGTCTCCTCAGGGTCTAGTCCTTCAGCACACTATCTACCTCACACTTCTCTCTCCGACATCCCCTTTTGTTGTCTGGTGATTGTATTCTTACAACGTACTTCGGTCATACGATTTGCTCCTGACACTCGCACGCTGGGGGGCAATCTGTTACACCATTTTTTGGTCATCTAACCTTTTATCATTAGATGGACCCAAGTACACCATGCAAGACCAGCTTTACCCCAAGTAAAACTGCTTTCACTATGTTAATTAAAGAAACCCCAAAAGGAATAATTAATTAAACCATAATTTAATTATTATTCCCAGTCATGTTTAACCCAAAAACAAAGAAATTAATGAGATACACCCATAGTTATCTTATTATTTTCTAGGAATAAGTATTTAAATAATATTCCTTGTTAAATATGACCAAATCCACCACTATTAATTAAATAAATCATTATTTATTTGATTATATCCCAACCACTTCCTTAAAAGGATAAATAAATCATTTATTTATTTATTCCTCACTAATCAAGGGATTTGACCCAAGTCAAAGTCCCTTTCCCTCCAACAAATAATAATAAAATATTCCATAGAGGTGGATCTAGATTTGGTTAACATTATTTTAATCATGCACCAAGATCTAGAATGACCCAATATTTTGTTATAAATAGGAGGGTTTTCCCTTTCATTCTTCACCTTTTGTTGCATAGAAGATCACTCTGGATCTATACACTTGGTCTCATTTCTACCATTTTGCTCCCATTGAGCTCTACCTTCTACATTGGGTTTTCTACATCTACAAGAGAGAGAAAGCTTAGATCTGAAGTGCTGAGGACTACAAAGAACCCATCCCATTGAGGAGATCCGGATACACCTTCTTGTTTCCTCCCAGGTGCCCTGTAATATAAAAATTCATTCAAAAATCGTGTTCTTGTCTTGTCTGTTGGATGCATGGAGCAAACTCTTTACTTCACTGCTTAATATCTTTCCATTTATAGATCTGTTTGTTGCAGCACTTTAACTACTAATCGCAGATCTGAAGATGTTTTGCAGCCATTATTGTTGTTAGGGCTATTAGTTATGCGTAGCTAAAGTGGGTCTTTTTCGTACACTTCGACAAAGAATTCATACTAACAGGTAGTCCGAAGTAACTCTGCATATATTCTTTGCATTAAAGGCCCTGGGAGAAAGTGACTTCTTTGGCTGTGTCGAGGCAAAAAACTGATCCTAATCAATAAATTCAGCTCCTGATTGAATCCTTTGAGGCACAGGTGGTGTTGTGGTGGTTGAGGAATCAATTTGCCTCAGATATGGCGGTGGAGGCATTCCGTCTGATAAACACTTTTAGGTTTTCCTTTAATCTGTGTTTTAGATCTGGGGATTTAGGCGTTTGATAACTGTCTTAGCCTTAATCCCCATAAATCTGTCCACTAATCTGCTGTTATGGTTTATTTTTGGTCTTCAACATCTGATACTCTTTCTCTGCATTGATCTTCATGGTTTTTCTATCGTGCAGGGCTGCGCAGGGTATGTAAGGCATCCATGCCAGTGAAATTACCAATATAATGTGATTTTAAACCCTGTGGATGATTTCCTCAGAGGAATCGAACAAGGGAGGGTCGTCACACTCAGTTGTTGAATATTCTTTGGAAATGACAGAAAATAAATTTAAACCTGCAAAAAACACGAAAAAACATTATATAATCCTGCGTATAGGTCAATCTGCATCAGGGACTGTGCGGGGGAGCGTGGGCCGTCGGATGGCATCATCCAACGGCTGGGATTTAATCTCAGATTGGTCGAAAAAGCATGGGGGGAGGAGGATTAAATCAGAGCCGTCGATTCGCGCCGAGATCGACGGTCGGGGATGACTACGGTGGGTTCGAATGTACGGAGGAAAAATCTTAGGGGCATACCCCCGTAGTGAAACTGCACCGTTGATCTGGATCAGTTTGGATGGTCAAGATGGAATCAGGGGGTGTTGAAAGTCAGATGGAGGGAATCTGGAGGATGAGCTTTGGACCGTCGATCAGATCAGATCGACAGCGGAGATGTGATTTCCATGCGGTGATGGCCTGTTTACCGCGCGCGCACCTTCGTTACCCATCGCGCAACTCTGGTTAGCGCTGACCGTTGGATGAGTGGGCCCAGATCGGACGACGGAGATCCATTTCGTTGGGCATCCCCGGTCCAGACGTTAATCCGTGGGGGAAAACTTTAATGCGCGGAGACAGCGGTTTTAGAAAATGGTACAGAGGACACGTGGCACGGAGCGTATGGAATCGCTGGCCAATGGGAGAAAACAACCTTGGGGCCGAAAGCGGTGCGGAAAATACCGCGTGGTTTTTGGAGTGGGGAATAGCTGGTGGGGACCACTGGTAAGTTGCGCTCCACGCCGTTGACCTGTGGATTGGATGAATGGCTGAGATTGCTCCACAATTCCACGGGCAGGTTTTTAATAAAAATAATGAAATGACGGGTTTTTATAACATTCAAAGGTTGTTTTTTAAATGTTTTTGGGTGGAGAAATAATATTAAAATGGACGAGCGCCCGAGGGTATTGCAGTTGGCTCTGGTGCTCGGGTGCATGGAGGAAAAGAGTAGGGGGCTTAACCTAAGGGGCTTAAGTCCAACACATAGAAAAAGTGTGTTTTATATGGTTTTTTAATGGTTTTTTAAGGAGATAAAGGCTTTCGATAAGGTCAAAATAGTGGGTTTTAACCTTATAAAAGGGATTTTAATGAAATGAAAAAGGGAGAAACATGAAATTGTGGGGTTTTCATGGGAAATGGAGAATAGAAAATGAGGTTAATGGTGGAAAGAAGAAAAAGGGAAAAGGGTCCTTTGCAGAAGTACTTTGGCTCTTTGAAATCAGCAGGATTTCTGAGTTCTGAATGGAAACAATAGTGAATATTAACCAAGGATAGGACATTATCAAAAAGTCTTCAAGTATCAAAAATTTTAATCATGAAATTGTTTCTTGAAGGCTATCCAACATTATTTAGCCACCATCTGATATGACAAAATTTTATGGGTGGCTAACAATGGCTCCACTTGGGGATGGTGTCCTTTTGAAGGCATCAAGAACTATAGACTTGCATTCTCTGGGAGGCTGATCAGTTGCCTCATCCACTGGGCTGTTTCTTCTAATTTGAAAGATCTTTCTTTGCTCTGGAAACCATTTTTCAATCTTTGGAAAACAATGGAACTCTTATCAACAAACTTTCTACCTACCCAATCCTACTGATCTAACATTTTCTCTTCATCAGAGTGCACTTGGATTGGCAAACTCTCTTACAAAATTTTATTCTTTTGAAAGCATAAAAACTAATCTAACTCTACTCCTTATTTCTTCATGGATCCAGATTAAACAGTTGGATCCATATGATTTTCTACCTAATCTACTGTCTGTTGGGATTAAGTTGTCCAACAGGCTTCCATTCTCTAAATTCTATAACATAAATTCAAAAACAGTCAAGTCAAGATTAGGCTTTTAACTTGCTGTGATCTATGGCATAAAAACAAGCTGCACATAGATTATTATTTGCAGAAAATTAAAATCAAAATGGAAGGCTTAAGATCTGAAAGTTTCTCATCATGACCTTCTCTTCTCTTCACAGCTCTGTCTTTGCTTTTGTTTGAGCTGTCTTTTCCTTGATAATTGATTCAGATTTTGGGCAAATTAGAACCAGTTTTTCTCTTTTATGACTCTGAAAAATAAAACAGTTTTTGAGTCATCTCTCTTTGGAGATTTTGGTTCAGATTTTGAATTTGTTTGAACCTTTTAATTTCTATCCTAATCTATCTACTGATAAGCCAATATTAAACAGTTTGGCAAACCAAATTCACTACCCTATCAGCAGAAAATTTAAAACTAATTAGTCAAGATTAGGCTGTTTGACTAACTAGAAGTGTGGTTATCAGGAGTGGCATTTAAGCTTGCACACTTTCAGATTTGTTTCTCTTTTTGGCATGGGGCTGTACCTTTATTGTTTTAAAATCTGCCCTCTTTTCTCTTTTCTATTGTTTTTAGATTTTTCTTTTTCTTATAAGACAAAAATCAACAACTAACTAACTGCTTAAAGCTGAGCTTTATTGCTTTCCTATCTAACCTAATCTAACTTGGAACATTTACATATTTTAGCTGATGAACTCTCTTTTCCAATACAACCAATCCAGCAAATGATTCCATGATTGTTCCTTCTTCATCTCCTTGGGCAGGCTGGACAAACAGGGCCACTCCCATTCTTTTTGTTTTTTAGCAGCAGTGCTAAATAATCCTCTTTCTTTTGGTAATATACTGCTCCTAATAACCTTTATCCCTTCTTCAAAGATTTTCAAGAAATAAGCATAGGGATATTGAAATAATACGTGGTTGTGAGTGTTTGGAAGATATGTTTCAACCAGGATCATCTCTTCTTTCTCCACTGGATTAAGGCAAAGATTCTTATGAGGAAGAAAAACTTCCTCATCTTCATTATTATCTGAACTAGAAGATTCATCATATATTGCAGTGTTGTCCTCTTGTAGTCCTGGTATGCTCTAATTCAGTGGACTGTGCTCTGTGCAGATATCATCATGTTCTTGAGCAGGGGTATATTTTATTACCTCAACCCTTTTAGGAGGAGGCTCATTATATGCATCCTATTCAAGAAATTCTTCTTCCTTCTCAACCCCAACATTACAACTAATAGATAGCCGATTCCAAATTATGTGAAAATTATTCCTGATGAATTGGACTGGCTGATTGCTGCTTTCAAGCTGATGATAATGAATTTCATGACACCAATCCACTGCTAGTTGCCCTGCATGATTAGTTTCTGTTTGGAGCTCATCATCATCATCAGTTTGATCAGAAGTTGAAAAATCATTAGTATAAACAATTTCACCAATCAAGCATATTGGGTTATCAGTTTGTTCTTTTAGCTGATCTACAAGTTTATTTTCTATTTCAAGACAACAAGATTTAGTAGATAAATGAGCGGGAGTGTTTTGTTCTAATAAAGAATTTAGGGCTGACTGTTTATTTAATATTTGATCATTTTCTTCCTCTATAAAAAGAGAAGGAATGTTCTCTTTGCTTTGGATAGAAGAACAACAGTCCTCTCCCTCTTGTGTTAACTGGTTTTGAGGCTGGATGTCTTCTTGAGCCTCTTCTAGGGAATTATTACTTATGCTCAAAGGGGAATTTTGAGGATTCTCTTCCTTTTCCCGATCTATCTCAATTTCAACCAACACCTCATGATTTTTATGGCAGTCACTTCGAATATAAGGTTCATGAGTTGTTTCAAGCATATTATGAAGATGCCATTGTCTTTTAATAATCTGAAATGATTCGAAACATAAAGGAAGAAACCCTGGTTTTATTGTCTCTTCTCCTATTTCAGATTTTGTCAGTTCAAAATGGCTTATGTTTTCCTCAAGGCACTGCTCACTACGAGCTTTTGCAATCTGGTTATGGAGTTCTCTTAATGGCATAATAAAAGAAATAGGTAGGCAATCAGGAGTTTCCTGCCAACCTTCTTCATTGCTCTCATTGTAATCTTGTTCATCATACCTATTTTGTAGTTTTTGGGTTTTCTCTTGATTCGAAAGGAGTATGGGCTGCTCTAGATCATCAATATTTAAATTGGCCTCATGCCTTTCAAATCTTTTCCCAAGTATGTACATAATTTTCTCCATCATGATCAGTAATTTTTATTTATTAATTTGTCTATAATCTTGCTCATTGTCTAGTTCTGGTAATGGTTGAGTTTTGTGTTTTAGGTCACTGTATCTTTCTAACGAGTTCAGAGTCTTCTGCCAGTGAAGTTATTAGGTCTTTCTGGGATTGCAGAGTCACCAGGTGGAAGATTTTGAAAATTGCTGTCCACCAACAACATGATTGGGTTTGCTTAATGCATTCCTAAGGGAGTCTACAAGGACTGGTAGGGTAATAGGCCTACTAGAGGCCAGTGGAGTCACCAGGTGGAAAATTTTAGCTTTTGTAAGGATAAAATGTTTTATGGTTCCACCACCATGTTTATTATGAAGACACACTAAATATTTTTGGGTTTTCTGAGTTTCTATGGTTGTTTGAAAGACTAATGAGTTTATAAGAGCTTGCTAAGCAACTATGAACTCGGTTGTCCCACCGTGATCACCATTATGTTGGTATCCCGTGTTTTGACAGTTTGGCAAATAAAAAGACAAGGCAACATCAGAACCAATCTTTAGAGTTACAGGATCTAGTCCTCCTGTTCTCAGAGAGGGATCTCTCAAATATTTGTTTGCAAAGGTTTATCTTGTTTGCTTTGGTTATGGATTTTAGACTAGTTATTTAAGTGCAGATGTTTGTTTGATTGGGTTGAGTTGATACATCAGAATATGAAAGGTCTAGGAAAGATAGACATAAAGAGGAAATATCTGGTTCATTGGGCGATGGAGTGAAAATAAGGTCATGACAAACTTCTTCAAGGGATATGGGATATCAAAGGGAAAATCTAACTTGGCTAGAGGATCTTTTGTTTTGGAATGAGATGGAGATTAATGTTTTGGAAAGAGAAGCTTAATTCTCAACAGAGGGAACTTGAAAAAACATAAATTAACAGTAAAGAGATATTTGATAGACAGGGCTAACCATAAATTCCACACACATTCTTTAAGCAAATAATGACTTCAAGACAACTTTTAAAATGGAATCTAAGATTCGGGGAACTCCCTATTTCCTCAAAGATTTTATTTTAAAGGACGTAGAAACATAAAAGATTCACTGATAGCTGCATTCATAGAAGAGTGAACACCTAAATAACATCTATGCTTGCAACTATAAAGACCTTCAAAACAATTGCTCAAGCAGGGGCAAAGGGTAAGATCAAAACCGACCTCTTTGATTAACTTAAGACAATGGTACTTCAAAGGGAGACTTCAATAACAACTTTCAAGTGATGGAAGACAAGCGGGGAGAACCATAAATCATGTTGAAACCAACTATTTGAGCTATTAAGGAAATAAACAAGCATGAAGACTAAAGAGAAGGTTTAAAGCCTCTAAAATACTTCAGCAGAAGAAAACATAAAACAGTGAAGGGTGAACAGGTCTAAGGTGCTTCTAGGAGTCATTTCTTAGCCTAAAAATTTCAGCCTACTGTAGTAAGAAATTATGGAACATAATGAAAATAGGAGAAAACATTAAACAGTTAGAATACTTCACCAACAACCAAGCTCATGAATCCAATGATAGAGCCTTCTCAGGAACGGGCATGCAACAGCATCATCAAGACATCCAAGACTTCAATTTGTTTTCAACTTCAACAGACTTGTATATTTATTTTAGAGAGTTTCTATGTTACAACTTGTGATCAAACAGCAACCAACAACCAACAACCCCTCTCTCATCTTCTGCTGTGGTATATATAGAAAGATGAGGAGGTGAGATCTGAAAAATATCTCAATTACAATTAATACAGGATTTAAATGGCCCATTGGCCCTTGGGATGCTCAATGAAGAAACAGAAGAGGTGTTCACCGTATTAATTGATTCACACTTATGATTTAAGCTGGGTAGGAGTATTTGTTGACCTTTGAGGCACAGGTAGTCCGAAGTAACTCTGCAGATATTCTTTTCATTAAAGGCCCTAGGAGAAAGTGACTTCTTTGGCTGTGTCGAGGAAAAAAACTGATCCTGATCAATAAATTCAACTCCTGATTGAATCCTTTGAGGCACAGGTGGCGCTGTGGTGGTTGAGGAATCAATTTGCCTCAGATATGGCGGTGGAGGCATTCCGTCTGATAAACACTTTTAGGTTTTCCTTTAATCTGTGTTTTAGATCTGGGGATTTAGGCGTTTGATAACTGTCTTAGCCTTAATCCCCATAAATCTGTCCACTAATATGCTGTTATGGTTTATTTTTGGTCTTCAACATCTGATACTCTTTCTCTGCATTGATCTTCATGGTTTTTCTGCCGTGTAGGGCTGCGCAGGGTATGTAAGGCATCCATGCCTGTGAAAACACCAATATAACGTGATTTTAAACCATGTGGATGATTTCCTCGGAGGAATCGAACAAGGGAGGGTCATCACACTCAGTCGCTGAATATTCTTTGGAAATGACAGAAAATACATTTAAACCTGCAAAAAACACGAAAAAACGTTATATAATCCTGCGTATAGGTCAATCTGCATCGGGGACTATGCGGGGGAGCATGGGCCGTCAGATGGCATCATCCAACGGCTGGGATTTAATCTCAGATTGGTCAAAAAAGCATGGGGGGAGGAGGATTAAATCAGAGCCGTCGATTCGCGCCGAGATCGACGGTCGGGGATGACTACGGGGGGTTCGGATGTACGGAGGAAAAATCTTGGGGGCATACCCCTGTAGTAAAACTGCGCCGTTGATCTGCATTAGTTTGGACGGTCAAGATGGAATCAGGGGGCGTTGAAAGTCAGATGGAGGGAATCTAGAGGATGAGTTTTGGACCGTCGATCAGATCAGATCGACGGCGGAGATGTGATTTCCGCGCGGCAATGGCCTGTTTATCGCGCGCGCACCTTCGTTACCCATCGCGCAACTCTGGTTAGCGATGACCGTTGGCTGAGTGGGCCCAGATTGGATGGTGGAGATCCATTTCGCTGGGAATCCCCGGTCCGGACGTTAATGCGCGGGGACGACGGTTTTAGAAAATGGTACGGAGGACACGCGGCGTGTAGCGTATGGAATCGCTGGCCAACGGGAGAAAACAGCCTTCGGGCCGCAAGCGGTGCGGAAAATACCGCGTGGTTTTTGGAGTGGGGAACAGCTGGCGGGGACCACTAGTAAGTTGCGCTCCGCGCCGTTGACCTGTGGATTGGATGAACGGCTGAGATCGCTCCACAATTGCACGAGCGGGTTTTTAATAAAAATAATGAAATGACGGGTTTTTATAACATTCAAAGGTTGTTTTTAAAATGTTTTTGGGCGGAGAAATAATATTAAAATGGACGAGCGCCCGAGGGTCTTGCAGTTGGTTCTGGCGCTTGGGTGCATGGAAGAAAAGAGGTAGGGGGCTTAGCCTGAGGGGCTTAAGTCCAACGCATAGAAAAAGTGTGTTTTCTATGGTTTTTTAATGGTTTTTTAAGGAGATAAAGCCTTTCGGTAAGGTCAAAATAGTGGTTTTTAACCTTAAAAAGGGATTTTAATGAAATGAAAAAGGGAGAAACATGAAATTGTGGGGTTTTCAAGGGAAATGGAGAATAGAAAATGAGGTTAATGGTGGAAAGAAGAAAAATGGAAAAGGGTCCTTTGCAGAAGTACTTTGGCTTTTAGAAATTAGCAGGATTTCTGAGTTCTGAATGGAAACAGTAGTGAATATTAACCAAGGATAGGACATTATCAAAAAGTCTTCAAGTATCAGCAATTTTAATCATGAAATTGTTTCTTGAAGGCTATCCAACATTATTTACCCACCATCTGATATGATAGAATTTTATGGGTGGCTAACACCTGAAAACCTTTCATCCTTGCAAGATACCCAATTTGACTTACACCATAGAAGAAGCCTATTCAGAATTAAGTCTCAAAGTTGTATAGACCAGACAGACCTTGGGCCTACAAGCTTACATCATAGTCCTAGTAGGGAAGCCTCTCCTTCCACTCCTCCTAATTTTTAGCTTCTCCAACACTTTGACTCCTTTCATTCCAAATATGTTCAATCTCAGCTAGCTGGTCCAAGTACATCTGCTACCCTAACTCATACACCCACTGTGCAAACCACTCCATGTCATCCTCCACCTCCACTCATAAACCCTCCTCTTGTAAATCCTCCTTGGGTTCCATTACCTCCCATCATGGCAGCATGGTATGCCCCCCTGTTACTACCACAACCTTTACTACCTATGCCACAAGACTATCAATCTAAAATCCCTTACTTTAATGGGAATGGTTCTACAACTTCCCAACAACATGTAGACAAGATGAATAGTGCATTTGACTACCAAGAGATAGAAGAAGAGACTATAAAAATGAGAATGCTTGCCCAAATTTTAAGGGGGGAAGCAAAGAAATGGTTCAAAAACTTAACTCCTAATAGCATACATGATCTCTCTTCCCTTTATCAAACATTCATAAAAAAGTGGGAGACAAAGAAAAATCCTCTTCAAATCCTATAAAATTATGATAAACTTAAGAGAAATGTTGGGTAAAGTGTTCAAGACTATTTCAATAGGTTCAATAGTGTATATAATGCACTCCCTCCTCACATGAAGCCCCCATAAGGCCTAGCCCTAGTAAAGTTCCCAGATGGAATTGATCCCGAAATTTTTTACCAATTAAGAGAAAGAGATCCCCTCACCCTAGAAGGCATGCAAAGGGGTGAAGTAAGTGTAGAAGCCAATCTAATTGCGAAAAGGGCTAGAATGAGAACAGAGAAGAGGGTTACATACAAAGAAGAAAATGTGGCCTCCACATCTAATGATAAAATTGACAACCTAGTTAGGAAAATGGAAAGGATGATGGAAAGAATCAACTTATATGAAAGAGCACCTCCTAGGGAAAATAAAACAAATCCTCAAAAGAGACCCTCCTCAAATAATACAAAGAGAAAATGACTAGCAAGTCATACCTCATTTCCAAGAAGACTATGTAGATGAAGAGGAAAGAGATTGAGGAGTTGGAAGAAAACCATATGAATCTAATAGGCTCTGATAGTGAAGATGTTGTTTTTCTCATAGAAGAAGAAAAAGGTATGTTTTCCTCAAACCAAACTGAAAGAACATATTAATATTCTGAAGAATACAAACTAGGGTTTGAAAATTCCATCATGGAGGTTCATAGGCAGTATGACCTCATAAGTAGAAAACCCAAGACATCCCCAAGAGGAACAAACCAGAAATTTCTTCTAGGAAGACCCCTGAAAACATTCTTAAAAAGACAACAGAAAATACCAACATAATGGCTAGAAATCTCAATAAAAGAAAAAACAAAATCAACCAACATGATGGTGACCAAATATGCCCTAGTACATTAACTAGTGGCTCTAAAAAAACTGCTTTAACTAAGATTCCAAATAAAACTCAGCAACCTAGAGTTGCTAAAAAGGCCATGCATGATAAAACTGATCTAACTCTGCCAAGAACACAAACACCATTCAGTATTGAGAGTGAAATTACCAAAATCAAAATAGGCATACCCCTTACTGAATATGTATATAGTTCTCAAGTTTTGAGGGATTTAAACATAGGAAGTGACACTGATACTCTAAATATGACTGATGACAAGCCAGAGTTGTTGTTTGGACCAGAGGTAGAGGGAAAGTCCCAAGAGGGAGTTGTGCCTCCATTCTATGTCAGTTTGAACATTCATGACAAAATCCTACACAATGCCATGCTAGATTCTAGTGCTTCTCATAACCTCATGCCATAGGTTGTGATGGAAATATTAGGCCTCGAAATAACCAGACCATACAAAGACTTGTACTCTTTTTATTCAAGTAGAGTTAAATGTCTGGGCCTAACAAAGATCTATGTGTCAACTTGGCAAAAATACCAGCTAAGAGCCTAGTCATGGATATTGTAGTGGCTGAAATTCCCCCGAAGTATGGCATGCTTTTATCTAGATCATGGGGAGCCAAACTCCAAGGAACCCTCCAAACGGCCATGAAATATGCTACTATTTCAGTCTTTAACCAAAAAAGAAGACTGTATAGATAATCTCACATTAAATACATGGTAAGTAGCCAAGATAGGCCAAACATCACCCCTCTCTATTCTATCCATTCAGACCTTGATTCATTTATTTTGTACAATGGAGATGACATTTATGAACAAGTGGCTGAAAAAGAGGAAGAGCTATACTTGTCACAACATTCAAACCAAACACAAAATGTAGAACATAACAGCCGAAACCCTAGCATCCATGCACAACAACATAATGGCGAATCTAAACTTGAAACTCTTTGGAACATGATTGTTAGTATGAATCTTTCATTGGAAAATACCACTTTAGCTACGCATAAAAAATAGCCCTAACATCAATTATGGCTACTAATATCTTTAAGTCTGCTGTTATTTGATCCAAATAATGCTGCACAAATCCAGATCTAAGCATAAAAGGCATTAAGCAGTAAAAGTAAAATGAGGCTCCATGCATCCAATACACAAGACAAGAACAACGTATTTGAAAGAATTTTTTATATTAAAAAGGGGCACCTGAGAGGAAAAAAAGAAAGGTGTTTTCAGGTTCTCCTCAATGGGATGGGTTCTTGAAAGTCCTCAGCATTCCAGATCTAAAATTTCTCTCTCTTGCTGGTGTAGAAAACCCAGACAAACATAGAACTCAATGGGAGCTCACAAGGAAAAAATGGATAATGTGACCAAGAGTATAGATCCAGAGTGATCTAATGCAATGAAAGTTGACTAATGAATGGGGAAAACCCTTCTATTTATAACAAAATATTATGGCGATCTAGAACTTGGGGCATGAATAAAATATTATTAATCAAATTCTAGAACCACCCTTTAGGAATATTTTATTATATTTGTTGGAGGGAAAAGGATTTTTTGACTTGGGTCAATTCCTTTATTTATAAATAATAAATAAATAAATGATTTATTTACTATTTTAAGGAAATGGTGGGAATATAATTAAATAAATAATGATTTATTTAATTATTTATAAATGATTTAGTCAAATTTAACTAGGAATATTATTTAAATATGATTTAAATAACTTATTCCTAGGAAATAATCAAATAAATAAGGATTTATTTAATTGATTTCCTTGTTTTGGGTTAAATATGACCAGGAAATATAAACAAATATAGATTTATTTATTATTTCCTTTTGGGGTTTCCTGTTTAGACCATAAACAACTTAATAAAGGTGTTTTACTAAGTTATTTTACATAGTGAAAGCAATTTTACTTAGGGTAAAATTGGTCTTACATGGTGTACTTGGGTTCATCTAATGATAATAGGTTAGATGACCAAAAAATGGTGTAACAATGATATTTGATGGCTCTTGTGGAAAATTTGGTTCAGGAGCGGGTGTTTGGATACACAACACCAATGAAGGTCACTCTTACAAACTGGATTTCCAATGTACAAACAATATTGCATAGTATGAAGCTCTTCTCTTAGGGTTACAATTGCTAACAAATATAGGAGCTAAGAGGATTTCTGTTCAAGTGGATTCCGAGTTAATCATTAGGTAAATCAAAGGAGAGTATTCAGCCAAAAATCCTAGGCTAAAATAATATATAAATGCTGCCTTAGACCTCCTAAACACATTTGAAAAATATGAACTTACCTCTGTCCCGAGAACTTAAAACATCCTTGCAAATGAACTAGCCTTTGCTGCCAGCACTTACCAACTACCTCATGCTAATGAACAATACATTGTATAATTCAAAAGTAGGCCTACAATACCTGATAACATAGATTATTGGAAAGTGTTTGAAGGGGACAAACATATCAAAGACTTCCTGCAATCCAAAAATGAATTTTAAATGCCAAAACCAAACTTAGATCATGAAGAAGACTTCTTTGATGAGGAACAAACACACAAAACAGAGCCACCTTATACTGCTAATGTAAATCTACTAGAACACCTTCATGAGGAAGAATTGTGTGAGGATTCAGACAAAAGGGAAAATGAGGTATTGCAATGCAAAGATAACTTATTGCCAAGAGGACTCGCCCCCTTAGAAGAATTGTTTGATTTCAATGATGTTGCTAGGAAGCCAAAAATGGAATCCACCGAAACCGATGTATAAGAATGCAACATAGGAAGTGAGGATCTTAGATATTCTAGAGGCGCATGTGAGTTTTTTATTTTCTCTATATCCATGGAATATTGTCATACATGCTCATATCATTAAATTAAGATACCTCGAAGTAGGAAGCATGTATATTCAACTTAAATTCCTTAAATTATAAAATATGGAGACTCAAATCAAATTCCTTAAAGTAGGAATATCTAGACATAATTCATGGGATTTGATTTTGATTTATATAATTGATATGTGTTTTTTAAATCTCAGGGCTTAATAAATTACGATTATGTGTGTTATCACTCCAAATATTCGAGGTAACTATCAACCTAATTTTGAGATCAGGATCTAGCCTTCCTAATGCTCAGAGAGGGATCTCTCTTTATGATTTGACTTTTTTGTTTTTAGTTGATTTTAGGATAGTTATGTAAGATTTATTGGTTTTGATTTTGGTTTGGTTTGGTGGTATAATTACTGATTCAGATGGATAGGTGCAGGTCTACTTTCCATTGGACTATGGAGTCAATGCATTAAGCAACAGGGAAGAATCAAGTTCTAAAGGAAGTGTTCACAGGGAAAAGTAGCTGAGTAAATTAAGATATTTTAGGCTAGATGGTGAAGTGGTTTCAATCGGGATCAAGGATCAGTTAAGGATTCCTCAAACCGGATAATTAAGGAAATGACAGAGGTCAATCGAGATGGGAGAGAAATTAAGGATTCTCAGATTTGGATATCATAAGAAAACATCAAAATGAATAATAGTTCAGAATAGAGTGTACTTAAACAATTTCTACAATAATATTCCTATTATAACATTTAAATTGGAAAACATGTAAGTTTATGGAAAACTTAAGGAAAAACATGACCGATAGAAAGATACTTCAGTGAAGTGGATCAACACATGAATCACGTAAAGCAATGCCTTTATTACTCAGTCCTACTGTTGACTTGAAAATGGTACAATAAACCCTCTGGTTCTTAGATAAATTACAACTAAAGAAATGTTCAGAAATCCACACTCAATAATTCAAATTATGAAGTATTTATCCAAAAGCTATTACAAAATATCCTAAAACTGATTTAGGAATTATTCAAGGAAAAATAAATATATTCAGGCAAGAAGATAGATACACCTATGTAAATAATGCAAATTGTCTCTATTTTATTTGAATTTGTTGTTTTCTCTTTGATATTTTGTTTTTTTCTCTCTTTTGTTGTTGCTCTACATTGGTTGACTTCTTCATGTTGAGTGTCTTTTACGCTGGTTGCATATTTACTTTGCCTTGTCATCTAATACTCTTTAAACTCTATTACTGCTTTAATTTTAACCTTTGACTACTCCATTTATATTTTAACCTGCATGCTCTGTCTTAACTTTGACTGCTCTTTTACCTGTTTTAATTTTACCTTTCAAAGTAAATCACATAACTTTTCCCAAGCTTCTGCATCTGGTAATTTAATTTTTACCATTCTTCTGAAAATTTCATCAGCTTCTGTGTATTTTGAAAATGTAGGCTTGTTGATGAAGAGATGATTTACATCATGCTGGAGGTAAAAGAGATTTTCAAAATTCTGATGGAGTACTTTTCCTGTAGGCATTCCTTTCATGGAGTAATTTTTAGAGTGTTCTTTGGCTACTTCTCTCACTTTATTTTCATAGTATTCATGCTTCATCAATATGTCATTGATAACCAAAGGGTTAGGCAGACCTTTTTGCCTCAAAAAATAAAATTTAACCATGAGTTTGGTTGTTGCTAGCTCCATGTTTCAACACTTGTATTCAAGTTGTGTCATTAGGTTCCTCTTTGAAATTACCTTTCTTACCTCAAGGATTGTTTTTGTTCTATAATTTATGCCAATTTCTTCTAATTCCTGTTTGTTCTTGGAATTAAGAAACTTAATGATCTCAATGGCCTCTTCTGGCTTTTTCCCAAGTTCCTCTTTGACTTTCTGAATGGCTTCACTTGCTGCCTTGATTAAATCCTTCTGCTCAAATATAACTTGGATAGATGGCCAAATATCATGTTAGGTCCCTATATTACCAGTATAGTCCCTTATTGTTATTAGTGTAACCCCTTTATTGTTATTATTGTACCCTTGTAACCTCCATTTTGTTATTATTGTGCCCTTACATTATTATTGTTAGGTCGGCTAGGATTACGTTGTGGCCCACTAAGATTACATTATGGCCACATGGACTCCTATATATAGAAAGGAGGTTTTGTAAATTGTATCATCCAAGAATTGTTCATTTATGTAATGTATTGGAGGTTTACCCCTCGAAGTGACTCATTTCTAAGGCGTTGATATCTCTTTTCTTCTATTTTTGGAGCTGGTTACACAACATTTGGTATCAGAGCTTTGGATTCTAGGGTTTCGCTGCTCCAAACAGGTCATCGTGGCATTTTCGTTATAACTTCTTTTCTACAAAGTTTCAGAAGCTGAAATTTTTAGGGTACGAAGCCAAAATCCTAAGGCAGATTTTCTAAAAATTTCAGAGCTTTTTTCACAATAGTTTTGGAGATATGATCTGTGGAAGTTAGGTCTTTGTTCAAGCTCCTAAACAGGTCATCGTGGCATTTTGGCTATAACGTTTTTTCTATGAAGGTTCAGAATCTGAAATTTCTAGGGTGCGAAGCTGAAATCCAGAGGAAATGCATCAAAAAATTTCAGATCTTTATTCGCAATATTTTTGGAGATATGATCTGTGGAAGGTGGTGCTTTTTCAGGCTCCCAAATTTCATCTCAAAGAGGTGATCGTGGGAAAACTTCAATAACTCTCTCTCTCTGAGCATCGGATTGGAGTGAAGTAAAAAGTGGTCGCAAGTAAATGGACTGAAGTTTTGTGGCTATCAATTTCAGAGGAAAATAACTAAACAATGACACGTGGAAAGTCGTACAAGTTCACTCTACTGAACCAGTCCATAATTAAGTCATTGTGGGATATTGGACATAACTTTGTCTTGGAGAATCCAAATCAGGTCAGACCTGTGGCATTCAAAAGAGAATTCATAGGGATACTTCAGTGTTGAATTTCAGATATATTGAAGAGCTACAATCATAGAGATAATAAAATTTCAATATCGAGCTCCTCAAAAGCAAGAAAAATGTGTGTATTTTGTTTTTCCGAATTGCATAAGTTTTGTTTAAAAAATCAATTTGAATTGATTCCAAGGGCATATTGTAGAATATATATCAGTATTGGGTTCTAAAAAATGTCCCGTAAAAATAACAACACCCATTAAGCCTTCATAAGGCTCTACTATGACTCATGAAGATGAAGAATTGCAACATGATCTATCAAAATTACAAGAGCAAGTGCACCAAATTTCGCTCTCGCAAAGAGCAG
Source organism: Pinus albicaulis (assembly GCA_034641835.2). Lineage (NCBI taxonomy): Eukaryota > Viridiplantae > Streptophyta > Pinopsida > Pinales > Pinaceae > Pinus > Pinus albicaulis. The sequence goes on along the minus strand of CM076572.1, from coordinate 1,442,456,485 downwards.
CAAAAAATGAAATGGAAGTTTTGAAGAAAGGCGTGGAAGCAAATATGTATGGTGTGAAGAATAATGTGGATGGTTTGAAGAAAGACGTGGAATCTAAGATAGATGACATGGAAGCTGGCATGGAATCTAAAATGGAAAACATGAAGAATGATCTAAAAGCAGACATAGAAGGTTTGACAAAGTTGATACAAAAAATGTTTCCTAATCGTGAAAAGATAGTAGAGGAAACTCATGATGAGAACAAAATAAATGTTAATCGTGATTTCATAAACTCTAATGTTGGCGGGAAGAACCACCATATTCCAAAATTGGATATGAGCAAGTTTGATGGAAAGGATCTTGTAACATGGATACTACAGATGGAGCAATATTTTGATCTCCATAATGTGCAAAACACACAAAAGGTACGCATTGCAACTTTACATTTAGAACAAAATGCATTTTTATGGTATCGATGGCTTTTCTCCCGTAAAAAAATTGTCACTTGGTCAATTTTTACGGAGGAAATGATAGCACATTATGAGGATACAAAGAGCAACACCTTCTTTTGCCAATTGATAAATCTCAAACAAAAGGGTTTAGTGGGGCAGCACATTGAGGACTTCCAAAAATTGAATATAAGGGTAATTGATATTCCAGAGGAACACAGGATTGATCTCTTCATAGGCACTCTAAAGGATAACATCCAACATGAAGTTCGTGTTTTGGAACTTGATTCATTGGAGAAGGCATTCAGGTTGGCAAGAAAAGTTGAATGTAAAATTATGGCGACAAGGAAGCCTACCACTCAATTCTATAAAGATGGAAGTGTTGCTACACCTAGATTTACACAACCCACAAGGTTGACAGCACAACAATTGGAAGAAAAAATAGCAAAAGGGCTTTGCTACAGTTGTGATAGCAAATACACTAAAGGTCATAAGTGTGCTGAGAAGAAATTATTTTACATAGATTGTGAGGAGGAAGAAGAAAATGACCAAGAAGAGGATATACACCAGGAACCAACCCTAGAAGAGGAAGAAATGAATCCGACCATATCGTGTAATGCACTGGCAGGAATTACCACTCCTCAAACTCTCAAGACACAAGGACAAATCAAGAAGAAAAAGGTAATAGTGTTGATTGATTAAGGTAGCACCCATAATTTTATTCATTGTAAGGTAGCCAAGGAATTAAATTTTTTCCTATACCCAGCACCAGAATTTCAAGTGATAGTTGCAAATGGAGGAACTATAAATTTCTCCGGAAAATTCCATAATATCAAGCTAACCATGGGGGAATATGTATTGACTAGTCCAATGCTTTCCATTCCTATGGGAGGTGCTGATGTTGTACTAGGAGTACAATGGTTACAATCTTTGGGGACGGTAGTTTTTAATTTTCAAGAACTTTTCTTGAAATTTTTTTCAGAAGGAAAGGAAGTCGAATTACGGGGTATTGAAGGGAATCCATGAAGGATAATAAGCTCTAATGTCATGACAAAGCTTCTAAAGAAAGAACAACGAGGCGTGATTGCACAATTATGCTCTCTAGAAGTTCCGACATCAAAATCATCTATTTCTGCAGATCTCCAACAAGTCTTGGACAATCATTCCAAGGTGTTTGAAATTCCCAAAGGACTCCCACCTATTCGTGATCATGATCATGCTATTCATTTGATTCCAGGAAGTGTTCCTCCAAACATCAGGCCTTATAGATATCCCTACGTCCAAAAGAGTGAAATTGAACGTATGATTGCAGAAATGTTAGAGGCGGGTATAATTCAACCTAGTCAAAGTTCTTTCTCTGCTCCTGTAGTATTGGTACACAAGAAGGATGGATCATGGCGAATGTGTCCAGACTATAGGGAGCTCAATAAGCTCACCATTAAAGACAAATTTCCCATTCCTGTGATTGATGAATTATTGGATGAATTACATGGAGCAATTTATTTTACCAAGTTGGATCTTCGTTCAGGATATCATCAAATTAGAATGAAGATCGAAGATATTCCAAAAACAACATTTCGAACTCATGAGGGTCATTATGAATTTTTGGTCATGCCTTTTGGCCTTACCAATGCACCTTCTACATTTCAAGGGTTGATGAATTCCATTTTCCAACCCTTCCTTAGAAAATTTGTGCTAGTATTTTTTGATGATATACTAATCTATAGCAGGTCTTGGAAGGATCATGTTGAACATGTTGACAGGGTGCTCAAACTATTGTAGGAGAAACAATTATATGCAAAAATATCCAAATTTTTCTTTGGTGTTAGAGTCGGTCTCTTCATCCCTCCGTCAGAGATCAAAATTTGTTTTGTTACATTTAATTTTAGGTGTCTCATTCATTCCAGTCAGTTGCATTCCATTAGGAGCATGGATCATCTGATGGAAGGGTCTTTTCACTCATATCCCTCATGTCTTGTACCTGCTGGCTTAGGTCTATTCATCAAAATCCATCAAAATCATTTTCGGTGAATTTGGACAACAATGTTTGGTCTCTTGGTCAGCAAAGAGTCATTTTAGGGTTTTTTGGTATCATTAGGTCTAGGGTTTCACAAATTTAGTCTTTAGAATGTCTAATAATGTCAGCAGGCACATGAGGAAGGTTCGAATAAATTTTCATTGCAAAAATTTCATCGTCATATTGCTTGATCATGATTCTTCTTCAAAACTCTGTTTTGAAGAAAAATCGTCCATTTTATATTTTGTAATAAACATAATGTAATTTTCAAAGTTTTCACAGAAATTATTCAAAGGCTCGGGGTCACTCCTTCAAATCCCATGCCCGGCTATCCCCGCCAAAAGGTACAAGAGATTCATCAATGGCTCAAAAATCAAAGGAAACAAGCAAAACAGAGTTTATATTAAAAAGTGCAAAGTGTCAAAATTCAAACACAAGGCAAGTGGGTTTTTCAAGAAGTTAAAAATCAAGTTATTTACTGTGAAGATATTTTTGCGTTTTAAAAATTCATTTGCACGCCAAATCCAAGAGTGGAAGTCGAGGAAAGTTGTATAGGAGCGAAAGCATTTGTTTAAGGCCGGACTGTGTGTTGAAATCAGCTGCGCGACGCACTGGGCAGTGGTCGCGGCACACAAGCAGAGCGCAGCGCATAGGGCCGCTTTGCACAGTGTATTTTTGTTCCTGCGCGGCACATATAAAGGGCACGGCGCACACGACAGACAACCAAAAATTTGTGCCATTCCTTCAAAAATCCAAATCGGTCGGTCTCCTTTACTCCAAGTAAGTTTATGAGATTTTGTAATCGCCTTTTAAACAATGTTTGGTGTGGTTTGAAGGGAAGAATATGAGAGTTTGAATGTTGAAAATATAAACCCTATCCTTTTGTGAAAAATTGCTCCCTTAGGGTTTGATTTGAAGTTTTAAAATTTGATTTTGGTGCCAAAACTCTCCAACTCCATTTCTCACCTGTGATTCCCTTTGCCATCACTGTCATACCATCATTATAGCCCCTCTCCTATTCCCTTATATCCCAAATCATTTCATTTCCTATCCTTATCCCTTTCCCCATATTATTTGCAAAAATTCCTAAATCCCAAATTCCCCAACATAGTCAAGTGACTGTCCTCACACTTTAAATTCACTTGACAAAACTCCATTTTCCCCAATACCCTATTTCCCACAGTCCCTCATTTTACTTTGACATATTTCTCATTGAAACAAAAAGGTACCAAATTCTCATTTGCATCTCATACAAATCAACATACACTTGGCATAGACTTGCAAACACCATGGAGACAGACACTGAAACATCATATGAACAAGACAGTATTCTACCACTGAGCTACATGCACCAATAAGGCCTCGTAAAGGTGGCAAACATGTGAGAGAGAAGTTATCTACCTCATCTACTCAAATGGCAGGTCTGTCGATCTGTCATTTACTCACATATTCATTTTCAAGAGCAAACATGCTATCAATATCATGGAGATGATTGCCTTATCTGAACATCACCGGAGTTGGATCGTTTATTTGTTTTACACCGCATGATGGTCGTGTAACTGGTGTAAATTTCACCTTGACACCAGAAACCATTTCTCAGGCAACAGGAATACCGAATGTAGGTGAGGAGTGGAACAAGAGACATCAGGTGGACAAAGTGCATTGAGGAACCATGTACATCAAAGCCTAGCTTCATGGAGACAACAAGAAGGGACTCTCATTCCGGCCTCCTTAAGGAATCCTATGCGCCTGATGAGACCTACGATGATACTGGGCCAGAGGGCTGGCTTGGCCACGCTATATATGCCTACCACATCAGGTTATTGATGCATTTAACGAGAGTGAGGATGATGAACATACCTTATTTCATGTGCCGCAACATCGAGCGAATGACCACTCTTGTGCAGAAGAAGACTCCCGAGCAACAATACAACATTATTTATCACTATGCACTCATCAAGATCGTTGTTGTACATCAGCTTGGATTGCAGGGCATTGCATGGGAAAATTTCATTTCCCGTGACTTCTTCACAGCCCCTCAGCCTCCTCTAGAGATTGACCATGATGTAGGTGAACCTTCACATCAGCCTGAAGGTCCCGAGACAGAGCCTATCAGTGTGCCAGTGTTTATTACTTATCAGAGAGGCACGAGAGGATTATTTGCAGCATCCCGACGAGTACTATCTCCACCCGGGGTGGAAGGGGTCTCGTTTCCATCATCAGCAGCACAGGTACAGGTACAGGACAGAGGAAGGAGGCCTATGTAGGATGAGGGCCCTTCAGGAGGCTAGGATACTGATTTCATATTGATTGATGAGGATTTGAGCTCTCCAAGCTCAAAATTGAGAGAGATCATTCAGGAGCAGAAGGCTGAGATCGACACATTAACCGACAAGTTGTAGAGAGCTCAATGGATCATAAAATATCTGGAGCAGTGGAAAAAACAGTTGGAGGATTAGCAGACAATCATGGAGTTGCAAAACATCCGTGAGAACCGGCAAGCTGCCCGAAGAAGCCCAACCGAGATGACACCTATTGAGCGAGAGATCGAGGCTGATAGAGATACTTGGCTTGAGAGGGTAAACATTCATCTTGAGAAGTTGTTGGAGAAGGCAAACAAGGAGAAGAACATGCTCAGGAACATGAAGAACCATTATTGGGCGCGGCATCATGTTTGCAAAGCGAGGATCAAGATCTTGAAGGCAAGGCTAAGGAGGGCACTAAAGCGTCGCAAAAGGCATGATAGGCTCCAAATTTTGGCCGAAGCTTCTTTGGCTGAGCATAGCACTTGATGAGGGACCTTCAGCCCAAATTTCAAGAAATTTGGGAAAATTTTTGTCAATTTTGAATTTTTGGGCCTAAACACAGATTTTCTTGCCTGACGCATAGCGCCACTTGGCACGCGCTTATAATTGGCAGCTCTTCAAGGGGAAAAATTTGCATTTCTAGATTTTTTATCAAAAGTTATGCATTTTCATGGATTACCTAAGGATTTCATCAAGTTCTGGGTTGCCTAAAGGGTAAAAAACACCCTAAAAATGGCCTTTCTGCCACTTTTTGCACACACAATAAGCAGTGTTGGGAGATTGAACTTTTGGAGGGGAAAATGGCAACCAAATCCAGAAATTCCACTTGGGTTGGAAATTAGACAGGTATGGATTTCCAATGAGCTATCCTGCGCTCAATTTTGACTTCGAGAAGGGCCTAAAAATCAGCTCCAAACTTGTGCTACACATAGAGATTCCAGGCGTGGCACATAGAGGAATTTGGCCTATTTTTCACTCAGTAGCTCAGAATTTCGCCTAGTTTTGGCCAGTTTGACTTTTTCATGTAACTCTTGATGTACCTTGATGTAATTTCATGACCATGATGTAATTTTGGCATATTTTTACTCATTCTAGTAGATTCATTCACCAAAAGGTGAAATGTAAGTAAATGCACCTATTTACATAGAGGCAAGTTCTCCTAGTACCATTTTGGATATTGTCCCAGTTTAGATATGGTTGAAATAGCTCCTAGAATGATGATATAAACCCATAGAAGCATGGTAATGAGTTATGCTTTTCTATATCATGTAGTTCTTCAGTCATTTTCAAGGTTGGACACTTGGGATTTCTTGGCACTTGATTGTACATTTCATCTCTGCAATTTTGGCAAAGGAATAGACCAGGTTTGCAGCACTCTTTGGGATCCATGTGGCTCTGTGTTTTGATGGTGTTTTTTTCCATGTGATTGTAATTTCACTGATTTTTATGTGTATCATTTCCCTTCTCCTTTCTTCTTAAATTAAACAAATGAGTGATAAAGGTGAAATTCATTAGATTGCTTTGCTCTACCTTCAGTTTTGTTTAATTTTCCATGTTTTCATCTATTTGAAGAGGATTCTTGAAAGCCTCTTGCCCTCTTCAGCTCCTCACCGCCTCGATCCATCCATTCATTCAATCCAAAGCATCAAAACAATTTCCTTCCTTGCCCCATTCAGAACTCTACAAAAACTAGGCCTCATCCCCGAACCCAAAACTGCCTTTCCCTTTGATTCCAACAAAACCCCAAAATCAAAATCAAAATCCTTTACTTATATACCTAGCTTAAAATTAGCCTTTATTTCAAGTCATCTCAAGCCCTATTGATTATCTTTGCTGAGATTGACCCGGAGAGTTCTCTCCGGCTCGGGTAGCCAGCTACCGCACTCCAGCGTGGTTCTGACAAGTCACTCCGAAATCGCCTTCCGGCACCGAGGTATCAGCAATAAATATAGCAGAACATACTAGGGAATAAAATTGTTTGCCAGGTTGGTGTTGGGGCTGCTTTATGTTGCCAGTATGAGCCCGGTTATGCCGTGAAGCCTTCGAAACGCTCTTGCTTTGCATTAAAAGTAGATAACGTTGCTTCAACAATTCCAACATGAAACGTGACACTTGACTTGTGAATTGCCCCAGTACATTAGATCGTTTTGGAATTTTGGGTGATGAGTCTAGAATTTGATAGGCTAAACAAGTTGGTTTTGTCCCTTTGATTTTGAAATTAATCCAACACACTGGCTTCCAGAAGACATACTAGAGAAAATCTAGATCCCGATCCACCTCCAGTGTATGAGAATCCCAATCTGATATCAAGAATCCTTCTTCGAGAAAGTCCCGTGATTCCCTTATTCAAATCTCATTCATGTCCTGCTGTGTTTGAATATCTTGAAGATATTGAATTTGACGAGCAATTTGAGTTGTCGTTGTTTGAAACTAAGTCTGAAAGTGTGATTGGTTCTACTGTCATAAATCCCGAGTTCATCAAGTATTTTGAAATTGAACAGGCTAATAGATCCATTGACAGTTACATCTTGAATATTCAAAATTCCATTGTGGCAACAAGTATTCCTGAGTTTATAGAATCTGCATCTGAAACTCTTGGGCCATCAGCAGTTACAACCGGTTCACAAGTTCACACCGACCTCCTTTCATTCCTACCATTCCCATACAACCATCTATCCCTGATCAGCAATCTGCAGTAATTTATCCTCCATCCACACCACGTACACGTCATACATCTACTGCTCCTACTCCACCTATTTCTCTGAGACCGGTTATAAATCCACCGAGAGCAATGGCTGCTAGATTCGCACCCCTTGTCTTGCCTCAAAACTTGGATGCTATGCCCGCTGATTATCAAAATAAGATCCCATTGGTTGATGGCACTCCTCAAAGTGTTCCTTCTCAGCAACATATTGATAGAATGGTAGAATTCTTTGATCTTCATGAAATTGATGAAGAAAATGTGACCATGAGATTGTTTGTGCAAAATTTTTGGGGCGAAGTGAGAAAATGGTTCGAAGCTTTGCAGCCTAGAAGTATTGCTACATTGGCCGAGCTGCAGAGACAATTTTTAGATTGATGGGAAGTAAAGAACGATCCCCTTCAAATCACTTCTGAATATACCAAGATCAAGCGCAATGCTGGTGAGTCCGTCCAAGACTATTGTATCAGATTTAATGCGGTTTATAATGCAATTCCTGATGATTTAAGGCCATCTAGGAAGTCATATTTGCTTAAATTTCCAGATGGTTTTGATCCGGATATGGCCTATTCATTACGAGAAAGAGATCCGCCCACTTTGGAGGAGATGCAGAAAATTGCAGTGAGTGTTGAAGCTAATCTGAATGACAAGAGAGCTAGATTGAGAGCAGAAAAGAAAGTCGCAATAAAGGAAGAATATTTTACTTCAGATCAAGTACTTCGCAAGGTGGAAAATATGATTGAAAGACTGACACTTGATAAGCCTAAACCATAGATCAGAAATCCTAATTTCCGTGGACAGCAGCAACCACAATTCCGGATCAAACAACGAGAGCAGCGAGCACAAGAACCGCCTGCACAACAGCAGGTGAAGACTCCTTTGCAGCAGAATTTTGTTGGCCCTGAATCAGATGATGAAGACAATGTAATCGAAGAATAAAATCACTTTTTTACACTTGATGATATTCCAACCTTTATCACTGAGGATGAGGAGTATGCAGAAAGTTCAGCTGTACAAAAGGATGAGGATTTTATCTTGGAAAATGAAACAACTCTTGAAGAAGAGTCGGATGAGTATCAGAGAGGTTATATGAATGATTTTTCCGCCCAACAGCGATAATATTCACTTAGAAATAGAGATGTTCCTATCAACCCAATCCAAAAAAGAAAATAATTTTCAGCACCAAAGAATGATGCACCCATTGCACAGAAGAAGGGAAAAGATGTAGCTGATCCTACTACTAGCAACTCTCTAGCGGCAAATGAAAGATCTAATCAGCCAATTGTATCGAAAGAGAAAGTTAAAAAGAAGGATGCTCCATCCAAAGAGCTAGAAAAAACTTCAACTTTTAGCTTAGAAGGTGAGATTGTTAAGTTAAAAGTTCCCATTCCTTTGACTAAGTTGATGAGAAATAGTAGCTACAAGGGTCAAGTATCTAAAATTTTGAATTTTGATCCAATGTCTGATATGGTGAATGTGGAAGATGATCAACCTGGGTTGATATTTGGACTAGCATTGGATGGTGAGTCTCCTGATAGCGATGTGCCCCCTTTTTAGATCAGTCTCAGATTGCATGATTTTGTGTTGCATAATGCCATGTTTGATTCTAGAGCTTCCCATAATCTCATGCCGAGGGCGATCATGGAGAAATTTGGATTGGAAATCACTAGGAAATATCATGATCTGTATTCTTTTGATTACAGTAGAGTAATATGCATTGGGCTCATAAAATATTTGGTGGTTAGTTTAGATCAGATTCCAATGAAGAATGTTTTGATGGATGTGGTTGTGGCGGACATTCCTCCTAGATTTGGCATGCTTCTTTCCAGATCTTGGGGAGCGAAGTTGAAGGGAACATTGTAGCTTGATTTCTCCTATGATACCATTCCTGTGTTCGGTCAGATGAGAAGATTATATCGGGAGCAAAAAATGAAGTATATGATCACCAGCAAGGAGAAACTAGTAAATCATCCGATTAATTATGTACATACAGATTTAGAGACTTTAGTTTTGTATTCAGATAGTTTCAATGATGTAGATAGTCAGTTAGTTGAAGCAGAGGAAATTCTGGAGATCACAGAAAATTTCAGAGAAGTTTTGATAAAAGAGAGACAAGAACTTGAGAGTTCCGCTGAGCAATCAGCTTTCCAAAAGCAGCAGAAAGTTGAGGGACAACAAGAAGAAATAACGGAGAAAATGAAATTTCAGCACTTGGAAGAAGATGAAGAAGGTTTATGGACTATGGATTTGGATGGTGCAGTTGGGAGTGGTGGTGATGGAATCGGAATTTGGGTACGCAGTCATTTTTCCGCCCCAAACAAGGTACCTAGTAATGTGAGAGTTTGTTCTTACAAGTTAGCATTTGATTGTTCGAATAACGAGGCAGAATACGAAGCTTTGATTGTTGTTCTGAAAATACTTAGGAAGTTGAATGCTAAGAGGATTGCAGTCTATGGCGACTCCGAGTTGGTAATTAAGCAAGTGAAGGGTGAGTATCAAGCTAAGCATCCTCGAATGCGGGCTTATCGAAATGTTGTTCTTGATATCTTGAAGTTGTTTTCAGACTATACTTTAACTTGTATCCCTCGCATTCAGAATGGTATTGCGGATGAACTTGCTAAGGCAGAAAGTAACTTGAAGATTCAAATGAACTCAAGTAACAAGTTTGAAATCCATGTGAAACATCGTCCAACTATCCCAGATAATCAGAGGTATTGGTAAGTATTCCAAGATGATGATGAGATTGATGAATTTCTGCAGAACAAAGGTAAGTTCAAAGAGACTTCAATTGACATAGAACATGATGATGGTGAGGCTGATGTGCAAATAAATCAGATGGAAGTATTACAGCTGAAATATAATGACATTCCTAAGGGTTTGATACCTTTAGAAGAGCTCTTTGATCAAGATGACGTAGCTAGAAAACAAACCTTGCGGCCAACTGAAAAGGGAGTTGAAGATGTGAACATTGGATCAGCTGAGAATCCAAAGATGGTGAAGTTGTCTAAAGCATTGCCACCAGAGGTAAAAGCAAAGTATGTTAGTTTGTTGTCTTCTTTTGCAGATGTATTTGCTTGGGACTATTCAGATTTAAAGACGTATGATACAAATATAATCCAGCACACCATTCCTATCAAGCCAAATCAAAAGCCCTTCCGGCATAAATTGAGAAGGATAAATCCAAAGTTGTTGCCCTCAATTGAGAAGGAGGTGAATAGATTATACAAGGCTGGTATCATTGTTCCTATAGGATTTTCAGATTGGATTTCCAATTTGGTGCTCGTTCGCAAAAAGACAGGTGAGATTCGTTTGTGCATTGATTTTAGGAATCTGAACAAGGTTTCTTTGAAAGACAATTATCCATTACCCAAAATGGATCACATATTGCAGCGAGTAGTTGGAGCATCTCGTATGTCACTACTTGATGGTTCTTTTGGGTATAACCAAATTTTGGTCCATGAGGATGATAGAGACAAAACAGCGTTCACCACTTCGTGGGGAACTTTCCATTATGATAAAATTCCTTTCGGTTTGAAGAATGCTAGTGCGACATTTCAGCGTGCAATGGATATGGAATTTGCGAATGAGAAAGATGTTTTCTTAGTTTTGTATCTTAATGATTTGACAGTCTTTTCCAATTCTGATGAAGAACACCTTTACCATTTGAAAATTTTTTTTCAGCGATGTAGAAAGTATGGTGTGTCACTCAATCCAAAGAAGAGTTTGTTTGCCATGGATGAAGGAAAACTTCTTGGTCGTATTATCTCAAAATATGGCATTCGTATTGACCCAACACGAGTTGAAGCTATTCAGAAAATTGATCTTCCCCGAAATAAGAAGGAGATTCAGTCTTTTAATGGTAAGATGAATTTTTTACGCCGCTTTGTGCCTAACCTTGCTGAACATGTAAGAGAGATTAAAAACATGCTTAAGAAGGATAACATAGTAAAATGGTCTGAGGAGGCGGTAAAATATTTCAATTTAGTGAAATTGGTTCTTTCTTCAGCTCCTATTTTGATCATCCCAGATTACACTTAGGATTTTATTTTGTTTTCATTTGCTTCAGAGCATACTATGGCAGTAGTATTAATGCAAAAAAGAGATGGGCATGAAAAACCAATTTCTTTTTTCAGCCGTACCATAAGAGATGTAGCCTTGAAATATAACATCATTGAAAAGCAAGCTCTTGCACTTGTGAAGGCGTTGAAAGATTTTCGAGTATATATTCTGCATTCTCATATTATTTCTTATGTTCCTAACGTTTCTGTTAAGGATGTTTTAGTGAAAACAGATCCGAAAGGGAGACGGGGCAGGTGGATTGCAGCCTTGTTGGAGTATGATGTGGAGATAAAGCCCACAAAACTTATCAAAGGACAAGGGCTAGCTAAGCTAATGGCTGAGTCAAATTTTCATGCCTTGGACATCAATCTTATTGCTGCTATGTCTGAGGAGAATGAGGAAAGTTCATCAGTTTAGGTATCAGAAATCTTTGTGCTTTCTCCTTGGTATTCAGATATTGTATATGTGCTTCAAAATTTGTCACCACCGCCCGGCATGGCTAGAAACAAAAGTAGAACTCTGAAATTGAAGGCTGCTAAGTTTTTTGTTCTGAATAATTCACTCTATTGGAAAGATCCCGGTGGTGTTTTGCTGAACTGTTTGGTGGAAGAAGAAGCAAAGCAGGTTATGGAGGATTTTCATAAAGGAGATTGTGGGGGTCACCTTTTTTGGAAAACAACAGCCAATAAGATTTTGAGAGCGGGATATTATTGGCCAACTCTTTTTTTTGATGTGTATAAGACTGTCAAAAGCTGTCATGAATGTCAGATTTTTGAAGGGAGGTAGAAATTGCAGCCTTTGCCGCTTAAGCCCATTGAAGTAAGTTCTCCTTTTCAGCGGTGGGGTTTGGATTTCATTGGTGAAATTCATCCTGATTCTTCAGGTCAGCATAGATGGATCCTAACAGTGACAGATTATTTCATGAAATGGATTGAAGCGGTTCCCACCAGGCAAGCTACATATTCGGTAATAATTTCTTTCCTTGAGAATAACATTTTGTCTCGTTTCAGTTGCCTGAATAAGTTAATCACTGATAACGCAAAAAATTTCAAATAAAAAAGGATGATTGAGTTTTGTGAAAAGTATCATATCATTTTGGGACACTCAACCTCTTATCATCCACAAGGCAACGGATTGGTAGAGTCTTCCAACAAATCTTTGGTCAACATCATTAAAAAGTTGTTGGAAATAAACAAGACAAGTTGGCATAAGAAGTTGGTCAATGCACTTTAGGCAGATCAAGTGAGTCAGAAGAAATCCATTGGTATGTCCCCCTTTGAGTTAGTTTATGGAGTTGATACAGTGTTTCCTACCTCTCTCGTAGTTTCGGTGGTCAAACTTCTACAGGAAGCTGGCAGTGAAGATGATCATATGCAAAGAAGAATAAATCAAATGATCCATTTGCAGCAGATGAGAGAATAAGTTTTTCAAAACACATTCAAGATGCAGGAGAGAATTAATAAAATCTATGACAGAAAAGCAAAGGCAGAAAAATTTCAATTGGAAGAAGTGGTGCAGAAATGGGATGCAAGAAACGAGGAAAAGGGTAAGCACGGTAAGTTTGAAAATCTCTGGAAAGGACCCTTTAAAATTGCTGCATATCGGGGTCAGAATTCTTTTCTTCTGAAGGAGATGAACAGGGAATATTGTCTAGGAGGGTCGGTCAATAGTCGGCTGCTCAAGCAGTATCATTTCGGAGATGTTTTCTGTTGTTTACATTGTCACTGTACATACCATGTATTTCAGTTTCATTGCAAGTGTGTGCTGTGATCTTTTATTCAGTTTGGGGCCCGAAGTGAAGGCTATAATTCTGAAGATTGATTTAAGATTTGGTTTGAGTTTGTCGAGTCACATTTTTCAGTCATTTCAGTTTCAAAATTGAGTCAGTTTGAGTCAAATTTTCAGTCAATAAATGAGTCAAGAGTCTTGTGTTGATTTGTCTAAGTTATGGACTCCATAGCCCAATGGAAGAAGACACTGCCTACTCTCCCAGAAATCTGTAGTTCTTGGCACCTCCAAGGAGCTACCATCCCCATTGGAGCCAATGTTAGAGTCGGTCTCTTCATCCCTCCGTCAGAGATCAAAATCTCTTTTGTTGAATTTAATTTTAGGTGTCTCATTCACTCCAGTCAACTACATTCCATTAGGAGCATGGGTCATCTGATGGAAGGGTATTTTCACTCATATCCCTCATTCTTGTACCTGCTGGCTCAGGTCTGTTCATCAAAATCCATAAAAATCATTTCCAGTCATTGACAGTCAATGTTTGGTCTTTTGGTGGGCAAAGAGTCTATTTAGGGTTTTTCAGTCTCATTAGGTTTAGGGTTTCATTAATTTAGTCTTCAAAGTGTCCAATAATGCCAACAGGAACATGAGGGAGGCTCGAAATAAGTTTTCATGGCAAAAATTTCATCGTCATAATGATTGATCATGACTTTTCTTCAAAACTCTGTTTTGAAGAAAAATCGTCCATTTTGTCTTTTGTAATAAACATAATGTAATTTTCAAAGTTTCTTCAGTTGTGAAATTCTTCAGGCACAGCCCTAGTCTCCTTTTCCAAATCCCATGCCTGCTATCCCTGCAAAAAATAGACAAGAGATTCATCATCAGTTCAAAAAATCAAACGAAACAAGCAAAAACAGAGTTATGTTAAAATGTCAAAGTTCAAACATTACAAAAGTGGATTTTCAAGAAGCAAAAATCAAGTTCTGTACCTTAAAAGATATTTTTGTATTTCAAAAATTCATTTTCACGCCAAAGCCAAGAGTGGAAGTTGAGGAAAGTCATAGAGGAGCGAAAGCATTTGTTTACGGCCGGACTGTGTGTTGAAATCAGTTGCGTGACGCACTGGGCAGTGGTCGCGGTGCACAAGCCGAGTGCGGCGCAGAGGGCTGCTTTGCACAGTGTATTTTTGTTCCTGCGCGGCGCATATAAAGGGTGCGGTGCACTGGTTTTTTCCCACGGCACACATGACGGACAACCAAAAATTTGTGCCATTCCTTCAAAAATCCAATTCGGTCGGTCTCCTTTTCTCCAAGTAATTTTATGAGATTTTGTAATCGCCTTTTAAACAATGTTTGGTGTATTTTGAAGGGAAGAATATGAGAGTTTTAATGTTGAAAATATAAACCCTATCCTTTTGTGAAAAAATGCTCCCTTAGGGTTTGATTTGAAGTTTTAAAATTTGATTTTGGTGCCAAAACACTCCAACTCCATTCCTCACCTGTGACTCCCTTTCCCATCACTGTCATACCTTCATTATAGCCCCTCTCCTATTCCCTGATATCCCAAATCATTTCATTTCCTATCCTTATCCCTTTCCCCATATCATTTGCAAAAATCCCTAAATCCCAAATTCCCAAACACAGTTGCGTGACTGTCCTCACACTTTAAATTCACTTGAAAAAACTCCATTTTCCCCACTGCCCTTTTCCCATAGTCCCTCATTTGAATTTGACATATTTGGAATTGAAAAAAAAAGGTACAAAATTCTCATTTGCATCTCATACAAATCAACATACACTTGGCATAGACTTGCAAACACCATGGAGACAGACACTGAAACATCATATGAACAAGACAGTGATTCTACCACTGAGCTACAAGCACCGAGAAGGCCTCGTAAAGGTGGCAAACATGTGAGAGAAGAGCCCACCTCATTGAATCAGTTGCAGGATGCCCACTTGCCATGACATGTTTTCGAGAGCAGTCATGCTATCAGTACTGTGAGATGATTGCTCGGATTCAGCATCATCAGGAGTTGGCTCATTTATTTGTTTTACATTTGCATGATGGTCAGGTAACTCTTGCTGGTGTAAATTTCACCTTGACACCGGAAGCCACTTCTCAAGCAACAAGAATACCGAATGTAGGTGAGGATTGGAACAAAAGACATCAGGTGGAAAAATTGCATTATGAACCATACATCAGGCCTAGCTATGTGAGACAACTCAGCAGGGTATTCCCATTCCGGTTTCTGAAGGAATCCTATGCGCCTTTGATGAGACTCATTATTAGATACTTCAGTTGTGAGGGTCGGTTTTCACGCCTCCATGCCTACCACATCAGGTTATTGATGCATTTCATGAGAGTGAGGATGATTAACATTCCGTATTTCATGTGCCGCAACATCGAGCGAATGACCACACTTGTGCAGAAGAAAACTCTCGAGCAACAGTACAACAATATTTATCACTATGCACTCATCAAGATCATTGTTGTACATCAACTTGGATTGCAGGGCATTGCATGGGAAGATTTCATTTCCCGTGAATTCTTTACAGCCCCTCAGCCTCCTCTGGAGATTTTTCATGAGCCAGGTGAACCTTCACATTAGTTTGAAGGTCCCGAGATAGAGCCTATCAGTGTGCTAGTGTTTGTTACTTATCAGAGAGGCAGGAGAGTATTATTTGCAGCAGCCCGATGACTACTATCTCCACTTGGGGTGGAAGGGGTCTCATTGCCGTCATCAACAACATAGGTACAGGTACAGGACAAAGGTAAGAAGCCTATGCAGGATGAGGGCCCTTTAGGAGGTCACGATACTGATTTCATATTGATTGATGAGGATTTGAGCTCTCCAAGCTCAAAATTGAGAGAGATCATTCAGGAGCAGAAATATGAGATCGACACATTGACCGACAGATTGTAGAGAGCTCAATGGATCATAAAATATCTGGAGCATTAGAACAAGCAGTTGGAGGATCAGCAAACGATCATGGAGTTGCAAAACATCCATGAGAACCAGTAAGCTGCCCGAAGAAGCCCAACCGAGATGACACCTATTGAGCGGGAGATTGAGGCCGATAGAGAGACTTGGCTTGAGAGGGTCAACATTCATATTGAGAAGCTATTTGAGAAGGAAAAAAAGGAGAATAATATGCTCAGGCACATCAAGAACCACTATTGGGAGCGCAATCATGTTTGCAAAGCGAGGATCAAGATCCTAAAGGTGAGGCTAAGGAGGGCACTGAAGCGTCGCAAAAGGCATGATAGGCTCAAAATTTTGGCCGAAGCTTCTTTGGCTAAGAATATCACTTGATCAGGGACCTTCAGCCCAAATTTCAAGAAATTTGGGAAAAATTTTGTCAATTTTGAATTTTTTGGTCACAAAACAGATTTTCCTGCCCGACGCATAGCGCCACTTGGGGCGCGCTTATAATTGGCAGCTCTTCAGGGGGAAAACTTTGCATTTCTGGATTTGTTATCAAAATTTATGCATGCTCATGGATTACCTAAGGATTTAATCAAGTTATGGGTTTTCTAACGGGTCAAAAACACCCTAAAAATGGCCTTTCTGCCACTTTTTGCACACACAAGAAGCAGTGTTGGTAGATTGAACGTTTGGAGGGGCAAATGGCAACCAAATCCATAAATTCCACTTGAGTTGGAAAGTAGACAGGTATGGATTTCCAACTAGCTATATTGCGCTCAATTTTTACTTCGGGAAGGCCCTAAAAATCAGCTCCAAACTTGTGCTACGCATAGAGATTTCAAGCGCGGCGCATAGAGGAATTTGGCCTATTTTTCACTCAGCAGTTCAGAATTTCGCCTAGTTTTGGCCAGTTTGACTTTTTCATGTAAATATTGATGTACCTTGATGTAATTTCATGGCCATGATGTAATTTTGGCACATTTTTACTCATTCTAGAAGATTCATTCACCAAAAGGTGAAATGTAAGTGAATGGATCAGTTTCCTAGCATATAGAGGCAAGTTGTTTCATTGCCTATTTTTCAGTTCCTAGTTTAGATATGGTTGAAACAGCTCCTAGAATGATGAGCTCGACCCCTAGAGGCATGGGAATGAGTTATGATTGTCTATATGATGTATTTTCTCAGTCATTTTCAGGGTTTGACACTTGGGATTGCTTGGCACTTCATTGTACATTTCATCTCTGCACTTTTGGCAAAGGAATAGACCAGGGTTTGCAGCACTCTTTGGGATCCATGTGGCTCTATGTTTTGATGGTGTTTTTCTCTATGTAATTGTAAGTTAACTGATGTTTATGTGTATCATTTTCCCTTCTCTTTTCTTCTTAAATTAAACAAATCAGTGTTAAAGGTGGAATTCATTAGCTTGCTTTGCTCTGCCTTCAGTTTTGTTTAATTTTCCATGTTTTCATCTGTTTGAGGAGGAATCTTGAGACCCTCTTGCCCTCTTCAGCTCCTCACCAGTCCAATCCATCCATTCATTCAATCTAAAGCATCAAAACAATTTCCTTCCTTGCCCCAATCAAAACTCTGCAAAAACTAGGCCTAATCCCCACACCCAAAACTTCCTTTCCCTTTGATCCAACAAAACCCCCAAAAACCAATCAAACTCCTTCACTTATATACCTAGCCTAAAATTAGGTTTTATTTCAAGTCATCTCAAGCCCTATTGATTATATTTGCTGAGATTGACCTGGAGAGAGCCCTCTGCTGTTCTGGTAGGGCTAGCTACCAGACTGAGCGTGGTTTGATGTTACCCTGAACTCTGTCTTCCTTCAGCCTGAGGTAGATTTAGGCAATAACACTTTGGAGTACAAGAGGTAGAACATCTGGGTCATATTGTATCTCACGAGGGTGTTAAAGTAGACCCTAACAAAATTAAAGCCATTAAGGAATGGAGAGTCCCCACAACCATAAAGCAGTTGCGAGGATTTCTCGGGTTAATAGGGTATTATCGCAAGTTTTTTCAGAATTATGGGAGAATAGCAGCACCTCTAACAACATTATTGAATAAATATGCATTTTCATGGACTCCTAAAGCAACTAAGGCCTTTGAACATCTTAAAGAGGAAATGTGCCTAGCACCGGTCTTAGCTACGCTAGACTTCACAAAAACCTTTATTGTGGAAGGTGATGCCTCAGGAAATGGAATTGGTGTTGTTTTAATGCAGGAAGGAAGACCCATTGCTTTTGAAAGTCGTCCAATCAAAGGAAAGTATTTATAGAAACCTATTTATGAGAAGGAAATGTTAGCAATACTACACGCAATAAAGAAATGGCAACCTTACCTAATGGGAATACACTTCAAGGTAAAAAATGATCATGATAGTCTTAAACACTTTTTGGAACAAAGACTATCTTGAGAAGAGCAACAAAAATGGGTCACAAAGATGTTGGGTTATGACTTTGAAATCATCTACAAAAAAGGGAAGCTAAATGTTGTTGCAGATGCACTCTCAAGAAAGAATGAAGAGGTGGAAGCATTTCTTTGTGCCATTTCTATTATCCAACTAGATTGGATAGCCGAAGCAAGGGATGAATGGAATTAAGATGAAGAGGTGTGGACACGCATTCAAAAGTTGCAGCAAGATCCTAGTACATCTGATACATTTAGTTGGAAAATGATTCCTTATGGTACAAACATCGCTTATATATTTGCAAGAATTCCCAAATAAAACAAAATATTCTTTTGGAATTGTACACTTCTCCTTTAGGAGGACACTCAGAATTTTTAAAAACCTACCACAAGGTGAAGAAAGATTTTTTTTGTGATGGCCTTAAATGTGATATTCAAAAGTTTGTGGTGGAATGTTCGGTTTTCCAGTAAAATAAAGTTGAGACAATTAATACCACGGGTCTTCCACAATCTTTATCCATTCCAAGTCAATGTTGGGAGGAGATTTAAATGGATTTTATCACAGATTTACCTAAGTCCGAAGGAAAGAGTGTCATCATGGTGGTAGTTGACAGAATTACTACATGCACACTTTTGTGCATTATCTCATCCATTTAAAGCAATTAAAGTTGCTACTACATTTATGGAAACAATTCAAAAGCTACATGGAAACCCAAAGGTTATTGTGAGCGATAGAGATCCCATTTTTACTGGAAATTTTTCGACAGAGTTATTTTTTTGTTTGGGTACTCAATTAGCTCATAGCTCATCTTATCATCCTCAACCCGATGGTCAAACTGAGATAGTGAATAAATATTTGGAAGGATATCTTCGTTGTTTTGTATCCGATAAACAAACACAATGGGTCAAGTGGTTACCTCTCTGAATGGTCGTATAACACTTCCTTCCATACTGTAGCAAAAATGACCCCATTTATGGCACTTTATGGATATCATCCACCATCGATCACATCATCTTTAAGGGAAAATTCGAAGGTTCAAGCAGTGGAAGATCACATCGAGCATCAACAAAAAAATTTCAAAATCTTAAAGGATAACCTAAATTTGGAAAACAAAAATCAATTTTAAAACAACAAAAGATCAACATCACAAATGAGAAGTTTTGATGTAGGAGATTGGCTATTTTTATGGCTACAACCATATAAACAAATGTCCCTCAAGTAAGCTAAGAAGGATAATAAATTATCACCAAAGTACTATGGTCCTTACAAGGTGTTACAAAAGATTGGTACTATGGCATACAAGTTGGAGCTTCCTGCTTCTTCGCGAGTACATCCAGTTTTCCATGTTTCATGCTTAAAGAAGGTTATAGGTGAAAATTTTCCAGTTCAAACAATATTGCGAGAACTTGATGGGGAAGGAAAAATCATATTGGAACCTGAAGCAATCACGGAAACAAGAACTCGACAGCTACGAAATCAATCAATTTCAGAGTATCTCATCAAGTGGAAGAACTTACCCACTGAAGATTCTACATGGGAGGATGAGAAGTTTATACAGAAGCACCCAGATCTACTCAAGCGTTCAGGACAACACTTTTTTGAAGGAGAGGGGCATGTTAGGTCCCTATAGTACAAGTATAGTCCCTTATTGTTATTAGTGTAACCCCTTTATTGTTATTATTGTACCCTTGTAACCCCCATTTTGTTATTATTGTTCCCTTACATTATTATTGTTAGGTCGGCCAGGATTACATTGTGGCCCACTAGGATTACATTATGGCCACATGGACTCCTATATATAGAAAGGAGGTTTTGTAAATTGTATCATCCAAGAATTTTTCATTTATGTAATGTATTGGAGGTTTCCCCCTCGAAGTGGCTCATTTCTAAGGCGTTGATATCTCTTTTCTTCTATTTTTGGAGCTGGTTACACAACATATCATTAACAAAGTTAATGATATTGGCCCACAGCTATTGCTTTGATTGGGAAAGTGGTTCTTTTAGTGTCAATTCTTTCTCTAACTTCTATAATATTTCATTCACTATTTTTGACTTCGGTGTTTCATTCTTGTGCATGATTTGAACTAGCTTCTTCTCTTCCTCTAGACTTTTTATTTGTTATTTAATTCTATTTATTTCATTTGTTTGGATGGACATGTATTGCATGGCTTTAACCAATTTACCTCCTTCATCACTAGGATGAGCTGATATTGTTGTTGAATCTGTTGCTGATGCAGTTGGAAGTGTTGTAGCTATTGGAACTACAGTTGCCACTGGAGCTACTAAAGTAGAAGGAACTAATGTAGTAACTGTAAGATTAGGAGTCATAGGGATTTCTTCCATGTTGGCATTTGTCTCTTGAACAAATTTATCCATCTCATTCTCCATCTCTTTCAGTTGAGCTGTCAACTGAATGATGAGATTCATAATTTCATATTTTTGGCCTTCATTCTCTAAATCTTCTTTTTCTTGTGTATTTTCAGTAGGAGGTAATTTCAGCTGCTTCTTCAATGCAACAATGTCTAAATTCTTTTTATTGATGAGTTCTTCTGCAAATTTGATGTTCTTGGGATGATATCCTACCTCTATGACCAATTATTCAAGAGATTTGATTATGTTCCTTGGCTTGTGAGGAAGCCTTTTCGAGTTTTAATTGTCCTTTGATATTTTCTAGATAATTTTATAATTTGTGGACACTCATGGATTTTTTGGTCATAGTAGAATATATCATTTCTCCAGCTTGCTTATGAGATTGAATTTGGTCTATAAGATGAACATATTTAGCTTGAACTTCAAATGTTGTCTTCCTATAGTCAGATTATGACTTTGGATGCTATACTGTGGGTTGCAAGAAGGATATCTACATATTCCTCGTCTTGTAATAAAATGCAGAAAGCAGCCTGTTCTAGTCACTAGGTGTCTGCTTCCAATATTGGGCATAAGTGACTAATTTTAATGCCTCATTCCTGAGTTTGATTTCATTTTACTTCTCCATGATATCTCGTTTTTTCTTTGTTGGTTTACTTGATGAATATACCTCAACACTATTTTGCTTCTGAATAATTTGAGTATTAGAGGTTGAAGGTTGGTGAGTTTCCTCTGAAACTATTGGAGGTGCATTTTCTTTAACCAATGTGTCTATATCAATGATTTCAATAGTCTCAACTTATTCATTTAAAATATTTAGCTTGTGCTTATTCTTGTACATTAATTTGAATTTGGTTTCTATAGTGGTTTGAGATGAATATGATCCTTCTTCTCTCGCTCTCTTGGAGTTCCCATCTTGTAGGGCTAGAGTTTGCAGGACAGAGCTAGTCTCAATAGGTTTTTCCACTTCTTTTAAAGTATTCTCAAACCACTCTGACTGGTTGGAGTACTTTTCAATCTATGGTTTAGACTCATGGACAAAAGGAGTTAATTTGAATTTAACTCTTATTTTGCTGATAAATGATAATGGATCATAATTCCATTTGAAACTTGCACTAAGCTTGAATTAATGTAAGTAATTTTCTTCTTGTTGAAAAACACCTCTACTGTTGCAAATGAAAGGAACAATATGGTTTTTGATCTTAAACTGTGTGTTCTTCTTTGCTGATAGAAAATTCACCTCATTAGAGTTTAGGATCTGCCTGATATATTCAAGTGAAACTAACCTCATTGGGAGGTATTTGGGAAGCTTATATGGAGTGAGTTGACATCCATATACCCTAATTTCATTGTGGTTCTGGTATAAATACCAGTCTCCTATTCTAGTGTGTTCAAATAATTGTAAAACTTTCTTTATTTCTTCACTGATCCTAGGCTCACTACTACTGCTTAGCATATTGACAATTGGATGAATAAATGAATAAATGAAGTTGTTGTAGGTAAATTCTATGGAACCTTTCCTAATTAAGGAATTCCAGAAGAAAAACTGATTGTGGATTACCCTCAGTGTCCAGTTTTTTCGAGGCTAACTGCAAACCTTTCAGATTGGAAGTATAGGAATAAATGAAACAACACAGATGAATACGTAAATACTCCTTCCTCTAGTAATTTAACTAGTTGCTCATGGATGGCATCTTATAAGTATTGAGCAAAGTTAAATTTAAAGGTTGGAGGTTTTCCTAGGCAGAAAATGGACAGAAAACCTAACATTGAAGCATCTACATACTCATCTATAAAATAGCCTAGAATGCAAGACAACATTGTGACAATATGTCTTGTTCTTTCTGAAAAAATTGAGGCTGAATAGGGAGGGTTGCTCTTTGGGGTATCAACTTATGAAGGAAGAAAGGTGTGCAGGATTTGAAACCTCTCTTGAAAGTCAAGCTTGAGGTATAATTCAGTGAGGATTTCAATTGACAAAGGGGCTTCATCAGGCTTAGGTTGAATTTGAATTATTTTTTTTATTAATTCAATAGTAATGGTGAGAAAACTTTCCTTGATGTGGGTTACTAGGGATTTTTCATTTTGTGGATAGTTAACTTGACAAAGCCTCATGATCTCTGGGAATCAGAAATTTTATGGGAAGATATGTTTGGGAAAATGTGATTCCCAAAGGTAGATATAATCAGCCTGGTCCATGAATTTATCATGGCTCCAACAGTGGAGCTCAAGGAGGTTGAAATTAGTGACAGAGTCACTGATTTTGAAGTCTTTGTCTACAAGCGGGGTATGTTCAACATCAATAACAAGAGGTTGCAGGGGATTTACTGTCACAATGCCTTGGGAAGCCATAGATTTGTGTATTTTATTCAATTTATTATTCTCTGGCTTAAGAAATAGTCTCAGGCCCTCAGGAATACTGTGAAAAGATGATTACAGTTTGCAAAAATGGTTTTGGAGGCAAAAATGTCTTTATTTTGGTCTTCAAAGCTTTTAAACTGGTTCTATTGATTAAAGTATTACTTTCTTTTAGCTTAAGTATAGGCCTCGACACTTAGGAATACTTGGAAAAATGAAGATTTTAGTCTTCAAAAAAGGTTATAGTTGCAGATGAGGCTTTTTGGCAGTGAAATAGGCTTCAATGAGCTTTATAAGGTGTTAAACTGAATCTGCACAAGTTCTGTTGGCGAAATGCTTGGATTCTAGTGTGAAATATCTTGAAAATAGGTCAGCAGAGCTTTTTGTTCACAAATCTGAAGAGAAATGGTGAAAAAGGCTGTTAGGGCAGTTTTATTATTTTAACCAGAAGTAATTAATCATATGGGCACGAAGGTTTTAGCTTTCAAACGAGGGTGGTATTCGTAACGGGAGGAAAAAAGAACTTGGAGGTTTTTGCATCAAGAAAATCGGTAAATGGTTTCGGAAGAGGGCGCATGATAAACTATGGTGTTTCCATGTAGCAGGGAAGCGGGGTTGAAAAATTGCTCATTTCACAACCCCCAATGGTGTTAAAGGTCAGACTGTCAGGGGTGCGATAGTCTTAATTTTTCGCAAGATCTGATAAATGAAGATTAGACGGATGGGCGAACAGGAGGCTGAGTGTGGGATTTGATAGAAGGTGGGGCCCAGGTTTTAAGCCATGCGATGGGGTTTAATATATGCAATGGGTTAGGAATATATAATAGGCAGGGTTAGTATATCATGGTATGTATGTGGGATTGGGAACTATAACATAAAGGAGAATTAATATAATACGGGATAAATGTATAAACAAGGTTTTTAATATAATAAAGTGTGTAAGTTAAAATGATATCAAGGGTTGATAAAATATGTATGTGGGAGATTAATATGTGATGGAATGTATATATATATAAAAGATGTTAATAATACACTAAGAATGAATAAAAATAGTATCGGGGAGTGATGTTTTAGTGGGGCTCGATATTCTTAACCTTTATAACTTAAGATAAGTGGATATTGGGGTGTCTTGAATGAAAGGGGGAGTTAGTAAAGGATTTTAATTTTTTCAAATGAAAATGGATTTTAATCTAGGTGTTATCGCCTAAATCTATCTCAGGCTGAAAGAAGGCAGAGTTTAGGGTAACATCAAACCATGCTCAATCTAGTAGCTAGCCCTACCAGAACAGGAGAGGGCTCTCTCCGGATCAATCTCAGGAAAAATGTAGCAATAGTGCTTGAGATGACTGAATGAATGCCAATTTTAGGCTAGGTATATAAATCAAGGAGTTTGAAATGATTTCGGGGGTTTTGTTCGAAAAAAGGGAAAGGCAATTTTGGGGTTGGGGATGAGGCCAAATTCTTGTAGAGTTCAAATTGGGGCAAGGAAGGAAATGGCTTTGATGTCTTAGATTGAGTGAATGGATAGAAAATACTACTAAGGAGCTGAAGAGGGCAAGAGGCTGCAAGGATCCTCTTCAAATAGATGAAAACATATAAAACTAAAAAAAAGTTTAAGGCAGAGCACTAGCAAACTAATGAATTCTACATTAGTCACTCATTTGTTTAATTTCAGAAGCAAAGAGAAGGGAAATGGCATACATAAAACATTAATGAAATTACAAATACATGGAGAAAAACACCATCAAAACTCAGAGCCACAAGGATCCCAACAAGTGCTGCAAAACTCTGGTCTTTCCTTTGCCAAAAATGCTTAAATGAATATACAATGAGGTGCCAAACTATTCCCAAGAGTCCAAACCTGAATATGACTCAGAAAATACATAATATAGACCATCCTAACCTCTCCCCATGCCTTTACGGGTCGAGCTCATCCTTCTAGGAGCTGTTTGAACCAATTCTAAACTAGGAACTAAAATCTAGGCAATCAAACAACTTGCCTCTATATGGTAGGAAACTGAT
Organism: Pinus albicaulis; assembly: GCA_034641835.2. NCBI lineage: Eukaryota > Viridiplantae > Streptophyta > Pinopsida > Pinales > Pinaceae > Pinus > Pinus albicaulis. The sequence goes on along the minus strand of CM076572.1, from coordinate 1,442,431,159 downwards.
TCATTCATTTAATTTTCACTTTTTAGTGAATGAATCCTCTAGAAAAAGTAAAAATGTGCCAAATTTACATCATGGTCATGAAATTACATCAATATAGATCAAGAGTTACATCAAAAAGTGAAACTAGCCAAAACTGGGCGAAATTCTGAGCTGTGGAGTGAAAAATAGGCCAAAATCCTCTATGCGCCGCGCTCAAAATCTCTATACGTAGCACAACTTGGGAGCTGATTTGGAGGCACTTCCCGAAGTCCAAATTGAGCTCATGATAGCTCGTTGGAAAGCCCTACCTGTCTACTTTCCATCCCAAGTGGAATTTCTAGATTTGGATGTCATTGGCCACTCCAAAACGTCAATCTCCCAAGACTGGTTCCTGTGTGTGCAAAAAGTGGCAGAAAGGCCATTTTCAAGGTGTTTTTGACCCTTTAGGCCACCCAGAACTTGATGAAAGCCTTAGGCCATTCCTGAGCATGCACAAATTTTCATAAAAAATCCAAAAATCTCAATTTTTCCTCCAGAAGATCTCTCAAACGTAAGCGTGCGCAAGGTGGCGCTACGCGTTGGGCAGAAAAACCTGTTTTGTGACCAAAAAATTCAAAAATGACAAAAGTTTCTCCAAATTACTTGAAATTTGGATTGAAGGTCCATCATGAAGTATCATGCTCAGCCAAAGAAGATTCAGCCAATATTTGGAGCCTATCATGTATTTTTCGACGCTTCAGTGCCCTCCTTAGTGCATGCAACTCAGTGGCGGAATCACTGTCTCTGTCATATTCAGTGTACGTCTCCATGATGTTGAAAGTCTATGCCAAGTGTATGCTGATCTGTATGAGGTTAAAATAGGAGTTTGGTGTCCTTTTTCTGCAATTACCAAATGTATGCCAAGTAGGAAGGGATTGCATAGGAAGGGGCCGTGGTAAATAGGGACAGTGAGTATAGTGGACTGTGGGAAAAATTTGTTTCAACCAAGTGAAGTTTATAATGTGAAGACATTCACTTGATTATGTTTGGGGAATGTGGGGTTTGGGAGGTTAGGGCATAAGGGATTTGACTATAATGATAGGATTATGAAAGGGAAAGGGATCACAGGTGAGAAATGGAGACTTGGCACCAAAATTACAACTGCAAAACACCAATTTCAAACCCTAAGAGCAGTCTTGACCAAATGAGAGGGTTTACACTTTCAATCATTCAAATTCTCATATTCCAACCTTTCAAACAACACTAAACACTGATAATGGAAATTTCACAATCTCGTGAACTTACTTGGAGCGAAAAAATTTGAGTCGTTTCGGAAATTTGATGAAGAAATGGAAAAATTCCGGCTTGGAGGCTCTGTGCGCTGCGCACAAACCCAGTGTGCCGCGCCTCCTGCATGCGCAGTGACAGTGCAATTTTACACAGTAAAAATTGGCCCAATGCGCCATGCGGTCTATGTGCGCCGCACCTTCCTCCTGATGCGTCGCGCAACACTCCAACACACAGTCGGCCTTCAAAATCACAATTTTGTTTTTTTTCACAACTAAGCTCGACTTCTCTGATGCTTCTTGAATGAAAATGGATTGATAAATGTGTAAAATAACTCATATAGTGAAGAATTTAATTTTTTCTTCTTACAAACCCATTTTTGTAATGTTTTGAAATTGACACTTTTTCACTTTTAATACAAACTCTGTTTTGCTTGTTTCCACTTGACTTTTGACTGAAATGATGGCTCCTTTGTCAATTTTTTGCAGGGATGCTGGCATGAAATTTTGGCAAAGGACGACCAGGGCTGCGCCTGGAGTAATTCATGACTGAAAAACTTTAAAATATACATGGCATTTATTATAAAGGACAAAATGACGATTTTCTTCAAAACAGAGTTTCGAAGAAAAGTCACGATGAAGCAATATGACAATGAAATATTTGAAATGAAAACTTATTTTGAACCTCCCTCTGGCCTGCTGGCATTATTGGACACTTTGAAGACTGAATTCGCGAAACCATAGACCTAATAACTAAAATGACACTTTGTTGACTAAGAGACCATCCATGACTGTAAATGATTGTAATGTTGACTTTGATGAACTTCGATGAATAGACCTGAGCCAGCAGGTACAAAACACGAGGGACATGAGCGAGAAGACCCTTCCGTCAGAAGACCTATGCTCCTAATGGAATGCAAATGACTGAACTAAATGAGACACCTAAAATGAAATGCAATAAAGAGTTTTTGATCTCTGACGGAGGGATGAACAGACCGACTCTAACACTAGGAAAAAGGGGTTTTAGTAAGGTAAAATAAGTGAAGAGAAAAAGTTAAAATGAAGGGAAAGGGATATTTTTACAAGGGAAAATTCCTTTTAATAGTGGCATTAGGGTTTTTAGCAAAGGGAAGGGGATTTTGAGGGATATTAGTGATATGAAATGACCAATTGCTACCCTCCATTACTTGTGAAAGTAATCTACCTACCCATCATTTAGCCTAACATTTTTTCTTCATTTATTGGGTTCATTTAAGCTTGCTAACCCTTTTTATTTTTCTTTTATAAGAAAAATATCTAATTATAACCTTATGACTTCCAATGGCTCAGATTAAACTGATGAGTTCATTATTATTCTCTACCTAACCACTAATCTACCAAGACTAAATGGTTTGACTAGGTCTTTATTCTCTAACTATCAGCATGAAATTTAAATTATGAATGAGTCAAGATTTAGATGTTTGATCATCATGGATTGTGGCATTTTTTACAAGTTGCACACAATCTTATTTGCATAGTAAAGTAAAAGTAGTGACATTTTAACTTGCAGTACTTTCAGGATCTATTTTTATCTCCTTTTGGTGGGGTTCATACTTTATATTCTTTTTTGATCTTTTTCTTTTAGTCCTTTGATTTTTGTTTTAGGACTTACCCTCTTTACATTTTTTTATATGGGAAAACATTTGCAGAAAGAAAATTATGTACAATATTACAAGACTAGAACAAAGTCAATTCAAAATTATGAATCCTATAATTATAGGACCCTAACAGTGGCTCCACTTGGGGATGGCATTTCCTAGTGAAATGTCAAGAACTTTAAGATCAGTGGCCTTGGAAATTTGACTATGCTTTCCTTGAAGCTATTTTCAAAGATCTTCTTTATTCATACATATGATATTTTGTCCTTCAATGCTTAGGGCCTTCTCTTTGGGCTTCAACTTTGCAAGAAAAACATGTGATCCAATCTATGCTTTGCAATGGAATTTACAATGAGAAAATTAAACAAAGTGAATTATTGGTTAATCTCGAGAAAATTAATGCTTCATCATTCTACCATTGAATGGTCCACCTGATAGATCTGATCCATATAAATCCTTCAATAAAAATGCATTATTACCTATGTAACCATAAATGATGTATGGGCCTTTCCAAAGAAAATAAAATTTACCATGTTTCCCTTTATCTTCTCTTCTATAATCCCAATTAATCACTTTATCACCTATGTAAAAATCATCTTCTTTTGTTTTCTTGTCAAAAATATTTTTGATTTTATCTTGGATAACTTGTGATTTGACATAGACTTCTTCCCTGCTTTGCTGCAAATACATGGTATGGGCCTTTCCAAAGAAAATAAAATTTACCATGTTTCCCTTTATCTTCTCTTCTATAATCCCAATTAATCACTTTATCACCTATGTAAAAATCATCTTCTTTTGTTTTCTTGTCAAAAATATTTTTGATTTTATCTTGGATAACTTGTGATTTGACATAGACTTCTTCCCTGCTTTGCTGCAAATACATGGTCTGATTTATCCTTCTCTGGATCTCATTTGGTTCTACTTGTAGTTCTTGGATCATCTTCATCGCTGCAACTCTTAAGGAGGAGGGAAAAACAACATCCATCCCATATAATAGTTGATAGAGAGATGTACCAATGGATTTATTTGTTGTTATTATGTCTACCCATAAGGCATTAACTAACCTTTTGTTCTAGGTCTTCTTGTTGTCTTCTAACATTTTTTTGATGATATTAACCAGGATTGTTTTTGAGGATTCTGCAAGTCCATTACCTTGAGGGTAATAGGCAGTGGAATGGCCAAGGTTAATATGGTATTTGTTACAGAAGTCAATCATTTTCTTATATTTGAAAGCAGATGCATTATCAATAATGAGATTTTGTGGGCATCCAAATCTAGAAAGTATATTGTTTTCAAGGAATGAGATAATGACAAAATCAGTGGCTTGTCTAGAATGAATGGCTTTTATCCATCTAGTGAAATAATCAGTGGCTGTCAAAATCCATTTATGCTTGGTTGGGGAGGGTAGATGAATTTCACCATGAAATATAAACCCCATTATTGAAATGACATTTCTGTGGAGATGAGTTTGAGGGGTAAAGGTAAAATTTTTTTCTTCCCTTCAAATATCTAGAATTTGTTACAGGAGGTCACATACTTTCTAACATCTGCAAAAAGAGTGGGCGAGTAAAAACCTGTCCTCAAGATTTTATCAGTAGTTGATTTCCAGTAAAGATGTCCTCCACAGTCACCTGCATGAAACTATTGCATAACTTTATCAGCTTCATCTTTCAGTAAACAGTTTAATAGAATGCCACCGTGATCTCTCCAAAATAAAGCATTATCTATGATACAATATTTCATTTCTTTTAACTTTAAGAATCTACCTTTAGTACTAGAAAAACCAGGAGGATATTGTAGGTTAAGTAAAACAAATATGATATCTGCATACTAAGGTGAATCTAAGAAAGGTTCACTGATCTGTGGAGTCGTCATCTCTTCCTGATCATCTATTGCTGCAATGAAATTTATATCTAAGGCTCGACAGTTCGATTCAGGCATGAGTTTGGCTAAACCTTGGCCTTTAATCAATTTAGTAGGCTTTATTTCAATGTCATATTCCAAAATAGTGGCAATCCATTTGCCTCTCTTTCCATCAGGCCCATTCTGAGTCAGAATGTCCTTTACTACTGAATTTGGGACATATGCAATAATGTGTGAGTATAAAATATACACTCTAAAATCTATAATAGTCTTCACTAAAGCAAGTGCTTGTTTTTCCATTATGTTGTACTTTAGTGTTGCATCTCTTAAGGATTTGTTGAAAAAAGAAATGGGTTGTTCATAACCCTGATCATTATTTTGTAGCAAGAATGCTACAATGGTATGTTCTGAAGCAAAAGAAAAAATAGTAAAATCTTTTTTGAAATCGGGACTTATTAGGACTGGTGTTTTTGTAAGGGCTTGTTTGATTGATTCAAAATGTTGTTTAGCCTCTACTGTCCATTTAAGTGCAGAATATTTCTTTAACATGTTATTTAATTCTCTCATTAATTCTTCTAAATTAGAAATGAATCTTCTAAGAAAGCTTATTTTACCCAAGAATGCCTGTAATTCCTTGATATTTTTGGGATGACTTATGTTTAAAATTTCTTCTATTCTAGCTGGATCTATCCTAATTCCCTCTTTTGAAATTATGTGTCCTAGGAGTTTACCTTCTAGTCCAAAGAGTGTCTTTTTTCTGCATTTAATAAAAACTCTTCTCAAATGATCTAGATGTTCATTGTCTATTTTTGAAAATACTGTTATATCATCTAGATAAATGACTAGAAAGTCATGAATTTCCTTGGAAAAAGCTATGTACATAGCTCTTTGGAATGTAGCTCCTTCATTCATCAATCCAAAAGTCATTTTCAAATACATGAAAGTACCCCATGGATTATTAAATGTTGTCTTTGCTTGATCATCAGACTGAACTAAGATTTGATTGTATCCAGAGAATCAATGAAGCAATGAAATCCTAGATTATCCTACGACCTTCTGTAAAATATGGTCCATTTTGGGGAGAGGATAGTTATCTTTTAGTGACACTTTGTTTAAGTTCCAGAAATCAACACAAGGTATGATTTCCTCTGTTTTCTTCCTAGCAGCAACTAAGTTTGAGATGAAATCAAAATATCTGATAGGTGTTATGATTTATGCTTCATACATCCTTTTTACTTGTTTTTCAATCAAAGGCATAAGAACTGGATTAATTCTCCTAAGATTTTGTTTAAATGGTTTTTTATTTTCTTTGATAGGTATTTATGTTCTATTATGCTGGTGTGATAAGACTTAAGGTCTTCATAACTCCATGAAAACACATCTTGAAATTATTTAAACAAAATTATGTATTTCAGCTTTTGTTCCAGAGGTAATGCTTTGGATAATTTGATGAGCTTAGGTTTTTGTTCTATTCCTATGTTACATTCTTCTATGTCTGATGTTAATCGCTCCATTTTTGGTTTTCTAGCTGCATCATTTGAGTCAAAAATATCTTCTAATGGGGCTAATCCCTTAGGAAAAAAATTATCTTTAAGGTTCAAAATTTCTTATTCATCATTGTTTATTTCTTCTATTTCTACTGTTTCTAATTTATCTATTTCTACTCTAGTTAATTTAGCAGGTTCAGTTTTATCTAAATAATTTATATCTAACTCGCTATTTATTGTGTAATCTACTGTACAATCAGTATCTATGTTACAATTTTGAAATTCTCCTGCAGCATTCATAAAGTTATGGATTTGAGAATCTTGTGAAAAAATCTGCCAATATTTTAAATTGTCTGGTATAGCTGGTTTGTGTCTTACCTCTGCAGTGTATTGGTGATTTGGCTAAAAAGGCAATGTGCATGTACTGGAAAAGGTAGCCAAACTGTGTTCCTGCATGTTTTGTTTCCTTGGAATAACAACAAAGTTAGTTTCAAGCAACTCTTTAATCAGGTCTAGAACAGTTTCTCTGTATTGTCTTAGTCTAGGATTATTCATAGAATACTCTCATTTGATTTGTTTTATGATTAATTCTGAGTCTCCTATGATAGAAACTCTTTTGCCTCCTAGTTTTCTAACAATCTGCAGTCCTAATATTAAATCTTCGTACTCTTCCATTTTATTTGTACATTTAAAGTTTAACCTAAAGGCATGATCTTCAGAATGATTGTTTTCCATGTTATGAATCCAAACTCTTGCTCTTGCTCCTAATCTATTTATTGAGCCATCAAAATCTATCTGCCACATTGATTCATGAAATATATTTTCACTGTCAACTTCTTTATGTTTCTGTTGTAAAGTTGTGTGTTTATCTGTGCCAGTGTCTGAATTACATGAGATGAAAGAATCCATATCAGAATGTACAGAATAAATAGGATATTTATGTGGTTGTTCTGCACTACTGACTATGTATTTCATTAAATTTTCTCTGTAAATATTTTTGGGCTGACCAAATACTGAAACTGTGGCATAAGACATGTCTAAATGTATTGATCCCTACAATTTTTCTCCCCGTGAGCGAGATAATAACATTCCATAATTTGGAGGGATATCAACAACTACAATATTCATGACAATGCTCTTGACTGAGTATTGGACTAAACTGACACACAAGTCTTTTATCAAGCCAAGACATTTTAATTTACTAGAATCAAAAGAGAAAAGATCTTTGTATGGTCTGGTGATATCTAGATTCAAAGTTTCCACGATAGCTTTTGGCATTAAGTTGTCAGATTCTCCTAAATCTAACATAGCATTGTGTAGGAAATTGTCATGAATACTCAAGCTAATGTAAAATGGAGGAACACCACCTTCATGATGTTTACCATTTACCTCAGGGCCAAATAGTAATTCTGGTTGGTCATCATCAAGATTAACATAATCTTCTCTTTCATTTATGTTCAGTGTTTCAATGATTTTTGATTTGTATAAATCATTATTTACCAGCTTTTTTAAAGGAACTGGTATTTTCAATTTGGCTATTTCAGTTTCGATGTTAAATGGGACGTGAGTTTTACCTAACTGAATGATTTATTCTCTACCAATTGTAGTTTGAGTGTTCTTATCTTTTCTATCAGTAATTGGTATTTCAGTCTATCTTTCCACTGTTTTATTTTCAGTTTTCTTTTGTAGAACAGTTTGAGTGGAAGTTGTAACTTTGACAGCAGCTGATTTTTTATTATCAATAGGTGTTTTAGAATCAGTTGTTGTTTTAGCAGCAGCAGATGTTTAAGGATCAGTTGATGTTTCAACAGAAGTATCTGTAATGTCTACAATTTTTGGAATGGTGTAATTTTTGGACTAGAAAATTTCTGAGTTGAATTGGAATTTTTCTGAGTTGAATTAGAGTTTTGCTGAGTTTCTCTAGGGAGAATTTGTAACACCTTATTTGTAGGAGATTCTATTGTTTTCTTGGTCTGAATTTGAACTGTTTTTTTAGTAGGAGCTTCTAAATTTTTCTTACTTCTATGGTTATATTGTTTGTGAACTTCATTAATGGAAAATTCATAACCATGTTTATAATCAAAAGACTCCCCAGATTCTAATTTTAATTGCCGTAACATGTATAATTCCTATTATTCTTGGGTAAGAAAAATAGTATTATCATCATTTATTCCCATTAAGTTAATCTGGGTGTCTTGATCATCATCATTTTTTTGGGAACTCTCTGCATAGTTTCTTGGAAAGATGGTGTAATCAATTGATCAAGTGATGTTTCGCTTGATTTTCCAGTGTTAGCATTCTTCCTAAAATTGGGAATTCTGATTTGAGGACCTTCTTTTTTACTATCCCACTGTGGTTTTCTTTCCATATTTTCTAATCTATCCATTATTCTTTCCATACTCTTTTCTAAGCTATCTATCTTACTGTCTGATGTGGATGGTTCATCCTTAATGGTTACTCTTATTTTATTTCTCATTCTGGCTCTTTTAGCTAACAAATTTACTTCTACACTAACTGCATTGCCTTGCATTTTTTCTAATGTTTCAGGGTTTCTTTCTCTCAATTCATATGACATATCATTATCAAAACCATCTGGAAATTTTATTAAAGCCAGATCTTGTGGAGGTTTGATATTTTCTAGAATAGCATTGTAAATACTATTAAACCTAGTACAATAGTCCTAAATTGATTCATTAGGATCTCTTTTAATGTTTTCATATTCAAAAAATATTTGTAAAGGGTTTTCGTTTCTTTCCCATCTATTAGTAAATAATTGATGAAAAGTAGCTAAATCAGCTATATTATTGGCAGGTAAATCTTTAAACCATTTCTTTACATAAACAACTAAATTTTGGGCAAATAGTCTCATTTGAACATCAACTTCATCAATTTCATGCAACTCAAAGTAATCAGTCATTTTGTTTACATGTTATTATGTAGTGTATTGACTAGTACCATCAAATTGAAATATTTTACTTTGGTAATCTTGGGGCATGGCATGTAATTAAGCTGGTAAGACCAAAGGGGCATATATGGCTACCATGGATAAGATTCTAGATTGGCTAGGAGGTAAATTTGTGATGCTTGGTGATGAGGTTGAAGTACCTGCAGATGAGCTTGGGACACTAGAAGATGTACTGGGAAATGAGGTTGAAGTACTAGAAAATGTAGCATAAGTGCTAGAAGATGAAGTTGAAGTGTTTGGAGATGGAAATAAAACTCTAGGTTGAAGAGGAAGCTTGGGGATGAATGATTCTGTGGAACTAAGTGTAGTGGAAATACTAGATGATGTGGTACTAAATAAAATGAATTTACAGACTCTGAATGAATGGTAGAAGGCTTAGGGGTATAAGCAGATAAGGTAGCTAGTTCAACAGAATGTTGAAAGTAGGCTTCATCAATATCATTAATAAAATTTGTAGTCAAAGCATCAAGTTTATCAAAAGATTATAGAGCTTGTTGATCTGAATCAAGTGAGATAGTCTCCTTCTTTGTTTCAATAAATTGAATGAAATCAAGATCTATTACACTATCATAGATTGAATTTTCAGATTTAGTTCTAAACAAAGAGTTTTCAAAAGATAAATCAAATTCAATATCTTGTATACTTGATAATTGTTTGGGGAGTGAATTTTCTTTGATTAATTGACTTGTACTTCCTAGAATTTCTACTTATTTGGTTTTTCTTAAATTTCTATCAGGATCATCAACAATTATAGCAAGATGTGGATCAAGATGAGCCTTGGTATAGTATGTTCTTTTGGAAGCCCTAATTGTAATTTTCAATGAAAAATTTCTTAACAACCTTAAGGTGAAAAGATGAGGAAAAGTGTTTCTTTCAAGGTTTATTTTAAAATTAAGGATTGATTTCCCCAATATGGTCTCCAATATCTTATCACTCCAATAATTCGTAGGGTTGTTATGATTTTTATTTTAAAGAAATATTAGAGGTAACTATCAACCTGCATTTGAGATTAGGATCTAGCTTTCCTAATTCTCATAAAGGGCTCTCTTTTTATGATTTAACTTTTTTGTTTTTAGTTGATTTTAGGCTAATTATGTAAGATTGATTGGTTTTGATTTTTGTTTGGTTTGGTGGTGGAATTACTGATTCATATGGATAGGTGCAGGTCTATTTTCTGTTGGGCTATTGAGTCAATGTATCAAGCAACAAGGCATAATCAAGTTCTAAAGGAAGTGTTCACAGGGCAAGGTAGCTGAGTAAATTCAAATCTTTTAGGCTAGATGGTGAAATGGTTTCAATCGGGATCAAGGAGAAGTTAAGGATTCTTCAAACTGGATAATGAACAAAATGATAGAGGTCAATCGAGATGGGAGATAAATTAAGGATTCTCGGATCCAGATATTAGAAGAAAACGTCAAAATGAATAACAGTTCAAAACGAATTTTACTTAAAAAATTTCTACAATAATATTCCTGTTATAACATTTAAATTGGAAAACATGTAAGTTTATGGAAAAATTAAGGAAAAAAATGAACAATATAACGATACTTCACTAAAGTGGTTCAACACATGAATCCTGTATTTCAATTCCTTTATTACTCAGTCCCGCTATTGACTTGAAAATGGTACAATAAACCCTCTAGTTATTAGATCAATTACAACTATAGAAATGTTTAGAAATCCACACTCAATACTTTGAATTATGAAGTATTTATACAAAAACTATTACAAAATATCCTAAAATTGATTTAGGAATTATTCAAAGAAAAATAAATATCTTCATGCAAGAAGATAGAGACACCTATGTAACTAATGCAAGTTGTCCCTCTTTTATTTGGATTTGTTGTTTTCTCTTTGATATTTTGCTTCTTTCTCTCTTTTGTTGTTGCTCTACGCTGGTTGTCTTCTTCATGTTGACTGTCTTTTACGCTAGTTGCATCTTTAATCTGCCTTGTCATCTAATACTCTTTAAACTTTGTTACTTCTTTACTTTTAACCTTTTACTTCTCTGTTTTTGTTTTACCCTGCATGCTCTATTTTAACTTCGACTGCCCTTTTACCTGTTTTAATTTATCTTTCAAAGTAAATCTCATAACTTTTCCCAAGCTTATGCATCTGGTAATTTAATTTTTACCATTTTTGTGAAAATTTCATCAGCTTCTGTGTATTTTGCAAATGTAGGCTTGTTGATGAAGAGATGATTTAGCTCATGCTGGAGGTAAAAGAGATTCTCAAAAATATGATAGAGTACTTTTCCTGTAGGCATTCCTTTCATGGAGGAATTGTTAGATTGTTCTTTGGCTACTGTTCTCATTTTCTTGTAATAGTCTTCATGCTTCATCAATCCGTCATTGATAACCAAAGGGTTAGGCAGACCTTTTTGCCTCAAAAAATCTAATTTAACCATGAATCTGGTTATTGCTAGCTCCATGTTCTGACACTTGTCTTCAAGTTGTGTCAGTATATTCCTCTTGGAAATTACATTTCTTACCTCAAGGAATGTTTCAGTTCTGTCATTTATGCCAATTTTTTCTAATTCTTGTTTGTTCTTGGAATTAAGAAACTTAATGATCTCAGTGGCCTCTTCTGGCTTTTTCCCAAGTTCCTCTTTGACTTTCTGAATGGCTTCACATGCTACCTTGATAAAATCCTTCTTCTCAAAGATAACTTGGATACATGGCTAAATATCATTAACAAAGTTAATGATATTGGCCCACAGCCATTGCTTTTCTTGGGAAAGCAGTTATTTTAGTGTCAATTATTTATCTAACTTCTGTAATCTTTCATTCAATCTATTTGAATTCTGTGTTTGATTCTTGTGCATGATTTTAACTAGCTTCTTCTCATCCTCTAGACTTTTTATCTGTTATTTAAGTCTATTTATTTCATTTGTTTGGATGGACATATCTTGCATGGCTTTAACCAATTTACATGCTTCATCACTAGGATGAGCTGCTGCTGTTGTTGAATATGTTGTTGATGTAGTTGGAAGTGATGTAGCTACTAGAACTGCTGAAGTAGAAGGAACTGCTATAGTAGCTATAAGAATAACAGTGACAGGAATTGCTTCCATGCTGACCTTTTCCTCCTGAACCAATTTATCCATCTCATTCTCCATCTCTTTCAGTTTATCTCTCAATTGAATGATGAGATTCATCATTTCATATTTTTGACCTTCATTCTATAAAACTTATTTTTCTTGTGGATGTTCAGTAGGAGGAAATTTCAGCTGCTTCTTCAATGCAACAATGTCTGCATTCTTTTTCTTGATGAGTTCTTCTGCAACTTTGATGTTCGTGGGATCATATCCTACCTCTATGACCAATTCTTCAACATATGTGATTCTATTATCCTTGGCTTGTGAGGAAGACTTTTCTAGTTTTAATTATCCTTTGATGTTTTCTAGAGAATTTTGAAATTTATGGACACTCATGGCTTTGTTGGTCATAGTACATGTTACACCATTTTTTGGTCATCTAACCTACTATCATTAGATGGACCCAAGTACACCATGTAAGACCAATTTTACCCTAAGTAAAATTTCTTTCACTATGTAAAATAGCTTAATAAAACACATTTATTAGGTTGTTTATGGTCTAAATAGGAAACCCCAAAGGGAAATATTAAAAAAACCTATATTTGTTTGATTTTCCTCATGGAATAATTAATTAAACAATAATTTAATTATTATTCTTGGTCATGCTTAACCCAAAACAAAGAAATTAATTAGATAAATCCTTATTTATCTTATTATTTTCTAGGAATAATTGTTTAAATCTTATTTAAATAATATTCCTTGTTAAATATGACTAAATCACCCATAAATAATTAAATAAATCATTATTTATTTGATTATCTTTAAACCACTTCCTTAAAATGATAAATAAATCATTAATTTATTTATTATTTACAAATAAAGGGATTTTACCCAAGTCAAATACTTTTTCCCTCCAACAAATATAATAAAATATTCCATAAAAGGTGGATCTAGATTTGGTTAACATTATTTTAATCATGCACCAAGATCTAGAATGACCCAATATTTGTTATAAATAGGAGGGTTTTTCCTACCATTCTTCACCTTTTGTTGCCTATTAGATCACTCTGGATCTATACACTTGGTCACATTTTTCTACATTATTTGTTGTGTGAGCTCCCTTTGAGTTCTATCTTTGTCTAGGTTTTCTACACCAACAAGAGAGAGAGATTCTAGATCTGAAGTGCTAAGGACTTCCAAGAACCCATCCCATTGAGGAGAATTGGAAACATCTTCTTGTTTTCCTCCCAGGTGCCCTTAATACAAAAAATTCTTTCAAAATTTTTTCTTGTCTTGTCTATTGGATATATGGAGCAAAACCTTCTTTTTACTGCTTAATGTCTTTCTATGCATAGATCTAGTTTTTGCAGCTCTTATCTTGATCAACTAACTGCAAATCTGAAGATATTGGCAGCCATATTTGATGTTAGGGCTATTAGTTATGCGTAGCTAAAGTGGTTTTTTTTCGTACACTTCGACAAAGGATTCATACTAACAATTGGCGACTCCACACGGGTTTTCAATTACGACCGCTGTCGTTTTTCATATTCCTGCATATCCAGCTACTTCAGACCCTAGGGTTTCTTTTCAGCTTTTTTTTTTTTCTATTTTTATGTTGTTTTTCTCACATAAAACCCTAAAACATTAAAATTTCTAACTTCCGCATGTTTCTGGACCTATTGCGCAGGTGACAGACATCAGCCGCAACTGAGACGACAACTTTTTCTGAAATCTTCCGCCGAGAGTGCTGGAAGTGCAGGTCGCACTTTTTGGCCCAAAAACTGCGTCCTGGAGCTTCAAGTCACAGAAAACAGCCCCAAAACTGCGACCTGAGCGAAAAACAGGTCAAAAACTGCGACCTGGACGTTTTTCTGGAATTTTTCTGAAATTTTTTCTGGGTTTTTTTGAAGCTTCTGTCAGGGTTTTCCAGCCTCTGTCTGAGCCCGTTTAGACCTGTTTCTGATCGGTTTTGCTCATCTAAGTGGGAACATAGCCCCCTAGGGCTTCAGTACCCTCCACTTTTGGTGGAAGAGTTTTAGCTGCTTCAGGTGTATGTTTTTTTTTTCAGAGTTTCAGCCTTCCCTTTTTCAGATCTGATAACTCCTTTTCATATCCCTTTTAATCAGCTCTTCTCCCTTTCAAATCACCTCTTGAAGTTTTTTTTGGATCTACCTTTAGGGCCTCCTCCTTGTCCCTTCTGCTTTTTGCTGATTTCCTCCTTTTTTTCCAGCCACCTTGCCTCTACCTCTTGGCTGTGTTCTGCACCTCTTTTCAGCAGATTTCTCCTTTAGATCCTTGTCCCTCTCGACCCTAGATCTATTGGCCTCTTTGTAGTGTGTTTTGACTAGATTTTTTCCCTCTGTTAGACTAGTTTTGAGAGACCCGCCTTTTTGGGTTAGATTGATGCATTGTTAGCTGTTAATTTTCTGTCATTTCAGCATTATATAATGTTCTCTGCAGATTTATTTTCAGTTACGCAACACACTTTTTCTCTTGCTCTCAAAACGAAAAGGGTTTAAAAATTAAAATTAACACATGCCACACACTCACCCTAAGCGAAGAAGAGCCTAGTTCACACCACCAGGCAAAGACTTTAAAATCAATTGACACTGCACCTCTCTGCCCTTGTTTCGACATTGTAATCACTTGATTCTGCACCTCCCTGCCCTTGTTGGTCGTTCTTCTTCCCCTTGTGCCGTGTTCATGTTGTCATCATTTCCCCCCCAAGGTGCACCTCCCGGAGACTTCTTGGCCTTCACCCTCAGTTTCTGGTCGGTCGACCTACTCCTTCCCACCGTCGTCGAGTTAGTCCACCTCCGAGTCCGCACTCTGACTCCTCTTCTGATTCATTGGGTTCTCCTTTTACTTCTGGTTCTCCCCTTGTCACCTTCACTATGTCTGGTCCAGGGCCTAATGCTAGCGGTACTCCCGGCCCTCATGTCGGGACTACTACTAGCGGAACTGCCACAGGAACGACCTCAACTACTCCCTTGCTCCCCTTCCTGGCAGGCCTCAGCATCCTCGATTTGGACCGATTGATTAACGACCCTATACACCATGACGCTAGTTGGCCTGCTATGCCGACAAAGCTCCCTTCCGACATCCCAAAGTTTGAAGGCCTCGCTGGAGAAGATCCTTCAAATCATGTTCGATCATTCCACATGTGGTGTTCCTCTACCTCCATTACTGATGACTCTGTCCGTCTTCGGTTGTTCCAACGAACGCTTACAGGCGCGGCTTGTAAGTGGTATGTTGATCAGGCCCCTTCCTCTCATACCACCTTTGTGACTCTTGCCCAAGCTTTTTTATCTTACTTCCAGCTTCCCCTTCGTTATGACACTGGTATCAAACTTTTGACTTCTTTCCGTCAATCATCTACGACCCGCCTATCCGATCATGTCCAGGAATGGCGGAGACGAAAGAGCCTATGTCAATCCCCTACTTTCAAAGACCGTGTCTACATGGACTGGTTCCTTAGATCTCTATTGCCTCCTATCAGGAAAGATGTCGCATCACATTTCCCCCAAACCGAAGAAGCTGCCCTCCAACTGGCATTAAAATATGACTTGATCTACGCTCAGACGGGTTATGTTTATACCGTTCTACCTGATCTCCCCAGACCCGGTGGTGTCAACGCACCGGGGGCACCTCATGCCGCCGAAGGTATCGTTGGAGCTCTCTCTCACCCATATTCCCAACCTCCCATGGGTTATGGTTTTCCTGGGGGAGGGGGCAGCACCTCCTGCACTTGTTCCCCTCCCGGTAGCACGTATCCAGGATACGGCATGCCTCAGCCTTTTGCCCAGTCTCCTGACTACCTCAATGTTTCCCACCCTAACCATTATCCTTATCCACAGCCTGGTGTTCCAGCTCCTCCAGCAATTGCACCTTCTCCTCCCTTGCCTTCTCAACCCATGCAACAACAGTCACCGCCCCCTCAAGAGCAGGTAGATGCACAGCAGGGATTCGGGGCTACCCAACCACCTGACGGACAGGTGACCACTCAACCTTCCCCTTATGGTTCCTCCAATTACCAGATCCTCATGATGAACTCTGATCCACCTCTAACCGTCGACCTTAACCTTCAAACTCGGGCTCGTCAGTACCCCAAGCCTCCCGCTCCATCTGTCCCCGAGCCCCCTTCTTCAGGTTCTACGGAGCCTCTTTCGACATCCAATGGTCCCTTACATATCCCTCAACCCAAAGTCGAGGTTCATACCAAGATTCCTAAAGGACCATTACGCCAAAATGCTGCTCCTGGTCGAGCTGCTCATTCGTATAGCATAGTAGATGATTTGGCGCAGTCTCCTGCTGCCATTTCCACATTGGAACTCCTCCAATCGTGCCCTTCCCAAAAGAAGGCTCTACTATCTGCCATGGGCGTTTTGGATCCTGCTGATGACCGAATGATTGTTTTCGATGCCCATCAATCAGAACATCCTCCCCTTCCTGCTTCCGTAGCCTTCCAAATCCCAGTCAAAATCTGGAACGCTAACGTGTCTCGGTGTATAATTGATGAGGGGGCATCCACCTGTGTGATGTCCGCTTCGGTTTGGAAGCAACTCGGATCTCCTGAGTTGGCCCATTCCACGATCACCCTTCAAGCATGGGATGGCCACGCCTCCCAGCCCATTGGCCTCTTCCATAATTGTCCTATCACTCTTGCGGGCAAGACTGTTTGCGTTGACGTTGAATTCATCGACGCCCCTCTTGATTATAACATTCTTTTGGGGCGTAGCTACACTTATGCTATGTCTGTTGTCCCATCTGCGGTCCACCGCAAGATGTTTTTCCCTCATAATGGAAAGATAGTCACCATTGACCATTTGACGTACCATGAGCCAAAATCTCATGCCTCCCCTGAGTCGACCATCTCTTCTGTAGCCAATCAAAAAACTGTCGATTCTTTGACCAGTGTCTCTCCCGGCGTCTAAAAATACTCCTCTTTGCTTGGAAACTTCCCTGGTCTTCCTCCTCCTTCTGTCTCTGACCCCAGCTCATCGAATGTTTGCATGATGCAATCGTCTCGGGCTGCTCTCAAGCAACCTGCTTCGGCTAGTCAGCAACCGCGCTCTCCACAACCTGCTCCTAGCCCTTCACCTGCAGCTGGTATTCATGAGCCTCTTTACCCTCCTGGAACGGTTCCTCCAAGCCTTAGTCCTTTAGGAGCCGTCCCACCTGGCCATTACCCCTCTGGTCAGAAACCGTTCCTAGCTCCCCCACCAGGAGTGTACATGGTACTTGTCATGGCCACCCTCTCTCTTCCTAACCTGACCCTTGGGATTCCCGTCTGGTACCTTGATCCTCCAGCCCCAACCTTTCCTGGTCAACCTAAACCTTATCTTTCTTTCACCCCAGTTCAACCGGTCCCCAGGACTTCTCCCGCCGCAACAGTGCCTCAGCCACCTCAACAGGAACCACCTCATGTTGCGACCGCTTCGGGTAAGAAGGGAAAAGCTCACCAGGGGGCATCAAAGGACAAGGCTACCCCGAAAAACCCTACCCCTCCTCAGCCTCCAAAGCATACCATCCAGTGTGCTTTGTGTGATATTGTCGGTCACGCCACCCATACCTGTCCTGAATTGCTTCATCTCAAGCCCATGGTTAATGTCGTGTTCCCTGATTCCCCGGTCCCGGAAGCCTTTGTTACTTTCGCGACCGTGACCACGAACCCCCAGACTATTCACACCAACCACTCCTGTGCTTTGTGTGACCTCCATGGCCATTACACCCACCTTTTCCCCTGCCTCGCGGACTTCTGCACCTCTCTAGCTGCGGTCCGCCAATTCGAGGCCAAGCGCAATGAGTCCACCTCTCCCATATTTGCACATTTTTCTTTGGAAAAACTACCAGACATGACTGCTCCCATTAACATCCCCCCTCCTGATGTCGAGATGACAGAGCCTTCGTCCAACATTTTCTACCTATCATCATCCATGAGACCCTCGGGGAACATTCCCTCTGAACCCTCCCTTATTGTTTCGCTTCACCTTACTTCAGCGATCACCTTGGGCTCAACATTGGTAGATCCTTTATCTACTTACTCTTCTGTCACCCCTTGTGACGATACGCATGTGAACCTCTCTTTTCATGATGATGATTCAGGTCGCTTCGCCACGTCAGGTGGTCTTTCTTCCACCAGTCACCCCATCTTCTATCACGATGATGACATTATGGAAAAAATCCCCACCCCTGACTTTATCTATTCCCCCTTACATCGAACCCATGCGTTCACACCACATACACCTTGTGGCCATTACATTTAAACCCAATGTTTGGGTAAGGGGGCACCCACATTTGAGAGACCAAGAGAAGCAATTCTCCACAACTCTCCTAGTGTATCTGTTCGTGTTGACTTTAGTACCATTATTCTTCCACATTTAGAATAACCTCTAGAGTCCCATATCACTTCAGATCACTCTAGGGATGATACCCCTTATCGTTCCCTCATCTTCCATCAACAACCCAATCTCTTAGACATTGTTGTTGACCAACCTATGGGTTTTCTAGGTGAGCATCAGTTCATTATCTCTAAATCCTCTCTTTGGGATAGTCACACCAGGTATGCCAACTCGAAAACTTAAAGTCCATTTGCTTCATATATGCAATACTAAAAGACATTGGTAATCCTCCATTTCTTTCTCAAACTACATAACCATAACGAAAACAAATGGCACACCACATCATTAAAATGTGTTTAGATTCCCCTTTTTCTAAATACATTTTGGCATGACCACACCATGCTTGGGGGCACCTATGCCCCTCAACCATAACCCTCCTCAAAATTGAATTTCTTCACTTGCAACACTCATACTAGGGGCACCATTTGGCCTCCATACTTATCCATGCTCGTGTTTATGTTCGTCGTGAGTTCCCATCTTGTACTCATGTTTTCATGGTCCCCCATTGGACCTTTACTGTGTGGCAGCACCATCGAGTTGCCCTTGTTTAGAGCATCCAAGTTGAGTCATCATCGCATTCATGGAGTCTATCCCGAGTCCCTTTGTACCCCGCTATAATCCTCCATCCTTCATTGCTTGGTCGCTCTCTTGTGTCGCACATTATGGCCTTCAGTCCCACTGTCCCCTATCCCTTATGATATTGTGTCAGTCGTTGCCATGTCATTCATGCCCTTTATGCTCTAACAAGGGAATTCATCCATTCGCTACTCAGTCCCCTCCATTCCATCATCATCATTGGTATTAGTCTGTATGTCACTCTACTATTTTCTCTCGTGCCTTAGTTGAGGATCTCTCATTGCCTCACCTATGGCGGACCTCCTTCTGTCGACATCAGTTCCTCCATTCCAGAAGACAGGTCTAGAGGGCGGTGTACCTTGGTTCCAGCTTCCACTCTTGTTCGGTGCCTCGGATCAGGCAAAGGGATCTCTCATTACCCTTTGACTTGATTGTTTCTCCACTCCAGCTCCTTTTAGCATGATCGAGATCCGTATGCTTGATGGTTTAGTGATGCAGCAGCAGCTATTGGTGATTCCTGGGTGTGTGTGAGATGTCTCAGCCCTCATGAGGGGGTGGCCCTGCAGGTAGCCCCCCACATGCCCGGATGACCTCTTCATTGCAGCCTTCGATGCAGCTCCATATATTTGATGATGTCGGCCTTAGCCGCTTGTAGCGCCTCTTTGATTTTCATGTATTAGTTAGATTTTGTGAGCCCTTCCCCGCTTATATGGGGCATTTGGGTTGTATTTGTATCTCATGTACTCAGATATTATTGTATAAGTCCTGGCTGTTATCCCAGGCATAGCATGTATGTGGGATCTCTCATTGTATTTTTATCTGGCTCATGTTTATGCCGGTTGTAA
This sequence comes from Pinus albicaulis, assembly GCA_034641835.2. Lineage (NCBI taxonomy): Eukaryota > Viridiplantae > Streptophyta > Pinopsida > Pinales > Pinaceae > Pinus > Pinus albicaulis. The sequence continues at coordinate 1,442,411,104 of CM076572.1, read as the reverse complement.
TTTATGGTTCGGTCCCTTGTTTACTGGACACACTATTATTTTGTACTTTGTCTCGGCGGGCATAGGTATGCCTCCCCCGCCGCCTTTAGCATAGGTACCCTCTCATAAAAAGAGACTTGTTGCACTTGTAAGTATCATCTCCTCAGGGTCTAGTTCTCCAGCACATTATTCTACCTTACATTTATCTCTCTGACTTCCCTTTTGATGTCTGGTGATTGAGTTCTTACAACGTACTTCAGGTCATACGATTTGCTCCTAACACTCGCACGCTGGGGGGAAATATGTTACACCATTTTTTGGTCATCTAACCTACTATCATTAGATGGACCCAAGTACACCATGTAAGACCAATTTTACCCTAAGTAAAATTGCTTTCACTATGTAAAATAGCTTAATAAAACACATTTATTAGGTTGTTTATGGTATAACTAGGAAACCCCAAAGGGAAATATTAAAAAAACCTATATTTGTTTGATTTTTCTCATGGAATAATTAATTAAACAATAATTTAATTATTATTCCTCGTCATGTTTAACCCAAAACAAAGAAATTAATTAGATAAATCCTTATTTATCTTATTATTTTCTAGGAATAACTGTTTAAATCTTATTTAAATAATATTCCTTGTTAAATATGACTAAATCACCCATAAATAATTAAATAAATCATTATTTATTTGATTATATTTAAACCACTTCCTTAAAATGATAAATAAATCATTTATTTATTTATTATTTACAAATAAAGGGATTTGACCCAAGTCAAATACTTTTTCCCTCCAACAAATATAATAAAATATTCCATAAAAGGTGGATCTAGATTTGGTTAACATTATTTTAATCATGTACCAAGATCTAGAATGACCCAATATTTTGTTATAAATAGGAGGGTTTTTACTACCATTCTTCACCTTTTGTTGCCTATTATATCACTCTGGATCTATACACTTGGTCACATTTTTCTACATTATTTGCTGTGTGAGCTCCCTTTGAGTTCTATCTTTGTCTGGGTTTTCTACACCAACAAGAGAGAGAGATTCTAGATCTGAAGTGCCGAGGACTTCCAAGAACCCATCCCATTGAGGAGAATTGGAAACATCTTCTTGTTTTCCTCCCAGGTGCCCTTAATACAAAAAATTCTTTCAAAAATTTTTCTTGTCTTGTCTATTGGATATATGGAGCAAACCCTTCTTTTTACTGCCTAATGTCTTTCTATGTATAGATCTGGTTTTTGCAGCTACTGTCTTGATTAACTAACTGCAGATCTGAAGATATTGGTAGCCACATTTGATGTTAGGGCTATTAGTTATGCGTAGCTAAAGTGGTCTTTTTTCGTACACTTCGACAGAGGATTCATACTAACAGTACAATATAGAATTTCTCCAGTTTCCTTATGAAATTAAAATTGGTCTATAAGATGAACATATTTAGCTTGAATTTCAAATGTTGTATTCCTGTAGTTAGCTGATGACTTTGGATGCTGTACAGTGGGCTGCAAGAAGGTCATCTACATCTTCTTTGTCTTGTAATAAAAGCAGAAAGAAACCTGTTCTTATCACTAGGTGTCTGCTTCCAATATTGGGCATAAGTGACTGATTTTAATGCCCCATTCCTAAGTTTTATTTCCTTGTAATTATCCATTTTTTTTATTTATCTACTGGTTTACTTGATGAAGATGCCTCAACACTATGCTTCTTCTGAATAATTTGAGTGTTAGAGGTTCAAGGCTGGTGAGTTTCCTCTGAAACTACTGGAGGTTCATTTCCTTTAACCACTGTGTCTGTGTCAATGCTTTCAATAGTCTCAACTTGTTCATTTATAGGATTTAGCTTGGGCTTATTCCTGTACATTAATTTGAATTTGGTCTCTATAGTGGTTTAAGCTGAATATGATCCTTCTTCTCTTTCTCTCTTGGAGTTCCTATCTTGTAGTGCTAGAGTTTGCAGGACATAACTAGTCTCAACAATTTTTTCCACTTCTTTCAAAGTATTCTCAAACCACTCTGACTGGTTGGAGTACTTTTCAATCTCTGGTTTAGACTCATGGAAAAAAGGAGTAAATTTGAGTTTAACTCTTAGTTTTCTTATAACTCCTAATGGATCATAATTCAATTTGAAATTTTCACTGAGCTTGAATTCCTGTAAGTACTTTTCTTCTTGTTGACCAGCACCTCTACTGTTGCAAATGAAAGGACCAATCTGGTTTTTGATCTTAAACTATGTTTTCTTCTTTGATCATAGAAAATTCACCTCATCAGAGTTTAGGATATGACTGATATATTCAAGTGAAAATAACCTCATTGGGAGGTATTTAGGCAACTTATATGGAGTGAGTTGACATCCATATACCCTAATTTCAGTGTGGTTTTGGTATAAATACCAGTCTCCTGTTCTACTGTGTTCAAATAATTTTAAAACTTTCTTTATTTCTTCACTAATCCTAGATTCACTGCTACTGCTTAGCATATTGATAATTGGATGAATAAATGAATCAATGAAGTTGTTATAGGTAAAATCTGTGGAATATTTCCTGATTAAGGAAGTCCAGAAGACAATTAATTTTGGATTACCCTCAGTGTCCAATTTTTTGAAGGCTAAATGTAAACCTTTCAGATTGGAAGTTGATGCCAGGGTTCTGGGTTAAAGAGATCCTAGCATATAAAAAACATGATTTCTTCCTTCTTGATTAAAAATATCTTCTAATTCTTCCTTAAACAAAACAAAGAATTTTGTGCAATATATACATAAAGGGAAAGAGAGCCACATAATAAAAATACTGATTTAAAACATAAAAACTCTTTGGCCAAATATTACAATGGGCGGCCTGTTGGCTCTCTGCCCTTCAAAACATTTCTTTGACTCTCTCTCTATTCCTCACTCTCCTCACCTCTCTCAGTTGTTTTTCATCCTCACAAAACCCTCCTATTTATACATAAATAATGAATATATTTCACTCCATAAATTCCTCCACACAAATATCAACTTAAAATCTAATTTAGATTTATCTTTTTTTGGTCTCAACTAAGTCCTGTTTATGGAATTCCTAATCCCTATATTATCTACCTATTTCAAATCCACTCATATCCTTAATGATTTAAAGAATATTTACAATAATCCTCACATTTATAATTTCTCTCTTAATTTATTAAAAATGAGCAATTTAATTAATAAAATAATTAAAATATCTCACCCCCTTAATTACACAATTGAATAATGAAAATTTAGCTTTGACGCTCCTGCATCAGACTCCCCATGTAGAGAAGTTTCCTTAGACTCCTTTCTATGACGTCCATCACTTTTCTGTAAAAATGCAACAACCACAAGTCTTGATGACTTTCTCCCTCCAGGATTACAAACTTTGTTCTGCCACTAGTCCTTCGAGGTATCTACTTGATTTGGTAACTCATCATTCACTCTGTCGATCTTATTCCATCGGCTTCTCTAACACTTTCTTCCGCCAATTCCTTGGAGTAATTCCTCTTTGTCGAACTATTTCATCTCCAACTGAGCTGAATACTCAACTATTTGCAGTGGAAAATAATCAGGCACTCCTTCTTGATTACAACTATAGTATTTTATTTCTTTTATAGCAACAAATCTCTCATGCGGTCATGTACCTGAATCCACCAACAAACTGTTGGTTTTAAAAAGATAAGACCTTTCGGCCTCTTTTGATGCTACAAGCATCAATCTCCCGTCATCAACTTTCTAGACTTCAATAGATTTTGTTTCAAACTACTAGCTGCTTCCATCTTCATCCTGCTGGATCAATATTTTTGTCTTCTTTATGTCTCTATGGACACAACTCCCTTGCTGCTCGTGATCTTTCATCTCAACTCCAAATAATTTCTACTCAACTTCTCTAACTTTGACATCATATATGTTAATGTCGTTTTCTGTACATACACTTACATCATTATCTGAAAATTTATAACATTCATTCAACTCTATAAACATCTCATCTCTATCATGCATAGTAACTGTAATTTCTTCTGGATCAGGCTCTGCAAGTTTTACTTCCCCATCAGGTTCCTTAAGACATCGTTCTAAAAATTTGATTTCCATGTGAAATATTTTTAGCACTTCATCACAACTTTCCTTCCCAGCTTCATACTCCCTCTGGAAATCTTCCCAAGTTGTCCTAGTTTTAGCATCATTACATTGTAAACTTTTTCAGCAAATTCACTAAAGAAATACATTTGTTTACCTTGGAATATCTCTTCGGCATTTCCATTTTTCGTTTTCTCCATAACAACTTCAACTTGTTGTCTTACCTCAAATAAGAATTTATTTATTATTTCTTCCTGTTGTAACAAATCAATGCCTTTCTCCTCTGAAAGGAATTCTTCATTAGACTCCACCTTAAGAGTTTCATTTTCCTCTGTGACAATTTCGCTAGACTATTCACCATCTTTCGCACATCCTGCAAACATACATAAACTGTGAGAAAATTTCCAAGGCTTCATAGCTTCATCTGCTTCTCTCTCCAACACATCTTCAGATGCTTCTGAACATGGAAAATTTTAGGGGCTAATATTCACAGATGGGCTAATTTTCCATGCTTTTTCCAAAAAAAATATTCGCCAATTCCCATTTTTTTTAAAAATTGATTCGCCCAAATTTTATAGTACAAAAATATTTTACCCTAAAAATCGCCAAAAAATTATATATACTAATATAAAATGGTTACAAAACTAAATATTTTTACAAAAATAACATCAAAAATTTTACAATTCACATATTGGGGACTACTAAGATTCGCCAAGTTTTTAAACTTTAAGATAAACATCCATCCTTAAAATTTTCCTTGCTTCTAAACTATCCCAATAGTTCATGAGATCTTCCTCATTGATCTCTTCACCTAGACTTTCACCCTGTTATGGGCCACAAATGGAAACCACCATTTTTAACTCAACCTCTCTAAGCTCTTCACAACTCAACATCTATTCGAGCTTACTTAGCTCTTCGGCCAACTGTACGTTTACTTGCTTTTCCCTCTTTGTCTGTAGCCTCTACCACTTTATCTTCTTTCTCATGGTCCAACCATGTGTCCTCTCTTTCACATTTTCCTGCAACAACTCCATTAAGAATTCAAGGTGAATTTCTATCTCAGCCTTCTCCCGCTCATAATCTTCATCTGTCAACTGCTCACATATGCCACTTGCCTTGGAATTTTCCTTCTTCTTCCCTCTGCTATTGTCTTCATCAGATCTTCAGAAATGAGTATCAACAGTCATCTTCCTCTTCTTTTTGAACTTCATCTATTCATGTGTGGATTTCATTTAATCCACTTCTCAGCAATCCTTCACATTTTCCATTCATCAAAATGCAAGTTCTCCTCCTACGCTTGGCTTCTCTTGGTTCTCTGTCTCAATCTCTGGCAACCCTCTTGCTTCAATTTGCTACAAAAAACACTTTAGTAACTCATGTGTTACAATAACTAATTCTTTGGCTGTTGGGCTCCACCAATCATTCACCCAATTACATTCAGAATTTTGACTTTTTTACTTCAGAATTACACCAATTCTTCATCTTAGATGAAAATACTCAAACTTAAATAAAACTATCCAAACTTTCATTTGACTCTAACATCTGTTTTTACTTCCAGGTTCAACCCAATAATTATGACAATGGATATTCCAAGTTATACAATCCTCTGAGGAACATACACCCCTAATACATTTTAGGATGTAAAATATTCACTCTCTTTCATACTTCATTCTTATGAAAAAGATCACGAGTTTCCCATTATCATTTCACATGAACTGGAGTCTTTAATCGAAATGCAATTCATGTTTTTCAAGATTTATTTTAAGGTGAAAATAAATAAACCATTCAATCTTCAATGTTCAAAAATACCTTCCTGAATTATCATAACTCATGCTCATGTTAAGGTTATTTAATAAACCTTTCTCTTTGTAGTCTCAATTCTCTGATTCCATTCTTTTGTGAAATCTTTGTCACTATCAATACTTGTATTCTCACAAGCTTGTCACCTTAATGCAAACATTTCCCTGCACTTATATGCACCATACAACATCAATTCACATCTCTTCACCTCTATACAGAGAACAAGCTATTAATATTTCAACCTCTTTGATGTACAACCCGTACATTGTGTTCATCCTGAATATCACCTCTTAGATGCGGCCTGTTGAAGAGGTAAATCCCCTCTGCGGACAAAGGTGATCCCTACTAGCCCAGACCGGGTCTAGCAACAATCGTCATAATCTATAGTGCAGGTTCCTAATTGCAAATAAACCAACTAGTGATAAAGGCCTACCTGGAATCCAACGTCGTTGCTTGTAGAAGAGGTAGCGCTCCCGTTCCATAGCTCTGGCAGATCACGATCCCCACGATCTCCATGGTGGACACTTGCACACGCAAGAAACAAAACAAACGCAAGCGTAAAATCTAGTATATGCAACTTATATGTCAGTCAAAAAGGACATAACTCATCATTATAAACAACAACAAGAGTGGAACCATAACCAATAGTCGTTTATTATTAATCAATCAAAGGAAAATTACAACCAAGTTCTGACGCTGAATTCTCCTTCAGAGGGTCGCCAGCAGAACACGTCTCGACAAGCCTGTCAAGGATGGGACAAAACTCTCTCTTCGAATCTTGACAATAGTCTCCTTGCTTGAATTTGGCCTTAGGGGAATAATCAAGGCTCTTGTAGCATAAGGCTCTTGGGAATTTGGGAACTTGAAGACTAGCTTGCAATGGAGATGGGCAAGCTTTTATAGATGGAGGAAGGGGATTTGGGATCCCTATAATCATGGGATTGGCCCCATCCTCAAGGAATCTTCCATGAGAGGTGGAAAACCACTTCCTCTACATGGAAATCCAGAGCCAAACCTCCCAACTCAAGATAGATACCAATTCATGAATTGGTTAGGACAAAACTTCTGCCATTTATTTTTAAAAAACACTCCTTAAATTGGATGGCGTGAGTGCGACTCTAGGACAGAGCGCCAATTGGCACGACCTCTTTGAAGGATTTCCCCCATTGGCGCGGGTACTGAACTGGCTGCCCGCGCCAATGCAAAAAAGGGTTTTTTTAGGGTTTTTCAGCAGGAGATGTCTTCAGGGGGATGAAAGTACATGTTCAGTGGAATTCCATGAAATTATTTTCAAGTTATGTCACTGCTCACAGGTCACAAAATAAGCCCTCCAATGTGCGAGATGGGGAATGGTAGGGACAGTGACAAATTGCTGTGTAACACCGCCACATGATGGTAAAAACAAATATTTTACACATCAAGCAATTGTGGTTTGTTTGTGTTTTCAACCATAAAAAAAATCACAATAATTCTCCCATTTCCAACTACAAGCTTTGATCCAAAATGATGCAACTAAAATTTCAAAGACCCATAGTATGCATAATAAATCATCACACTATGCATAATAAACCTCCTCATATAAACATGCATTTTTTCGTTCATATCAAGGTTTAATACCCTTTTTTTACTTCAGCCAAGTGAAAGTTTTTTTTTAATAAACCTTACCATAAACCTTTGGCATACCTCAGCATTATATCTATAAACTCAGACTTAAGAAATTAAAACCCAAACATTCACCATAGTTTAGGTTAAACTCATATCTCAGGTTTATTTCTAGCCCATATCACATCACAATCCCTTACTAGATTTCATTTAACCCAAATTTTATGTTATAAAGTCAACATAACACTTTATAACTTACCAATCCTTCAATCCAATGATTTCATGATTAATAGGCCACACATATCTCAAGGCTCTTCTTCCAATCTCCACTGTCGATTTTGACTTTCACCTCATGCTGCATCAACTATATCCTCTCCAACTCATTTTCAGCAAAACGACATATTTCTCAAAATTGGTAGATCTAAACAAACACTCTGCTTTTGCATAAAAAAACAAAGAAAATTACCTTCCAAGAGACAGTAAATGATCCATCGCTTGAGATTTCCAATATATTAATCATTATCATTGTATTTGGTGGTGACAATCACCTTCTCAACAACCAAATACACAAAGTAGAATTCACCCCAAACATGTAGATAACAAGTCTACAACTAGTAGCATTGGTCTTTCAACATTTGTAACCAAAATGAAATTTCACTCGTATGGTATAGTTTTTTTGTGAGCGCCATGCATCACAGACTTGTGTTTCTGTGGCCATATGTCATGCTTCTTCAAGATTTCCACACCACACTTTCGCTGCGTGCTGTGACTGCTCTCGTGGACGTTTACCCTTGGGTCTGTGTGCGGCCAGGTATCACAGCCTCTGCTCAAGAACGGTCCACACTATGTGTGCAATGGCATCACAACCTACGCTCATGTCTACTGAGCTCTCATCCACTACGTGCAGCATTTTATATACCTGTTCGCACCATGACAACGCTTGTGTGCCTCTTGCAATGCTACACCACACTTCCATGGTGCCAACATCAAAGAATTAGTGCATCTTCATAGTTAGGCCTGCACGTCGACTTGGTGTGCAACCTTCAGCATGAATTTTCATTATGGAGCTTCTCTATATTTCCATGGTGACAGCGTCCAATTTTTCATGCAGTCTTGGCAGAAAGGCGTGCTCGTTGATGTAGAGAAAAAAACATCAAACACATAACCTTCAATCCGATCTATCTCCAACTTCCTCCATTTTCTCTCATCGTTCAACTTTCCAACCTGTTCAACTGTCTATTTTTAACAAAGGGTAAAATATACCATGTATTCTGAATTATACCTAGATTTCAATAGACAGCGAAAATCATACAATTTATGGTGAATAACGCAGTGAAGAATTTAAGTTGCAGGCATGGCAACCATCGATCTATCAATCCGATTTCTACACTCACACCGATCTTTGCGCTCAGGAGATCTCTACTCCCAATGCTCTCATCCCCTCCATATCATAGACTCGGCCCACATTTTCCATCGAAAATCAGTTCTTCCTCATTCAGGCCGCGATCCATAAAGGAATGGGTACCATTCTACAATTTACGCACTAATGCAACCTATGGTTTGTAATTTTTGTTATATTCCCATAACCCCAAAATCTTGGCAGCGTAAATGCAAATTCAAGGGAACGTTACCATATGAATGAGAAATTTCTACGTTGGATACTTCCGTGTTGCTCCAATCGCAATTTCAAGCACTATCAACAGTCTTGAAGGAAAAACGGACTTTTCACTTGCCAAATTGCGAACTTATATTTTGCAAGGGTGGTTTACTATCATCTGCTCTCATATTGCTTTATGCCTGCATCCAACATCACAACTTCTCCACTCTAAATTCGCGCGAATTTATGTGCTCTTTGTTTTCCAATTCGACCTCAGCAAAAGTTTGTCACATTTATGCTGTGGCATCACGTTACAATGAATTGAAGACAAAACCATATACCTACATCAATGCCGTGGTGTCGATGCCAAGATGGAATTCAACAATTGTCATGTGATCTCTACGGTATTTCCCTTCAATATTCTGCATTCACCATCCACAACCATTTTAATCTACAATAGTACATTTCCAATTAACACTGGTCGACTCCAGTGTTGTGTTCACATTCCTACCTTTACACTCAATCCACCCAGTATTTCTCATTAGGTGCACGTAATTTCCGAATTCAACAATGATTTTACCCAAACAGCAAAATCTACCGACTTCTTCAATGCCAATGCATTTACCACATAGGCAGTAGATTTCTAGAGAAACAATTTTGAAACATAAATATCACACACATGTTATTAACTCCAAGACCTCCGATCACACCTCACCAGGCATGGATCTTCGGCTCTGATACCAAATGATGCCAGGGTTCTGGGTTAAACAGATCTTAGCATATAAAAAACATGAATGCTTCCTTATTTATTAAAAATCTCATCTAACTCTTCCTTAAACAAAAAAATTGATGATGTGCAATATATACATAAAGGGAAACAGAGCCACATAATAAAAATATTGATTTAAAACATAAAAAATCTTCGGCCAAATATTACAATGCGCGGCCTCTTGGCTCTCGGCCCTTCAAAACATTTCTCTGACTCTCTCTCTATTCCTCACTCTCCTCGCCTCTCTCAATGATTTTTCATCCTCACAAAACCCTCTATTTATACATAAATAATGAATTTATTTCACTCCATAAATTCCTCCACACAAATCTCAACTTAAAATCTAATTTGGATTTATCTTTTTTGGTGTCAACTAAGTCCCATTTATTTAATTCCTAATCCCTATATTATCTACCTAATTTAAATCCACTCATATCCTTAATTATTTAAGGAATATTTACAATAATCCTCACATTTATAATTTATCGTAATTTATTAAAAAAGAGTAGATTAATTAATAAAATAATTAAAATATCTCACCCCCTTAACTACACAATTGAATAATGAAAATTTAGATTTGATGCTCCTACATCAGAAGTATAGGAATAAATGAAACAACACAGATGAATACTTAAAGACTCCTTCCTCTAGTAATTTAACTAGTTTCTCATGGATGGCATCTGATAATTATTGAGCAAAGTTAAATGTAAAGGTTGTAGGTTTTCCTAGGCAGAAAATGGACAGAACACCTAAGATTGAAGCATCTACATACTATCTATAAAATAGCCTAGAATGAAAGAAAAAATTGTGACAATCTGTCTTGTTCTTTCTGAAAAAATTGAGGCTGAATAGGGAGGGTTACTCTTTGGGGTTTCAGCTGATGAAGACAGAAAGGTTTGGAAGATCTGAAACCTCTTTGGAAAGTCAAACTTCAGGTAAAATTCAGTGAGGATTTCAATTGACAAAGGGGCTTCATCAGGCTTAGGTTGAATTTGAAGCATTTGGTTTATTGATTCAGCAGTAATGGTGAACAAAATCTCCTTTATGTGGGTTACTAGGGCTCTTTTATTTCTTAGATAATTAACTTGACAAAGCCTGATGATCTCTAGGAACTGGAAATTATGTGGGAATATATATTTGGGGAAATTTTATTCCCAAAGGTGGATATCATCAGCCTGGTCCATGAATTTATCATGGCTCCAGCAGTGGAGCTCAAGGAGAGTGAAATGAGTGACAGGGTCACTAATTTTGAAGTATTTTTCTTTAAGGGGGGTATGTTCAACATCAATAACATGAGGTTGCAGGGGATTGACTATCACAATGCCTTGGGAAGACATAGATTTTTTTATTTTATTAAATTTATTACTCTCTTGCTTAAGAAATAGTCTCAGGCCCTTAGGAATACTGTGAAATGATGATTACGTTCTGCAGAAAGGGTTTTGGAGGCAACAATGTCTTTCTTTTGGTCTGCAAAGCTTTTAAAATGGTTCAATTGTTTAAATTATTACTTTATTTTAGCTTAAGTACAAGCCTCAACACTTAGGAATACCTGGAAAAATGAAGCCTTTAGTCTGCAGAAAGGGTTCTCGTTGCAGCTGAGGCTTTCTGGCCGTGAAATAGGATGCAGTGGTCTTTATAAAGATTTAAACTAAATATGCACAGGTTCTGGTGGCAAAATGCTTAGATTCTGGTGTGAAATATCTTGAAAATTGGTCGGCAGAGCTTTTTTTCACAAATCTAAACATAAATGGTGAAAATTATTTTAGGGTGGTCTTATTGTTTTAACCAGCAGTGATTAATCATATGGACATGGGGGTTTTAACTTTCAAATGAGGGCGGTATTTGTAACGGGCAGAAAAAATATCTTGGAGGTTTTCGCATCGATAAAAGCAGGTAAATGGTTTCAGAAGAGGGAGTGCGATAAACTGTGGTGTTGCCACGTAGCAAGGGAGTGGGGTTGTGAAACTGCTCATTTCGCAACCCCCCAATGGTGTAAAGGTCGGGCAGACAAGGGATGCAATAGTATTAATTGGTCGCAGGATCTAATAAATGAAGATCTAATGGATGGGCGAATAGGAGGGCAAGTCGGGGATTTGATAGGATGTGGGGCGCGAGTTTTAAGTCATGCGATGGGGTTTAATATATGTAATGGGTTAGGAATATACAATAGGCAGGGTTAATATAGCATGGTATGTATGTGGGATCGGGAACTATAATATAAAGGGGAATTAATATAATACGTGATAAATATATAAATAAGTTTTATAATATAATAAAGTGTGTAAGTTAAAATGACATCAAGGGTTGATAAAATATGAAAGAAGGAGATTAATAAGTGCGGGAATGTATATATATAAAAAGGATGTTAATAATACACTAAGAATGAATAAAAATAGTATCGGGGAGGGATTTTTCAGTGGGGCCCGATATTCTTAACCTTTATACCTTAGGATATGTGGATATTGGGGTGTTTTGAATGAAAGGGGGAGTTAGTAATGGATTTTACTTTTTTCAAATGAAAATGGATTTTAATCTAGGAAAAAGGGGTTTTAGTAAGGGAAAATAAGTGAAGGGAAAATGTTAAAATGAAGGGAAAGGGATATTTTTACAAGGGGAAATGCCTTTTAAGAGTGACATTAGGGTTTTTAGCAAAGGGAAGGGGATTTTGAGGGATATTGGTGACATGAAATGACCAATTGTTGCTCTCCATTACTTGTGAAAGTAATCTACCTACCCATCATTTAACTTAACATTTTTTCTTCATTTATTGGGTGCATTTAAGCTTGCTAACCCTTTTTATTTTTATTTTATAAGAAAAATATCTAACCTAACCATATGATTTCCAATGGCTCGGATTAAATTGATGAGCTCATTATTATTCTCTACCTAACTACTGATCTGCCAAGATTAAATGGTTTGGCTAGATCTTTATTCTCTAACTATCAACATTAAATTTAAAAGATGAATGAGTCAAGATTTAGTTGTTTGATCATCATGGATTGTGGTATTTTTGACAAGTTGCACACAATCTTATTTGCAAAGTAAAGTAAAAGTAGCGACATTTGAATTTGCAGCACTTTCAGGATCTATTTTTATCTCTTTTTGGTGGGGTTCATACTTGATATTCTTTTTTGATAATTTTCTTTTAGTCCTTTGATTTTTCATTTTGGACTTACCCTCTTTACATTTTTTAATATGGGAAAACATTTGCAGAAAGAAAATTATGTACAATATTATAAGACCTAAACCATTGTCAATTGAAAATTATGAATCATATTATTATAGGACCCTAACAATGTGAATGTGCATTAACCAAGCCTGAGGGCGTGGTTTTTAAATAGTTAGAGATTCATAAATTACATGAAAATACAATGAATAGTACACCTTAAGTCACTTAGGCATTTTCCATTCCATTTGGATTATGTTTACACTTAGTATTAATGTATCTTATGTAAATGCATCTAGATTCTTTTATAGGCATCTTCTCTTTCTTAAGTATATTATAGGAACACTTCAGAACTAGGTCCTCTCCTTATGTCTTTGGAAAAGGCATGAAAATATAAGGGGTTTTAACAAAAATTTAGAGATGGATATGGCTTCCCTCTAAGGGAAGTAAGTGCATTCTTTTTTAAACTTTTAGTCAACAAAAAAACTGTGATCTCTCTCCAAGAAGTGAAGCAAAAGTTTAATGAATATCTTGCACTTCCAACCATATTGTTGCAGTGTAGGTTACCAAGTCCAAATTTATCAATGAAGAATATGCACCACAATATTTCATTTTTTATTTTCATATGAATATAGGCAAGCCTTATATTTGTTTTTAGTATTTAGTACATGGGGGCTCTTAAACCCAAGCATGAAATCTATCATATTCAATAGAATTATTTTTCTAATGAGACAAGATGTGAGTATCACCTTGTTACAATGTCCAATTCATGCGAGTAAATTCTTAAATGTCAAATTATATCTCATTGTTTGAGAATCAATCAATTTAGATGAAATAATACTTTGAATATTTTACAATGTTCAAATCTATTTTAATATCAAGGTTTTAATTTAAGTTCAACAAGTTCAACTATATATATATATATATATAATACCTAAATTTGTTTCTTTTAAGAGAATTTACTACTAATTAATAATGAGAAGATATTTGGGCTTATAATAGTTTCGTATTATTAAATTATGAAGGGAATAGTTGAATGCTTAAAAAAATCAATCAATTTAGATAGAAAATGTTTTGAATATAAAATTTTGATTCATGTAGTTTTGAAGACACGAGGGTTCAAAGGGATATGAAAATGGTACCATAGTAAACATTAAAAGGCTTATATTCAAACCTAGATTCAAGATTGAGAGACCTATGTGTTTAACGATGGTGGAATTGAAATTATGATTTTGACATAGAGTAAGGAAATGGGAAGTGAAGGATGTGAAGCTCTATTAAGATATTATACGTGATATTTTAGGAAACGTTATTTCTTTAAAAAAAAAATCGGTGAGAGGGAGCTTTATTTGTTATCTAAACTTATATGTAGATATGTGTTCTTGGCCAAAATCTCAAATCATGGTTAACAAGGTAACCACATAAAAACTCAACTCATAGAATCTTGTGTAGAATTGTAACAATACAAGTATCATGAAGAAACCAAACTCAACATTTATTTTTTAATATAAGTCCTCAATCCAAAATGTTAAAATAACACATTCCGCTATACACCTAAATCATTAATCAATATTCAACTTATAAAATTCTACATGGCACTCTAATTTTACTTTCCTTTCAAAATTCACTTACCTCATGATGTTGGTTCAAGTTTCTCTAGGTGAATAAATCAAGGGCTTCCTTTTTTTCATACTTAATGCAATCGAAATGGAATATATATATATATATATATATATATATATATATATATATATATATATATATATATATATATATATATATATATTTCTAAGGAGGAAGAATCAAACACATTAGCCACAACATGCATTGATGGTAGATCCACCAAATAGCATATATCAAGAAACTTAACAGAGGGATTACCTATTGTCTCCATAATATTACAGTGGGGGTGGCCATAGCTAGCATATAAAATAGGACCAAGGGAGGATTTTTGAAAGGATAAAAAAACATTAGTGTATAGCCTACTAATGTCTATCATGGTTTTGTGTCAAAGTTTGTGAATCCTTAAAGCACCAAGAGCTATTCAATCATGTTGATATAAAACCCACATTATATCAAGAAATTCACCTAAGAAATGCAAGAGACATTGGATAAATGATCATTTGATCACTAAGAGAATCCATTAACTTTGGTGACGAAAAAAGTGACTGTAAGACAATTTCCCATAAAAAAATTAATTACATTGCATGGCACTTAGGGGTTGTGTAAAATAAATACGTATATAAAAAAAAAATTGTTGCAAATATCCATCTAAATTTTATGTAAAATAATAATTCATTATAATTTTATAGTTATAGTATGGTCCATGTTCCATTCATTCCATTTTAAATATATTTTGAGTGTCTTTGAATTGGCATGCTATAGGAGGAACAATACAAGTTATTCTTTATATTTAGTTTATTAGTTTGGGATTATAAGAAAATGGTGGATTTCAAGAAATGCATTCTCATCTACCCATACCCTCTATCTCTTGTTGCTTTTGTCCCAATAAAAGAAACAATGTAAATTATCCACTATTAATTTCGCCTCTCTCCAATTTAGTAAATGGATGTTCTATTGGTTATTGGATTTTCTATTTGGTTTTTTGGTTGTTGGATTCTATTGAGATATTTTCTCAACAATATTCTCCTATGTTAGAATCTATTGAATCTAATATGCACTATATATCTATGATATAATTTGGTTTAAGGTGTGTAATGTTAGTAAAAATACTGAGAGGGGGAGGGGGGGGGGGGGGGTGGGTGAATCAGTATTTAAAGTTTACTGATAATTTAACTTTTTCTTTATTAATTTCCATATGCGAATTTAATGAACCCAACTCGCGTATGCACGCATATATACCAATAGAAACTTGCGTATACTGAGATTAGATAAATTTTTAGAAACAAAATATAACTTCAGCTTATCAGTTATGCATCAGTTAGTTAAGCAGTAAATATGTGCAGTAACAACAGAATAAATCATCACATAAGAGAATCACACATGAACACCAAGATTTAAGGTGGAAACCCAATTCGGGAGAAAACCACCGCTGTTGTCGTCTCTATGTTTTCAATATTTATTATATGGAAAACTGTTTACAATATTTATTATATGGAAAACTGTTTACAATTTTGTACTGATGCAGACTCATATCAGTATGCAGGCATCTACCTATAGAAGGCTGCAACCTTCTCTCGTTTTCCAGCTGCTATTGGAAGGGAGCTACAACCCCCTGAACTCATTTACCAGCCACTACTAGAAGGGAGCTTCAACCCTTGATTAGAACACCTGATCTGAAATGCGGAATTGACAAGATCTTTCCTAACTCTTGACAAAATTTGAATGGTAAGAAAAAATTAATGAACAGTTATTTTTACGTGAAATTAACTATTAGCATATATTTTTTTTAAGTGTAAACCTATCATTTTTAAGGATTAAAAAATACACATTATGCATATCCATAATACCAAAAGATACGCGAAGTTTTGTGATGGAGTTCATCCCTCCTGGACTACATCTATGGGTCCGCCTCAGAAATGTGCATCTGATGTATTGCTTAAGCCAAGAGAAATAGAACTACAAAGGATTATCATATGACCAGTACCAAGAAGCACTTCTGATGTTGTAGAATGAAAAATCACTTGATGAGGCTAAATGAATACAAACTCTTTTCTTCCAATGACCAAGAAAAGATGAGGATGAATTGCACACTTAATCTGAAGAACTAAAGCTTAAAGGACCTTGAGCATTAAGGTAGCTGAATAGAGTTTGGAATATCGAAGTAGAATACGTTGTTCAACAATGAACTTCAATACTGAGACTCTGCAGGAAGGATGAGCTCTCCTTCTTTAATGAACTTGCAAAAACCAAAAATCTCCACCAAGTATTTGAGAAATATTCTTAAGAGAATTCACCTCTTCTTGAAGTTGAGAAAACTCTCTCTTTTCCTCTCATGCCACTTTCTCCTATGAAAAAATCATTCCCTCTCTCTTTTATAAAATGAGAGCATAAATATGGCATTCAAATGCTCCATTCATATCTCGAAGATGGATTAGATTTCCATTTTTAACCATTTTGATTAATGGTTCCTTGTTGATTTAGAGCATCCTATCTTTAAAGGCTTCCACCTCATATATGCTCTCAGGTTTAGGTGACACATAATCACTTAGGATAATGGTGCTAGTTTAATACAATGCCTTTATTTCCTGCAAAAACCCACTTAAAAAATTTAGTATATATCCTTAACCCCGACGGCTAGCTAACCGAGCAGAGGATCTTCGGCCTTCGGCATGAGAACAGGCAGGCAGTTGACATTTATTGTGTCTTTGGTGGTCATGGTACAGCTAGCAGCTTATGCCAATGCGGTTTGTTGGCTATCAGTGTGGATAATGGATCTCGGCATGTGATGAGGTAGACAGTTGACATTTACTGTGGCTCCGGCGGTCATGGTATAGGTGGCAGCTTATCCCGACATTTTCACTTACCTGCGTTCACATGGAAAAATGGTTCCACTTCCATTTAACTTGCATGGCCAACTAACTGTCATTAGGTTCCATCATGGTTAGAACATCTGCGTTCATATGGCTTTAACACTGATGGCTTACAAACTATTTTATAAAACCCGACGAAACTTCGACAGTACAAGGTTCCGTTGCGGCTTATAGACCTTGTTTCTACTACGGTCTAAACCTATCACATGACTTGTAAACTTCCGATGCGGTCTTCGCACTAACATTGTGGTTTTATTATAATATTTCCATAGTTTATAAAACTCAACAGCTATTTTCCTATGACCCGAACCTTTGTATGCATAGGTATTTGCACTTAGGTTTATAACATAGTTTTTGTTTAAAAACACGACACTTAGGTTTGATTTTAGTCCTAGGCGTATTTGTAAATTTTTAACACCATGTATTAGGACCAATACCTTAGCACTAGTCTTTCACCTTAGGACTTTGATTAATAATTAGACCTAGGACTTTAGATCTAGGTATAGAATTTAGTCCTTTTACCTTAGGCTTTTACCTTTTAGGTTTACATTTAGGACTTTAAAATTTTTACATCATCTTGATATAGTCACTTAGGCTTTAATCAACATTTTCACCTAACTTTTCACTTAGACTCATAGTGTGATTTTTTTAGACTTAGGATAATGTTTTCCTTAAGTCTTTACATGAACATAACACTTTTACAATCATGACTAAGATGTTTTATGTCACATGTCGACATAATGACGAATTTTCTTTGACGATAGTTTTGACTTAGAAAAAAGCCGATGCTGATGTCGAAGTCACAAGGAACATTTGAACTTGAGTCAATGAATCCTTGTAAATATGACCATCTTGGTCAAAACAATTTCATCTCAGCCTGTTTTATTACAAAATCAATAATTACTTATTTCAAAATGACCATCTTGGTCATTTTGTAATTTCACTACAAATTTGAGAATCAAAATTGGATCACTGCTTCCTACAAAAAGAACTTTTGGTTCTCCAAAAGTTTTACTACAATGATTTTGAAGAAAAATTAAATCCAGAACCTAGTTACAACTTATCTAGATCTAGACAAAAATTTTACAAAATCAAAATAGGCATACGACATAAAGTTTTCCCAATTCCATTTTCCATTTGAATGTTCTCTAGCAAGTGATTTGGATGTCTCCTATGCTGTTGGTGTCGATGTTGTTTCTGGTGCCGAGATTGGACAGTTGCCTTTGACATGCCTTGAAAATTTACAATGTCGACAAATTATCTCCTTAAAATTTGTACTTATTGACTTTTCTGATTGTTGTTCCTCTTTAGCAGATTGAGGCGAGATTTTTCCTGATCGCTTCTTCACTTGAAGTGTCTTGTCATCTTCTGGCGGTTGGCTTTTAGTAGCTCCGAATTTCTTGCTGTAGGCTCTATGATTCCAAAAATTCTCTACTCAATGCCAATAACTACCACAAAATGTACATGGATATATTCTTTTGACAGTCTCTACCACCCAATTCTGATAAAATAAATCACTTCCAGAATCATTACTGCTAGAGGATTGTTTTTTCTTACCCTTTTTATCCTAGAGATTTTTGGGCATAAGCTCAGGATGCAAAGACCAACATTGACTTGAAATGTGGCCCATATTTTCACATTAGTCACATTTCATCATACCATAGTATAGACCTTGATACTTAGGTCTTTCTTGGATAGTTATCGGCAGAATTCTCCCTTGACCATTATTTCCAAGGCCTTCCCCTTCCTGGTAATCCATGGCCTTCATCATTGACAAAATTTTTCTTTCAAAAACTATACTAGGCTTCTGACTAGAAACTTCATCAAAGTCTGAATCACTTTTAGGTGATATCAAGATGTTAGGAATTTCCTCAGCAGGTGAGGAAAAAGATCCAATGGCCTCTCTTGATGACTTTGGTGAGGATGAAAGGGAAGAACTATCTCCATCTTCCTAGTGAAGAGATAGTGTTGTCTTCTTTCCATTAGAAGATGTATCTTCATTTAGATGGATGCTTCCTCTTTTATTCTTCCTCAAGACTTCAAGTTCAGACTACAGGATTCTCATGTCACTCTCCAATGCTTGCACCATCCTTTGTAATGCAGAATTCTCCTGCTAATATTGCTGATTGAACTCCTCAAGTTCTTTCAACCTTAGCTTCTATCTCGAGTTCTTACCCATTTTTTACTTGAAAAGAGCTATATGCTCTGATACCAAAATGATGTGAAATATGGAATTGACAAGATCTTTCCTAGCTCTTGACAAAATTTGAATGGTAAGAAACAATTACTGAATAGTTATTTTTAAGTGAAATTAACTGTTAGCATAAAGTGTTTTTAAGTGTAAACCTGTCAATGTTAAGGCTTAACAATTGCACATTTGCATATCCATAAAACCAAAATACAAGCGAAGTTTTATGACAGAGTTCGTCGCTCCTAGACTATGTCTCCGGGTCTGCCTCAAAAATGTGCGTCCGCTGTATTGTTTAAGCCAAGAGAAATAGAACTAAAAAGGATTATCAGATGACTAGTGCCAAGAAGCACTTCTGATGTTGCAGAATGAAAAATCTCTCAATGAGGCTAAATGAATACAGACTCTTTTCTTCCAATGACCAATAAAAGATGAGGATGAATTGCAAACTTAATATGAAGAACTAAAGCTTAAAGGACCTTGATCATTAAGGTAGATGAATAGAGTTTGGAATATTGAAGTAGAACACGTTCTTCAACAAAAAACTTAAATACTGAGACTCTGTAGGAAGGATGAGCTCTCATTCTTCAATGAACCTGAAAAAACAAAAAATCTACACCAAGTATTTGAGAAATCTTTGTAATATTCCAAAATTTTAGCCTCCAAGATAAATGGAAAATTAGAGTTGTTTTATCACTAGGTAGGTGAATAAATGGGTAGGGAGGCCCATTAACCTCTCTATAGGGATCAATAACACTCCTAATGTGAAAGGAGTAAGAATAAGAAACTAATTTGAGCACCCTTGGGTGTGAACAGAGATGGGATCATGTTGATTTAGTCAAATTTGACCAAGTCAACAAATCTGTCTAGATACATTGAACTTCCTTGATGGGCAGCGCAATTTTGGTGTAGGACAACTTGCATGAGCTTGATGGCACATGTGGATGGGACTCAATGTGGAGAGGTTCACTTTCTATATATGGAGAGGATGGGAGACTTTGTTATTCATGCTTGGTATTTGATCTTTTGATCTTGTCTGTTTAGACTTGCCTTCCTCTTGCTTTTAGCAGGGTTGCAGTGCTGTTGAGCACAGGGTGTTCCCAAGCGGGAATCCCACCTCTTCCCTTGAAAGGCCTCTTGGGAGAGCTTGTCCTGTATTGCTCCACATCCAAGCTTGAGGAAAAGCACCATTCTTCAGTCCCAAAATTATTTCTGTAGCATAATATTGCTGAGTTGTAGGGTGTTGCAGTGGAGGATTGTTACACCACTTTTGGGTTTGTTTCTCAGTAGAAGGTGCCTTCCTTCTCTTGAGAGATCAGCTAGGAATATTTCTGAGAATAATTCATATCTTGGCAGAAATGCAGAGTACTCGTCATATCCTATAGCGTAGTCCCTTTTAGGAACTGCGTCATTTTGCATAGAGTTGTTGCAGCAGGGTTAAGGCCCTTGTTTCTAAGCTAGTTTCCTAAGGAAAGGGCCAACCCTTCTCCCGAAAAGCTAGAGGAAGGGATTATCATCCCTATTTTGTATTATTCAGCTATATTTATGTAATGTTGCAGTAAGACTAAATTTTCTGAGCGGAATATTTAGATCTTCTCTTTTTGTACTCATGCTTTCAAGAAACCCTTGTCGGGTTACCTTTATAATGCAATAAGGAGGCCAAATATTCATTTTCTTGGCATATTGTTCCATAAAGTTCCATATCCATGTTATATTATCATTATACTATAGAAACCCTCATAAAATAATGTTGTACATGCTTCATTATTTTTCTACATAACATAAGTCATGGGATTTGGCTATTTTTAAGCTGAAATGAAGCCGAGAGGTCTGTTTAACATATCAAAAGGGGTTTATTTCTGATCCCATTTTGTATTTGAGGCCCTAAAATCATACGCTAAGGGAACCAAGTGTTATTTCACCCATTAAAAATGCAGATATTCAGAAATAATGTTTTAAGAGTCTATTTGTTGCATTTTCCCCACTTGTGAATGTGTAGAAGTTCTTCTTTTGCTACTATTTCACTCATTTTATGGCTATGTGTTTTTGAACACATCATATGATTATATTTTTCACTGAACATCCATTATTATGTTCATGAGTTGTTGTAGCTCCAACTTTAGAATATCTTAAGATATTCTTATTGTTGTAGATTTCCCCTATTTTGGGATATTACAGTGGTATAAAAGCATAGTCTTGGCTCATCCTGTGGAACTCAGCCATGCAGATATAAAAATAAGGAGATATGAATATAAATAATACTCCATTATGTGGAGAAAGAAAGGAATATAGGCTTACAAAGCTTCTTCCAAAATCTATGAAGTGCATCAAGGAAGATCTTAAGAAGATGAGAGGAGAGATGGAATCTCCTGAGGAGTTTAGATCTAGATTGGCACATGATAGGTGTGACCATGTAGCTGCACCCTATTATGCACAGCGTAGTCAAATGCCAAGATCTGCAATAAAAGAGATGAAAGAAGAGGAAATGCCAAAAAGGGGAACTCTTAGTAATTTTATACAAGAGTATGAATCTCAAACTGAAAAGTTTAGAGATCATATTTCTTTCAAAGAGTTTTTCAAGATCAAGGTGGAGAGGAGCAAGCTGCATGACATGGATAGATTTTCTCTATCTACCTTTGATGGATCCCCAACTTTTTCAGCCAAATATTGGGTGGAGGAGTTGTGTACTTATTTGCAGCAGCACCAAGTTTCTGAAGATGAAGCCATTAGAGTTGCAGCGCTGCACTTTGAAGGTAAGGCCTATGCTTGGTGGATGTTTGAGTCATTTTCATTGAAAAATGTTAATACTTCTTCTTTTTCAAAGTTCACTAAAAGATTGGTATAAAGGTTTGATAAAAAACATGAGACAGTCAAACCAATTGAACTTTTGCATAAGTTGGGAGGACTTACAAACTCAAAACCACTTCAGAAACCTATTGGAGGATATCATATCTTTCATGATACCTTGCTAGAGGCAAGATACTTGTTTCATAATCTTGGACAAGAGGGCATGAAGGTTCCCTTTGCAAAGAAGGATCCTCTTATTGAGCAGTTACCTCCTATTCATATTGAATATGAAGAGAAGGATGGGGGTTACAGCGTTGTCACATCTAGAGCATATCTAGTGCCTCATGCAGAGGAAGGAGGAGCGCATTCTCCAACCGAAGGATTTCTTGTGTCATTGCAAGAAGTTCCCTAGGATCTCACATATGGAAGGCAAAGTAAAATCAATAAGCAACATGAATGTGAGATGATATTGATGGAAGGAGAAGGTAGGGAGGAAAGACATCATCATTTGATGAGGATCACACACCCCTATCTATTTCAGAGAGCTGGTGCAAGGAGGAGGAAGACTGGTTTACACTATGAGGGCAAGGGTAGGTTTTCCCAACCATATTAACAGGCTTCTTTTACCATTGATGTCTCACTATATGGAGGAATTCCACCAGCAAGGCCACCAGATCTGGAGTTGGTAAGAGAAATATTTCCATTTGATTCACCACTCTTGGATTTTGGAGAGGTGAAGAGTTTGGAGGGAGACTTTGGCATGGGGGATGTCAAATTAGTAGGCAGCAGCATGAGGAGAGCTTCATATGCCAGATCACCAGCGCAGTCTCTTGGGAGGATTGATCCATATTGGAGGGATACACTCTTGGTAGAATACTCCAAGGATATTGGTGCTTGCATGATTCTTGATGGCCGTGATAGAGATGACAGATATATGGTGGATGATATGGTCATCTATTCTTATGGTAGAGTCTTCTTGACTAGAGCTTCTAAGCTCAAGGAGAAGCTGCTACATGCAGCACATGAGGACTTCTTTTCCATGCATTTTGATGCATATATTTCCTTGGCAGAGGAGTTCATTTGGGAGGGAATTCAGCATGACATATTTCAGCATATGTAGAGATGCATAGCTCGGATGGTGATAGAGAGGATGTCACAGCCACTTCCCTACTCTTTGGAGGTGAGGGAGAATTTCCAATTGAGCCATTTTAGCTCAACCTCAAGTACATGATGGAGAATGTACAATTTCACTTTATGTTTTGTACTTCTTTCCTTTATATGAGAAACATATTGTACCAAGGAGGATTACTCTTGCTTGCATATTGTATAATGATGTACTTGAAGCCATTTTTAGCATTGAGATTTGCTATCTCATTGGTGGTTTGTGGGGAAAGCCAGATGATTTTTTGTGTGCACCATTGACACCACTTTGTACTTTCATGTTTATATCTTGTAATATGATTGTGGAAGCAAAAAAGTGGCTGGAAAAACACTTGTTTTTGTTTGATTTGATGCAGGGAAGGAATGCATTGCGCTGGTTCCTTGTGTGGGACCTTGTTCCACTATCCGGTTGTCATGTGACAACTTGTTTCTATTGGTTTTTGCTTCCTTGTATTGCTGATATTTCTATGTTCATGGGAAGCTTCATTTGGAGAGTGTGATATCAGTGTAATATGCCTATTGGGAGTATGATTCTCCCTACTTTGCATGATACATGTTTCAGGAGAAGCAATGGGCAGCCCATGATTGCGAAACTACATCTCTTTTCTTCATGTGGGAGGAGCCATGTAGGGAACCTGAGTTTTTGGAGGAGGCACTTCATGGTTTATTTTTTTGGTGGGGTAGCTTGGGCCACTCTTGGAGGTCATAATATCTCAGCCCAAGAGCAGAAAAATCCCCATACTTATCATGAATGGAGAGAGAAACCACTTGGGTGGGATCCAATCTCTCCATGCAACCCCAACACATTGTATGAACCAGGGGTTGAGGATATTTTTGAGCTAACTAGATTGGCTCACTTCATTTGGATGATAGCATGGGTGTGGAAGTCACTGATTGGGAAAATTATTCCCCATGTTCATCATCACTCCTACATTAAGGAGGCCATTGGAAAGTGTTGAGCCTAGCAATAGGTATGTATTTACTCTTGATTATTGTCTTTTTCCTCTTCCTTATCCATCTTGTGCCATGATATAATAATATAATGAAAATATTTTGATGAAGAATGAATGAAAAATGATCCTAATACGATTTAACCATCCAAACTAATTCTTGTTGATTTTATGCTAAAATTAACAGAAGAGACAGTGGGACTTAATCATGGGAAAGAAGACGCATTAAATACGGTCGAATCGAAGATAAATTAGTGAGGATTAGCACAAGAATGAACGGACTGTCCGAGGATAGAATTTTTCGTGGATCCCTCGGGATATCCTGATCCTGAGGGATCACACTTATCTTTCCTTTTAGCTATAAAGGGACATGGAGAGCTAGTTCTCAAGGATCATGAAGGATGTATCTCTCATTTTTTCGTAATTCGTAATTGTAATTCACAGAATGTAGTTCTAAACAACAAGATCGGATTGTGATGTTAATTGACTGTGATGATTAATATGTAATTCATGTTTTTTTTCATTCACATGTTCTAGAGTAGTTAAGCAGTATTCGTCGGTGGCTAAGGGTCCGGTCTTTGGTGAATCTCACTGTTGTTTCCGATGTTATAATTTTTCCTTTATTGCAAGTGTATTCTTCTTTTCCGCTTTGCAATTGATAATTTGGATTTCTGGTATTTATTTCCATTGAATATGCATTTCCAATTTATTTCCTTAAGGAATTAGTTGCTAGTGAAAAGAATTGGTTTTGATTACTTAAATCATAGGCAGTTATTTCCAATACTTTCCTTTTGTTCAATAGTTTAGATCCAACTAAAAGAGCTTGGTTAATGCTTCAGTGCTCTCGGTTGATCGTCATTAGTTGAATTAAGAATGAATCACAAATTTTAGTTATAATGCTTAGTTGAATCACTTTCTTTAAAACTTCAAGATTTATGATTGCATCTATATTAAACGATTGGCTTTAGCATTACTCTTTGTATGAATAGCTTGCACATATTGTGTACACACTTGAGATAAAAGTACTTGCCCTGGTTGATAATTAATGTGAGGCAATTAGGAGTTTTTAAAGACACCTGTTAGGCTTATAAATTGTTTTATAAAACCCGATGGAACATCAACACTACAAGGTTCCGCTGCAGTTTATAAACCTTGTTTCTGCTACGGTCTAAACCTATCACATGACTTGTAAACTTACAATGCGATCTTCGCACTGACACTGTGGTTTTATTATAATATTTCCATAGTTTATAAAACCCGACAACTATTTTCCTATGACCTGAACCTTTTTATGCGTAGGTATTTACGCTTAGGTTTATAACATATTTTTTATTAAAAAACACGACACTTAGGTTTGATTTTAGTCCTAGGTGTATTTGTAAAGATTTAACACCATGTATTAGGACCAATACCTTAGCGCTAGTCTTTCACCTTAGGATTTTGATTAATACTTAGACCTAGGACTTTAGATCTAGGTTTAGAATTTAGTCCTTTTAGCTTAGGCTTTGACCTTTTAGGTTTACATTTAGGACTTTAAACCTTTTACATCATCTTGATATAGTCACTTAGGCTTTAATCAACATTTTTGCCTAAATTTTCACTTTGACTCATAGAGTTATTGTTTTAGACTTAGGATAATGTTTTCCTTAAGTCTTTACATGAACATAACACTTTTACAATCATGAATGAGGTGTTTTATATCACAGGTCGATATAATTACGACTTTTCTTTTATGACAGTTTTGACTTAGATAAACACCAATGTTGATGCCTAAGTCATAAAAATGGTGTCAAAGTCATCGACACTAATGTGGAAGTCACGATGAACGTCTGAACTTGAGTCGATGAATCCTTGTACATATGACCATCTTTATCGAAACAATTTCATCTCAACCCATTTTATTAAAAAATCGATAATTACTTATTTCAAAATGACCATCTTGGTAATTTTGTAATTTCAATACATATTCAAGAATCTAAATTGGATCAACACCAAATTCTACTTCCACACTGAAGGCTTCAACCCTTAGAAACACTGTCGAACATGTTTCATCAATTTTCACACTGGATCAGAAAGCTTCAGAACAAATCTGCATAAGAACAATAATAATAACCTTCACCCAATACTTCAATCAGAATAGTGAGATCACTGTAACCATAACTTAGAAATAACCCAGACTTCAAAATCGGTATTCAAAATCAAAATTAACCCTGAACATTCATCATATTAAAATGCATACGCTACTTTGCTTCACTGAACTCACATGTATATGTGTTTTCCTTCACACCAACGTGCGTATATATCTGTGAATACTGTTTTTCAAAATGTAATCAGTCTCAAATCTAGATCTGTTGCTTTCATCCAGACATCTTCTTAGAAATGTAGAACCCCTAAACAACCAGCCCTCATTAACCATGTTTACTCACTCATTAATCATATTTGTACATATTCAACTTAGCAGCATGTATAGTATTCCAGAAACCTAGATCTACATGAAGACTTCATTGACATAAAATAGAAATACATCGGGAATAAACAAATAACCTCTGCAATAAGCTTCAGAAAACCCTGACTTCCATACACACTTTTTATTAGACAAAGTTGTGTATATACACGCTTTTTCCAAGACGAACTAGTGTATAGATATGTAAATATTAACTTTGCATAATGTACATGATATTTAGAACTTACCCATATTTATTCACTTTACTTCAGCTAAATTGCTCCAGGTCTCAGATCTAATCATCTCTTAAAATAGATCATGCAAGAACATAATTATTTCAGGTGTAGAGATTTTGAACCATCATTGTATCCAAGGGTGCATCGTAGATTCAGATCTATTAATAAAATAGAGTTCATCCCATGCAGATATACTTCAGAGAGAAGTATTCAGTAACAACCCTCACACATGCACACATTTGCACTATGATCTTCTTCTTCTTATACAGACTTTGGCCTTTACCAATACCATGAATCAAAACCACACAACTTTCGATGGTATTCTTTGACGGAATCAAATGGACGACACAGTGCTCAATACTGTGGGCTAATACCATGGTAAAGCCCCCTGGTATCTTATTTTTAGAGCGCAAAAGGCATATGTAAATTGGATCGTACTTATGAGCATGTATACACGACTTGGCCTATACAAACCCGCGTATAGGTCATGCAATATAAACATTAACCAATCTTCTGGTGGACATTACACATTTCTTCTGATATACTGCTAAGCTTATCTGGGAAGACATATACTCCATCCTTTACCAGAGAGTTTTCATCAAGGAAAACATATTAGGACATAGGAATCATATTGCCAAAAATCTCCCCCTTTGGACTTGATGGAAACCAAGATGGTGTTTGATCATCACAACAGTGTTTGATACATTAAACATAACCATTATTCAAACACCCAAAATACTATCCCCCTTTGACATGAAGGGCAAAGGGAAGATCAATACCGAAACAAGGTTTCTATTTCTTTGTATAAAGAAGAGATCTACAGATCTGATGTGCACTATATTGACCATGCTCCCCCTGAGTTCATGCTAAATCTTTAGAATTTTCAATGAATTACATGACTCTATAACTCAACTGAGTATGACCTTTCCTATCACCAATGACTCAAACTTACATCAGTGATCCAATGAAGTGGAATTAAATATTTGACTCAACTACCCAACCAAGTGGGTTTACAAATTTGAAAAAGTCCTTACGTGACTGAATATAAAAAATTTACATCATAGGTCTCAACATGACCTTTTCAGCAAATAAAAAATATGAGTTTTTATAACCAAAACGAAAAATCTCAAGAGAGAGATCATATATCAGAATGCCAACAATATATCCCTTTCAACAAGGCAGGTGCTCCCCCTAAGCTTGTGCATTCTGAACACCTTCACCAACCAATTCATCAAAGCATCTTCATCAAGGAGATAAATATCAGAGAATGATATAGAAAGATGAATACTGGAACAAAAAAAGAGATTACCAAACAACACCACAATTTTTCTGAAATCTGACCCAGAGAATTTATGTCAGCAAAACCCATACATGGTTTTATGCATAGAAACTCACATATATACACAATTCACCTTTATGAAACCAATGTACCGAATTTAATCTTCTGAATTTAAGAATATTTGATCAAAGAGGTAGAGACAAATCCCAGCTTCTGTCTAGGATATTATAATTCTTCCCTGGGTAAAGGTTTAGTAAATATATCAGTAACTTGTTCTTTGGAGGGAGCATACTCCAATTTAACCTTTTTTTCAAGCACCTGTTCACGTAGGAAGTGATACTTGATATGAATGTGCTTAGTATTGGAATGCATAACAAGATTCTTTGAGATACTAATAGCACTTGTATTATCACATAAAATGGAGATGGGAGGTGAACATTTGATTTGAATGTCTTGTAGAGTTTGCATTATCCAAAGGAGTTGTGTGCAACATGATGCGGTAGCCATATATTCTGCTTCTACTCTAGATAAGTCAATAGAACTTTGTTTCTTGCTAAACCAAGATACTAATCGGGGCCCAATATAGAATGCACCACCACTAGTGCTTTTTTGATCAACAACATTTCCAGCCCAATCTGCATCTGTGTAAGCATGAAGAGTGAGATCAGCATTATTTGGATAGCATAGACCAAAATCTTGAGTTCCTTGTAGATATTTGAATATTATTTTTGCAGCTGGAAGCTGAGACTCTTTTGGATTAGCTTGGAATCACCCAACAATCCCAACTGCCTGCGTAATGTATGGTCTTGTCCAAGTTAGATAAAGCAGACTTCCAATCATGGATCTATATTCTAATTGATTCACTGTGGGAGAATCATCATGAGAATTGAGATTACACCCAGTTACCTTTGGTGTACTCATAGGTTTGTATTCTTCCATCCCATACTTCTTCAAAAAAATTTTAAGATATTTTTCATGTGATAAAAATATGCCATATGTTGCTGGTTGCACTTCTAAGCCAAGAAAAAATATTAGTTCTCCAAGTAAATACATTTGAAATTCCTGTTGTATGACAGAAGAAATTTTCTAACTCATGGACTCTTCATTACTTCCAAAAATGATTTCATCAACATATACAGCTACAATCAATAGTTTATCATTCTCAATTTGTGTGTATAAGTTACTATCAGAAGATCCCTTTGAAAAACCTTGTTGATGAAGATATTTTTCAAGACGAGAGTACCATGCCCTTGGAGCTTGTTTAAGACCATATAAATCTTTTTTAAGTTTGCAAACAAGTTTTTCATCATTTCCTAAAATGAATCCTTCTGGTTGGTCTATATAAACTTCTTCATCTAGATCACCATTTAGGAAAGAAGATTTGACATCCATTTAATAAACTTTGAATTGTTGAAAGCTTGAAAAGGCAAGAAACATTCTTATGGCTTCAAGTCTAGCTACAGGAGCAAATGTTTCTTCAAAGTCTATACCTTCTTGTTGAGCATACCCTTTACAAATAATTCTAGCTTTGTTTCTAATAACATCTCCATTTTCATTTAGCTTATTTTTGAATATCCATTTTGTTCCAATAACATTTTTATCATTAGGTCTTGGAACCAATT
The DNA here is from genome assembly GCA_034641835.2 of Pinus albicaulis. Classification (NCBI taxonomy): domain Eukaryota; kingdom Viridiplantae; phylum Streptophyta; class Pinopsida; order Pinales; family Pinaceae; genus Pinus; species Pinus albicaulis. The sequence goes on along the minus strand of CM076572.1, from coordinate 1,442,380,963 downwards.
CCAAAGTATGATTATTTTCAATCTGATCTAGTTCTTCATTCATGGCTTGAATCCAACATTCATCTTTACTAGCTTGATTAATATTTTGTGGTACAATAGTGAATAATAATGCTAGATAGATAGGGGATCCTACAAGAGTTCTTCTTGTTTGGACACATGATACTTTTTCTCCCAAAATTTGAGATTCTGGATTATTCTTTTGAACATACCTGGATGGAGCCTTTTCAGATAGATCTTCTTATGGTGCTTCATTGGGTTCAACTTCTATATTGTTTCTGTTTGATGAAGGAAAATATACATCATTATCATCTTCATTGGTTGTTGTTATTTCCCTTTTAGGAGCTGAGGGAGACTCATCAATTACAACATCAATAGATTCAACAACCTTCTGAAGTCTTTTATTGCAACACTCATATGCTTTACTTCTAGAAGAGTAGCAAAGAAATATTCCTTCATCTGCTCTAGGTTCCAACTTACCAAGTTTTTCTCATTTTTCTTGATAAAACATTTGCTTCCAAAAACTATAAAATTCTTTATAGTGGGAATATTACCATACTAGAGTTCATAAGGATTTTTATCATTGTTTATTAGAACATGATCTTTGTTAAGAATATTTACTGCAGTATGTGCTGCTTCTCCCCAAAAGGTTTCGGGAGTTCCACATTCATCAAGCATAGATAGAGCCATTTGTTGAACTATTCTATTCATCCTTTCTGCCATGCCATTTTGTTGTGGGGTTCCAGCTATAGAAAATTGTCTCTTTATGCCATGATGTTCAAAGAAATCAAAGAATTCATCTTGTTAGTGTCATTCTAGTCATACTACCATCAGTGATCAAATTTCTCTTTTGCATTTTCATATTAGGAGTCCCACACCACTAAATTTCGCCATTCTGCTAGGTCATGGATTCATTGATGGTAGTGGTCTTTCATCAGTTTTCCCTCATGTGAAACTTGTTGATTCTCCTCTCTATGGTCTCTATTCATGAGCTACTTTCACTTTGTGAGTCATGTCAGTTGGTCATAGGATTGGTCTTATTAGATTATAGGGTCTGGCCATGGTAAAATTAATGCGTCAAGTATCAATAAATATCAACAAGGTCATGAGGAAGTCAATAAACTCAAAGTCACAGCACCCGGAAGATCAAAGAAATGTTTCATTCAATTTGATGTAATTTTCACCTCAAAACTATGTTTTTAGGTGAAAACATGATACTTTTCCTTTATTATCATTCATTATGTAATTTTATGTTAGCATATGTAATAAGTCACATTTTAGAAGCTACCATCTACACAAAATCATCACCCTGCCTTCAGAGAATTTTTTCGTAGCATGTTCAGCACCAAATCATGTTCTAAGTCAGTTAACCAGAAAGAGCCCGGAAAGAGCTTTCCAACGGTATACTACACTCTCAAAACTGACTTCTAGAATGAAATTTATGCCTAAGTGAAGTAAAAAGTCCCCTATACCCATAAACAATCCCTTTTCCCACCTTTCCCTAAATTTTATTTTATTAAAGTTTTATATTTTCTTTAATAAATCCCTTTTTCCCTTTCCAATTTACAAAATCACATTATAAAATCGTTTAAACAAAAAATTTGATTTAAACATAACCACTTCCCTACCATTACCCCTAAACTTTATAATAAATTTTATGTATATAAATCCCCGCCGTTCCAAACCACTTCCCCTCCATCCCGTTTAAAACCTTATAATAAAAATTAAAGGTTTATATCATATAAACCCCGCCGACCCAAGTCTATTCACTTTCTATCGCAATCGCAACCTTTTATAAGTGCATTCCGATTGGCCCATCACAAAACTCCGATGAGATTGTATTGGCCCGTCTGATATACATCCCCACCGTCGATTTGATCAACGATCCGACGACCTGGATACAATCGGCATTTTCAAATTAGCCCCTCCGATTGACCCCTCCCAAATTTTCATAACCCTGATTGACGTCCTCCTATTACACTCTCGCCGTCAATTTGTTTATCGAATCCGATGGCCAACAACCATCACACTCATCGGCATCGGTGTTCCCACATATGTTTTGCTTCCGCTCCCCTTTCACCTCCCAATTTCGATTGACCACGGGCCCACCACATAATACTTCCACCCATTTATAATACCAAAGGCCCTTACCCTTTGTTAAATTCAAAATATTTTTTATTTATTTTTATACAAATTATTTTCCCCCATCGCCTCTCCTCTAATCGCATCGGAGGAATTGTATTATGTTGTGCACTCGCCCCAATTCCCCGATTCCGATTGCGATTCACATACCCCGGTCCCACCTTAAAAATCCCTCCGCTCCTTCATATAAAATCACCCTTTCCTTTTGTAAAAGTGCCGATTTTTTTTTTATTTGTTTTCGTTATCCCTTTGGCTTGTTCTATTACCCATCGGACCTATGCCAGTCGCATCGGAGTTTTGGTGTGGCGTGTTCCAAAATGCATCCAACCCCCGATCTTGATTGCGATGACACCATTGCTATGTCTATTATCAAATGTTTATATTATATCCCCTCTGACCCATCGCGATGTGGACCCCAATTCCTTTCCCTTCCCTTTTTTCCCATTCAAAATAGATTTCTCCCTTCACTAAAGGCATAGTTTTATTTCAAAAGAATTTTATTAAAGTTAGTTTTCATCAAAAAAAAAAAATGGAAAGAAAAAGTCAAAAGGCCGAGAGCTAAATTGAGACAGAGATTGCTACAGCAACAGCAAAGTAGGAAATATGTTTTTCGGATTACCTATTTTCTTTCATCCATGTATGACAGTGAAATTTTCAAGTGGTCAAATGTCTTACTTTTCCTTATTTTCAGAGGCAAATTGTTGGGTCTCTTTTCCATATTTAGATTTCAATTCTTGAGCTGTAAAAACAACTCCTCTCTCTGTGGATCTATTTTCCCACAAATCTGGTCTATTTAATGTAATTGTAAATCATTTGTAAAACAGTCTGTAAATCAGTAGTAGGGGAATAGTGTGGAAAAAAACGCTTTGCGCTTCATTGTACAGTTTGATAGGGAATTAATAGGAGATGCAGCTCTGATTTGTGGGATCCATGTGGTATGAGTTTTAGCATTTGTTCTCTATTTGTGTTCATATGTAAATTGTTTTGTTTCACCATTCATTCATAAACATCTCTTTTGAATGCTTTCAAGATAGAAAGGTAGAATCCATTTTATATGCTCTGCCTTGGGAAATCATTCATACTTTTTGTTTTTCTTTTGTTTGAAAAGGATCCATATTCTAATGCCCTTTTCAGCTCTTCACCAGTATTTCCATCCCATCCTTATTTAAACTTTATTGCTAAAATTTCCTACCTACCTTGCCCCATGAAATACCCTATATCCTGATTTAATTTCCTAGTTTCAAAATGTCCCATTTTATCCCATGCATCCCTGAAAAATTCATTCATTTCATTAAAACCTTTTTCCATCATTATACCTAGCCTAATATCAGATCATTATTGTACTTTGTTGAATATCCTTTCACAGAGAGAGCACTCTCTTGTCCTTGTAGGGCTAGCTACAAGGCTGAGCATGGTTTAGATGTTACCATGTCTTGCCCTTTTCCAGCCTGGGGTTTAGATCAGGAACTAAAATTTCTAGCGACCATACTGGGGAAGTTTCGATCTGACTGTCTATGAGCTTATATTCTCGGCATTCATTGACTGTGTATTTTGTTTGAAGAACAAATCATATTCAAGCTCTGTTAAATGAAGATTATCAAAACCTTTCTTTAAGGCTAAACTTTGGTTATATTAAATGTGACAAACCTTTACAAAGCTCCGTAATTGAAAGTAAAAGCTTTATTCTTTAGCCGGCAGAGAAATAATATTAGTGGGACCCACCCGAATTAACACGAGGAGTTAAAGCGCTGAACCACAGTTAAGCGCAGTTCATTTACCACCGGTGAGTTTCAGAAACCATATCGCCCATATAATGCCATTTTTTCCCTAGAGCAAAACTACTTCAAAAAAACGTGATCCAGTGAGATTAAGGCACGTCATCTCCCCAATACCGCCCATATCGCACAACTTTCATGTGTTAAACCTCTGCCGTGGAAAAAACGTGATATTCACGAGAACTGTCCGATCTGAAGAGCCTTAGATCTGACGGCAATCGCGCGCTGAAGAGCACAAGCGATAATCGAGGTACGATCTTGCAGTTTTGCATTATTATATATTTATTTTATTCATAAAAATCTGAAATATGGATTGCGTGGGCCCCTGTTGAATAAAATGTATGCCGTGTTTGGTAGAATAAAAAGGTATTATGTTGTAAGTTCAAAAGGTTTAAAATAAATGCGCCATTGTTATATCATTTTGATATTACGACCGGAGTATGGTTCACTGAAATATATCATATGAAAGATTAAACTGTAAAGAAATTTGAAATATTATTTCATGGTGAACATTCCTGAAGTTGTGGAAAGGAATATAACTACAGCCACTTATTCCACAGTCATAAATATATTTCCTCTATTAGAGTATAAAGTCAGATCACCCCAGTAAAATTTTTCTTGTAAATTCCTCGGCTCGGGAAGATGAGTTTCAGAGTCTGCTAGGCTAAAACATATTTTGTACAGTAGAAATTTCCACCACATTGGCTTCAAGAAGATACACAAGGGCTAACCCAGATCCATATCCTCCCCCTGTGTTTGAAAATCCTAATCTGATTCCAAGAATTGTTAGAAGACAATAAGGATCAATAAGTCCCAGACCTATCTTTAGATCCCATACTTGGCCCAGTGAGTGGTTTTTTGTGGAAGATAGTTCTTTTGATGAGATTTTTGAGCTTTCTTTATTTAGAAATAAGTCTGAAACTGCACTTGGTGACATAGTTTTAGATTCAGAATTCCTTGTAGATATTGAAGTTCAAAGAGAAAATTCCTCAATTGATGATTATATTCTGAATTCCACTCAGTCATCTATCACTGTAACTGATATCCCTGAGCCTTCAGAATCATCAGGAACAACATTTCCTCCTCCTAATTCATCAGCATTCCCATCAGTCAATTCCCAGTTGTCATCTCCTCCATCAACACCTCCCTTAAATCCCAGTACTACAAACACTGTTGTAAATCCACCTAGAGCCATGGCTGCCCGGTATGCACCCCTAATTTTACCCCAGGTCCTCAATGATATGCCTGCTGATTATTAGAGTAAAATTCCCATCTTTGATGCCACTCAAAGCATCACTGCCCAACATCATGTTGATAAGATGAATGACTTTTTTGATCTACATGAGGTGGAAGCAGAGAATTTAACTACCAGGCTGTTTTTCCAAAGCTTCGGAGGTGAAGTTACAAAAGTGGTTCAGAGCCTTACCAGAAGGCTCAATTCGCACTTTATAGGAGTTGCACACACGATTCTTAGACCGGTGGGAGGTAAAGAAAAACCCACTAAAAATTTTGTCTGAGTATGAGAATATTAATAGAAATGTGGGTGAAACTGTACAGGACTATTGTTTGAGATTTAAGCTGTATATAATGCTATTCCAGCTAACCTAAAACCTCCTGTGGGATTAGCACTACTTAAATTTCTGGATGGTTTCAATGCTAATATGGCATATCAGCTGCGAGAAAGAGACCCTTCCTCACTTGAATACATGTAGAAGATAGCAGTAAGTGTAGAAGCTAATCTGCTAGCCAAAAGAGCACGCACCAGAGCTAAAAAAAGAGTCACAGTGAAAGAGGAAGCCTCTCCTTCAGACAACAAAATGGACACCTTGATTCGGACAATGGAAAATATGGTTGATCGATTAACCATTTTAGATAGACCTTAACCTCAAATAAGAAATCCGAATTTCAGAGGGCAGTAGCCATAATTCAGGATTAAGAAGAGAAAACAGAGAAGCAGGACCAAGCGCCACCACAGCAACAAATCAAAACTCCATTACAGTAGAATTATGTTAAGGAAACAAACGCAGATGAGGATGATGATCCTCTGATTGAATAAAATCATTTCTTCACCACCGATGGTGGCCAATTTTTCTCACTGAAGACGAGAAATACACATTGGCGACTCTAGACATTCAAAGGGACGAAAATTTCATTCTAGCTAATGACACAATAATAGAAGAAGAGTCTGATGACTACCAGAGAGGATACATGAATGCTTTATCAGCCCAACAAAAGAAATATTCTTTGAGGAATAGAGATGTTCCGATCAGTCCCATTCAAAGGAGAAAAGGGCTCCAAATGAAGAACGATTCTCAGAAGAAAGGGAAAGAGACAGTCGATCCTTCCTCCAGCAAAACACCTTCAGCGATTAACACAACAAATGAAAAGAATCAGTCAAGAGCAGCAAAAGAGCAAACAGAGTAGAAATATCCTCCAGTTAAAGAGGTAGAAAAATTCCCTTCCTTTAATTTGGAGAATGAAATTTCTAAGCTGAAAGTGTCTATGCCCTTGAATGAGTTGCTGAAAAATAGTGCTTATAAAAGTCAGGTGTCTATAATTTTGCAAATAGACTGTGTTTCAGATATGGTTAATGTTGAAGATGAATACCCGGAACTCATCTTCAGCCTAGCAACTGAAGATCAATCAGAAGAAAGTGAAGTCCCTCCCTTTTACCTGAGTCTTAGATTACATGAGTTCATCTTGCATAATTCTATGTTGGACTCCGGAGCCTCACATAATTTTATGCCCAAAGCCATCATGGAGAAGTTAGGACTTGATATTACTCGAAAATACCATGATTGTATTCTTTTGACTCTGGTAGGGTCCATTGTATTGGTCTTATTAAAGATTTGGTAGTGTCTTTAGATCAAATCCCGGCCAAAAATGTCTTGATGGATGTAGTTGTTGCCGATGTCCCACCACATTTTGGAATGCTTCTATCTAGGTCTTGGGGTGAAAAACTTAAGGGAACCATGCAGCTCAACTTCTCTTATGTCAACATCCCTGTATTTGTCCAGTTGAGAAAAATATATAGGGTGAAGAAAATGAAATATATGATCACTAGAAAAGAGAAGCCAGTCAATCATCCTATTAATGTTGTCCACACAGATTTAGAGTCCTTTGTATTATATTCAGATGGTGGTTTGAATGATGAGAATGTTCAGTTGGTACAAGTAGATGAAATACCTAATATTTTAGAGAATTTTAGGGAAGTCCTCAAAAATGAAAACGACAAAGCAGCGAGCACTTCTGAGCCTCCTGCCTGCCAGCAGCCAAAGGACAGTGAACAGTAGAAAGATGCAGAATTCAGCCAAGGTAAAGTAGAGGAAGAAACAAAATTCTAACATCTACAAGAAGAGGAAGAAGGCCTTTGGAGAATGGATTTTGATGGAGTTGTTGGTAAGGATGGAGCTGGTATTGGAATATGGATTCAGAGCCCTATTTTCCATCCTGAAAATTTCCTAGTAATGTTAGAGTATGTGCTTATAAGTTGGCTTTTGACTGCTCTAACAATGAAGCAGAATATGAAGCTTTGATCGCAGGTCTCAAAATTTTGAAGAAGTTGAATGCAAAGAGGATATCTATGTATGGCGACTCCGAGTTAATAATCAAACAGATGAAAAGAGAATACCAAGCAAAGCATCCAAGATTGAGGGCTTATCGAAATGCAATCCTTGATATTTTGAAGACATTCCTTGAGCACACTTTGACAGCTATACCCAGAATGTAGAGCATCATTGCTGATTCTCTTGCCACTACTGCAAGCAACCTGAAGATTTCGACAACAAGTTTGAGATTTATGTCAAACATAGGCCTGTTGTTCCAGCCAATTTACGGTATTGGCAAGCTTTTTGGGATGATAATGAGATTAATGCTTTTTTACAGAGTGATGGGAAATTCAAAGATACTCTAATAGAAGGTGAGTATGAGGTTGATGATCAAGAATTGGAAACAAATCAGATGGAAATATTGCATCTGAAGGACAATGTCATTCCTAGAGGTCTCATACCTCTAGAGGAGCTTCTTGATCAGGATGATGTTGCAAAGAAACCAATCGTGGTGCCTACTCAGAAAGGATTTGAAGATGTGAATCTTGGAACAACTGACCAGCCCAAATTTGTGAAGTTGTCAAAGGAATTGTCCCCTGAGGTAAAGGAAAATTATGTTAAATTTCTTTCTGAATTTTCTGATGTGTTCGCATGGGATTATTCAGATTTGAAGCTGTATGATAAGAACATAATCCAGCATACTATTCCCATCAAGCCGAATCAGAAACCATTCAGACAGAAGCTGAGAAGAATCAATCTGAAGTTGTTGCCATCCATTGAAAAATAAGTAAACAAGTTGTACAAAGTTGGTATCATTATTCCTATTAGATTTTCTGACTGGATTTCAAATTTGGTTCCGGTACATAAGAAGTCAGCAGAGATAATATTGTGCATAGATTTTTGGAATTTGAATAAGGCATCCTTAAAGGATAATTATCCACTTCTGAAGATGGACCATATTCTGCAGAGAGTAGTTAGAGCATCTAGGATGTCACTACATGATGGCTACTCAGGCTACAACTAGATCTTGGTGCATGAGAAGGACCAAGACAAAACTGCCTTCACAAAACCCTGGGGAACCTTCCAGTATGCCAAAATGCCATTCAGACTAAAAAATGCTGGAGCTAATTTCCAGCGAGCAATGGACATTACTTTTGCCAATGAAAAAGATGTTTTTCTTGTTATTTATTTAGATGATCTAATAGTGTTTTCAGGTTCAGATGATGAACATTTGCACCATTTGAGAGTTTCTTTTCAGCGATGCATAAAGTTTGGGATTTCTCTTAACTCAAAGAAGAGTCTCTTTGCCATGGATGAAGGAAAGTTGCTGGGGCATATCATCTCTAAAGATGGTATTCGCATCGATCCATCTAGAGTGGAGGCAATTCAGCACATAGATCTTCCACGAAACAGAAAGGAGATCCAAGCATTCAATGGTAAGATGAACTTCTTGTGCCGATTTATACCCAATTTGGCTGAACATCAGAGAGAAATGACTAGTATGCTGAAGAAGGATAGCATTGTTAAATGGAGTGAGGAGGCTATCAGGTCATTCAATCTGGTAAAGTTTTCTTTGTCCAATGCCCCAGTCTTGATTAGTCTCGTTTATACTCAAGATTTTATTATTTTTTCATTCGCATCAGAGCATACTATGGCTGCTATTTTAATGCAAAAGAGAAATCAAGTTGAAAATCCAATTACCTCTTTCAGTAGGACTATTAGAGATGTTGCTTTAAGGTATAATATTATTGAGAAACAAGAATTGGATCTTATAAAGGCATTGAAGGATTTTAGGGTCTATATTCTGCATTCACATACTATAGCATATGTCCCTAATGCAACAGTGAAGTATGTGTTGATGCAAACTGATCCAGAAGGTCGAAGAGGTAAATGGATAGCAACAATGCTGGAGTACGATTTGGAAATCAAACCCATGAAGTTGATCAAAGGCCAAGGCTTGGTGAAATTAATGGCCTAATTGAATCTCTGTGCTTTGGATATTAACCTCATAACAACAATGTCGGAGGATGAAGATGAAGGTTTGCTTGTTCCAATTTCGGATATTTTTACACAATCCCCTTAGTATTTAGATATTGTTTATGTCCTTAAGCATCTTTCACCACCTTCAGGCATGTATAAGAGTAAAGGTAGATCTCTGAAACTTAAATTTGCAAAATAATGCATTTTAAATAGTTCTCAGTATTGGAAAGATCGAGGAGGTGTTCTTCTCAATTGTTTGGTTGAAGAAGAGGCACAGAAGGTAATGCACGATTTTCACAAGGGTGATTGTGGCGGGCATCTGTTTTGGAAGACTATAGCTAACAAGGTATTGAGACCAAGATATTATTGGCCCACGTTATTATCTGATTTGTATAAAATAGTTATGAGTTGTCATGAATGTCAAATTTTCCAACTGAAGAAGAAATTGCTTCCTCTTCCTTTGAAACCAGTTTCAGTGAACGCTCCCTTCCAGCAGTGGGAACTGGATTTCATAGGAGAAATCCATCTCGCTTCGTCAGAACAGAATTGGTGGATATTGACAGGTACAGACTACTTCACTAAATGGATCGAGGCCGTCCCAGCAAGGCAAGCTACAGACACAGTAATTATTCAATTCATTGAAACAAATATTTTATCTCGTTTCAGCTGCCCATACAAAATTATAACAGACAACGTAGCGGAATTCATATATAAGAACATGGTCGATTTCTGCGATAAGTATAATATCATTCTAGGCCATTCAACAACATACTATCCACAAGGAAACGACCTGACAGAATCATCGAACAAATCACTGATAAATATAATTAAGAAAATGCTAGAGGCAAACAAAAGAAACTGGCATCGCAAGCTCATCAGCGCTCTGTGGGCAGACAGAGTTAGTAGTAAGAAATTCATAGGTATGACACCTTTTGAATTGGTTTATGGTACTGATGTTTTCTTTCCTACATCCCTTACAGTCCCAGTTATGAGATTATTCCAAGAAGTTGGAAGTGAAGACAATGAAAATCAGCAAAGGATCAATCAGATGATCCACCTTCAGCAAACAAAAGAGGAAGTGTCAAAAAATGCTATTTAGTTGTAGGACAAAATAAATAAGATCTATGATCGAAAGACCAAAGTAGAAAATTTTCAGTTGGATGATGTGGTGTTGCCATGGGATGCAAGAAATGAGGACAAAGGGAAGCACGGTAAGTTTGAAAACCTGTGGAAAGGACCATATAGGATTTCAACATACAAGGGACAGAATGCCTTCTTGATTTCAGAAATGGATGGCCAATATTTCCCTAGAGGAGCAGTGAATGGTAGGCTTTTGAAGCACTACCATTGTTGAAGATAATGGATCAGAAACCATGTCACCATCATTGTATATACCATGTTATTTTTTTATCAGAGTTCAAGTACAGAGTCATTGAAGTTTGGGGCCCAAGGTGAAGGCTATAAAACTTGAATGTCATGTGTATGGTTTGGTTTTATTTCAGTTTTCAGTCTTAGTCTTGAGTCAGAGTCAGTCTGCATTGTGTCAGTTTTTAGTGTTTTGACACCATGCCCAATGGATAAGGCTACTTTGTCTACGGTGTTCTTGGCACCTCCAAGGAGCTACCAACCCCATTGGAGCCAATGTTAGTGTCAGTCTAGTCATACTGCCATCAGTGATCAAATTTCTCTTTTGCATTTTCATATTAGGAGTCCCATACCAATAAATTTCGCCATTTCGCTAGGTCATGGATTTATTTATGGTAGTGGTCTTTCATCGTTTTTCCCTCCTATGAAACTTGCTCATTCTCCTCTCTATGGTCTCTAGTCATGAGCTACTTTCACTTTGTGAGTCATGTCATTTGGTCATAGGATTGGTCTCATTAGATTATAGGGTCTCACCATGGTCAAATTAATGCGTAAAGTATCAATAAATATCAGCAAGGTCATGAGGAAGTCAATAAACTCAAAGTCACAGCACCCGGAAGATAAAATAAATGTTTCATTCAGTTTGATGTAATTTTCACCTCAAAACTATGTTTTGAGGTGAAAACATGATACTTTGCCTTTATTATCATTCATTATGTAATTTTATGTCAGCATATGTAATAAGTCACATTTCAGAAGCTCCCATCTCCACAAAGTCATCACCCTACCTTTAGAGAAGTTTTTCATAGCATGTTTAGCATCAAATCATGTTCTAAGTCTATTCACCAGAAAGAGCCCGGAAAGAGCTTTCCAACAGTATACTACACTCTCAAAACTGACTTCTGGATTGAAATTTATGCCTAAGCGAAGTAAAAAGTCCACTATACCCTTAAAAAATCCATTTTCCCACCTTTCCCTAAATTTTATTTTATTAAAGTTTTATATTTTCTTTAATAAATCCCTTTTTCCCCTTCCGATTTACAAAATCACATTATAAAATTGTTTAAACACAAAATGGAATTTAAACATAACCACTTCCCCACCATTACCCCTAAAATTTATAATAAAGTTTATGTATATAAATCCCCGCCATTCCAAACCACTTCCCCTACATCCCGTTTAAAACCTTATAATAAAACTTAAAGGTTTATATCATATAAACCCTACCGACCCAAGTCCATTCCCTTTCTATTGCAATCACAAGCTTTTATAAGTGCGTTCCGATTGGCCCATCGCAAAACTCCGATGTGATTGTATTGGCCCGTCCGATATACATTCCCACCGTGGATTTGACCAATGACCCGATGACCTGGATACAATCGGCGTTTTCAAATTAGCCCCTTCGATTGACCCCTCCCCGATTTCCATAACCGCGACTGACGTCCTCCGATTACACTCCCGCCATCGATTTGTTTATCCAATTCGACGGCCCATAGCCATCGCACTCATCAGCATCGGTGTTCCCACATATGTTTCGCTTCCGCTCCCCTTTCACCTCCCGATTTCGATTGACCCCGGGCCCACCACATAATACTTCCGCCCATTTATAATACCAAAGGCCCTTACCCTTTGTTAAATTCGAAATATGTTTTATTTCATTTTATACAAATTATTTTCCCCCATTGCCTCTCCTCTAATCGCATCAGAGGAATTGTATTGTGTTGTGCGCTCGCCCCAATTCCCCGATTCCGATTGCGATTCACATACCCCGGTCCCACCTTAAAAATCCCTCCGCTCCTTCATATAAAATCACCCATTCCCTTTTTAAAAGCACCGAAAACATTTTAATTTTTTTTCGTTATCCCTTTGGCTTGTTCTGTTACCCATTGGACCTATGCCAATCGCATCGGAGTTTTTATGTGGCATGTTCCAAAATGCATCCAGCCCCTGATCCCAATTGTGATGACACCATCGCTACGTCTATTATCAAATTTTTATATTATATCCCCTCTGCCCCATCGCGATGCGAACCCCGCTTCCTTTCCCTTCCCTTTTTCCCATTCAAAATAGATTTCTCCCTTCACTAAAGGCATAGTTTTATTTCAAAAGAATTTTATTAAAGTTATTTTTCGTCAAAAAAAATGGAAAGAAAAAGCCAAAAGGCCGAGAGCTAAATTGAGAGAGAGATTGCTACAACAGCAGCAAAGTAGGAAATCTGTTTTTCAGATTACCTATTTTCGTTCATCCATATATGATAGTGAAATTTTCAAGTGGTCAAATGTCTTACTCTTCCTTATTTTCAGAGGCAAATTGTTGGGTCTCTTTTCCATATTTATATTTCAGTTCTTGAGCTGTAAAAACAACTCCTCTTTCTGTGGATCTATGTTCCCACAAATCTGGTCTATTTAATGTAATTGTAAATCATTTGTAAAGTAGTCTGTAAATCAGTAAGTCGGGAAATAGTGTGGAAAAAAACGCTTTGCGCTTCATTGTACAGTTTGACAGGGAATTAATGAGAGATGCAGCTCTGATTTGTGGGATCCATGTGGTATTATTTTTATCATTTGTTCTCTCTTTGTGTTCATATTTAAATTGTTATGTTTCACCATTCATTCATAAACATATCTTTTGAATGCTTTCAAGATAGAAAGGTAGAATCCATTTTATATGCTCTGCCTTGGGAAATCATTCATACTCTGTGTTTTTCTTCTATTTGAAAAGGATCCATCTTCTAATGCCCTTTTCAGCTCCTCACCAGTCTTTCCATCCCATCCTTATTTAAAATTTATTGCTAAAATTTCCTGCCTACCTTGCCCCATGAAATACCCTGTATCCTGATTTAATTTCCCAGTTTCAAACTGTCCCATTTTATCCCATACATCCCTGAAAAATTCATTCATTTCATTAAGAAATTTTTCTATCATTATACCTAGCCTAATATCAGATCATTATTGTACTTTATTTAATATCCTTTCATGGAGAGAGCCCTCTCCTATCCTTGTAGGGCTAGCTACAAGGCTGAGCGTGGTTTAGATGTTACCCTTTCTTTCCCTTTTCCAACCTAGGGTTTAGATCAGGAGCTAACACATCTGATATAAATTCTCCTCCTCGGTCAAATATAAGACATTTCATTTTTAGATCTAATTCATTTTCAACCAAAGCTTTGAAGATATTAAAATTTTAAAATGCTTCATCTTTATATTTCAGTAAACTGACCCAACACATTCTATCGAATTCATCAATAAATAAAATATAGTACTGTTCTCCATGAGGTGATCTTTTCCTTACAGGACCACATAGATCAATATGTATAATTTCAAGAGGCTTACTTGTTGATCCTTCTTTGGCATTGAATTGTACCCTAGTTTGCTTACCTAATTGGCATGACTTGTATATGGTACTTTCAGGCAGAGTGATGCTGGGAAGATCACAAACAGCTTTGAGTCTGCTAGATTTTCTTATTTGAGAGAAGCTCAAATGTCCCAATCTTCTAAGCCATAACCAATTTTCTGAATATTTACCCAAGTAACATTTTTCTTTGCAACCTTTCAATACATACAGATTGCTTGGTGTTCTAGTTCCTTTTATTACCATTTTTCTTGTGTCAAGTTCACGTACCACACATTCCTTTGAACTAAAGACAACTTCATTTCCTTGATCACACATTTGACTCACACTCAACAGGTTATCTTTTAATCCATCCACATACATAACATTTTTAGCTTTTACCTTTCCTTTTAGAAAAAAAATCCTTTTCCTTTAATGACAACAAGAATATCATTTCCAAAAGTAAGATCCTTTTCCTTTTCTAGAGCATTGTATGAAAGGAGTTTATTTTTATCACTTGTCATGTTTTTTAAACATCCACTATCAATGTACCATTGATTTTCTTCCTCTTAAGCAAATAAATATATACAAAAACTTTCAACTTGTAAGTCCTTCTTTCTCCGTACCTTGGAATTTGAAGGTATATGCCCTTTTGGTTGAAGTTTGCTCCTGCATTCATATTCTTCATGTCCAAAGTTATTGCAATAAGAACATTAAATTTAATTTTGAAGGGGAGCAAAGTTGTTATAATTATTCTTCTTTATTCCAGTCTCATTTCTTGGCCTTCTTGCTTATCTGGTCATAATAGTTTTGTATGCAACACATTGAGCTAATTTATGACCAAAATTATGACATGAGAAACATTGTCCATTAAAGAAATTTCTGTGATCATGAAACCTTCTATTTGGGTTTACCTATTGATTTATATTTCTGTTATTATTCATCCTTTTATTGAAGTGGTCATGCTTTATGTGTGTAGTCTCTTTGTTCTTTTGCTGAGAGTCAAAATGTTGGAGACTGAATTTGGCAGCATTTAGATAGCTTGGTGTTGAAGATTGAGAGGATTCTGCGATATATCCAAGACCTTTCATTACAAGAGGAGAGCGTTGAACCTTGATAATTTCATCTAAGGTTTCAGTTGATTTGAAGTTTTCTCTTCCTCAATTTCCTTTCTTAGACTTACTATTTCACATTCTAATTTCTCATTGTGTTTTTCCTTTTCTATAAGCTGATTCTTTAGAGTATCTATGGAAATTTTGTTTTCTTCGAAACATATTTTGAGATGATTTATTTCTTCAAGAAAATAATTTTCTTCTGGTGCATCCATAAAGGTATCTTTAGCCTCACTAGAGTCTTTTTCAAAATCCATGAGTAGTCTAACATCTTGATCAGATTCTCCTTCTTCACTATTTGATAATCCATCACTATCTTCATGAGTATAATAACTTTTTCTATTGATAAAATGATTCTTATTTCCTTTTGCCACTTCCTTTCCCTTTTCATGTTTTTCCTTATGGGGAAACTTAGCAGCATAATGACCAACTCTTCCACAAGCAAAACATTTAAAATAAAGCTTACCTCTAAACCTTCCAGTGCCAAGTTGTAGCTTCTTTACAAAATTTATCTCATCTTCCTCTGAAACATACCCTAATCCTTCTTGTTCTTCTACTTCTTTTCCTTTTGTAGAAACTCTAAAGACAACTTCTTTGACTTCAGATGGACCTCCTTTTCTCATTTCACAAGCAGTCAAAATACCATGAAGTTGAACAATAGTAAGAATTTGTATATCCCGCCTCTCTTCAATAGCAGACACTTTTGACTCAAATTTGGAAGTTAGAGATGTTAAAACCTTTTCTACCAAAGTAGTGTCAATTATGGTTTCACCCAGATTTCTCATACGATTTACAATATCATCTAGAAATAAAAAGAAACTGGCAATGCTTTCCTCATTATGCATCCTAAGATTTTCATATTGAATTCTAAGAGTTTGGAGTTTAACACTTTTTACCTTGGTATCACCTTCATAGCTTAGAATGATTTTGTCCCATATTTCATTTATTGTATTCAACTGCATGAATTTGAAAAATTCTTATTCAGTCAAACTTCCCAATAATGCATTGACCACCTTTGCATTAGTTTCATAGTTCTTTCTTGTTGCTGCATCTGTTGGAACTGATGATGGATATTGATAACCTCCTTCAACTATAGCCCATACATCTGCTCCAAGAGACTGAAGATAGGATACTGTCCTTGTCTTCCAAAATATTAATTTATTTCTGTTGAAGAGAGGAGGCCTAATAGATGCTCTCCCATCTTGATTTCTTATCCTCATTGATCTTTCTTCTAGCGATTAAGCTTTTTTAGAAGAACCTGCTCTGATACCAATTATTAGGAAAAATAACGATAGGGGGGGTGAATCATTATTTAAAGCTTATTGATAATTTAATTTTTTATTTATTGAATTCCATACACAACTTTAATGAACCCAACTCATATATGCACACATATATACCAACAGAAACTTGCGTATACTGAGATTAGATAAAATTTCAGAAACAAACTTTAACTTCAACTTATCAGTTATGCATCAGTTAGTTAAGCAGTAAATATGTGCAATAACAGTAGAATAAATCATCACACATGAACTCCAATATTTAAGGTGGAAACCCAATTCAGAAGAAAACCACCGCTCTTGTCGTCTCTATCTTCAATATTTATTATATGGAAAACTGTTTACAATTTTGTACTAATGCAGAATCATATCAGTATGCAGTCATATACCTGCGGAAGGCTACAACCTTCTCTTGTTTTCTAGCTGCTACTGGAAGGGAGCTACAACCCCCTGAACTCATTTACCAGCCACTACTGGAAGGGAGCTTCAACCCCTGATCAAAACACCAACTTCTACTGGCAGGAAGTTTCTACTTCCACACTGAAGGCTTCAACCCTCAGAAACACTGGAGACCACGTTTCATCAATTTCCACATTGGATCAAATAGCTTCAACACAAATCTTCATACGAACAATAATAATAACCTTCACCCAATACTTCAATCAGAATAGTGAGATCATTGTAACCAGAACTCAAAAATAACCCAGACTTCATAATCAGTATCGAAAATAAAACTTAAGCCTGAACATTCATCATCTTAAAATGCATATACTACTTTGCTTCACTGAAATCATGTGTATACGCATTTTACTTCACACCAACCTGCATATAGATCTATGAATACTGTTCTTCAAAATGTGACGATTCTCAAATCCAGATCTGTTGCTTTCAGTTAGACATCTTTTCAGAAATGCAGAACACTTAAACAATCATTCATCATTAACCATATTTACTCACTCATTGATCAGATTTTTACATATTCAACTGAGCAACATGTACAGTATTCAAGCAACCCAGAACTACATGAAGACTTCACTGACAGACAACAGAAATATGGCAGGAATAAACAGATAACCTCTGCAATAAGCTTCAGAAAACCCTGACTTCCATACATGCTTTTTCTTAGAAAAGCCACGTATATATGCGCTTTTTCCAAGATCAAATAGTGTATAGATCTATAAATATAGAAAGGCTGGATGAAACCCGCCGCTTTGCTACTCTCATTATCGAAGCATAGAAAAAGCGGGTCAAAGCTCATTTTGATCAATCAGTTTCCCCTCGTTCTTTCATTGAAGGAGATCTCGTCCTCCTGTATGACCACGCTCGTGATAAGCTGGGGGCAGGAAAATTTCAACCTATGTGGCATGGACCCTACATCATTAAATGTGTGTTGCAAAATGGGGCCTATGAGCTATTTTTCTATGAAGGTCATCCTCTTGAATAGCCCAGAAATGAGTTGTATCTCAAAAAATATTATGCATGAGTCATTCATGCATAACAGGTGTACATAGGTGTTATTTTCATTTTTGTACATTTTTTTTGGGTTTTATGTGCTTTGTGAGCATTTTCCTGCTTACTGGTTCTTGCTTATTATGAAGATGTCTATTACCCCTTATGTCGGTTTCGCGAATGGTGCTTCCCGCAATACCAAGAATTTGTCTTCGGTAGCCTGGATAATTTATGATCCTGCTAGTGAGTTGATAGATCTACAAGATATTTGTCTAGGATAAACTACAAACGATGTCATTGAATATAGCGCTGTCATTGAGCTATTAACCGAGGCAATCAACCTCGGCATACGCGCATTTCTTGTAAATCTAGATTCACAGTTGTTGTTCTACAACTCAATAATCATTATTCAGTTAGAAATATGCACATTCTGAGATTGTATTTACGTATTCGTTTGTTGGAAATACATTTTGATTTTATTACTTATAAACATATTCCTATACAAATGAACACACTAGTTGTTACAGTGGCTAACATTGTATTAAATATACATTTTCATAATTTGTAAAAACATCATCATATGTAAAAGATCCATGTAAGGAAATAGATGTATATATATATCGCATGTTTGCAACAGTGCGCACCATCACGTCAAAAAATATATGTATGTTTCTATTACATCTTGAGACATCATGTCTCACAAAATATGCAGATAAAATAAACCTAGTTTTCTAATCTGCATGATGCTCATGATAACATGTCACAGCCCGTACTAGCCATCTCAGAAAACGATGAATTCGGCTGGGCACCCCTATGGTATGCCTCTGGTAGATACAAGGAACATCATCAAAACATGCATAATCCAGGACTCCTCGAGTGATCCCCTCCAAGTTTTGCACTATCTCATCTTCCTCACTTCCCTCGTCTTGAGGGTTGAAATCGAGGAATTCGCCTTGCTATCGGTGACATACTGGCAGGTCTCTCTCAGCCAACATCTGCATCACATGGATTTAATGTTAGAACATGCATAAGTAAACAAAAAAAATCATAATACTCATAAAACTTAAAAGATGAGTCTGACCCAAATCTTCATCCCAATCTTCTCCCTCCGAGAGTGGGAGGTCCGGATCATCAATGAAATCTATGCCAGAATAGGGCCAATCCTCCACGACTATTAGTTATCGACAAAGCCAATCAAAGAATTACAGCCTCCAGTACATCTGTTGGCCGCCCCCTGCCCTTGGCTTCAGTGCTTCCCATCGAGCCATCCATGGTTCTCTCGCTCGTGGTGTTGGAACTATAACCTCCTGTCACTGAAAAATGGGTAATCATTCCAGGAAGAACGCTACCAGAATATATCCATAACCAAATTGTTTTAGTTTGGTCTTCTTGCATTTGGTTAGTTGGCACTTCATGTTTATGGTCACGACCTCTGCCTAGTTGTAGATGGTCAGAGCCATGCAGTCCACAGCAAGAAGTAACTGTGTCTATGTTGCTTCGTGTGGTGCTTGTGATCTCGCAGCCCATGTGATGGTATGTAATACCATGTGTAGTGTCAAATTTGGGATAGTTTGTATATAAACATTCCCACTACCTAAATCCTTCCATGCTCCCCGACATACCCTATCTATTACCATGGTCATGCTTTCCATGCAGGGTCGGGTGCCGGTTAGGAGTGGTTCTACACCTCTCCGCGATAATCCTATGATGAAGTACATGTTAGAAACATCAATCTCAAGTTATTCATCCCATAGGATGCACTTCTCTTTATTTTCGTGCCATATACTGATCAGATACTGTAGCAATTCTGGTTGGGCTCAGAGAGATGGTGTTAGAAAGAATTTTTTCAAACCACATTTTCTGAGGGCTTCCATAACTCCCTCATTTTCCATGGCTAGCTCATCTTCTTCACTATGTTCCTGTTCTTTCCATTCAATAACCATTTTTCCTCTTTCTACCTGCAAACACACACATATGAGTGGTATTAGTCAATTTTAGCCCTTAAATTTGTAAACAATTGGAGTATTTGATGCATATTTTTGCTAGAAATTGGTTTGCGCTTTTGGCGCAACTGTTTTTAGAATGGGCGTGCCCTAGTGTTAAAAATCAGGCAGTTGGCGCGACACCATGCCCGAAATCTGCGCCAACCACGTATCCCTAATTTTTACATTTCCTCCCCCAAAATTCAAAATTGAAATGCAGGAAGCAAGAAATAACTTAAAATGACAAGAGGGATCTCAGCTCTTACCTGGAGTTGACGGATTTGTGATTGATCTACTAGATCAGCCACTATCATTGCCTAAAGATTGCACAGTAAAATGGGTAACTATTTCTCTACAAGAGGTAAAAAGTGAAAAGTAATAATTTTTACCATTTTTGGCATTTTATAACTTTTTCGCAACCCTAATTAGGTTTTAAGGAATTTTTTCCATTATTTTATTGTGTTATTTTCGAAAAATAAGTTTTATACATGTCTCTTGTGCAGCAACAGGTTTTCATGTGACAATGATGAAGTAATGAGTTATATTTTATACTTTTTCAGAATCGGTAAAAACACGAAAAAGTCACTACTGGAGTCACCTTTCAGCTCTTTTATGACTCTCTAAAATTGAAAAGATTGTCGAGATTCTTGTCGTTTTGAACTCGTTAAATGGTTGTGAAATGATATCTACCCAGTATACGTTTAACCCTTTTTCAGGATGGGATAGATTATTTACGAAAATGGAATACCTTAGCCTATCACAACTAAGAGGTTCTCTCAGACACATTTTTCTACCTTCTCAGATCTATGAGACTACCTACGAAAAGGGACTGCTGGAGTTTTATTTTCTTCCTTCTTTCCAAACTCTCTAAACATGAAAATATTTCGAGTTCTCCCTTTGTCAGACTCGTTAAACCTTGATGACATCGGACTTTGTCATCATGACGCTATTGCGAGTTCCTCCTTCCTAGGGCTCATAAAATGTACTAGGTTGGATTTGTCTGAAGGACAAATTTACAGTACAAGCATATGATATCCCCTTCAAGCTTGTTTTAAAAAATAATTGGGGTACTCTCCAGAAATGGTGGGGGAAAATGGAGCCAATTTTTAGTTCTGCTAGCAATATTTCTCTCTTGAACATGGCACTTGTTTGCATTTGTGTCGGGTTGGGGACATCTCATTTCATCATCTTTACCTTCATGGATTTGGGTAATCTCTTTTGACCTCTCATTTTCTCTTTGCCACATCATCATGAGCTCAGATTCTTTGATGTCAAATACTGCCAAATCCAGTGTCATGCTGTTGATATGTTCAAGAGAATTTCACCTTTACAGTTGTCCACCTTCCTCTGTTCTCTTGTTGGTCTTGGTCCACTTTCATCATGTTCCTCTGTCTCGTGTCGCTGATGTGGGAAACATTATGGCCCTCCTTCGACCAGGTCACTTCATGTCGACTTCAGCTCATTATCCAAGAATTTGATCTAGAGACACCCTTCTGGTACCTTGGAGCCTGCATGCCTCCTGTTAGTGCTCAAATCTGCCTCAGGATGAGGAAGGCAAAACTCGAGGCAACATCAAACCAAGCTCAGCCTTGTAGCTAGCCCTACGAGGACAGGAGAGGGCTCTCTCCGGGTCAAACTCAGTGAAAGATGTCCAATAGGATCTGAGATGACCTAAATGAAACACTGATATTGATTTTAGGCTAGTAAATAGATAAGAAAGGAATTTTTTAATAAATGATTGGGTTTTTTGGGCTGTGTGGGGCAATGACAGCAAAAGCAGAGATTAAATCGAAGGCACAGATTACTCCATAAGGCAAGGTAGGAGTGAAGTTTAACAATTAATTTGAAATTAAATGGAATGTAAAGACTGCTTAAGAAAGCTGAAAAGGGCATTTAACAATGAGTCCTTTCCAACAGAAGAAAATTACACTAACACTGACGCTCCTTCAAGGCAGAGCAAACAAATTGAATTCTGCCTATCTCACTGCAAAGCATCCAGTGAACTGATTATGAATGAAACGAAAAAACATTACGAGCTCACATATGAAACAGTAGAAGAAACATAAGCTAAACTTCAAACCACAGGAATCTTATAAATCAGAGCTGACCATTCAATTACCCCTCTGTCAAACTGTACAATGAAACTCTGATTTTCTCCTACACCAGCTCTCAGAACTCCTCCACAAATGATTTCTTAATACAATAAATAAACTCAACTCTGAAAAAACCAATTGACCAAAATAAGGGATTTGTTTTATCATTATTAAACAAACAAGACTAAAAGCCAATCCACTTTTCTGAAGATAGAATAGCGCTCTATTTTCTACTCGAATCTGTTGATGACCGATGAATAAGCAAAATCTGGAGCGTAGACCATTTGAATTAGGAAATCTGTTCCTATTTTTCTGTTGTGGTCGATGTCTTCATTCTAATTTTGGCTTTGACTTTGACTGTCACATTTACCCTCTGATGAGAAATCCCAGGCCACTCTTTTCAGCAATACCACAATCAAGAACACGCTTAAGCACATAGTGATCGAACCATATATCTGTGAATAGGCAAGGGAGAGGTGTTGTTTATTCTTCTTGCTGGAAAACATAAAGGATGAGACAGCCTCACTGAAGTTCGTTGCAAAGAGAGATGCAACAAAGGATACGAAGAAGTTAGGCACGCCCGAAACAGTAGAGAAAAGTGACAATTCAGCACCATTAGCCTCATTTGACTTTCCATATGCTTGCCTTAACATTTTAACAACTTTAGGTGAATGCAAAACTTTCTCCGTGATAGCAAGGAAGTCGCCATTTATTAAGTAACTGAACAAGGAATTCAGCCTTTGAATGTGCAAACAATTCACTGATACTTTGTCTTCATTAGGATCGGGATCCCTGCGAACCCTACCTATCCCCATCGATATCTTACATGTCATTATCACTGAGGTGATGAAAGAAGACAACCCATAAGCTTGTATCTATCTTGTTTTGTCAGAAGGATGCATCTTATAAGATAGTTGACGCTATCATAACCACCTTTGGAGGGACACGGACATGCTTAGCAGCATAAATCTATACCAATTAACCCTTAATTTACTACATTCACCTTGCCTGCTATGGACAAGTTCTTGCAGCCATTTAATTCCTATATGACCCTGTTTAAACCTATTCATATCTGTCCCAGGAAGAGGATCCAATTTAAAACCCTTTTCTTGTTTGACACTATAGCACATCCTCTGTTCTTGCATCCTAGCGAATCACAAACAGTATCTGAAGAATCAAGCTGTATCGAAATGGTGATGGCTTTGGCCAAAAGTTAATCCAAAGAATCTTGTTTATCAATAAGATGTTCTGAATCTCGCTTCCACATGAAGATAACGATGAAAGCGCTGTAACAACAACGAATTCTCCGCTATGGACGCTCACGCTCTTATTCGTTGCCTTCCATATTATTCCCAATTTACAAAAGCAACATTTGCAGCCTTACTTGCAAATTAAGGGCATGCCATGTTATCTTCAATGAAGGGAAACTTATGGCTCCACTCGTAAATGTCAAGATAAATATATTATCGATTTCGAGTTCTTCCTAACGACCAAACTCCACCATCACGAACAATACTCTGTGATTTAGGTGGTGGAAAAACATTCCAAAAACGCAGAGTTTCATCCCCTGCACCTGTGACAATTGTTTGCCCATCGGGTGAGATTGCAAGATAAAGGACCCGAAGGGTATGACCTGTTAGAGTTGCAAGCTTTGACATGGTTGGATATCGCCCATACTATTTCTTGGACAGTTCAGAATTTAGAATCAATTTTTTGCTTCAACTGTAGCAAATTATCAAGAACTAGTAGCATGGGTGTCACATACTTAAAATCTGGCTGGCCCTCACTTTTTGATACCTGCAGGCAAACGCTGGACAAGATATCCAATAAAACACTAACAAGACCATTTTCAGCACCTACTTCACAAGCTGCATTGTCTTCATGTAAAATTAGAGCCAAAACATGAGATATGAGGGACAGCATGCTATCATCCTTTACATGATCCAAAGTACAATGTTTGAGTTGCTCTACAAGAAATAATATAACCTTAGCCTGGAGTAACTTAATGCAAGTGGAAAATATCTAATCAATAGAAGGGGCGCTGAATCATCAGGAGGTGGTCCAACAGCTTGAGTTTGACATATTACTGCCTCCTGTAGCTTTCACCACTTTGTCATCAACCCAGAATAGACATGCTTCATTATGGAACAAACTGAAGTGATGAATTCCCCACTGCACTGGGGAAACAAGGGATGGTTCCACACAGGACAAACTACCTTCAAGACCTGGGACTGTAGTACCTTGGCAAAGATTTCTGAATCTCTTGGAAGAGAAACGGTCCCATTGGGAACAGGCTACACTAGGAGACTTGATGACAAACTCCCAAAATGCAAGAAGGTGTTGCTAGGTGATCCATCAAAGTTCAGATCAAAAATTTGAGGCTCAGCATTCCAAACAGATGACTGCCTATGCTGATTCAAAATAAGATCCACATAATGCCTAACAGATCATCAATTCAATGTCACTTGCATGCTCATCCAAATCAATTGTGACACTGCTGGAAGTGGAAACATTGCCATCTTCTTTCTTTATCACTGCCTTTGAATCCTCAATAAGTGCAACTTGCCATAGAATCTCTCGATGTATCATTTCAATGTCAAGAAGCACGTCCTTGCTATCATTTCCAAACTCTGCCATTAATGCTGCCAACCATCTATTCTCTCTAGTGGCATCAGCTAGAAGACAAAAAACAAGCACCAAAATACTTTGTGGTTCAGTCCATTTTCTACAGCTAATAAATTAGTTCCCACAACAGGACCCAACACATTTAGTGTAGTTTTGAGATGCCCTCTCAGATAAGCACAAAATACCCGTGCAGGTTAAAATAACTCTTTTTGACCCAAATGACTGCAAATGACGAGAGATGAATTTTGGTGAATTTGATTCTGATGGAACACTGACAAGACGGAGTCTAACACCTCCATGGTAGGTTTTTCGTGTTCGACACAAGGTTCACATCATTGGCCTTCGATCAAATGATTCTACAGATGTTCGACATCAGATCATTTTTCACATTTCATAGATTGTACCTTTTGTACCTTGAGGGCCATCGTCATTATTGGTGGTTTCTCTCACGTCTGTTAACAACTTTCATCATTGGCTAGTAATCAGGTGATTTTCCTGCATGTTCAACTTCAACTCATACATTCGCATCCTCGAAATTGTACTTGTTCGGGTCGAGATGGAGCGCAAAACCCTGGTTTTTCTCTGATAAACTGTAGGCTACAGATTTTTGTGGATAATTATGAATTATTGCATGACCCTATTGATTGGATGGATGTGACCATATTTGATTCTATTTATTGATCCTTCTTACTGGATGGTTGAGGCCATACCTTAGATCTCAGTTTTTATATATACTCTATTATGGATGGTTGCACCCATACCACATGATTCATGTATCACAAATATCAATTTTATTTGTAATCACAGGTCTTCCAACACCGATTTTTGGTTTGAACGTGTTCTCATAAATCAATTCACCCCTCCCTCTCTCTCAAACTTCATACTTTATGGGGCATCTATTACAAAACATTTTGTCACTGTCCCTACAATCCCCAACTCGCACATTGGAGGGTCATTTCTGTGACCAATACGTCGTGTCATGCTTTGAAAATACCATCCTTGCATCCCTTTTCATGAAGGCAACATTCTTCTTGTTGACATTTCACTAAGCAGAGCTGTGAAAATCCCTATTTTTGCCTTCGCGTGAGTAGTCCGTTACATCCTCGCGCTGACCTAGAAATTTAACATTGAGCCCACGCCACTTGGAACTTTGTGCCAGTTAGACAGCCATGCCAAGCTGTTTATGTAATTTTAAAAAAAAATAGAGGTGGAGGTTCCATTCCAACCACCTTGGGGATGAGTCATTGGGAGTGGTTGAACTGAAACAACCACTGACTCCTTCCTTTATTTAGTAGTTTCCACCTCCCTTGGAACTCTCATAAAGGATAGGAATCCCTCCACCTTTGTAGGGATCCCAACCTCCTCTCTTGCCTCTCTATATAAGAAACGATCTCCTTTGATATAAGCTAGCTGAACACAATATAGAAAAATGGTTGAATAGCTGAGCTAGAATTATACTATAGCTAAGCTGCTAGAGGAGATAGGGTAAGAAAGATAGTGTTGAGAGAGCTCAAGTCAATGACTTCTAAGAGAGCTTGAGTCCAAATTCCCTGACCAAAAGTTGAGACGCGTTTCGTCTTAACCCCGCTGGAGGAGATCATGATGTCAAAGCATCGGTTGTACTCTTACTTCTACTCATTAATATACATGACTACTGTTTGGTTCCACTATTGTGTTATGATGATTATTTGATATGATATGTTCAGCCCTCTTTGACTGGTTAATAGTTGTGAGTGAAACTACGCTACTATATGCTGTTCTTGTTCTTTGTCTTATGTGAAGGTATCTGGGTGCGACAATGATCAGATCATGATTTTCCAAGGTGGACGTGAGAGGCCACTACTCTTTTCGCAATATCAACAACATTGGATTCAAGGTAGGCCAATCTACCATGTCTTTTGTTCATTCATTAACTAGGAAGAAACACTTTAGTGTGTCCTTTTGTTACTAGACCCACCCTAGGGCTAGAGGGATCATCTCTGTCTGTAGAGAGGATTTACCTTCATAACAACCTGCTCTTTCATAATCTCATTTTCATTCTTAATTTTCCTCTTCAATATCTCCAATTCATACTTATCTTGCTTAAGAGTTTCAATAGGAGGTTCTTGTGGATTGATAGGTATTTATTAACTCATTGAGGCTCTTCTTTCCAAGGATTCCACATAATCATATATTTGTTGCTGCAGTGGGTCTATACCAGGAGATCTTCTATATTTATGAATTCTGTCTCCTTTGTCAATGTATTTTTAATTATACCTCTGAGTATAGAGCTCCTTCTCAGCTTTTGTGTATTCTCATCCTATTTATCAATATCCTTGATTTCTTTTATTTTCCTCTATCCCTAATTTGTTTTCTAATTTCTGTTAACTTCTCAAAAATTAGTTCTTCATATTTCTCATGTGGTGGAGTGTCAAGTTTGTTTTCAATAACAATGCCAGTTTTCTTTCTTCTACTTCTCCTAACATTTCTTTCCTTAGGTGGTGATTCTGCCTGTTCTTGAAAATGATTTCTCACAAGAAAATTTTCCCAATTTTCCCCTATGCTCTTTACGTGGAATTCAATCAGCATTTTTACTAAACCATGTTGATGCCGAGTGGTTTCTAAAAATTGAACTCTCTTTTGGACATTGGAAGCCATTCTCTTTAAACTGTTGAGTAAAAAGAAAGGTAAATTTCTCTCACCATCTTCTAGAGAATTCATTAATAACCTGATATGGTAAACATACATAGTTCAAAACCTCCTATTGTTATTCCTAGAGACAACCTTGAGTTGTGAAAGACCAGTGCCTAGGAAATCTTATATATAGCAAGGAGCATAGGGTATAACAGGGGAAGTTATCAATACAAGGCTCTCATGCTATCTCCTGAAAATAAGGAATATTAATTTGGATGGGACCAAGACCTTCAGAAACTGACACAGAGAAAGGAATACTGCAGAGGCAATGTGCAAAACTCTAATATAAAAGCATAAGACAATTCAAAGATATCTTACTGTAAAGAGGGCTAATTCAGAAATACCTCACAGAAATAAACTATCAGAAAGTGTATGCTGTGAATGAAAGATTGAGAGAATAGTAGTTGTCATTGAGCTGATATCCAGATACACAATATCACCATGTAATGGGCTTACCAATTTAAGAATCCATACATGACAATAGCGTTTTAAAAATACCCTCCCAAAGAAACTAATATAGCAGAAATACGGTTTGAGTGAATAGTGAAACAATATATCATGCCTGAGCCATATTTAAAGCGCTTGAATAATCCAAGCATGGGTATCAACTAGGATAAATCCATACCAAAAATCATTCAGCCACTCGCATTCCAGAAACATGATACAGGAAAGATGGATGAAATGAAATGATCTATTAAAATAGCACATATGAGAGAAAGTTACACACTGTGAGAAATAAAAGACCAGAATCCTCTTTAAATATGGAACTCCTCCTCACTGAAACCCCACGGGCTCTGTACATTCATATGAGATTTTTTGCAAAATGCATACAAAAATATTCTTACTACATAATTTTCTGATAAAACTTGGAACCCTAAATCCTCTGTTCTTCGGGAGCTTTATAGGAGAAAAAGAAAGCGCGAAAAGGGGGTAGGTGATGAACATTTAATTTGCCTCATTAAGACAATATGGCAGAAACGTGTACGCCCATATTGCTAGATGAATTTGTAGCGTTGTATGTACTCTGCTGCCTACTTTCTGAAATAAATGCACTGGGTAGAAGTCTCTTCAGGAACACAGCAAAGAAGTAAAATCACATAGACATTCCGTCCTTTCCTGAAAGAAAATGGTGCTGAAATGAAACCTTGAGGGTATCATTTTCTGTGCATAAACACTCTGAGTGATCTACAGGGTCTTCGGTTTGGTACTCCGCTTTCAAATGGTTAGGTTAAGGCTTGAAAATCTTCAATAATGAGCCTGTAACTCTCTGCCTTTCACTGATACTCTCTATCTCCAATATTAATGTTTTTGATCGCGAAATCTATTTTTTGAATGACTCTGGAGGGTTTGACAGAGTTTAACCCTGCTTCTTTAATGGAAGTCTTGTCGACGTACCTTCCTAGGACTTTCTCCATAATTCCAGCCTCTGAAAAATGGTCCTTCGATGTGCTCTCTATTACAGTAATAGAGACTGTAAATCATGGCAGTTTTCCGGCGTTGTAACCCTGCAAAACTCGCAAACTCGTTAGGAAAACCATGCATGGGGATGGTGGATGTGGCGGGGTGAATGAAAATGGTCGTGTGGACTGGTGAAATGGTGGAACAATGTAGGGTGGTGGCAAAAAACATAGTGAAACAATGGAGGGTGGACTGGTGAAATTTTTTAACGTAAAACATTGAAATTTGACTAATGAATGAAATATATAAGGGTGGAGGAAAAATACGAAAAACACGTGGAATGGTGACGGGGCGGAAGACATGTGTCAATGGTGGGGAGGTAGGTGATCTAGACCGTCTGATCTCAAGACGAGATCGACGGCTGAAAATGCATTGGAGGTAGATGAACGGTGGGCCAGGGGTACAAATATCTTGGGTTAACTTCCGCGCATCTTTGGAGTGCGATGACCGTTGGATGAAGAGCCCTAGATCAGACGGTTGACATGAATATCGCGCCAGGTCAAATGCTAAACTATAATGCGCGATGAGCGGCAGTTTTCAAACAGTGCCCGGTGACGCATGTCACGTGATGAATGGCATTGCTCCAAAATGAGAAATACCGCCCACCTCCAAAAGGCAGTGTGATATAAACCAATGGGTTTTGTACAGTGAGCATGTGCACTATGGACCGTTGATTTTGTAGGTTGATCGGATGGTGAACAGGTGATCGGAGTAGTAAATGGGTTGGGCCACCGGTGCGATACTGATCAATGTAGGCCGTCCGATCTGTACAGATCGACGGATAATACTGCGCCCGATATATATATGTGATAAGCGCCTTCATGGCTAGCGCTCGATTTAAACTTTCAGTCATGTGGAGAAAAAGGTGTAGGGGCTAGGGACGAAAGGTGCTAGGCCTTAAATATATTATAATGTGGGATTTCAGCCCTTTTATGTAGTTTTGAGGCTGGGAGAAGGTAACGATGAGCAGAAAACGAATTTCTCAGGGCAAAAAGAGGGGGTTTGAAAGGTTTAAGCGAGATTGCTTGTCAGAATTTAACAGGGGGCTGACATGATCAACATTGGCTCCACCTGGGGATGGCATGTTCATCCCTGAGTGTGTCGAGAACTTTGTAGATCACCCGTTAATCTTCTAGCAGACATTGTTCTTTAGCAATCCGATTTTTATTTTCATAATTCATCACGACACCCACATTATTCAAACAAGGGTGAAAACAAGAATCTAATATACAGTATAATACACTATGCTATCTATGCCTAAATCAGAACTGGAAGTAGGGTTTAAGGAACTGACCATTTAGAGGGGCGTCAAGCAAGTCACCCTGTAAATATTCTAACTTGAAAGTGTTGTTACCTCCTTTTTCCACAATTTTGAAAGGACCGAACCAGGGTGGGTCGAATTTACCATGCTTCCCTTTTTCAGCCCTCCGGATATCCCACCTGAGCACTAAATCACCAATCTGCAAATTCCTACCCTTGGCATGCTGATCAAAAAGGTATTTCATCTTCTCTTGATATTCATTCAGCTTTTGACTTACCTGGCTTCGTGTTTCTTCCAATTCCACCAGCTGATTTATTCTCCTAGTCATATCATCAGGATCTTCTTGACTTTCTTGCATGAATCAGGCTACTGGTAGGGCTAACTGTATAGGTAATACCGCTACCCTCCCATATACCAATTCGTATGGGGATTTACCAGTTGCTCTCTTGCTAGTAATTCTATTTTCCCACAGAGCGAATTTCAACTGGGAATCCCAATTTTTCTGATTTTCATTTATAGCCTTCTTCAGTGCCCTTACCAGGGTTTTATTGGATGACTCTACCAAGCCATTTCCCTGTGGATAATAGGTTGTACAATGACTTAGTGTGATGTTATACTGCTGACAGAAACTCACAAACTTTTCAAACTTGAAGGCCTGGGCATTATTAGTCACTATTCTGGCAGGATAGCCAAACCTGGATATGATGTTTTCTTCCATGAATTTTATTATCACAGTATCTGTGGTGTTCCTCGCAGGTATGGCTTCCACCCATTTTGTGAAATAATCAGTGGCAGTTAAAATCCACTTATGCTGACCACTCGATGGAGGATTTATTTCACCTATAAAGTCAATTCCCCATTGTCGGAATGGTTCATCCACGTGCACGGGAATCATGGGCAGAGGTGCCAAATTTTGTCTTTCAGCAAATTTCTGACACTTCTCACAATCTCTAACCCGGGAAAAAACCTCTCCAAAAAGCTTGGGCCAATAGAAACCAGCCTTCAGGATTTTATGAGTAGTGACCCTCCAGTTGTAATGGCCCCCGCAGATTCCTTCATGAAATTTAGCCATTATAATCTCTACCTCATCCTCTGTGAGACACAGGAGTAGGATGCCTGAGGGATCTCGCCAATATAGCCGGCCATTGGCGACTATGTACTTCTGTGATTTCAATCTTAGCGCTCTGTATTTAGCTTTATCACAGCTTTGAGGGCAACTGAGTGTGAGGAGATATTCTACTATTTCTTTGTACCATTGACTGGTGAGGTACTTCATCTATGTTTCCGGAGTAGTTATCTCTACTCCCTGTATCTCTTCTTTCTTCTCAGATTCATCACTTGCTATTATGGAAAAATTTATACCCAGAGCTTGATAGTTTGATTTAGATAATATTTTGGCAAGCCCTTGTCCTTTGATCAGTATGGTAGGGCAGATGTCTAATTCATACTCTTGTATTTTGGCAATCCACTTCCCCCTTTTTCCTTCACTATCCCCTTGGATAAGAATATCTTTTACAGTAGTTGTAGGCATAAATGCAGTGATATGGGACTGCAAGATATACATGCAGAATGCTTTAATGGATTTCACTAGGGTGTATGCTTGCTTTTCTAATATGTTGTATTTTAATTTTGCATCACGGAGCACCTGACTGAAAAAGGCAATGGCCTGCTCGTACCCTTCCTCATTTTTCTGCAATAAAACTTCTGCTATTGTATGAGGTGATGCAAAAGAAAAGATCATGAAAGGTTTAGCATAATCCATTCCAGCTAGCACAGGGGCTTTTGCAAAAGCTTTTTTTATTCTGGTAAAGGCCTCTCGTGAATCCTGGGACCATTTAACTTCATTATCTTTCTTCATCATGTTAGTTATATGTCTAACTATTTCAACATAGTTAGAAATAAACCTTCTTATGAAATTAATGCGCCCTAGGAACACCTGTACCTCCTTCTTATTTCTAGGAAGAGAAATGCCATTTATAACCTCTACCCTCTTAGGATCTATCTTTACCCCATCTTTAGTCACAATATGCCCCAAAATCTTGCCTTCTTCTAAAGCAAATAAAGACTTTTGTGGATTAAGGGAAAGACCATACCTTCTTCATTTCTCAAAAGTTCTACGCAAATGCTCAATGTGCTCAGTATCATCCTTTGAAAATACAGTGATATCATCGAGGTAGACTACCAAAAATTTATCTTGCTCCCCAACAAAAGCAATGTCCATGGCCCTTTGAAAATTTTCCCCTACATTAATCAACCCAAAAGGCATCCTGGCATACATAAATGTACCCCATGGTGTGGTGAAAGCAGTCTTCTTCTGATCTTTTGGAAGTACAGCCACCTGATTATAACCAGAGAATCCATCCATCATTGACATCTTAGAAGCTCCAATCACCTTCTGCAGGGTGTGATCCATCTTAGGTAGTGGATAATTATCCTTTAAGGATGCTCTATTTAAATTTCGGAAATCCACACACAGCCTTATTTCTCCATTCTTCTTTCGGACAGGGACTAGGTTTTCCACCCATTCAGAGTACCTCAATGGCACAATTATTTTGGCATTTAACAGCTTCTTAATTTCCTTCTCAATAGAGGGAAGCAGTAGGGGATTTATATGTCTGAGCTTCTGCTTATGAGGTTTTGCATCTCCCTTCAGTGGAATTTTGTGTTGCATTATACTGATGTCAAAAGTTTTTAGGTCCTAATAATACCATGCAAACACATATTTTTAAGACTGAAACAATTTCTGGTATAGCTTTTTATATTCTTCTGGGATCTTGGATAATTTTACAATTTTGGGGTCAGCATCAGTACCAAGATTCAGGTCTTCTACCTAATTTTCTTCTACCACTTTGCCTGGCTGCAGTGGGACATCATTATTGTCAAATAATATTTCTAGAGGCACCAGCCCTCTAGGTATAATGTTTCCCTTCAATTGCAACACTTTATTACCTGCCATTTTTTCCTCCCAATTTCTTTCTGAAGTACCTTCAGTCTCTTCTTCTTCATTAGCATCAATCTCCATATTGGAGAATTCCCCTATTGTCTCCAGGAATCTCTTCACATGTTCCTCATCCTCAAATACCTTCCAGTGTTTGATGTTGTCTGGGATTGACGGTTGATGACGTACCTCAACTTCATATCTTAAGAGGGGTTCTGAGGTGGATGGAATGTACTAGTAGCCACAGCAAGGGAATCATCCATCCTATTCTGTTCCCGGGGCATGAACTGGATATTAAATGCTAAGAAAAAATTCTCTACCATATCCCAAACTTCATTCCTATAAGCCCTTAACCGAGGATGTTTGGTTTGACACTAATTCCTGACTTGTCTAACCACTAGTTCTGAATCTCCCAGAACTTTTAAACTTTGTATGTTCATGCTCCTGGTTGTCTGCAATCCTAACAGAAGTGATTCATATTCAGCCACATTATTAGTAGCTTCATATTCTAGTTTGAAAGACACTGGGATCCACTTTCCTGTAGGAGAAATCAATAATATTCCAGCTCCATTACCTTCTCTTGAATTTTCTCCATCAAAATGAAGTGTCCAGATTCCTGTTTCATGGCTCTCTGAGGGCTGCTCAGTCTTGATCTGGAATAAATATGGTTCATGAGAATAATCTTGATCTTCTTCCAGCATCAAGCATGAGAAATCTCCTTCTTTACTGTAGATTGGTGAATTAACAGAGTTATCTTCCTTAGTCACCATCTTGACAAATCTAGTTTCCCTGTACAACCTCCTCTCCTGGCCACCAAAAACTGGGATAGTGGCATATGTTAAATCCAACTTAATTGACCCAGCAATTTTTGTCCCCCAGGACCTTGACAGTAACATGCCAAAGCGAGCTGGGATGTCAGCCACCACAATGTCCATTACCACACTTTTTGCTGGGATTTGAGCCAAATTGACCACCAAATCCTTTATCATCCCTAGGCATTTAACTCTTTTGGAATCAAATGAATAGAGATCTTTGTATGGATGGGTGATTCGTAATCCTAGTTGTTCCATGACTGACAGAGGCAGTAGATTATGGGAAGCTCCAGAATCTAACATACATTTATGTAATAGCAGGTCATGAATCACTAGAGACACATAGAAAGGAGGCGTAGAAGCATCTAATTCTTCAACAAGTGGGCCAAAT
Source organism: Pinus albicaulis (assembly GCA_034641835.2). Taxonomy (NCBI): domain Eukaryota; kingdom Viridiplantae; phylum Streptophyta; class Pinopsida; order Pinales; family Pinaceae; genus Pinus; species Pinus albicaulis. The sequence continues at coordinate 1,442,346,755 of CM076572.1, read as the reverse complement.
ACAACCATGGGTCTTTCTTCTTGAAGGTTGAGACTATCTGGGGTGAGTGCTGCTTCTAGAGGGATCATAAAAGAGGTGACTTGGGATTGATATGCAAGTTGCTTCAATAGTTCAGTCAAGGGAACTGGGATTTTGAATTTCTCAAGTTCCTTTTGCAGACTAAAAATAGGAGGGGACTTCTCTATTACAACCTCTTTTGACTCTTTATTTTCAGTTGAGGGTTTGACTTCTTTTGACACAGACTTGGTATTAGGGGGAATGACTACTTTTGAAGAGGAAGGAATTTGATCATTAGATTGCAAAGGTTTGTTTAGAGGCCCCTTACCTTTGTCTGTTACTTTCTACATTGTTGACTCCTTCAAATCGGGTGCTTCCTTCTAGGGTAGCTCTTCTTCTTGATATTGAGTACGAGTCCTCTTCCTAGAAGATCTGAGATCATATCTTCTATTGAACTGTGCTTGCATGAAATAAAAAAATTGCTTACAATAGTGATCAATTTCTGAGTCTTCTGTGTCTCTAGCCTTTTATTCTTCTTGCAATGAGCACTCGGTTCCATCATTTCCTTGCAAATGGCATTCTTCTCCATCACTATTTGAAAAAGCAATATTTTCATCCTCCAGTCCATGGGCGGTGTCTTCACTAGGATCATCTTCTGGACCTTCCAAGTAAAATGGGTGTGGTACCTGATCTTGTTGTTCCTTTGGTTCCCTTGGAAATATTTGCAGGGGTGGTTTCCTATACTGGGGATTGTAACCTCTGTTTGGAGCATTGTGGAAATTCTTGGAGGCTGAATTCTTGGCCTCCAATTCTAGCTTGACCAGTTTACCAAAAAGGTTCTTAATCATTTGGCTCATTTCTTCAATTCTGTCATTGGTTGAGTCTCTGTCTTGGTTAGAGGTAGATACCTCCTCTTTGCCCCTTCTCCTAGTATCTTGTTTAGATTTTCCCTTTGATTTACCAGTGGAGGAAAAAATTTCCTCTAACTCTAGTGCATCTGTCTACGCATCATCCAGAGTAGCAGGCTTTCTTTCTCTCAGAGAGAAACCAAATTCTAAATCAAAGGCTGCTACAAAAACAACTTTAGCAGCAGTTTGATGAGGTTTCATATCAGCAGGGAGACTCAAATACAATTTATTAAATCTCTTGATAAATTCTGACACCACTTCATTATGTCTTTTCTTGAGTGTATTTAACTCAGTAAGACAATGTCCATGATCTTTATTCTCTGCCCATTTCCTGAGGAAAGTATCTTCCATTATTTCCCAAGTGGTGACAGAACGGTCTGCCAATGTCTTAAACCATTTTCGAGCTTCACCATCAAGATATTGGATAAAAAACCTTAGGACCACATCTAAATGTTCCACATTAAAATTCTCTGCAAAAGAACAGAAGACCTCAATATTTTTTTGAGCATCAATCTCATTTTCCCCATTGAATCGGGGTAAAATATTCAAATAATCCTGTGGCATATCATTCAACACTTGAGGTAATGCAAGGGGGGCATATTTATTTAACAAGAATCTGGAACATTGGCCATTGGAGGGGGTGGAGGTAGTGCACGAATTTGATGTGTAAAATGAGGTGGAGGAGGTGGAAGTGGAGTATGAATAACAATAGGAATATACTGGACAGTAGCCTGAGGTGTTGAGGGAAACAACGGTCTGTTAATAGCAGATACTTCAGTGACTTCCTTGACCTATTCGACCTCAGGAGTAGGGTGAAAATATTTATTTTTGACACCTCCCCGGGGTGGATTATCTGAATAATAATCGGTATCCCCCACAGTGGAGTCGGGAACTAGCACTTGGGCTACTTGAGAAGAAGAAGATGGAAATTTTTCTATAGACAATTCATGGATTTCAGTGTGGATTGATTTTATTTCCCTCCAATTTCTTCTATGTATGATCTTCTCTGGGTCAGACACTGAAGGTGTCTTTGGCTGAGACATATCTGACCTCAGGTGTGGCTTACGAGGAGCCAGGACTGCAAGTGAATTTATCTAAATAAAAAATGTGGAGTCGCCAAGGTGAGGGATCTACAACTCTCAACTCTCCATACTCACCTACTTGAAGAGTGAATTAAGTTTTGTCGAAGCCCAGGGATTTAAATTTTCTCAACTTTGTCCCCGGCAAAGGCACCAAAAATATTTTTTCGTTCCTAGAGATAGCCTTGAGTTGTGAAAGACCAGTGCCTAGGACATCTTATATATAGCAAGGAGCATAGGGTATAACATGGGAAGTTATCAATACAAGGCTCTCATGCTATCTCCTGAAAACAAGGAATATTAATTTGGATGGGACCAAGAACTTCAGAAACTGACCCAGAGAAAGGAATACTGCAGAGGTAACGTGCAAAACTCTAATATAAAAGCATCAGACAATTCAGAGACAACTTACTGTAAAGAGGGCAGATTCAGAAATACCTCACAGATATAAACTATCAGAAAGTGTATGCTGTGAATGAAAGATTGAGAGAATACTAGTTGTCATTGAGCTGATATCCAGATACACAATATCACCATGTAATGGGCTTACCAATTTAAGAATCCATACATGACAATAGCGTTTTAAAAATACAATCCCAAAGAAACTAATATAGCAGAAATACGGTTTGAGTGAATAGTGAAACAATATATCATGCCTGAGCCATATTTAAAGCACTTGACTAATCCAAGCATGGGTATCAACTAGGATAAATCCATACCAAAAATCAGTGAGCCACTCGCATTCCAGAAACATGATACAGGAAAGATGGATGAAATGAAATGATCTATTAAAATAGCACATATGAGAGAAAGTTACACATTGTGAGAAATCAAAGACCAGAATCCTCTTTAAAGATGGAACTCCTCCTCACTGAAACCCCACGGGCTCTGTACATTCATATGAGAGTTTTTGCAAAATGCATACAAAAATCTTCTTACTGCATAATTTTCTGATAAAATCTGGAACCCTAAATCCTCTGTTCTTCGGGAGCTTTATAGGAGAAAAAGAAAGCGCGAAAAGGGGGTAGGTGATGAACATTTAATTTGCCTCATTAAGACAAGATGGTGGAAACATGCATGCCCATATTGATGGATGACTCTGTAGCGCTGTATGTACTCTGCTGCCTGCTTTCTGAAATAAATGCACTGGGTAGAAGTCTCTTCAGGAACACGACAAAGAAGTAAAATCACATAGACATTCTGTCCTTTCCTGAAAGAAAATGATGCTGAAATGAAACCTTGAGGGTATCGTTTTATGTGCATAAACACTCTGAGTGATTTGCAGGGTCTTCGGTCTGGTACTCCGCTTTCAAATGGTTAGGTTAAGGCTTGAAAATCTTCAATAATGAGCCTGTAACTCTCTGCCTTTCATTGATACTCTCTGTCTACAATACTAATGTTTCTAATCGCGAAATTTATGCTTTGAATGACTCTGGAGGGTTTGACAGAGTTTAACCCTGCTTCTTTAATGGAAGTCTTGTCGACGTACCTTCCGAGGCCTTTCTCCATAATTCCAGCCTCTAAAAAAAGGTCCTTTGATGTGCTCTCTATTATAGTAATAGAGACTATAAATCATGGTAGTTTTCTGCTGTTGTAGCCCTACAAAACCTGCAAACTCGTTAGGAAAACCATGCATGGGGATGGCAGATGTGGCGGGGTGAATGAAAATGGTCATGCGGACTGGTGAAATGGTGGAACAATGCAGGGTGGTGGCAAAAAATGCAGTGAAACGATGGAGGGTGGACTGGTGAAAGTTTTTAACGTAAAACATTGAAATTTGACTAATGAATGAAATATATAAGGGCAGAGGAAAAATACAACAAACACATGGAACGGTGACGGGGCGAAAGACACGTGTCGATGGTGGGGAGGTAGGTGATCTAGACCGTCCGATCTCAAGATGAGATCAACGGCTGAAAATGCATCTGAGGGCGATGAACGTTGGGCCAGGGGTACGGATATCTTGGGTTAACTTCCGTGCATCTTCGGAGTGAGATGACTGTTGGATGAAGAGCCCCAGATCGGATGGTTGACATGAATATCGCGCCGTGTCAAATTTCAAACTATAACACACGATGAGCGGCGGTTTTCAAACAGTGCTCGGTGACGCGTGTCACGTGATGAATGGCATCGCTCCAAAATGAGAAATACCGCCCACCTCTGAAAGGCGGTGCGATATAAACCAATGGGTTTCGTACCAATAAACCAATGGGTTGCGATGTAAACCAATGGACCATTGATTTTGCAGGTTTATCGGACGGTGAACAGGCGATCGGAGCAGTAAACGGGTTGGGCCACGGAGGCAACACTAATCAATGTAGGCCGTCCGATCTGCACAGGTCGACGGATAATACTGCGCCCGATATATATATATATATATATATATATATATATATATATATATATATATAAGCGCCTTCATGGCTATCGCTCGGTTTCAACTTTCGGTCATGTGGAGAAAAAGGTGTAGGGGCTAGGGCCGAAAGGTGCTAGGCCTTAAATATATTATAATGTGGGATTTCGGCCCTTTTACGCAGTTTCTAGGCTGGGAGAAGGTAACGATGAGCAGAAAACGAATTTATTAGGGAAAAAAGAGGGGGTTTGAAAGGTTTAAGCGAGATTTCTTGTCAGAATTTAACAGGGGGCTGACATGATCAACACCTCCCTTCACATGTTATAATTTTTTTCAAAATTAGTAGCATATTTCTCCACTTACTTTTCAAAGCAGTACATGGAATTCCTTTCCTAAATATTGAAACATCCATACTTGGATTTTTAAGTATCTCCTTCCAAGACTCATTATGAAATTCCCTGTTTTTGAACCACCATTCTCCTTGCCTAAGGATTTCTGTTGCTTCAGCTAAAAATGATTCTGTTATTTTGAATTTGATGTCTCCAATCTCTACCTCAGCCCCATCAAAAGATCTAGCAAATGATTTGGTAATCTCCTTATGGAAGCCATCAAAATTTTCTATAAAATTCAACCATCCTGCTTGCTGTAGTAGCTCCCTGACTTGTGGATATCCCTCCAAATATTTGACTCCTGCTGGCTCTATTCTGACAATTAGACCCATTCTTCTCTTGTGCATAGTATCTTCTGTTGGGAAAAATACTGAGAGGGGGGGGGGGGTGAATCAGTATTTACTGCATATTCAAAACTTTTCACTTTTTCATTCCTTAAAACCCATACGCTACTTGTATTAAGTAAACTCGCGTATACACGCGGATATACTTCATACAACTCATGTATACTCAGATATCTAATTATGTCATTAAATCTTCATTTATATCATTCCATCATTCATTCATCATATGTTCAATAAACAGTAAACATGTGCAGTAAGAACAGAATAAACCATCACACAAAGCATCACACATGAACACCAGGATTTTAGGTGGAAACCCAAGAAGGGAGAAAACCACCGCTGCAGTTGCTCAGCCTTCAATATTTTATTATAGAGAAAACATCTTACAACATATGTGCTGGTGCAGACTCCTACCAGCACGCAGGCACCCACCTGCGCTCGTTTACCAACCTCTCTTGGAAGGGAGCTACGACCCCCTGACTCATTTACCAGCCTCTCCTGGAAGGGATCTACAACCCCCTGACTGAAGGCTACAACCCTCATCACCTCTATGGACCACGTTTCATCAATTTTCACACTGGATCCAAAGCTTCTTTTAGGACACCACTTGCAGGCCACGTTTCATCATATTTTCAGACTGGACCCACTCCATACATTTAAGCACAATCATTCAACCAAACTGAAACAGACAACTCAGAACTGTATAATACAGATATCAGCAGCACAGCAGAACAGATCAAACATTTCTTACCACAGACTTCAGCAAACCCTAGTTTGCATACGCGCTTTCCTTTCACTGATGTCGCGTATATACACGCTTCCTTTCACATAAACCAGCGTATACTTCTGTACATATTACAGATCCAATTTCATTGCACATACGCGCTTTCTCTTCAGCGAAGCCGCGTATATACGCACTTCCTCTTCGGCGAACTAGCGTATGGTTCTTCAGACTTTAATGTTATTTCAATTCTTCACAACATATACATCACTTCAGATTTTACCCTTTACCTTAGACAGATGTTCGCCTCATCACAGATCTAATCATTCCATAAACAGATCTAGAAAATACAAGTACATTTCAGATCTAGGTCCCCTTCTTCATCATTGGTGCATCATACATTCAGATTTATCATTCAACAGTAACCCTTTCCATTCCCCATCGCCCCGTGAGTGAAGAATATTCGGGGCTCGTACATCTTGCACCCACACCTGCGATTTGTACAATGAATTTTCCTTATATAGTTTTACCCTTTTTCAATACCATGAGCCAAAACTACATTACTTCCGATGGTATTTCCCCGGACGAATACGGAAGAAACATTACTCCAATACAATGGGTCAATACCATGGTGGTTACCCCTGGTTTTGCACTTTATGAGCGCTTTTGCCCATACGCGACTTGGCACGTTCTTTCCCGCGTGTATACGCGACTTCTCCTAGACAAATCCGCGTATGCTTAGAGACATACTTTTTTCATCATAGATCTAGCATATAGTGAATTCCTTTCTTCATTCCCTTCTGTATTCTCTGTAGATACATCAGATTTACCTCATCAAGGACATATTCTATCAAGCACAACTTCACCAAGTAAGTTGTCATCATCTTCATCAAGTGGGTTGCCATTTAAGGACAACACTCTATCAAGTGGGTTGGCATCAAGGACAACACTCAGCATCATATTGCTAACACACATCATTTCACATCAGATTTACATCATTTACCAAGTCCATCAAGTCAAGAATAACTTCATCAGGTGGATTTCTATCAAGGACAACACATGCCAACAATCTCATGTCTTCATCTTCATTCAGTGGGTTGCCATCAAGGACAACACTTCGCATCATATTGCCAACAATCTCCCCCTTTGGACTTGATGGCAACCATGATGGTGTTTGGTTACCACAACAGATAGGTACATTAAGAATACAATGACACCATGTCACTCTCTCCATTTTTGACATCATTCTTTTTCTTCATTCAAACACCATGTCACTCTCCCCCTTTGACATCAAGGGCAAAGGGCGGATTAAGACCAACATACTCTCCTCCTTTTCTCCACAAGTGGAAGAAACATTCTGCAGATCTGAAGTATACTGAAGTGACCAAGCTCCCCCTGAGTTCATGTTGAATCTTCAAACATATTTTTCAATAAAGTACATGACTCTATGAACTTCCTATCACAAAATACTCATACTTACATCAAATATCCAACCAAGTGGATTTACATATGAGACTCAAGTACCCAACCAAGTGGGTTTACATATTTCAACTCGGCTACCCAACCAAGTGGGTTTACAAAATTTGACTCAGCTACCCAACCAAGTGGGTTTACAAATTTGACAAGTCCTTACATGACTGAATATTAGAATTTTACATCATGGGTCTCGACATGACCTTTTCACCAAAATACAAATATGACCATTTATGACCAAGACCAGAAAAACCTTAAGAAAGAGAACATATTTCAGAACCATCATAATGCCAACAATGCTTTATACTCAGCAAAGCTAATACTCCCCCTGAATCTTTGCATCCAAGTATCCTTTTCATATGACTAAGGCTCCCCCTTAGTTTGTGCATCCTGAACACTTTCACCAACAAATCATCAAGGCATCTTCATCAAAACATTATAAATAGAATTATGAGAACTGGAACACTACCAGAGATACCAAACAGTATCAGAGATACCAAACATCACTGCAGCTGTGCTGAAGAGAGATGACTCCAAACAGAAAAATGTCAGCAATCAGACATACGTGGTTTTATGTGCAGGAACTCGCGTATATACGCGACTGTGTTTCATGAAACCCGCGTATCCAATGCCATCTTCTAAATTTATACAGATTTGTTCTTTTGAGAGGCAAAGACAGTGTTCAGCTTCTTTCTGAGATATTTGAATGCTTCCCTGGAATACAGATAGATAGAACAATCTAGTCGTGTCTTCAAGCGTCATCCAATGGTTGTAGCATAAACACATTAGTAACCAAGCCTTCAGATTCTTGCAGCATCAATACATTCTTTTCAAGAGAAATTATCACACTAGAACAGCGTCTTCACATAAGTGTCAAGCAAACATCCATGTGGTCCAACATCACCATGATCTTCAAGATTTAACATGAGGTAACATATGTAGGCAAAAGATCTCAACCATAGTAACAAACTCTACATGATCTATTCTTATTTCTGAATCAAATGACTTCCAACTCATCCATGTGTGAGCACAAAAGATACTTTTCAGCAAACTGGGCTCAAAATCTCATCATAATGAAACATATACCAAGTTATCATCATATGAGCATGAGTGTCACAAAAACCAAAGAATAAGCAGTCATATTGCCAACAATACAATCATTAGTAATCAACCTGCTGCTGCCCCTGAACCAGTGCTCCTCCTTAACTTGTGCAACCTGAATACCTTCATCAGCAAGTCATCAGCAACAATCTCTGCATGATCTGTCCTTATCTTTGAATTATAATACTTTCATCTCAGAAATGAATTCTCTTCATCAAGAAGCAAATAGGACTTATTCATATTCTTCAACATAAGAAACCATGTATCATTTCATCATTATTTAGAACAGAGAAACTAAGCTGATACAGAGTCAATAATACAGTTATTAACAGTCAGACTAATGCTCCCACTGAACCTCTGCTCCAGATCTTCAGCTATCATATAAATTCTCTTATCATCAATGCATACGCGACTGTGTCTACTGGAACTCGCGTGTATACGCGACTTTTGTTCATCGAACCCGCGTTTGGAAAGTGAAATATAGAAAATTTCACATTCCTTCATCTCCCCCTGAACTTGTACTTCCTTTCCCTGTCTTCTTCATATCAGATGCTCTGTCAGACATACATATACCCAGAATAATCAAATCAACCATGAGAGACATCATGCATTGCTCCCCCTGTGACGATACATTACTAAATCTCATAATGTATCCCACATCATTCCTGCAGTCAATCAGAGAAGTAAGCTTCAGAAGCGGATGACTGCAGTAGGGTCAAAATTCCCTACGTTTCTGATTGGTCCTCCATCTTTTTCCAGATTTGTTTGAACTTCCTAACTGTGTGCTGAAATTGTCCACTTTCTCAGATCTGTTCAACCTGCATTCCTTTTCTACATGTCCATACTTGTTACAAGAATAACATCTCATGTGTCCAGAGAAATAAGCATAAGAATCATAATGAGAATTTCTAATCTTCCTCCTTTTACAATCAGCTGCTTTATGTCCATACTTGTTACATGAGAAACAATATCCCTTGAAGAAACCAGAGTACCTTTCTATGTGGGAACTGTTTGTTTGAGGTTGAAATGATCTACTCCTGTAATTTGCTGCAACATGCCCATAATTATGACATTTAAAGCATTCAACATTATTGACTGATTTCCTTTGAGATTTCATCATTGTTGGTTGACCTTTTGTCTCTTTCAACACTTCAGGTTTTGCATTGACATCCTATGAATTTTTAGCACTTCCTTGTGAGCTAGATTCTCCTTTAACATTTTCATGGAAACCAAGACCAAGTTTGATAGCAGGAGACCTTTGATTACTCAGAATACTATCCAAAATATTAGTGCTATCTTGAAACCTTAAAAGTTTAACCTTTTCTTCTAATTTACCTTTGAGAATGTTTACCTCAACCTCCAAGGCTTGACATTGCTTTGTCATGCTTTCTTCTTTCCTTCTTCCATCTTCTACTTGATCCTTCAGATTTAGAATCTCTTCTTTCAACCATTTTTCGTTTTCTTCACATGTTTGTTGCAGCTATTCATTCTTCTTATTTGATTTTTCCATATCTTCTTTGAGAGAGATGATTTCTGCTTCAAGGCCTTCCTTCTCAAATGATAGAGATTCTTCATTCTTCTTATTTGAAGCTTCGAGATTTACTTTCAGAGATATGTTTTCTGCTTCAAGTTCTGCATTCTTCTTATTTGATTTATCCAGGTCTTCTTTGAGGGAGATGATTTCAGCTTCAAGGCTTTCACTTCGATTGGTTACTTCATCCTGCAGTCTTTGATGTATTTCTATCTGTCCCTTCATTGTTTCTATCTGTCCATTCATTTTAGAGATCATCTCATTGTAGGCAGATTCCTTCTCATTAAATAATCTTTGTTGATCTTCTTCTAGGTCCACAACATTACTTTCACTATCTACACCATTTCTTGCACAAAGAGTAGTAAGAGGACCCCGATCACTATCTGATTCATCTTCATCAATTTCTGCTATACATGTTTTCTGAGATATCTCCTTTCTTCGAGTAGCCTTCTTCTTTTGCTTCTTTTCCATGAGCACTTTCAGATCATGGTCAGAATCTTCTTCATCTTCACTGGACACTTCATTATCATCTTCATTTGCATAATAACTCTTCCTCTTTTCAAATTGTTTCCCTTTACCATGTTTTTCTCTATAAGGACATTTAGCAGCATAGTGACCAACTTTTCCACACCCAAAACATTTGAAGGGAAGCTTACCTTTGAATCTTCCAGTACCTAGTTGGAGTTTTCTTACGAAATTCGCTTCTTCTTCTTCGGATATATAGCTGGATTCTTTGACAACTTCCTTTTCTTTTCCTTTTGTAGATACCTTAAAAGAAGCTTCTTTGATTTGAGAAGGACCTCCTTGTCTCATTTCAAAAGCAGTCAGAATACCATGTAATTGAACAATAGTAAGAGTTTGCAGATCTTGCCTTTCTTCAATAGCTGAAACTTTAGAGTCAAATTTTGAAGTCAAGGATCTTAATACTTTTTCCACCAAAGTAGTATCAGTTATGGTTTCACCCAAATTTCTCATTCGATTTACAATATCATCCAGACGTAAGAAGAAATGGGCAATACTCTCATCACTATGCATTCTCAAATTTTCATATTCAATTCTAAGAGTTTGGAGTTTTGCACTTTTTACCTTTGTGTCTCCTTCATAGCTTAGAATGATTTTGTCCCATATGTCTTTTGCCGAATGTAGCTGCATCACTTTAGAAAATTCTGATTCAGACATGCTTCCCAATAAGACATTCACTGCTTTGGCATTGATTTCATACTTCTTTCTTTCAGCTGCATCAGTAGGAATACTTGTCGGATATTGATAACCTTCTTCCACGATTGCCCATACATCTGCACCAAGACTTTGCAGATATGCTTTTGTTCGTACCTTCCAGAATATCAGATTGCTTCCATTGAATAGAGGTGGCTTTATAGACATTACTCCTTCTTGACTTCCCATTGAGATGGATCTCCTTCAAGCGATCAAGCTTCTGCAGAAGAACCTGCTCTGATTCCAATTGTTGGGAAAAATACTGAGAGGGGGGGGGGGGGGGGTGAATCAGTATTTACTGCATATTCAAACAATTTCACTTTTTTTCATTCCAAAAAACTCCATACTACTTTGGTATTATAAACTCGCATATATGCGGATATACTTCATAAAACTCGCGTATACACAGAGATCTTATTATGCCATTAATTCTTTACTTAGTTCTATGCAACATTCATTCTTCTGATGATTAGATAACAGTAAGCATGTGTAGTAGTAACAGAATAAACCATCAAACATAAGCATCACACATGAACACCAGGATTTTAGGTGGAAACCCAAGACGGGAGAAAACCACCGCTGCCGTTGTCTCAGCCTTCAATATTTTATTATAAAGAAAACATCTTACAACTATGTGCTGGCGCAGACTCATACCAGCACGCAGGCACCCACCTGCGCTCGTTTACCAGCCTCTCCGGAAGGGAGCTACGACCCTCGACTCGTTTTTTACCAGGGCCTTCTCCGGAAGGAGCTACGACCCCCCACTCTCTTACCGGCCTCTCCGGAAGGAGCTACAACCCCTCGACCGAAGGCTACAACCCTCAACACCTCTATGGACCACATTTCATCAATTTTCACACTGGATCCAAAGCTTCCTTTTAGGACACCACTTCAAGTAGCCACGTTTCATCATATTTTTCGTAATCGTACCCACTCCATAAATTTAAGCACAATCATTCAACCAAACTGAAATGCATAACTCGTGAATCGTAGAATACGTATATCAAAGAAGACAACAACGTATCGAAGGATTCTGTTTACGTACTCGTAAACCCTAGTTTGCATACGCGCTTTCCCTTTCACCCATGTCGTATATACGCGCTTCCGTTCACATAAACCAGCGTATACTTCTGTACATATTACAGATCCAATTTCATTGCGCATACACGCTTTTTCTTCAGCGAAGCCACGTATATACGCGCGTTCCCTTCGGTGAACTAGCGTATGGTTCTTCAGACTTTTATGTCATTGCAATTCTTCACAACAGATACATGACTTCAGATTTTACCCTTTATTTCAGACAGATGTTCGCCTCATCACAGATCTAATCACTTCATAAACAGATCTAGCAAATACAAGTACATTTCAGATCTAGATCCCCTTCTTCATCATTGGTGCATCATACATTCAGATCTATTCATTCAACTGTAACCCTTTCCATTCATATCTACTTCCGAGAGAAGTATTCATTCAAGCTCAGACATCTTGCACCCACGCTCATGATTTGGACAATGAATTTCTTCTCCTTATATAGGTTTACCCCTTTTTCAATACCATGAGCTAAAACCACATTACTTCCGATGGTATTCCTGGACGGGGTCATTTAGACGAATCATTACCCAATACAATGGGTCAATACCATGGTGGTTACCCCTGGTTTTGCACTTTATGAGCGCTTTTTCCCATACGCGACTTGGCATGTTCTTTCCCGCGTGTATACGCGACTTCTCCTAGACAAATCTGTGTATGCCTAGAGACATACTTTTTTCATCATAGATCTAGCATATAGTGAATTCCTTTCTTCATTGCCTTCTGTATTCTCTGTAGATACATCAGATTTACCTCATCAAGGACATATTCTATCAAGCACAACTTCACCAAGTAAGTTGTCATCATCTTCATCAAGTGGGTTGCCATTTAAGGACAACACTCTATCTAGTGGGTTGGCATCAAGGACAACACTCAGCATCATATTGCTAACACACATCATTTCACATCAGATTTACATCATTTACCATGTCCATCAAGTCAAGAATAACTTCATCAGGTGGATTGCTATCAAGGACAACACATGCCAACAATCTCATGTCTTCATCTTCATTCAGTGGGTTGCCAGCAAGGACAACACTTCGCATCATATTGCCAACATCTTCCCCTTTAGAATTATCTTTCTGTGTTTGAAAATGGATTGGTTGCAAAGTGTGATGGAAGTGAATGAACGATGGAGGTAATCAAACTGTGGAAGAGAATGAAATGGCTATATCTGATGGAGAGTTTATGGTGAACTTGTGGGGAAATAAGTGAATGATACGATCTTAGAGAGACGTGGCCTAATAGGTCATGTTTATGATTATGAATGTTAGTAATTAATCAAGAGTTTAATGATGGATCATTATGGAACATTAGATAAGGGATATGGTCAAGATGTTTCATGACAGGGGTTAATCAATTCAAATGATATGTTGCTTAGGAAACATATGATTATACAAATTGTACCTATTTCATGTTTTAACCTTTTTCTATTAAAATAATTTTTCACAATTTACCTCAGAACTTGACTTTATGTATGTTGTGCTTGATGTTTTTCCTTAGGTCCTCATTTTAGTGGCATGGTGGTTTTTAGAACATAGTCCCATAGTCCCTTCTTGCAAAAATCTTGTTTTTACTTTGTTGGAGTAGGCTTGCAATTAGATTGGCTACAGAATAGGATCAACTACAAAATGTAAATAGCTAAATAATGTTCCTGGCTGCATAATATGATCTGGCTGTAGAATGTGATCTGTCAAAAGAATATGAAGTATGGATGTGGATGTGGAGTGAGATGGAATATGAATATGGAATGAAATAAAATGTTATGATGGAATGAAAGTGAAAATAGAATGGAAATGGAATGAAATGAAATATGGAGTGAAATGAAATGAATTTGAAATTTTTATTTTGCAAACATGAATACTTAGTTACAGAAAATAAAAATGAATGTATAGGATGTCAGAGAGTTCTGAATTTCACCCTGTACTTTTTGCATACGTATGCCAATCATTTATTGGTTTTCATAATTACAATTTTTTTTTTAGTCAAAAGAAAGATAAAATCTAAGTTAGTGAAGAAGAAGAATTCTTCTTCACTAACTCCATATCAATGTTATCCTAAAATTTTCTGGAAAACTCTTCTCTTGAAAGTGGTTTATGGTATACTTTCAGGCTATGACCATTTACAAGAAGAGATACCTTTTCTTTGTCTATTTTTCTGATCTCTACTGCTCCATTTTCAAAGATTTTCTCGATATCATATGGCCCAAGCCAATGAGTCTGAAATGTCCCTGGAAAATCCTTGAATTTTGAGTCAAACAAGAGTGCCCAGTATCCTTCTTGAAACTTCTTCTATTTGATATACTTGTCATGCCATTTAGTCCTTTGCTACTAGACTATGTTAGTTCTTTGGACTGCATCTTGTCTGATTTCATCTAGTTCATTAATTTGCTCCAGTCTATGCTTCTATCAATTCAAGTCCTAGTTGGACTGTCAGCTTGAAGGTTTTGATCTGAAATTCTATGGGGAATAGGACTTGTTTCCCATAAACAAGTTCATAAGGAGTATGTCCTATTGTGTTTCTCCATGAAGTTTTATAGGCCCATAAGCTTCAGGAAGCCTTTCTACCCAATCTCTTCTATGTAGATGAACAGTCTTTGTGAGAATTCCTTCAATCACCTTGTTGGTAGATTCAACCTGACGATTTTCTTGTGGATGGTAAGGGGTAGACCTCCTGTGCTCAATTTTGTAATTTTATACCATCTTTTGCACCATATTTGATGTAAATTAAGCTCCTTTATCTGTTACAATTTCTCTTGGAACACCAAAACGAGTAAAGATATCCTCAAAAAGAAAATTGACTACAGACAATTCATTAGAAAAAGGTAATTATTTAGCCTCTACCCTTTTAGTGACATAATCTGTGCATACCAGGATATACTCCTTTTGTTTAGATGGACGATTGATAGGTCCAACAAAATCCAAAGCCCATTTTTCAAAAGGTTCAATATGTACCTAAGGTTGTAATGGAATTTCATTTGAAGGAGGAGGTTTCCCTACCCTTTGACAACTGTCACACCTTTTGACATATTCTTTGGCATATTTGAAGATGGATGGCCAATAATATCCTAAATGAAGGATTTTATAGGTTGTCCTCTTGTCAGAAAAATTTCCACTACAGGGTCCATCATGACATGCCTTAAGAATTTCAGGAATTTCATCTTCTCAAACACATCTTCTGATAATAAGATCTGGACCTGTCCTGTACAATTCATTAGTAATCCATGAGAACTTTGCACTTGTTTGAATGATTTTTTCTTTATCTCTAGCATTCATATTTGAAGGTAATTTCCCCGAAACTAATTAATTGGAAATATTTGCAAAACAATGAGTTTGAGTAGTTATTTCAAAGAAATATTCATTAGGAAATTTATCTTCAACTAGAGTGTTGTATTTGATATGTTGGATTCGAGATAGGAAATCAGAAATTGTATTTTGTTTTCCAGGCCTATCTAGAATAGTAATGTTAACTTCTTGTAGGAGCAATAACCATCTTATAACTCTGCTATTAGTAATAGATTTATTCATTAAATACCTAATTGTAGAGTGATCTGTGTGAACAAAGGTTTCATATCCTATTATGTAATGTCTGAATTTATTGATAGCATGAACAACAGCTAGGAATTCTTTTTCAGTTACAGTATAATTAAACTCTAGAGGAGTCAAATTTTTACTTGTATAGTAGTTGGCATAAGGGATCAAGTATTTTTTTCCTAACATAGCTCCTAGAGCTGTGTCTGAAGCATCGGTTGATATATGAAAAGGTAGTTTCCAGTTAGGCCCTCTTAAGATGGGTGCTTCAGAGATTTTTTCTTTTAGGGTTTCAAATGCTAACTGGCAGTCAGAATTCAATTTGAATTCACAAACTTTGGTGAGTAATTTGAAGAGTGGAGATGCTATATTGGTGAATTTTTCTACGAGCCTCCTATAGTACCCTGTAAATCCTAGAAAAATTATAACATCCTTCTAGCAACTTGGAACTAATAGTCTGGAGATGACTTCAAATTTTGACTCATCTACTCTAGTTCCATCTCTTGAAATGTGATGTCCTAAAACAATCCCTTCAGTAAACATCATGAAACATTTCTCATGACTTAGTGAAAGGTTTTCTTCTTCACACCTTTCTAAAACTTTTTCCAAGTTTTCTAAAGCTTCTTCAAATGAATTACCATAGACTATAAAGTCATCTGTGTATACTTCTACACAATCATGTATTAGATCAGAAAATATTCTTAGTACTTCCCTTTGGAATGTTGCAAGTGCATTGCATAATCCAAAAGGTAGTACTCGGTAGGCATAAGTTCCCCAAGGATAGGTGAATGTGGTTTTATCCTGATCTTCAGGTGCAACTTGGATTTGATTATAACCACTGAAACCATCGAGGAATGAGAAATAATTTTTGCATGCTAATGTATCTAACACTTGATCTATAGAAGGCAAAGGAAAATGATATTTAAGAGTAGATTTATTCAATTCTCGATAATCAATGCATACCCTCCATTTACCATTTTTCTTGGGTACAATCACAAAAGGTGAAACCCACTGACTATCTGAAATGGGATAGATAAAGTTGACATTCAACAATTTTTGCAAATCTTCTTTGACAATCTCCCTAAGATTTGGAATCATCCTTCTCTGAGGTTTTCTGATAGGTTTAAAATTCTCCTCTATGTAGATGTGATGAATGCAAGTTTTAGGACTAATCCCTTTCATGTCAATGTATTTTCTAGGTTTTCTAGTGTATTAGGACTAATATTTGTTCTTGTTGTAATTTTTCTAAGTTCTTGTTTATGTTCAAGGTTTTTCCTAGAAATATTTCAATTGTAGAGCTGTCAAATTCTTACATAGAGTAAAGAGACATCTTCCTAGATGACAAAAATTCAATATTAGATATCTCTTGGAATTGATCATTTCCATATTCTGGAGATGATTCAAAATTTTCTAAAGTATTCAAGAGTTTACTGTCTTCACTAATATTTGAAATAGTGAAGAGAGATTGTATATCTTCTTCATCATCAATCCATTGTTTGTCATATATCTTTGTGATTGTTCTTGCTGGAGGATACAAAGTGAATTTATTAGTTGAATTACCATCAGAGATGTACATATCGCCAGATCTACAACTGATAAAGCATCAGTTGTAGCCAACCAAGGTCTTCCTAGTATAAGAGGATGTCCTCCTAGATCATTTTTAGGAGTTAAAATCATAAAGTCAACAGGATACTCCCAAGAATATAAGGACACTGAAATATTTTATAACACACTATCTGGTTTGATTACAGACCTATCTGCTAACTGAAGTAATGTGGGTGTGTAAAGAAGATTAGGAAGCTTAAGCTTTTCCATGGTTTGCTTACTCATGATGTTTATTGTTGCTCCTAAATTAATTAATGTGTTTGGAATTTCAATTCCATTGATATGTGTTTTGACAACTAGATTTCCGGGATCTAGATATTTTGGAATGGAAATCTTTCCCATCATTATGTCTGCTATTTTTCCTACTAGTTGAATTTTCTTTATTTCTTTTAATTTTCTTCTTGGTTTCTTCATACTCAACTCATTTATTGTTTTAGCGAAGATTTTGATTTCCTTGATGGCTTGTAGTAATGGAATTTTAATACAAACATTTCTTAATTCATCTAGGAAATTGTAATTAGGCAACATAATATGTTTCTCTACACCTCTATCAATTTGTAATCTTTCAGGAAAAGGAAGTGTAGAAGTAGATTTTGATGGTTGCTCTAACATAGGAGTTGATTTTATTGGTTCTTTTTGTTTTTCTTTTTCAATGTTTTGGTTTTGAAGAGATGTGATCTCTTCAAAAATTTTATTAACTTGTAGAGAATCTTCCTCATAATTGTCTTGTTGTTGTATTACCGTAGAAGGTTTCTTCTTTTCAAGTATCCTTCCAGATCTAAGTTGGACATCATTAATATCTGGAGGAGTAATTAAGTAAGTTGGAAATTTTTGACCTTCTATCATATAGGTATTTTGAGGGTTTTTATTTTTGGGGTTTGGTACTGGCTGGGTAGGTAACTGATTTGGTTTCTGAGGGAATGGTAGTGGAAGTGGTGGATTTTGATTTTGTGATTGAGGTTGTGGATTTTGTTGAGGATTTTTTTGGGGAGGATAATTTGGTTAAGATGGATAGGATGGATAAGATGGTGGATACTGATAATACTGAGAGAACCTTCCATAGGGATTTTGCATCCCTTGAGCCCAAGGTTGAGATTGATTTTGAGATTGAGGCCAAGGTTGCTGCCAAGAATTCCAATTTGGTGGGGGCTGATTATGAATTTGGTTATTAAACCCTTGAGTTTGAGGCCCCTGCCAAGGTCTTCTAGAGACAAAACAAAGAGATTTTGTAGGATTTGTAGTTGTTTCCTCTTGAAACACAACGTTAATACCAAGAATTGAAGGACAACTCTTGGTCTCTTGGTTCTGTGAACAAACCACACAAGTTTCTATTATTTTTGCATCAAGAGGACATTCTCTTAAGGCATGCTTCTTTCTGCACTTGGGATAAAATATTTCTAAGGCATCAGTCTCAGCTTTCTACTTGTTTTGTAACTCAAGGGTGCCTATTTTCTCACTAAGACTCCCTATAATGTCAGTTTTAAACTCATTAAGCATGTTTCCAATTTCTACCCTACTTACTGTTCCTGATGCAGATTTTTTTACCCTTGCAAGAGCAGGGTCCCTTGGTCCTTTCAAAATTTTTGATTTTCCGCTTGGGAGATTAATACATAATTCTCCTATATTAGCTAATGGAAGTTGATATATGTCTCCCTTCCCCATCATATTAAGGATATCTATCCATTGATCTCTAATTGTTTTCAATAAAAGAGCTTTTAGAGTGTCTTGGTCTAGATTCTCCATGTTTGCTCTCTTGATGTTATAGTTGAATCTTTCCAGTAAATCTTCCAAATTTTCATCCTCCCTTTGCATCATTTTAAACACTTCCTCATTATGGTTAACAGGTATACAATAGTCCAAATACCTTTCTAGAAATGCTCTTCTCATATCACTCCATGAATCAATAGACCTAGTGATTAGACTCATGAACCATTTTAAGGTTGCTCCCTTCAATGTTGAAGGAAATAATTTGAGTTTTTGAGCATCTTGTAGATAATCATAAGTTATGCACAAAAAATCAAATTCAAATAAAAATGTCTCAAGGTCTTCACTTTTCAGCCCATGAAAGTTTGGAAGAATAGAAGGTGAGATATTTTTCATGGAGATGTTTGTCTATTCATCTACTATAGCGAATCAACGAAACTTTCAACTCCCCTTCTACCTCTTCCTCTACCTTCTCCTCCTGCATTTCCTCTACCTCCTCTAAATAGTAAGTTTTATCCATTGAAGATTTCTCCTTCTCCTTCCTCTCCTTCTCCTCTTCCTGCCATGATAGATTCTTCAGAATTGATACAAGGTTCAACCTAAGGGGATAATTGTTCTTCTGGTTGTTCTATCAATGGTATGTTGAAGAAAGTTTCTTCCTTTTCCTCTTCACTAGGGATTTCTAGCTCTTCAGCTGGAATATATTCCCCTGTAGAAGTGAAAAAGGTTATTCCCTCTGTTGGAGTTCTAGGATATTCTTCTTCCAAGATTTCCTCAGTTGATGAATTGGGAGATCCTCCTAACTGAACATCTTATCTTAAAACTTCAGGAAGCCTATGACCAGTATAGTATGGGATATGATTTTGAGAGGGAGGTGTACTAATTCTTGGCCTAGGTGGAGTGAGTGGTGTTGTAGGGATTAAGTTTCTGCCTCTTACAAATATGCCCCTAGAATATCTTTCTCTATGCATATGATTGTTTTTGGGATGTAAGAAATAAGGCTACCTAGTTACACTTCCCTAGCAACGACGCCAAGATGTTTATTCAATTTAGTGTTCCTAAATTTCTTTCATTAATTATCAACCAGGGATAGTAAACTGATGAAGTGTGGTGCACTGTATGTGCCTAAATGACCCTTCTCTTACTTCGTTGTTTTTGTTTTTATTGTTGTTTTGGGGGTTTTGTATTTTTAGTCCTTAGTGTGCTATCCTAGGCCATTTAGAAAAGTGAAAATAAATCTAATTAAAAAGGAAGAAAATGAAGTATTATTAAACTAAGTTATTTTTCTATGAAAGAAACCAAAGTTTATGGACGAGTTCTAAGACCTAGTTTTGGACAAAAAGACAAAGAAAGTACTTCAATTAGTGAGTAAACCTAATCCATGGATCTATGACTCAATTGAGATTTGAAAAATGAAAGTAGGGAAATGTGTCAACTACTGTACTTCAAGTTGTTTCAACATTCAATGATTAGGTCAAAGCCCTATGAGATTAAATCAACTGTTTGCACTTTAGTTGCTTAAAATCTAAAATAGAAAACAAAAAATGCAATTGAAATTTATCTAAGATGCTTTAATTACTTCATCTACCCAATATGTGGAGAGTGACCCCCTTGAGGTAATGTATCTAAGAAATCATTACATCTGTCTATACTAAAGAATTACAATAACTCAAACACTGCATTGAATCTAATCATTTAATCGCAAAGTATATTCAAATTAGGCTCTTCCAGGATAACCTTTAAGAAGATTGTTTTGTTTCAATGAAATGAGGATCTTCTATCTACAACTAATTAAGTGAATAACTAACTTATCAAGTCTCATCCAATTCTGAAGCTTGTGACCCCTTGGTATGGCTTTCGAATAAATCAATTACAACCTTAACTCTTTGTTAGTGCTCAAATCTACCTCAGGCTGACAAAGGCAAAACTCAAGGCCACATCAAACCAAGCTCAGCCTCGTAGCTAGCCCTACGAGG
Organism: Pinus albicaulis; assembly: GCA_034641835.2. Classification (NCBI taxonomy): domain Eukaryota; kingdom Viridiplantae; phylum Streptophyta; class Pinopsida; order Pinales; family Pinaceae; genus Pinus; species Pinus albicaulis. Next base: position 1,442,325,740 of record CM076572.1, on the reverse strand, counting down.
ACAGGAGAGGGCTCTCTCCGGGTCTATCTCGGCAAAAGATTTTCAAAGGGGCTGAGATGACTAAAAAGGGGAACTGATTTTAGGCTAGTAAAGAGATAGGTAGGTTTGATTTTGATTTTTTGGGTTTTTGTTGGAGAAATGGGAAAAAAAAATTTTGGGTCCGGGGATAAGGCCAGATCTTTGCAGAATTCGAGTTGGGGCGAGGTAGGTAGTAGTCTTGACGCTTTTTGATTGAGTGTGTGGATGGATCAGAACGAAAAGGATCTGAAGAGGGCAAGGGAGAACATGGATCCTCTCCAAACTGACGAAAACATGCAAAACTAAACGAATTCAAAGGAAGAGCACTATAAACAATGGATTCAACCTCACACTAGAGAATTTGGCGGAAATTCCGACGGCCAATTCGTCGCTATTCCGACACATATTCGTCGCTGGAGCGACAGTTCAAGGGCGGACAAACCGTGGTTTCTCATGCCGTCGCCGTTCCGACGCAAGTAAAAAGTGTCGCACTATCGACACTTATTTCGACGTTCCGAACAGACGTCACTCTTCTGACGTCTCACAAACCGTCGCGGCTCCGACATTTTAAACGTCGTTTTTCCGACGCCCATAAACCGTCGCAGTTCCGACTAAACGTGGTCCGACGTTTTGACGTCGCTCTTCCGACGCTTGTAAACTGTCGCAATTCCGACTAAACATGGTCCGACGTTTATCACGTCACTCTTTCGACGTCTGGAATATGTCGTAATTCCGACGATATGTGGTCCGACGTTTGGAACGTCGCGCTTCCGACGTTTTCATACTGTCTCTCTTCCGACGTTTTCATACTGTCTCTCTTCCAACGTTTCTGGATTGTCGCAGTTCCGACGTCTACAAGGTGTCGGTAGACCGACGGAGGGTTCAATTTAAAAAAAAAAAATTAAAATTTTAAAAGACGAGAAACGTTGTTTTGAAGATATTATATGAAGTAAAACAGTCCATGAAAGTGAAATAGCAGTATGTAGAATAGTAATGCAACAGATAGAGTACCGACGTCCATTGTTCCAAATACAAATTAAAGTACCCAAAACCCTACAACAGTGAAGTAAAACAGTCCATGAAAGTGAAGATATTATATGAAGTAAAACAGTCCATGAAAGTGAAGTGAAGATATTATATGAAGTAAAACAGTCCATGAAAGTGAAGATATTATATGAAGTAAAACAGTCCATGAAAGTGAAATAGCGGTATGTAGAATAGTAAAGCAACGGATAAATGCAAGAGCGTCCATTGTTCCAAATACAAATTAAAGTACCCAAAACCTACAACGGTGAAGTAAAACGAGTCCATGAAAGTGAAAACGGTATGTAGAATATTAAAACAACTGAGATAGAGTACCCGACGTCCATTGTTCCAAGGATCTTAAAAAGTACGAGAGACCCTACATGCCTTGAAGTAAACAGTCCATGATGAAATAGCGAGTATATGAGTAAAGCAGTCCATGAGAGTGAAATGACGTGTAGAATAGTAAAGCAACAGATAGAGTACCGACGTCCATTGTTCCAAATACAAATTAAAGTACCCAAAATCCTGCAACAGAGAAAAACGCTAATCATGTGAGGAGTGTGATATGTCCAAAATATAAAAAGACCATCGGACCATATCAATAAACCAGCAACATAGACCAGCATCGCTAGTTTTGAAGGCAGAGTGATAAACATTAATCATTTTTTTTTTCACAAGAGAAAAAAACGATGTTTTGAATATATTATATGAAGTAAAACAGTCCATGAAATCATTACATTTTCACATCTGAAGATTGGAACCCAAATATACATCCAGAAAAGTGGAAGTCCCACCCCAGACAGTGATAGAAAAATACCCCATGTCACATAAAGGGACTTGATATAAAACCCAGTAACGGTCCACATGGAGATTATCGACAATCTGAGAAAGCATCCAAATATGCCCGAGGCATCTATAAGAAAGTGAAATAGCATTATGTAGAATAGTAAAGCAACAGATAGAGTACCGACGTCCATTGTTCCAAATACGAATTAAAGTACCCAAAATCCTGCAACAGAGAAAAACGCTAATCATGTGAGGAGTGTTATATGTCCAAAATATAAAAAGACTATCGGACCATATCAATAAACCGGCAACATAGACCAGCATCGCTAGTTTTGAAGGCAGAGTGATAAACATTAATCATTTTTTTTTTCACAAGAGAAAAAACGATGTTTTCAATATATTGTATGAAGTAAAACAGTCCATGAAGTCATTACATTTTCACATCTTAATATTGGAACCCAAATATCCATCCAGAAAAGTGGAAGTCCCACCCCAGACAATGATAGAAAAATACCCCATGTCACATACAGCGACTTGATATAAAACTCAGTAACGGTCCACATGGAGATTATCGACAATCTGAGAAAGCATCCAAATATGCCAAGGCATCTATAAGAAAGTGAAATAGCAGTATGTAGAATAGTAAAGCAACAGATAGAGTACGTACCGACGTCCATTGTTCCAAATACAAATTAAAGTACCCAAAATCCTTGAACAGAGAAAAACGCTAATCGTGTGAGGAGTGTGATATGTCCAAAATATAAAAAGACCATCAGACCATATCAATAAACCAGCAACATAGACCAGCATCGCTAGTTTTGAAGGCAGAGTGATAAACATTAATCATTTTTTTTTCACAAGAGAAAAAACGATGTTTTGAATATATTATATGAAATAAAATATTCCATGAAGTCATTACATTTTCACATCTGAAGATTGGAACCCAAATATCCATCTAGAAAAGTGGAAGTCCCACCCCAGACAATGATAGAAAAATACCCCATGTCACATACAGGGACATGATATAAAATCCAGTAACGGTCCACATGGAGATTATCGACAATCTGAGAAAGCATTCAAATATGCCCGAGGCATCTATAAGAAAGTGAAATAGCAGTATGTAGAACAATAAAGCAACAGATAGAGTACCGACATCCATTGTTCCAAATACAAATTAAAGTACCCAAAATCCTTGAACAGATCAAGAAAAACGTTAATCATGTGAGAATTCAAAGTAAAGTTAATCTATTAACATTGCGAATAAAATTACACCGAAGTCAAAAACATTGCCTGGCCATACTCATGGCAAATTTGTCATCAAAAAATCAAAAAATTAAGAAGACTGCCCTCATACGGGGAAACCAATCTTGAACGTTTAATTTACAGAATTCAAAAATATTACTTAAAGGTCCAGCACAGTAAAATAAACTAAAAGCAGCCCAATTAACTGGGCCTGCTAAGCAAGAAAAACAAATTAACCAAACTACTCCTCCGCTGGTTCCTCCACGATTCGGCACCATCCTTCGGAAGGTCCAAGATCGCTAGGTGCTACCTCCACATGCATGCTACGGCTCCCCTCCTGAAGCCCCGAATGCTGGCCGGCTTTTTCCGAGCTCAGACCCGCCGGACGGGTGCATTCTTCCTCCGTTTGGGCCTCCTCGCGGAAGACCACAGTGACTACAGCTGTGATTCGCGGGCAGTTGAGAGTGCAATCAAAGGAAAATTGTGCAGTGCGCGTCGTGGGAGAAGGTGAACTAGCGGTGGGGAAGCCAGGAGCAGTGGAATCCATTTGGTGGCCAGATGCTACAAGCCGACCCCGCCCACTCCTAGTATTTGGATATCGACCTAAGTAATAGTCACTGGACTGGCCGGAAGTCATCTCTGTTGAGGTGTTGGAGGGAGCGCGCCGGGATTGACCTCTAGTGCTCCCCCTCCGGCAACGCATCCTATGACGCACCCGAGGCATGGGTGCAATCTCAGGCGCAGGCGCAGTGGGCACAAGAGACGAAGAAGCAGAATTCCAATTAACAGAGGAAGACAGACAGAGACAGAACCGAGAGAAATGGAAATATGCAGCAAAGTCTAGGCAGAAGTTTCTCTGGCCACTTCTCTTTATAGTCACAGTTACCAGACAGTGTAATCCAGCAACCGGCTTGTCTGAAAAACCATGGCTAAACGCCATTTTTTATGTCGACCCGTCTGCAATGCAATCAAAGGACGGCCGTCATAATGAATCTCTGATCATTAATAATGAGAGCCGAAGGCCGGATCAAATTGGAGCGTGCGGAATCGCTCAGAGGAGTGAAGGTCCGATCTTGAACAGTGTTAAAAATTAATTAATGTAGATTTGATGTGAAAACTTAATTGAACAACGTTAAATGTTAATGCGAATGATATGAAATCGCCATATCCATGTCCCATCACCTTAAACGCCATAGAATGCACCCGCAGCCGGGAGCAGGGCAAGTTTTTATTGAGGACACGTGGCAAAAATTGATTGGAGCGGATCTTTGTTTGGGCCGCTCGCGCAGTGGAAATCCGGACCCGTAAAATATTAGGGCGAATTTGATAAGAAATTAGCGTCACAAAATTGGCCGACGTCAGCAGGCTATTTTGGAACGCGAATTTGGTTTGAATTATGGTTTATCGCCGTTTGAAGTCCGGCGGGCTCGACTTTTGAACAATTTTCTTATAAAATTTGTGTTGGTTTTCTTTGATAATACACATATCAAAATCCCGCTTAATAAAGAGACAAAATTGTTGTGCTTTCGGAACCCGTGGTCAAGCCCTCTACCAAAACCACTAGCGGAATCACAAAAGCGGGTTGCCCATATCGCACCGCTTTTGCGGAGTAGGCAGTATTTCCTATTCGCGAGCGATTCCATAGGGAATGCGACACGTGGTGAAGTGACCCCGGAAAACAACCGTTTAACCCACGCCATCACACGTTAAAGCCCGACGTTGGAAGCCGAGCGAAATTGCCAAGAGTCGTTGCTTTGGAGAAGGGCCATCGGACGGTGGTCACACGTCGAGCTTGCCCAGAGGTTAACTAAGGTGTGCGGAGGATAGCCAGGTACGATACGAGTGTTTGATTGGTTATTGATATATATAGGTGGGGCCGGAGTATAATGAAATTGTTTAATTAAATGATTGGCGGATAATTAGCATAAGTCTAGAGCGTGATTGTTGTAAGGCTGGGTGGTGAAATATAGAGCCGAAGTTCATTACAAGTTATTTATTTAAAAAGAAACGTGGAGTATAAATACAAAGTGTTGAAAGTTAAACATTGGTTATAAGGATTGGAGATAATATAAATTCAGGAATATAAATTAAATTCCAACCATTGTGGATAGTATTTATTTATCAAATTCTACGAATTTGATAAATAAACCCGAAGAAAGAAGAAGTCAATTAAGACTCAGGCTGGAGGAAAAGAACGGGGTACACCAAGGGAAAATGCTGACACAATGATTGTAGACACACCAGCTCTCCTTGGGGGTCCAATTTCAGTTTTGTTGCGTCACACGATGATCTCTCTTCTCTGGCATTTACTTGTATTGAAGATCACTATTCTAGGAATAAGGAGTTATTTTCTCCAAAAATAACCCTAGCCAAACATTGACAATGCATCGAGGATATCTTTCTATGCTTCATAAGCACATTTGTTCTACTTCTAAATCATGTCTTGGAAGTGGTTGTTGTGCTGGAAATTATTCACCAGTTGGTTTCATACCAAAGTCTTTTTCACATTTTCGGCATCCAATACATGAAAAAGATAATGGTTTAAAACAACCTAAATATTTGAAATTTTGCAAGAATTGTCTGGCACACTTTGAATATAAATTTTGAAGTCAAGTGCATGATGCTGTATAGGATCAAGTGTCATTTTGAATACCAAATGTTTCACAAAAACTTCTCAACATGCTACCCTGCAGTAAGGATTAAATGACAATATTGCATCAACTATTTCCATAATAAAAGTGCACCTCGGCCATAAGACTAAACAACTACAAATGTTGTAGATCTAACAAGACCACACAATCAGATGTATTCCACAAGGCCAATACTGTATGAAAAATGAAAAGGAGTTTGCAACCAAAAATACCTTAGGCAACTAATTCAATTAGATACACCAAACCATCGGCAAAAAGGAAAACCAGCCTACTCAAAAGGCAAGCGTTTACCTCCTTTGACAAAATTTTGAGTTCCGAAACAAGGGCCTTTATTGTCTTGTCAATGCCCCTAGTAATTTGAATGGGGTTTGCACCTGCTGCAGCAACCTAAACAAAAAGGTTTCATTTCAAATTATTTTCCACAAATTTAAGATACAACCATTGTCAGTTTTGTATTTCCTAACAAGCTCATAAATTTTGACAAAAGAACCAAAATTTTTAATACCTGATAGCAATTTTTTCACTCAAAAACTATCTTAGACTCAATAAGCCCAACCCAAAACTAAAAAACCAAACACCATAAGACCCTACAGAAATGAATAGATGATCTTAATCCAGTACTATCGACAAAAAGTTACCTTTACACCCTCACTTATTAAACCCTGTGCTGTTGAATTTTAACTTCAACTGCTGCAGCAGACGGACGGATGCAACAACAACATTTTTTTTTGGAGGTTGCTTACATGCCATCCAGAAATTTAATTCATCATTTAAAATTCCTGCAAGTTTTTTTTGTAGATGACCGCAGCCATATTTTTGTACAGGATTGTATTTAAACACAACAACCAGTATTAACGCAATTCACCAACCAGAAATTAAACAAATAGAAATTTACCCGACAGTTTTGTAAATTCAAAAGGAGGACACGTGGAGCATTAATATTGGATCGCATGAAATTGAAGGGAATATAAACACCTGAAAACCAGACCCAAATTTTTTATAGGGCACATTGGATTGAGAATTCGAGTTAAAATTAGGCAGACGTCAGCATCCCATTTTGGAATGCGAATTTGGTTTGAAATTCAATCTATTCAGACTTTTGAAGTCCGACAGAAAGGGTTCTTTAATGTTTTGATAATTTAATTTTATGTATGCTTTAATATATACATATGTTTTAAACATATGTTATATATATATCATATGCGAAATGAAAGGTGGGCCATAGAATTTAGTTTTAATTTTCTTTTTTTTAAAAGAGGGTTTATTATAATATGTTTTATATGTTACGACATATAAAAATAAAAAGGTCAAAAAAGCTTGGTATTTTTTTTATAGACAGTACGTAAATTTTTTATTACACAGCAGTGTGTAAAAAGTGAAAGACTGAGTGTAACTTTTTAAGTGTGTATGCACATCAGTGCGAAAGGGAAAAACACAGCAGAGTGTTTTAGAGACAGAGTATGTTTGTTTTGAACAGACAGTGAGTTGGTTTTATGCACTGCGTTTTGTAGCAGTCATAATTTTGTAATCCCTCTCGGTGAGGAAGTAGTGTAATAGTTTTTTTTTGAGTTATTGAAGGGAATAGAAGTTTGTTTTCAAAGTATTGAAACTCTGTCTCCTGTCAAAGAAATTTTTATTTTCTCTGTGTTAGAGGAAGGGAGATTTATGGGTGGTTCTTATGAATCAACCAACCATTAAGAACATGCTCATCAATCCAAACCATAAGTATTATGTGACAATATTCAAGAAGGCATTGAATCGGATTTCTGAAGCTATGTTAGAGAAACCCTAAACTCTCACGGAAAATAGGTGAAATGTGGCACCACTCAGAGATTGACATGTGCCAATTGGTACAAGTGGTAGACAATTGGCATGCTCAAACAACGAGGTGATGCAGGAATGACATGAGGGAGAAAATATGAGAAAAGCCCCAAATCTGGAGAACTAAAGCTCATCACCAACCTGAGATTGACAACTTTACATGATGTAACCTATGAAATCGTAAATGGAGAAATCATAGTAACAATAAAGTAACCTATGTAACAATAAAGTCGGATTCATCCTGGGAGTGGTAATGGGAGAAATCATAGTGAACAACGGGAAACATGCATAGTTGCTTACAATCAAATAGATGAAAAAACACATACAAAAAACCTAGATAATAATCGTGAACAAGCTTAATATTGAATTATGAACTGTAAAGGAACTTACAAAATGTGACATTACGAACCTGGTCAAGCGCACAAGCAAAAGTATCCTGGACATGACCCTGGTTGACAAGTTGTATTGCTCATGATGCAAGAGGATTTGTACCTGCACTGCCAAGTCAATCAAAATCCATCATTATCTATACAATAAATACAAGTAATTGATGTAGTATTTTTTACTCTAAGATGCATTCTTATGATAATGTTAGAACATATGTTGAAAATGTCAAAACATACTTGAATAAGCTCCTCTTCGTTTCAAGAAAAATTTATTGGAGTCGCATGAACTTGGAACAAGCCTCCCACGATCTGAAAGAGTAGCAACTAAGTCAACAGTGACTTTTTTGTTGCTACACTGGATCGAGGGAGGTTTGCTCCAAGATTAAATCGCTCCAATAAATTGTTCTCTACTAAACAGGGCCAACCACGTGAAGGTGGAAGCTCTTATGGCCCCTCCCCCCCCCCTCACATCACTCTCAATTCCCCAATACCCAATCTATATTTCATTTTTTACTTTCATGAGCATAAAAAAAAATATTCAATAACTAGTAAAAAAACAATTCAACAAAAAGTACGCAAGGAAACATTGCAATTAATGCTTGACAAAAAAATAGTATGATAAATGAGTTTTTTATATAACGCAAAAAAATGTTCCAAGTATGGTAACGTTTGTCTTATAATAATACAATATTTTACATTGTCAAATTTTCTTTTTCTTCTTCCTATTTTTAAAGCTCCTAATTACATCATCGATATCATCGTGCTCTGCTCCTGTTTCGTGCCTTTCAACCCGCACTGCTGACCTAGTTGCGTATTCACGATGTCTGGGCTCATCCAGTGACGGGGCATCGCCTACAAAACCAGATAATATTAAATTTTAATTGTCAGTTTTTAAATATCATTGAACTAGTTAGGTAATATTAATAAAAAAAATTGCAATGAGATTATTTACCTGGTGCACCAGTTGTCGCCGCTGACCTAGTTGCATTGTCACGATGTCTGGTCTCATCCAGTGACGGGGCATCGCCTCCAAAAACAGATAATAATTAAATTTTAATTATCGGTTTTTAAATATCATTGAACTATTTCGGTAATATTAATAAAAAAAATTGCAATGAGATTATTTACCTGGTGCACCAGTTGTCGCCGTTGGGACTGTTGCCCTGTCTTCCTCTCTGGTGGTAAGATCCTCAAGGGAAACATTCTCTGTCATATAAACAAAAAACGTTATAAGGACAACCATCTAGGTATAATTAGAAAAAATTATAAGTGGAAATTAATTACCGTCACGGCCCTCACTGATAGCAGCATTGTCGGCCTGGTCCCCACTACAATGATCAGGTTGCACGAGAGGATCATCTACATCTGGCTCTAAAATTGGGTTATTTACCTCGTCGGTAGTGTTGCTCCCCTGATTTAAACAAAGTTGTTAGACATTAAATTTATGGACGAAAACAAAAATATTGAAAGGTTAATGTTTTACCTTATCAGGCATTGTAGATCTTGGGACTGCCCCAAGCTTCTGCGACGTTCAACTACAGCTTGATAGCCAAAACGGAAAGCAATATTTTTATCTTCCTCTGTAGTTATTGTTCCAAAGTCATCACCCTACATTATATATGATTGTGTATTTTTAATCATATCTGATAGGATTACAAAAACGTTGGAAAGCGATACAATTAATTATAAGATGTTTAGCTACTTAATTACAATTCTTGCAGCTAATTTCAAGTAGCCACCCTGGCCGAGCTTGTGATGGCCCTTTTTCTCTATCCTAGCTTTGGTTGCCTTTGAGGTGTCAGGCAACCTAGCATCAAAAGATTGAAGTCAGATATGACGTAGCACACTTTTATTTTAGACATAAAGAAAATTAAAGTTATTGAATTAAAGTTGTAATTTACCTTGCGGGTCCAGTTGGCATTTTTCCTTCTTTCTTTGCCCTTTTCTCTTTTCCGTCATGGATGAGTGCTCTCCACTCACTCTCTGAAACTGCGAGAGGACGCTCATATATAGGGTTAAATTGCAATTGCGTCCTATAGGTGTCCCTGGTATATTTCAAATATTTGCCGGCTACCTGAGCCACCGCTTTTCTGTCAAATGTGCCGCCCCAAAAAGGGCTTCTAGATAATCTAAAAGTTCTTTTTTCAGGTTGGAATTCTGGGAATTCCACCCTGTACGTATGGTTGGGCCAAAAATTACCAACGCATGGCTCTCCAGAATCCTGTAGAAATCATTGTTTCCTACACAGAATAAAACCAAAAGAAAAAGAAGATATTATCATTAATTTAAAAATAAAAATCATGATAAATATGTTTTAGATAAAGTACATGAAATAGTTAAAATATTAAAATTTACCTGGGAGATGTACATGCTTTATAGGGACACCCTCATCGTTCACCAACAACGTGCCATTAATGGTCCCTGTGGAGCTGACACGTGTAGCTCCAGGAAACGCAATAATGTAGCTAGCCATATCAGCCTCATCATTGCCAACACGTTCAGCAGTTGGCTGGGTGTCAGCTTGGGCAGGGTGTGTTTCTTGGCTAGCACCTAAAGGAGTAGAAGGTGTACGAGAGGGGTGTTGGGCAATCTCTTGCCCTTGTGTCCCACTACCACCAACACCGGGTTCAGCAAATGCCAGAAAACGCTACATACAAAAGAACTTTTTGTTAGTTTAGTCAATGTAAAAATTAAAAATCAAACTATCACAATTCATCTCATGCAGAACAAAAAATATATCCTTTTGACTTTTTATTATTACCTGATATCTATTTAGCTGCCTCATAAGATGTTGTATCCTCTCTTCTGTTTCAGGTGTTTGAGGCGCATCTATCAAAGCATTAAATTCCGACCTTGCATCTCGTGCCTTTTTTTGCAGCAACAACACTGGAGATAGGGATGAAAAAAGCTCTTCCTCAAAGAGGGAATCATCAGGCGTACCATGGCTAGGTATCTGCATATTTGAACAAAATTAATATTATTTCAATTATGTAAATAACTAAAATACCTAAAGATAGAGCAATGCTGGCACTTTACATGTTCTTCCGCTGGCCTCTTTCCGCGATCATCCTGTCTCGGGGTTGTTCCTGCACTGCTCTGATCAGTCTGCTACATTGCAATAAAATTATAAATGTAAAAACTTGAAAACAATATCTAACTTGAAAACACAAAATGAAAACTGAAATAATTTCTAATAAGACACCGGAAGACAGAGTTAGAGTTTCAAATATTCCTTGCATTGAATTCAGTCCTGGAAACATGTCATTGCACATTAAGGCACCCAAACATTCAATCCACAAATGATATATTTAAGTAGGCTTCTCCTATTCTGGGAAAACACCATACCTATAATGCATTCACTTGCACGTATAAAGGGAAAGGAAAACATGTTTTCATACAACGGTGACAAAGGCATCTTGGGGAAAGGTATCTTCACTTTTTATTTATGTTGTTCACCCACACCACTCTCGTGTTTTCACTAATCTTTTTTTGTCATTTTTGGATTCAAATTAAGTTAAGGCCTTAAGTATTTTTTTACCTTTCGGTGTAGTTTTTATAAGTGGCATGTATGGATTTTCCATTAATTCTGCACTTTTTCTCTTCATGTGCATGTTTCCCTGGAAATCAAATGCATGATTTAGTCCCATACATTTAACAAGTTGTTTCCTATTCAATCAAAATTTATCTCAGTTAGGGTAGGTTGGAAGGTTTTCCCTTTGTATTAATAGGGCACTTCTAGCTTGCATTTTTATTATATCTTTCAAATTTAGTGTCGTTTCAATTAGGGAATGATTTTTTGCAACTTTCAAGGTGAGAATGAACAAAGACAAATTTTTGTGATGGATGACTGTATATGACTCCATGGCTAGAGGAAAAGGAACTAATCTACTTCTTCAAATATCTATAGTTCTCATTCACCTCATACGAAGATGGTCCCTGATTTTGAGCCAAATGTTGCAGCAAAAAGTTCCCCCCCCTCCATAATTTGATAGTCAATGGAAATTTCTTAAATTGATGATGGGGCAAGATTATGGAACATTGGCACATACATATGTAATGGATTCCAAGATCATGATATGTGTTTGCATATGTTTATGGCAATGTTCCACCAAGTCCCCTGGAGGTGGGAGCGAGGGGACGAGGGAGCGCGGGAGCGGCCTATGCAAAAGCTCCCTACCAATTTTCAGAAAACGTGGGGGGACGTCGGGGTCATAAAAATTATAAAATTTAATATTTAAAATGTAACTATATTTTTGCAAGGAATGTATATACAGTCATCATACACTTGCATCATGAAATATAAATCATAAATGATAAAATTACAAATCGATGAATGATGAATCATATAATTGAAACAAATTTAAAAGTTAAAAGTTAAAACATACATCATACAATCATGCATGTAAGTTTGTAATTTTGTAACTATATAATCATTAATGTAACTACTAACAATGTACAATGAAAATAAAGTTTAAGATATCATATGACATATTATATCAAGATTCAAAATAGAGTTTAAAGTGAAGTTTACAACTCAAGTCTGAAACATAAAACTTAAACGCAAATAAGTTATGTCTGAAACATAAAACATAAAACATAACATATGAATATCAAATGATATCATCATATTGATAAATGAGCATAAATGCTCAAGTTAATGCCCCACTAGTCTCTGCATCCAACTTCTGCACGAATATATCAAGATCAACCATGTCACCATCTGAATCAGAATCACTTGGATTCTCAAATATGCTAAGTGGCACATCAACTTTTAACACGAAGCCATAAACTAAAAGGGGCGGTGAGGGGATGTGAGGGGGCGTGAGGGAAACATCCCCTAGAAGTCCCCAAGACCCCGGAGTGCGAGGGGGTGAGGAATCTAGACCCCTACGTGGGGGGGCGAGACCGTGTAACACTGGTTTATGGAGGTGCTGGAGAAAAAAAGAGCTCAAATAGAGCTGAAATTTTTCACATAAAAAGGACTGTGGGCTTGACTAATGGTTCCATTTAAAAAATGATATCTAGACAGAGAATAAGTGTAGCATGCAAACATGCATTGAAAATCCATCTGAGTTTGCATTGTATTACTTATGATGGATTCAAATTTAGGTTTCAAAATGCCAGGTTATGGCATGATTTTGTCGAGAAACCCTTAGTTGGATTCTCATGTTGGTTTAATTTATATTTTAAGTTTGTTTTGCAGTCTTTGGGTGAGAGTAACTCATGAACTAGGTTACCAATGTGTAACAATCATATTTCAAGAATAAAGTTGTGATTTTTTTATATTATTATTATTATCTATTAGCTACAAGTATTGACACCTAATGCCTGGAATTTTGACATCTTGATAGCATGGATAATTTCGAAAATGTTTCTAGTAATGTTAACATAATAACTATCATTACATGTCTTCACTTTTTTCACCATAATAGACCTGTGATATGGACTCATCACACAACTACATATGCTATGTCCCAACAAGTTCAAACTGGTTGAACCTACCTCATAGTGTGGTTATTAAGGACAAGTTGCTTGATATATAACTCGATAGCATAGACCGCGTTGCAGTTCTAAAAAGAATCCTCAAGTATCAAAAAAAATTCACAATATGTTCTACTATAAAGCCTTTTGGGATACCTGAAATAATATATGTATCATTGATGACTTTTAAAGTATGACAAGATCCAGAGGGAGAGGAAATCAATGGAAGAGTGATCCACCAATGAGAACCTAGAATTTAGCATCAGATGAGTTAGAGTCTAGGAAATTGAAACCCTATAATTTTAATTAGTGATGAAGGACATCCCATAGGTAATTATATTTTCATGTAGAATAATCTGTTAATTCAAATTTAAACTACATAATATGAAAGGCATACCATAAATTTTTCCACGTAAGTCCAAACAACCTATAAAAGGGGAAAACCTTCTTTTTCCATGGGAAATAATTTACCTTTCCTTTTTCAAGACAATCTAAATCACAAAAAATATGAACTATATTGCACACATTCTTGGATAATGTGAAAGTGGAAAAGGAATACCCTACACAAGTGATGCACACATGTACATTTGAACATTAATAGATTTTTGTAGTTGAAATGCAATGCTTGTTTTCATTTAAATGTAGGGTTTTTAAAGCAGGGAGAAATAATGGCTGCCAAATTAATAAGCGTTTCTTTAGGAAAAATTTAAATCTTGTATTGGGTGATGAAGATAATAGAGGGTATTGAATCTTGATTCTTGACATCTAGAGAGAACCCTACAGCCTAACACAATCCAATGGAATTGACCAAAAAAAACCAAATAGAGTCAACCCTACTATAGGAGGAAGGGCCTGCAGTAAGAACTTACCATTTTGCAAAGAGCGAGCGAATATTTATTCTATGGTGACGACAATGAGAAGCGAATGTTTATTCTGCAGAGAAGTGAAGCAACGCTAAAGAGCGAATCGAGGGCAAAGTGACTGCGGCGAGAGCGAATGCGGGCGAATCTTTGTTATGAAAGAGGCGAGGGAATCACGGTGAATGTTGTTCTGCGAGAGCTCGGGAAATCTTTGTGAGCGCGAAGATGATGTTCTGGAAACTCGGGGGCGAATGCCATGGAATCTTTGTTACGAGAGCTAAGGGAAAATCTTGAGGCGAATGGTGTTCTGCAAGAGCGGAGGGCGACTGCGCGCGTGATATCAGACGTTAATGTAGCACACATGTACATTTGAACACTAATAGATTTTTATAGTTGAAATGCAATGCTTGTTTTCATTTAAATGTAGGGTTTTTAAAGCAGGGAGAAATAATGGCTGCCAAATTAATAAGCGTTTCTTTGGGAAAAATTTAAATCTTGTGTTGGGTGATGAAGAAAATAGAGGGTATTGAATCTTGATTCTTGACATCTAGAGAGAACCCTACAGCCTAACACAATCCAATGGAATTGACCAAAAAAACCCAAATAGAGTCAACCCTACTATAGGAGGAAAGGCCTGCAGTAAGAACTTACCATTTCACGAAGGCGGGCGAATGCTGTTCTGCTATGAAGCCCGAGAGAAGCGCATTTGAGGGCGAATCACGTGCAGAGTGAGGACGACGGCGGGCGAATGCGGGGAAAATCTTTAGGCTGCAAGAAGTGAAAGCGAATGCGACCGCAAATGCTGATACGCAAGACCGGAGAGAGAGAGCGAATGCGGCGCGCGTGATATCAAACGTAGCTATTGCGACAATGCCAAACATTTTTATGTAGCGACGCATATAAGTTTTGAGGTGCCCATGTAGCGCCATATAGAGATTTGTATTTTTATATGTGAAAATAACTAATAGCTACTCCATTGCGGAAAAGGTGTATTAAAGCTCTTAGGGCCAAATTGCCTCCAAAAAACGTCGCAATGGCGACACCTAGACATTGTGTCGCCGTTGCGACGTTTAGAGTCGTCACAATAGCGACGCTTTGGGCCATGGTGTCGCAATTGCGACGTCTTCCTTTAAACGTCGTAATTGCGACACTAGTTTAAGTGTCGGTATTACAACACTTTTCTATAGACGTCGGTATAGTGACGGTTTCGGGCGGGATGGAAAAAATTTGGGAAAATTTCCGACATTTGGTCAAAAGCGTCGGAAACAGGTGTCAGAATTTCCGCGAAATGTAGTAGTGTCATCTACTCATTCATTTAATTTCAGAAGAATAAGAAGGGATGGCATACATTAAACATGAAATAACTTACAATAAACAGAGATAAAACACCATCAATAACTGAAAGCCACAAGAATCCCAACAGGTGCCGCAAAACCTCTGATCTTTCCTTAGCCAAAATATGAAAAATATGTACAATAGTGTGCCAAAAGTTTCCCAAGAGTCCAACCTATAGAATGTCTCAAAAATTACAATATATAGATCACTCTAACCCCTTCCCATGCCTCTAGGGATCGAATTCCTTCTTCAGGGATCAGTTTCAACCAAATTCTAATCAAGGAGCTAAAATCTAGGCAGCTAACAACTTGCCTCTAAAAGAGTGGAAACTGATTCATTTACTTGATTTTCACCTTTTTGAGAGTGAATCTTCTAGAATAGGTAAAAATGAGCCAAAGTTACATGCCAATCCTCAATTTACATCATGAAAACTCAAAAATTACATTCACAAGCAAGACTGGTCCAACTGGCCGAAATCTTGAGCTGGAAAATGAAAAATCAGCCAAAAATCTATATGAGTAGCACGCCTGAGCTATATGAGTAGCGCGCCTTTCAGCCTGATTTTGAGGTACTTCTCGGCATCCAAATTGAGCTCATGATAGCTCGTTGGAAAGCCCTGGATGTTTTCTATCCAACCCAAGTGGAATTTCCCAATTTGGAGCTCATTTTCCCCTCTAAAACTTCATTCTCCTAGAAGTACTTCCTGTTGGTGCAAAAGGTGGCAGCAAGGTGGTTTTCATGGTGTTTTTGGGCCTTTTGATCATCCAGAACCTGATGAAATGCTTCAGAAATACCTGAGCATGCATAAATTACCATGAAAAACACAAAAATACAAATATTTCCTTCAGCAAGTGTCCCAAACAAAAGTGAGCATGTGGACGCGCTACTCGTATAGTTGAAAAATCTGTTTTTGGACCAAAATATTTCAAAATAACAAAAATTTCTCCGAATTTGCTCAAATTTGGAGAGAAGACCCTCCATCATGTATCATGCGCAGCCAACGAAGCCTCGGCCAAAATCCAGAGTGGATCAGGCTTTTTCCGCCGTTTTAGTGCTTCGCTCAACCTCCTCTTCAGAATCTTCATTCTTGCTTTGCAGACGTGCATGCGGGCCCAATAATGTCCTTTCATGTGATGAAGCATGTCTTTGTCTTGATTGGCCTTTTCCAACAACTTCTCCAGATGAATGTTAACATGCGTGAGTTCGGTCTCTCGCTCAGCCGGTGTCATATCACCAGGTCTCTTCCAGGCCAACTGTCGATCCTCATGGATTCGCCGCAGCTCATAAAGTGTGTGCTCATCCTCTAGCTGTTTGTTACGCTGCTCTAGTTATTTTATCACCCACTGAGCCTTCTGCAATTTATCTTTCAGCGTTTCATTCTCGGCCCTTTGCTCCTAGATGATCTCTTTCAGTTTCGAGCTAGGAGAGCTCGCATCAACATCAATGATCGTGAAATCCGTGTCCCGGCCTCCTGATGGGCCCTCATCATTTATGGGCTTCTTGCCCCTGTCCTGGATCTGTACCTGTGCTGAAGAAGAAGGCGAGACCCCTTCCACATCATGTGGAGATAATACTCGCTCTGCTGATGGAGTCGGCGAGACCCCTTCCACCCCGTGTGGAGATAATACTCGCCGTGTAGCTGCAAATAAGGCCCTGTGGCCTCGCTGGTATGTCACATACAATGGAGCACTGATATGCTCAATATCAAGAATGTCAGGCTGGTGTGAAGGCTCTCCCGCATCATGAACTATCTCAAGAGGCGGTTGTGGCGCTGTGAAGAAGTCACGGGAGATGAAATCCTCCCAAGTGATGCCCTGCTGTGTCAACTGATGTACCACTATGATCTTGATCAGAGCGTAATGATATATACTCCTATGCTGCTGTGCTGGGGTCTTCTTCTGTACAAAAATCACCATCCTTTCTATGTTGCGATACATGAAGTACAGAATGTTCATCATACGTACCCTCGTGAAGTGCATCAACAAACAGACATGGTACGCAAAGAGACGCGAGAATCTGCCCTCGCAACTGAAATACCGAATGATGAGTTTCATCAGTGGTGCAAACTCATCCTTCAGGAATCTGAAAGGAAAAACCCTGCTCAAGTGCCTCATATACCCAGGTTTGATGTATGGCTCATAGTGGAATTTCTCTAAATGCTGACGTTTGTTCCATTCCTCTCCTAAATTTGGTATGCCAGTGGCCTGAGCAATAGTCATTGGTGACAGAATGAAATCTACTCCGGCGAGGTTTACACAGCCATCATGTAAATGTAGAACAAATAGACGAGCTAGTTCACGATGAAGCTGGGTTTGTGAAATCATCTCACAGAATCGAAAACATGACTGATACCGAAAACAATCCATTTCAAGTGGGCATGCCTGCAATTGAGCCAAAGAAGTAGGCTCCTCCCTGAGATGTTTACCACCTTTGCCACCTTTGTGAGGCCTCCGTGGCACATTACCCTCTGTTGTGGAATCACTGTCAGACTCCTGCTCATAAACTGAATCTGTCTCTGACATGGCTTTGAAAACAAGTTGTCTGCAATATGTGTGTTGATATAGGTGTAGTGAAGTCAAAGGCTTCAATGCATTCTCAAAACCCAAATATATTTCATATGTACCAAAACATCATAAGCAAACAAGTGACAGTGGTAATAGCTTTGTTTAGTGAATTGGCATTAAAAACATTCTCTGTTTTGACTACAAGTGAATTTTGACAAATGAGTAGACAGTGTAATGTATGGTACAACCTTTGAAATACTGGCCAAGGATTTGTCAAAGGACTGTGTTTGTCAATAGGAGACAGTGGCAATGAAATAATAGCAATGAAAACAGTGGTAATATTATGGCGATGGAGGATATGGACAAGTCAACATGAGACTATGTGAAAACATGAAAGGACTTTGACAACAGTGGTAGAATGGCAAAGAAAAGGCGTGAGGATGATGTACATAATGTGCCAGGGCGCCACAAGCAATACAGGCATGAGCATATATACCAATCACAAATTTTACAAACCCTTCACAAGACTGTGAATATATCTTTTAAAACCCTGAGAATTGAATTTGCTATGAACATAGGGTTTATAGATTTCTCCTCACCCAATGCTTATTTCCCAATGTCAAACACACTACAATCAAGTTCAGAATTTATTAAGCAACCATTAAAACCTACTTGCAAGCTGATCGTGGCGTTTTGGTATGAATCCGGATGCAAAAAACAAAATCTTTTTGGCTCTGTCGCTATATGGGTAGCGCCCATGTTAATTAACACTGGCTGTTGGTGATATGTGCGTAGCGCGCCCTATATGGGTAGCGCACCTCTTCTGCGCGTAGCGCGCACCTCCAATGACTGTCTTCAACTCTGTAAAACACAACTTCGGCCTTCCACTGCACCACTTCGACTTCTGCCTTGAAGATTTGTGTGAATGAATGATTTTTCATGGCTTATATATGAAGAAAAATATCCCATAAAATCAGATTTAATTTTAAATTTGCTCCATGACCCACTTTTATAATGTTTGGCACTTTGTCATTCTAATGCAATTCTGTCTTTGGCTCTCACTGTCTTTTTGAGTTTTGGACTGATGACACTTGGTTGTTTTTGCAGGGATTGGAGCTGCTGAAGCTGCTGCCATTGAAGAACTGTAAAACTTGAAATATTTTGACAACTTACCTATTTATTACAAAGACACATCTGATGATTTCTTCTTCAAAACAGGGTTTTGAAGAAGAATCAATCTCACATTATTGATGATGACATTCCTGAAAAACTTACTGAACCTTCCTCTAGCCTGCAGACATTATTCGACATGTTTGAAGACCAATGACGAAGGACTGACAGGACTGTGTCTAACATTGGCTCCAATGGGGATGGCAGCTGCCGCTTCTTGGAGGTGCCAAGAACCGCAGAGCTTTGGGAGAGAAGACAGTGCCTCCATCCATTGGGCTATGGAATCATTATTCTGACAAACAGACTAAAGACTGATAACTCCACTTATTAATTGGAAAATCGACTCAAACTGACTCGATGCAAACTGAAATGACTGAATTAAAACAAAATCTTTTTAAAAAAGGCAGCAGTCCATCAAGATTTCAAATCATGATGACAACCACCTGCATACTGATGTGATATGTACAATCATGTGTAGTGGGCCTTCCAATGTAGCCAATCCAGCAGATGGTTACACCCCAAATTTCTGCTCTTACTCTCCTTGAGCAGGCGGAATGATGAACCTGTAGGCAACTCAAAATAACCACTGAAACCAAAGCTTATGATAATGAACCAAGCAATATTTATCCTTTCTAATGCTTGCAGACGAATACTGAAGGGGTCTTGAAAATCCTGAAGCACTGGCTTATCTGGAGATCCAGCTGCAAAAATA
Source organism: Pinus albicaulis (assembly GCA_034641835.2). NCBI lineage: Eukaryota > Viridiplantae > Streptophyta > Pinopsida > Pinales > Pinaceae > Pinus > Pinus albicaulis. The sequence continues at coordinate 1,442,305,748 of CM076572.1, read as the reverse complement.
CAAGTATTCAATCCATTCTGATCTGAAAGGACAATTGATTTCTGAGGGATAGAAATGCACAGAGAGGTATCTGCCATCTGAGTGTTAGCTGTAGGTTCCTTGACCATGAGAAATTATGGCATATATTCCTCAACTTCATGATCTAGGTCATTCTTAAACAAAAAACAATCTTCAAGATTATCAAACATGACAGCCTTATCATCTTTGTGAAAGAAAAAATTATTTATTTGCTGATCTACAAAACTGATTACAAGATAGTCATCTTTTTCAAAAGAGGAAGAAGTTTCACCAACACTTTCCTGACTATGTGTGCACTGCAAATCTGCTGTATCTTGGGCTGTAACAAGACCTTTCAAAAGCTGATCTATCTCATCTTCAGACAAAGGAGACAATGCTTTTTGTTTTCTTCTGCTCAAACAATAATTATCTTCATATGACAGGGCATTCAAACTATCATTTATTACTGAGTTATTGAAAGGAGATTTATCACTTACTTGCACAAAGATCTCATTCTGTTTTTCATGAACTGACTGGATTGTTTCTTCATGAAGGTGGTGTTCTAATGATGGACTGACAGTATGACTGAGAACATTTGGATCCATTACTGTGTCTTCTGCATTCCAGATGATTTCAACAGCAGAGTTCTCTTTGATGGGCTTCAGCACAAGATATGATTGGTCATCATGATCTGAATCTGAATCTGAAGTAGCTGACCGGAAATTATCACAATCTGCAATCTGCATGTTGTCTTCTTCTATGGGCAGATCTGAAATGTCATTCTCCCTTTCATCATTTTCAGGCATATGGCACTCTTCAACCTGTTGATCTTGATTCTGCTGCAAAATTTCCTGAGCATTTTGATGGGTATCCTCTAAGTTCTCTTCATTTTGCTGAAATGGATTCTCGTACAGAGCCTCCATGATCTCATCATCCATGAAATTATCATCTTCATAATATTTCTCAAGGCTTTCAATAAAAGTAGAAGCATGTTTGCAATAGTCATGAACTAAATTTAATGATGGATAAGACGCTTGATATATTTCAATGAACAGGGCATGAAAATCTTTTAAACAATAAATACAGGCCAACGGCAAATTTTCATACCAAGACTGAGCTTCACCTTCCAGAGTGGCCAGGAATATCTTCATCAAGCAATCTTCAGGAAAATCCACTTTTAACTAGTGAATATGCATGTGAAATCTAACCAAATGTAAAGCAGCATCCTTCTTACCATCATCATTAAACATAGGCAGACTCCTTGACCAATCTACCTTGGGCATCTTATTCGGAAAACCTGGAATGTGGTCTCGGCTCATGGGAGCGTATCTTTTCGTGATTCGGTCCATCTTGACAATCTTGAGGCTACTGATCTCCCTGCAGTGAAGTCACCATGAAGCATCGATTTCTGGATTGTTCAGTGAATGAAGTCGCCAGGTGAATGTTTTCAGCCTTCTGATGTCTGACTGCTGTCCACCATCAGCAATCAGATCTAAACTTTGTTATCCTTTACCGGGGAGGACTTCCCCAGTATGGTCGCCACTATGTTAGCGCTCAAATCTGCCTCAGGCTGAAAAAGGAAAAACTCAAGGCCACATCAAACCAAGCTCAGCCTCGTAGCTAGCCCTACGAGGACAGGAGAGGGCTCTCTCCGGGTCTATCTCGGAAAAATATTTTCAAAGGGGCTGAGATGACTAAAAAGGGGAACTGATTTTAGGCTAGTAAAGAGATAGGTAGGTTTGATTTTGATTTTTTGGGTTTTTGTTGGAGAAATGGGAAAAAACAATTTTGGGTCCGGGGATAAGGCCATATCTTTGTAGAATTCGAGTTGGGGCAAGGTAGGCAGTAGTATTGACGCTTTTTGATTGAGTGTGTGGATGGATCAGAATGAAAAGGAGCTGAAGAGGGCAAGGGAGAACATGGATCCTCTCCAAACTGATGAAAACATGTAAACCTAAACGAATTCAAAGGCAAAGCACGATAAACAATGGATTCAACCTCATCTACTCATTCATTTAATTTCAGAAGCATAAGAAGGGATGGCATACATTAAACATGAAATAACTTAAAATAAATAGAGAGAAAACACCATCAAGAACCGAAAGCCACAAGAATCCCAACAGGTGCTGCAAAACCTCTGATCTTTCCTTAGCCAAAATATGAAAAATATGTACAATAGTGTGCCAAAAGTTTCCCAAGAGTCCAACCTATAGAATGTCTCAAAAATTACAATATATAGATCACTCTAACCCCTTCCCATGCCTCTAGGGGTCGAATTCCTTCTTCAGGGATCAGTTTCAACCAAATTCTAATTAAGGAGCTAAAATCTAGGCAGCTAACAACTTGCCTCTAAAAGAGTGGAAACTGATTCATTTACATGATTTTCACTTTTTTGAGAGTGAATCTTCTAGAATAGGTAAAAATGAGCCAAAGTTACATGCCAACCCTCAATTTACATCATGAAAACTCAAAAATTACATTCACAAGCAAGACTGGTCCAACTGGCCGAAATCTTGAGCTGGAAAATGAAAAATCAGCCAAAAATCTATATGAGTAGCGCGCTTGAGCTATATGAGTAGTGCGCCTTTCAGCCTGATTTTGAGGTACTTCCCGGCATCCAAATTGAACTCATGATAGCTCGTTGGAAATCCTTGGATGTTGGCTAGCAAACCCAAGTGGAATTTCCCAATTTGGAGCTCATTTGCCCCTCCAAAACTTCATTCTCCCTGAAGTTCTTCCTGCTGGTCAAAAATGTGGCAGCAAGGTGGTTTTCATGGTGTTTTTGGGCCTTTTGATCATCCAGAACCTGATGAAATGCTTCGGCAATACCTGAGCATGCATAAATTACCATGAAAAACCCAAAAATACAAATATTTCCTTCAGCAAGTGTCCCAAACAAAAGTGAGCATGTGGACGCGCTACTCCTATAGCTGAAAACTCTGTTTTTGGACCAAAATATTTCAAAATAACAAAAATTTCTCTGAATTTGCTCAAATTCGGAGCGAAGACCCTCCATCATGTATCATGCCCAGCCAAGAAAGCCTCGGCCAAAATCCGGAGTGGATCAGGCTTTTTCCGCCGTTTTAGTGCTTCGCTCAACCTCCTCTTCAGAATCTTCATTCTTGCTTTGCAGACGTGCATGCGGGCCCAATAATGTCCTTTCATGTGACGAACCATGTCTTTGTCTTGATTGAGCTCTGTTTAGTGAATTGGCATTAAAAACAGTCTCTGTTTTGACTACAAGTGAATTTTGACAAATGAGTAGACAGTTTAATGTATGGTATAACCTTTGAAATACTGGCCAAGGATTTGTCAAAGGACTGTGTTTTTCAATAGGAGACAGTGGCAATGAAATAATAGCAATGAAAACAGTGGTAATATTATGGCGATGGAGGATATGGACAAGTCAACATGAGACTATGTGAAAACATGAAAGGACTTTCACAGCAGTGGTAGAATGGCAAAGAAAAGGCATGAGGATGATGTACATAATGTGCCAGGGTGCCACAAGAAATACAGGCATGAGCATATATACCAATCACAAAGTTTGCAAACCCCTCACAAGACTGTCAATATATCTTTTAAAACCCTGAGAATTGAATTTGCTATGAACGTAGGGTTTATAGATTTCTCCTCACCCGATGTTTATTTCCCAACGTCAAACACACTACAATCAAGTTCAGAATTTATTAAGCAACCATTAAAACCTACTTGCATGCTGATCGTGGCGTTTTGGTATGAAGCCGGACGCAAAAAACAAAACCTTTTTGGCTCTGTCGCTATATGGGTAGCGCCCATGTTAATTAACACTGGCTGTTGGTGATATGTGCGTAGCGCGCCCTATATGGGTAGCGCGCCTCTTCTGCGCATAGCGCGCACCTCCAATGACTGTCTTCAACTCTGTAAAACACGACTTCGGCCTTCCACTGCACCACTTCGACTTCTGCCTTGAAGATTTGTGCGAATGAATGATTTTTCATGGCTTATATATGAAGAAAAATATCCCATAAAATCAGATTTAATTTTAAATTTGCTCCATGACCCACTTTTATAATGTTTGGCACTTTGTCATTCTAATGCAATTCTGTCTTTGGCTCTCACTGTCTTTCTGAGTTTTGGACTGATGACACTTGGTTGTTTTTGTAGGGATTGGAGCTGCTGAAGCTGCCGCCATTGAAGAACTGTAAAACTTGAAATATTTTGACAACTTACCTATTTATTACAAAGACACATCTGATGATTTCTTCTTCAAAACAGGGTTTTGAAGAAGAATCAATCTCACATTATTTGACGATGACATTCCTGAAAAACTTATTGAACCTTCCTCTAGCCTGCAGACATTATTCGACATGTTTGAAGACCAATGACGAAGGACTGACAGGACTGTGTCTAACAGTCTTAACAAGTGAATGACAAGAAATGGAGCCTATTTAATCACCACATTTGTAATACATTTAACCATTCAATATAATATTTTTTAAATAGGAAAAATGGACTTTATAAAGGCTTAGTTAGACACAAAAATTGACAACTATCTTGAAAAATGAAAGCAGGAAACTAAGCAACCATGTTTCTCAACAATTCAACTTTTATTACAATCCTAAAGACAGAGTTACTTGTCTCCTTGAAAACATTTCGGAAGGAAAATATACACAGTTGTATCTAATATATTGAATGGAAATTAAGCATGAACAGGAAAATGCTAAGCAGAATTGAAGAAAATCTAACTAGAAAACATCAAAAACCTTCTTTAGCAGCAGGGGCCCTCTGCTACCAAGTTGTTCAATTCCTTAGCTCCTTGAAAATGTAATCAAAACAGCATCTAGGAACTGATATTCTTTACTAAACTAGAGTTTAAGAAAATAGAGTATCTCATTGTAATTTTGAACTTGTGCTACAAAAACTTAGCTTGTTCTCAGTTCTATAGAACCTTTATTTATAAGGAATTTGCATAACTAACTATGAATAAAGATAGCTACAGGTGTATCTTCAAATTACAATCAAACTGGAACTCTTTGAACTCATGACTTTCTATGGAGAAAATCAAGAGTCCTAATGGCTGTGTGAAACAGTCTCTTGACTTTGAGCTTTGACCATCAGATTAGGCATCTTTATTTGTTGATATGGTCCTTGTGGATAGGAAGAAATCCATGTAGGAGGGATTCTAAGACTACCCATGTGGACCATTCCTTCAACAGACACATGTAACATATTCAACCACAAGAGTAGCTACGGAACGCCTTGTCAGATATGGAACAGGCTGCATTCTATAGCCAATCTGCAAAAACTTATTAAAATAGAAAAAATCATGAAAATACAATATGTCAATCAATTGCATGTATCCTTGAGACAAACCTAAACATTATTCATTTATTAGGGCTTATGATTTGATGAAAGAGAGGTGAAATGAGATGAGAAATGTGTAAAGGAAAGGGTATTATGGGTTTCAACAAAGGCTATGAACCTGATGTCATAAGTTGTCAATATAGTCACTTGGTGTCTGCAACACGCATAAAGTTGATAGCAGTTCGATCAAAGAAAAAATTGAAAATTAAGAAATGGAAAATGTCAAAAATTGATCATGAACGGATCATTGAAGATGACATTCAATTAGAATTTTTTTGATTGAACTGCCCAACAATTTCTTCTTCTTGGATTCATCTTTTAGAACTTACAAAACTCAACTAGAAATTGTTAGCTTTTTTTTGCATTCTTAAGTTTTGCAATTATTATAATATGTACATATTTTATGTTATATGTAAAAGTGTTTTCACACGTACATTGTTTTGGTACATGCACACGAGTAATTTATACAGATGTAGATTATCTGGACTTAAACGATTTCATACATCCTCTGGTACAATTTATGTCACAATGTCATTATTGCAAAATGTACGTGTATCTAGCATAGTTGATATAATGCAAATTTTAAGTCGTGATTTTTTTTAGACATCTATTAAGAAAATTATAATATTCATTGTTGAATGCAAAATGTGTGGTATGTGTTTTGTAATTTCCAGTTCACTATCAACTAACATCCATAGTATCTTTTCTGTGTACATTAATGAAATATGTTTTAATGAAGTTTTAAAATTTTATGATTTTTTTTAGATATATACATATCTTTCTTCAATCATTTTTACATATATATTCAAATGTACTTCAAACATTTTTTCATATATTCATGAACTTAAATATGTAAAACCATCTATGTTTGTTTTAAATGACATCTATGATCATGCAAAATGTACCTAAATATCACTTTTAATAGACATCCTAATTATATAATATTCACACATGTTCAAATGCATAATATGTACATGTGTTTTGTAATTTGAAATTTCCATCTAGATTCATTTTATATTTAACAAATAACAAAAACACTTGAGTTTTAAAAGCAAAACATTATATCACAACATGTGATCACATGCCAAATGTAACTACTATCCAAAATTTAGAATCATTCTTGATAAAAGTAAATGTAGTTCAACTATCCAAAATGTGAAATATGTCCAAGATTTTATATCATGAACAATAAAAGTAAATATATATATATAACAATGTACACAGTGTTATTGTTTTTAGATATATATACATCGATATGTATTGTACTTCAATCCTTTTTACATATATTCAAATGTAATTCAATAGTTTTTACATATATTCATGAACTTAAATATGTAAAACCATATATGATTGTTTTAAATGACACATGTGATTGAATGAAAAATGTGCCTAAATATCACCTTTAATAGACATCCTAATTATAATAATATTCACACATGTTCAAATGCATAGCATGTACCACATGTGTTTTGTAATTTGACATTTCCATCTAGATTCATTTCACATTTAAAAAATAATAAGAATACTTGAGTTTTAAAAACAAAACATTATATCACAACATGTGATCACATGCCAAATGTAGTTCAACTATCCAAAATTTAAAATCATTCTCGATAAAAGTAAAATTTAAAATTGTTCTTGATAAAAGTAAATGTAGTTCAATTATATCCAAAATGTAAAATATGTCCAAAATTTATATCATGAACAATAAAAGTAAATATATATAACAATTTATAGTGTTACAAGTATCAAGTTATATAGAAAAGTAAATTTAATACTATCTATCAAATAAAATGTTGCACATGTGCATCATCAACCAAATAGAGATGGATGTACTGTCTTTTCCAGCAACATCCTAAGCCTCGTTGTGCTATCATCTGAAGAATAGGGAACATGTACACAATATGTAAACATTAAAATTTAATGTTTTAAAATTGAATGAGAATGTAGAACTTCATAAAAAAAAAAAAAAATCACGCAATACCTCATGTAGTTCCCTCTCCATTGTCCTGTGTTGGTCGTCCATCAGTACATCCTCCACGGTAAACTCTACAATATACATGTACAAGTATATATATATTAAAAATTTTCGAATGAAAATGCATAAACTAATTTGCAATAATATTAAATATAAATTAGACAACTTCTTGTTCAAATTGTTTGAATGTTCCTATCGCCATCATACACTCCATCTCTAGAGTCCTTGGAGAACGGAAATCATCTCCACAAACCTAAAATTAAAAAATTTTAAAACTGTAAAATAACTCAAGATCTAGATCTAATTTTTAATGAAACTTTGAACTTCAATTTATAACTTAAACATAAGTGAAAAATTAAATACTTGTGATGATGGATTTAGAACATCTCCTGATGCAGGAGCATCAAGGTTTCAAATTTTGTACATTTAGTAGAATCTAGGGGATTTTATATTTTCAAGGGAGTTGGTTCACCAAGTATTTAATTAATATAATTTTCAATGTTTTGAGTGGATTTTATGTGATATATTTCGAATAGGATTTAATTAAATATTTTGAGGCATATTTGTAAATGTTCTGGAATGTAGGAGAACATGAGTGATTGGTGAATATTGAGAGATTCTGAAATATTATAGATATTAGATTAGAAATTAGTTTCATGATTGTGTGGAACTAGAGAGAATACTTAGGAATTAGTTAAGTCAAAGGTGGATTTAGAGGATTTTTAGGATTTAGTTGAGAAAATTATGGATCTGAACCAGAATTGGATGTAGAATCCTTTTGTATATATTTTTAAGCCTCAAAGGTATTAAAGGACCATATTCGTAGATAGGAAATAGAAGAGATTCATTGTAAGCCTACAGGTAGAGAGAAGGATGAGAGAAGGCCATTTTTAAAGAAAACGAGGCCCTGGATCGAGTAGATGGGAATGAGGATCAGCTTAATTTATATGTACAATATTTTTTTTATTGAATGTAATGAAACCATTCCTACAAGTGAAATTGTATTTACCTGTGTGTTTGAATAAATCTAGGCATGGATAGATAGTTGTATTATCTGATTTCTTCCAGAGTGGAGGAATTAAATTATGTCAGAAAAGTGATCAGGATAGTTTATGGATATGATTAAATAACCAAAATAAATCTCAAGAGGGAATTAACACCTGGAAAAAGAAGTGAAGTCGCAGTGATTAATTTCGAGAGTCTTTTTGTTATGAGATTCCAATCGAGAGGAGAAAGTCGATTACATTTTCTTGTAGGCAACAAACCACAATTTTCCCTTAAATTCCAGAGAAAGCGTGAATATTGAAGACAGATGGTGGAGATCAAATCACATAATTGAAGTGCGAGTGGTGGATAGTTAGGATCACATTATAGAGATAAAGTGGGAATTGACGGCCAAGATCATATCGCAAAGATAAGGTGGGAGATCAAATGAGGATCCATGTGTTAACATGAGATCTCATCACATATCATATTCGACAGAAGGAGTTTGTTTCTGTGATGAGAATTGAGGTTGCGATATCCAAAATGCGATGAGGGTTAAATCTACGATTTTCGATATATCTTGGAAACTGCGAAAAAGCGATAAGTTTGTGATCTGCGATATGGTGAGCTTTGCGATGCGCAATAAAGAGGTAATGGTAAGTTTAAGCATTTATTGTTAAAAGCACACACATGAAGGATTACTTTGGGTTTTGACTGAGATCCCACAAAGCCTGTTATTGATGATTATCATGTGTGATTGGGATTATTTTCTTTTAACTTAAAGTATTGAAATATAAGGTTGGATTGAAGGGAGCTTCCACGTAATAAATGTTATGATGCTTTCCACATATAAATAAGTTTATAAAGGGTCTTAGAGATATATGAACCTATTCGAATGTGACAAATTTAGACTATATACTCTTTTTAGAGTTTGATCTTGGGGTAAGAGTGGGCTTAGCCATTATCCCTCCATCATATCCTAACATGGAAGAACAGGGTGGCTCAAAACGAAAATCATCTCCACAAACCTAAAATTCAAAAAAAATAAAACTGTAAAATAACTCAAGATCTAGATCTCATTTTTTAATGAAACTTTCACTTCAATATATAACTTAAAATCATAAGTGAAAAATTTAATACTTGTGACGGTGGATTTGGCAAATCTCCTAATAGGGAAGAAGATGGTGGCTCCAAATGAAAATCATCTCCACAAACCTAAAATTCAACAATTTTAAAACTGTAAAATAACTCATCTAGATATCATTTTTTAATGAACCTTTCACTTCAATTTATAACTTAAAAACAAATTTAACTGAAAATTTTTTCATACTTGTGACAGTGGATTTGGCACATCTCCTAATAGGGAAGAAGAGGGTGCCTCCATTGCAAAAAAATCGGATGAAATCAAAATATGCTAACATTTAATTATATACATGTACATGTGTACACAATTATTTATTTTAAAAATATGTCATCATGATACCAATATAATAATAGATTAATAATTGTACATCAACATCATGAACACTTAAAAAACACTAACATTTTCCAACATATCATCTTGATTGTGAGAATCATCTTGATTGTGATAACCTGAAGCTTCAATCGTGATATTAAAATCTTCATTCATCAAGTGTGTTAACTGCAAATGGTGTTCACATATGATACATTTTTGTTAGATTAACATATACAAATAAACATGTATATGTATTTATTACAAATTGTACATGTTAAAATATTCACCCTAACCATTAACACATACCAATCCCATGTCCTCTTCCTCATGAATAATTAAGTCATGCAAACCATTGCGACAATGTTTTGCATATGTTCTAAGCTATTCAACACTCATGTTGTCAATCTCATCATATGTATGATACACAAAATTAGCATGTGCATTCTCTCGTGCTCTTTGTCGATTCAGACAAGCATCAATTCCACCAAGTCCACTCTGACATTGTCTATGATGGCATCCATTGCCTCTCGACTAATTTGAGAAGTGGCGTCCATCTCTAACCGCAAAGTTTCCACACAAACATGTCGGCTTACCAATGGTGGCTCGGGGCGAGGCAACTCAACATCACACTTAGCACCCCTACGGTCACATAATCGATGTTTCTTAGTACCAAAATATTTAGAGGGGAGGTCATTATAATTGTATTTCATTCTAAAAAATAAATTTTCATAAAATAATTTTGCAAAATAAAGAGGAACCCCATCTTTCCATGGTATTCTTCCATAGGCATCAAGGTGCCTATCATACAAATGGAAATCTATATTAGTGCTTGAGATATTGCACCTTTAGCATCTTTATTTTCGTCCCTTCTTTGAAGTTAAACATAGATTTTTCCATTTTTTTTGTAACTCTGTGTTTAACATCCTCCCATGTATCGGAACCCATCATTATTTCCTTTATTTTCCTCATCAATTCTACAAAATTATAAGTGTTTGGCCCAAGTTTTTTGTATACATCTACAAGTGTGCTTAAAGAGTGCATAACTATTTCTAAGCTTTCTCGACTCTCAACGGGGAGTTTCAAAGACATAAGATCTCTCTTCAATTTTGAATAAAGATGTTCACACATTTGTAATGTGCATTGTTGGATGTTTGTTTCCCAAGGTAAATCAGAAAGGTTAGAAGGATAAGTCGTGGTTGTTGTACAACCTTCTTCATGAATAACATGGTCTGGCCTACATATTTTTCGAGAGACATTTTCAACCTCTACATCAATATATAAAATTACATGTATATAAAAAAAAATTGAACAAATTTGTACAAAATTTCTTTTTAACCTTAAAAAAATTATATAAATAATTTAAAACAAATTAATAATTGAATTAAAATAAAATTCAGATTAATGGCCACCTTGAGATGGTTGGGCAGCATCATGCCCACCCTGAGATCATTGAGAACCAGCATACCACCCATTGGTTGAGAACCAACATGACCACCCATTGATTATCCATCGGGCGAATCCATACCACCACCCTCATGCAATTGGCCAGCACCTATTGATTGGCCACCAGGGGAATGTGTACCACCACCACCCTCACGCAAGGAGAGGGAAGCTTCATAAAAAAATATGAATTTATAATCAATTCAAAAATACATACATACATATAAATACATGTACATATGATTGATTAGATTGCGTGAACCATGGCCAACCTCCATTGATGGATTAGATACTCTTGTCCTCCAAACTACTAAAAAATAAAAAATGAAATTTATTAAAAACTAATTGAACTCACAAAATTGATAAAAAAATCAATTCCATATGTATACATGTATGTACATGGGGATAAAATTATATATATTCAATAAAAAAATAAATTCCACATGTATACATGTATGTATGGGGATAATATTATATATTCAAATGTCATTTAAAAGCATGCATGTTTATTATAAATACCATGAACATCCCTCGATCCATGATCCCCCTCTCTCGTAGAGGCATGGGATTCTACTGATGTTCACCTTTCATCCTCCATGATATATATATATATATATATATATATATATATATATATATATATATATATATATATACACACACAATGGAAATTTACAATTATTTTTAAAATTAATATTTAAAATAAATTCAAAAGAATTCAAAAAATTGATGTAATTTAGTATAGAAATGTTGAGCACAAACAAAAATGATGTAAAACATAAAACTTTCAAAGCACAATTTGATGTGTAAAACTCACTTTAAACAAAAATTTGTTGAAGTCTTGCACATTTTAATTTTATAAAATTTGAAGTTCACCAAGTTGTGCTTACATGGTGGGAGCACACTTAGTATATAATTGAAAAAAACACATGGTCATAAAAAATGATGCATTTATAAGTAAAAAACATATACATATCAAAGATATGTTACAATGTCCATCAATAAATTTTGAAGGAGAGCGTTTCAACACTAATTAATCTTTGAGAGATGAATCTTGAATTGGCATTGCCCCATACAATATTAATTCATATTTAACATATGAATCTTGAATTGACATTGCCCCACATAATAGATCACCGGACATCTTATTAACATTTTTATTATGTCTTATACTAAAAAATTGAAATTGTCTTCCAATATTGTTTGCTTTTCCATGTATTTTTTTTAGCCTCTCCTTCTTAACTTGGTACAAGTATTTCATCTGGCTGCACATAAGTTCAGAATTGGTGAAAAATAAAATTCCATTTGATACATACTCTCTACATGTTCACAAGACTTCTATCAATGCAATATAATATGCTTCGTTTCTTGTTTTTCTTCCTGGTATATTCATTTTCCTTTGGATGAACTTGTTAGTTGCAATATTGCAAAGAACATATGTAATCACTGGTTTCCCTGAATTGGGATAGCAAGAAACATCTATGCATAATGTCCATTTTTCAACCATGTTTAATGGGCTTTTTGATCCCTGAAAAAAAAAATTCATTAAAATATATTAAATGAACATTTATTAGAAATGTCTTAAAGTTTATTGCAAATGCCTTAAAGTTTATGGGAGAAATGACATAAGAATGACATGTACATGGTTCCCAAAAACACTAGTAAATGCCTTAAAGTTTATGGGAGAAATGGCATGTACATGGTTTCCAAAAACACTAGCATTTTTCTTAAAAATATATTAAACATGAACATTTATTGCAAATGCCTTAAATTTTATTGCAAATTCCTTAAATTTCATGGGAGAAATGACATGTAAATTGTTTTCCTTAAATTTTATGGGATAAATGACATCTACATGGTTTTCCTTAAAGTTTATGGGAGAAATGACATGTACATGGTTCCCAAAAACACTAGCAAACGCCTTAAAGTTTATGGGAGAAATGGCATGTACATGGTTCCCAAAAACAGTAGCAAATGCCTTAAAGTTTATGGGAGAAATGGCATGTACATGGTTTCAAAAACAATAGCATTTTCCTTAAAAATATATTAAATGAACATTTATTGCAAATTCCGTAAAGTTTATGGGAGAAATAACATGTACATGATTTGCCTTAAAGTTTATGGGAGAAATGACATGTACATGGTTTAACTTAAATATTTCCTTAAATTTTATGGGAGAAACGACATAGAAATGGTTCCCAAAAACACTAGAAAATGCTTAAAGTTTATGGGAGAAATGATATGTACATGGTTTCCAAAAACACTAGCATTTTCCATAAAAATATATTAAATTGAAGTTTATGGGAGAAATGAAATGTACATGGTTTGCCTTAAATTTTATGGGAGAATTGACATGTATATGGTTTGCTTTAAATTTTATGGGAGAAATGACATGTACATGGTTTGCCTTAAAGCTTATGGGAGAAATGATATGTACATGGTTTGCCTAGTTTGCCTTAAATTTTGTGGGAGAAATGACATGTACATGGTTTGCCTTAACGTTTATGGGAGAAATGACATGTACATGTTTTTCCTTAAAGTTTGCCTTAAATTTTGTGGGAGAAATGACATAGAAATGACATATACATGGTTCCCAAAAACACTAGCAAATGCCTGCAATTTTATGGGAGAAATGGCATCTACATGGTTCCCAAAAACACTAGAAAATGCCTTAAATTTTATGGGAGAAATAGCATGTACATGGTTTCCAAAAACACCATAATTTTCCTTAAAAATATATTGAATGAACATTTATTGAAAATGCCTCAAATTTTATTGAAAATGCCTTAAATTATATGGGAGAAATGACTCCAAATGCATTTATTTAATTGAAAAGAAAAATCCGTTGTTTTCTGATACAAAATTGTGTAAATACAAATAGACAGGAAAATTAAAAAAATTATATATAGACTTGAGAGCTACTCCAAATGCATTTCTTTAATTGGAAAAAAAATCATTGTTTTCTCAGACAAAATTATGTAAATACATACAGACAAAATTATGTAAATGCAGACAAACAGAAAAATTATAAAATTTATATAGACTTGAGAGTTACTCTAAATGCATTTCTTTAATTGAAAAAAAAAAATATTGTTTTCTGATACAAAATTATTTAAATACAAATAGATAGACAAATTAATCATTGTTTTCTATACAAAATTATGTAAATACAGATAGACAGACAAATTAGAAAAATTATATATAGACTTGAGAGCTACTCCAAATGCATTTATTTATAACAACAATGGGACCAAGCCCCAGTGACATTGTTTTTAGGCGCAGATTCAACAACAAAGGAATAAGCATTTATTGTTTCACTATCAGTTATAGACAGATATTAATTTTTGAGCTAGGTTAGATTGTTCAATAAAGACAGATATGTATACTTGTTACAGACAGATATTAATTGTTGAGCTAGGTTGGATGGTTCAATAAATAAAGATCTGTATGTTGGTAATAGGTGGGTGTTATAAAGCATGAAGGGAATTTTGTGAAACCTATAATTGTGTAAATACCTAAAGATGAACCTGTTGTGAAGGAACAGTTTTATGGGCATGTTATATGTCCCTTGAAGTTTCAAAACCAGAAGGGAGCATCGAACATTAATGAAAATAAGGAGGACCCCAACAACACCTATGGTAGCTTCCCCGGTAAAGAACTCCCACCAGCACAAACCGAAAAGCTATTGTATAATTTGGACCAGACATAAAAATATTGAGAATAACAGTTCATCTTGTTATGCGGAATTATGGATTATGGATAAAACATTCTTCCCTAGATGTAGTGCTCATCTAGAAAAACATGTTAAAGACTTTGTAACTACTTTTCCTAACTGTAAACAAACACACAGAACAGATCAAAGAACTTACTTGGAGTCCAAGCCCTTCCTATTCTCCTTCTGTCACTCTTGTTGTAGCTTCAAACCTAATCTAAGTCGCAAAAATATTATCTGCAAAGATGAAAAATAAACAACAAAAGATAGCAATAATACAGATGTCTATTCAAGTTATTCAGTTAAATCAATAAAACATGAACCATATGCATCAAATAAGAATTCATGATATGAAACACATGAGCTTATACAAATACATATGTGGGAAAGTAAGAAGCAATCTTTATTAATGGATAGAACGGGTGGTTACAACCTAGTGATTGATTTAGTGTCACCATGATGCAGGAGCATCCTACTTGATTTTCATTAAAATATTGTGTAATTAGGGGGTAATGTCTTTTTAATTATTTAATAAATTATTATGCTCATTTTTAATAAATTTAGAGAGAAAATCCGAGTGTGAGGATTATTTTAAATATTCTCTTAATTAATTGAGAATATGAGTGGAATTGAGTTAGATAGACAATTTATGGATTAGGAATTCCTTAAATGGAACTCATTTGAGTCAAATAAGGGATAAATATATTTTAGATTTTGGTTGAGATTTGTGTGGAGGAAATTATGGATTGGAATTAATTCATAATTATGTATAAATATGAGGATTTTGTGAGGATGGAGAACAGCGAGGAATACAAAGAGATATAGAGAGAAACACTGTGAGATTTTTTGAAAAGGCCTGAGATCCGAGAGGCCCACAAATGTAATATTTTGGAAATTGGTTTGAATCTGAATTTCGTGTGTGATTATATACTAGTATTTTCGTTTTTGTGGGCTCTCTCTTCTTTGTATATGTTTTGAGTTGAATTGAATGTGGTTTTTAATGACGAATTTGATGAGGTTTCCATATTAAGGAAACACGCACTCTATCATGTGCAAGGACATGTTTGTTTGCAGAATCCCTGCATCATTTGGTATCAGATCCTAAGAGAGAGTCGATTGAATTATGTAAAATATTGTGGCACGTTGAAATATGCTACATAAATTAACATTGTTGTGTTATTGGTGTGAGTAAACCCTATCTTGTTGTGAAGAATGTTATTTTGAAGAAATGGTAAATTAGTATTGCCCAGCCTTGAATGGAACTTTTGGGAGTTGGAGGTATCTCTCTATTTATACATTGAAGACATGTGTCTCTGGACTATTTTTTGCAACGCACTACACCAATCATGCCAGTTCAGTATTTGTCCAAGAAATGTCTTCGAGATTTTACATTGAAAAAGTGATGGCAGCCCTCCGAAGTAGAGTCTGTAGAGTATTTCAGCTTTAGAGATCTCTGGGATTGCTACAATAAATCAAGAGTATGAGGGATGAGAGTGACCGAGACTTTGATCGAGGGATTTGAGCAGCGATTCGTCCAGTGATAGTGAAAGTGGACATGATACTGAAAAAGATTTAAATCAGAAGTGAATTCTGCAATTCCAGTGGAAGAGAAGGAGCAACAAAAGTATAAGTTAGATGACTTGCATGTTGGAGAAAATTAAGAGCTAGATAGACTTGTGTGTTGGAGAGGAGATCGTAGTTTATATTGTTAGTGTGGTGGGCATCCTCAGTTTTTCTGCTCATGGGTTCAGCTCCGGTCATGTGGGAGATCATTTACGCTTATTCATTTTCCTGGATGGCATGCATATGGGGTGTAGATGATTCAGTTCCTCGGCAGAATTGTTGCAAAGCTTTAATTGCATCGAAATATTATGTACCTAAAGAATTATGGAGGTGATGTTTTCAGGATCCAGCTAGCACTAATAATTTTGTAATATTATTTTTCTCTTCGCTTCTTGTAATTTTAACATGGGATTATCTGAATTTAGTGTTTATGGCACCATGACTTGAATTTGACATGAATTCAATCAATGAAGGAGCAACAACAATAGAGGCAGTGTAGGAGGCAATCGATCATTGTAGGTTGGAGTGTCTATCAGAGTGTAGAGGCCGCAGATGGTTGGACGCAGATGTTGGATAACGATGGGACCATACTGTAAAGGGAATTTGGAAATCAAAATTGCAATCAGCAATTGACATTCCTACAGAAGAAATATTAGGCAGTATGTGATTTCTAGCAATGGTAAGTCTGATTGCACTGACTGTAACGTAGAGAAAAGGTATACAGTGTTTGATTGTTCGGGTACGATGGCTCATATTTGGAAAATATTTCAGTAATGCAAAGAAATGCCATAAAACATTTTCTCTTTCTTGTGCTGACGTCTCACATATAGTAATTCATTCATTATTGGTCGTGTTGACATTGTAATGGAATGGAAATTGCATTGATAATTAGTGCAGTCACAAAGGAAATTGCAATGTATGAAGCTTGACTAATAAGGATCATTGTTCTATGCTTTATAATTGTTTGAAAGTCAGAGTGGCGCACTAAGAGATAAGGAAAATGTGAATTCCATCATATATGGAGAGCAAATTTATTTGGAACTAAGTATAATATAAGTTATTGCTACATTAAATATTAAAGTGTGCATTTTTTATCTACATCAATTTTTGTATCACAGATTGATTTCTTATGGTGGATTCACTGGCGTAGTAGAAGTGTAGCAATATTCCTTGATCTATGTGTGGTATCTTAAATGCTCAAATCACGTGAGATGTTTTTAAAAGAGCTTCGAATCAACTATGTTCTCCTGGTATTTGTTTTCTGGGTTTGAAGGCTTTTAGTATTTTAGAATGAGCATATTCATGTTCAGGGTATTAACAGTTGTCTTGTGGAAGCTTTTTCAGAGTTTTATACCCCAAAGAATTTGCTAAGCCTTGCCGGTATGAGAAATCGCATTGGAGATACGTAAATATCGGTGGTGATTGATGAGGGTTGTGTTGGTCATGTGGAGAACACAAAGAGACACCAACGTAAAATTTTCATTGAATGAATCAATATTCATTGATTAAAGGTATTCTTAAAAATTGGATGATTTAATTTCCCTTGCCATATTTGAGAAGTTAATTTGTTTGTAAACTTTATGAAAGAGTGAAATCAATCCAAAGTATAAGGAATGGAATTGAAACTCATCTCAGAATTTGACATGCAAATATGGTTTGTGTTTGTTGCATCTGGAGAAATGTGTTGATGTCACCATACTAAAAGAAAGTTTTGGAAAATTCCTATAAAGGAATTGTTTTTGTGCATTGAAGAGAGACAGTGTTAAATGAGAACCGCCATTGCAAAGAAGGAAATGCATGGAAGTACAGGGAAACTGTTTGTTCTAAGAGGATAAATGTGTTGAAAAGGTTATGGTCTGAAGAGCATGCAAATATTCACAGTGATAAAGATGACATAGAAGAATGAAATCCAGAGAATTGACATTGCAAAGATAAGGTTTATTGAAGGGAGCATAAGGTATGAAAATTCATTTTAAAGAGGTATTTAAAATGTTGAAAATTAAATGGTTTATTTTATTCTCGTCATGAAATAAATCTTGGGAAAAGTGGAGTGCATTTGAAGTGATAATGGGAGATGATGTAATTAGTGACTTATGATATTATCATAAGAACGAGTATGAGTGAGTGTCAAACCAGGAGGTAACTCCTCAAATCAAAATGTTTATTGAATGAAGAATGAACATGTATTTATACATGGAGGTGAGGCTATTGGGATTCATCTCCCAATGACTCTTGGCCTTCCTTATTTCCTAATATTATTTATCATACAATATTACATATCCACACCCAACCCATAGGATTTGGTGTCAACATTCCCCCCTTTAATCCGAAGGGATGTTGGTGAGTCCAAGCATCGATCTGAACTTTTCAAACTCTTCTCTGCCAAGTGCTTTGGTGAAGATATCAGCAGTTTTCTCATTTGTGGAACAATGATGTACATGGATGGTTTTGTCCTGAACATGATGTCGAATTAGATGGTATTTTGTATTGATGTGCTTTGTTCGATCATGGAACTTTGGGTTCTTGGCCAACTTTATTGCAGAAGTGTTGTCGATCATGAGTGGTGTAGAATACATTTGTTTCATCTGCAAATCTTCCAGGATTTTCCGGAGCCACACAATTTCCTTTTTTTCTTCAGTGGCTGCCACATATTCTGCCTCGGTCATGGAATCTGCTGGAATTGATTGTTTGCGTGATCTCCATGAGACAGCTCCTGATCCAAGACTCATGGTGTAACCTATAGTATACACCCCTGTTTCTTTGTCGCCATCAAAGTCTGAATCAGAGTATCCGATCAAGCTGAAGTCGCCTACCTGTGTATATTTGATTCCAAAGTCTTGAGTCCCCTTCAAGTACCTTAACACTGTTTTTGTAGCAGACCAATGTCCTTCACAAGGTTTTTGCATGAACCTTGAGAGGATTCCAACAACAAATGAAATGTCAGGTCTGGTGGTGGTCAGATAGATAAGACTTCCTATAAGTTGTCTATACTTAGTTGCATCCTCAAATTCCTTCCCTTCAATAGATGTGAGCTTCAAGTTTTGTTCCATTGGAGTGGTTAAGGGATTACATTCATCCATGCCAAATTTGTTCAAGAGATCTCTAATGTACTTCTTTTGAGAAAGAAATATAAATTTAGGATGTTGAATTACTTCAATACCCAGATAGTAATGAACATGACCCAAATCATTCATTTCAAAACCTTTCTTCAATTCTTTCTTCATGGATGCAATATAGCTCTCATTGTTTCCTGTTATCAAAAGATCATCTACATACACCACAAGATATACAACTGTTTTTCCAACTTTCTTAACAAACAAAGTTGCATCATCAAGATCAAAATGTTTGAAGTCAAGTTTCAGAAGATGCTCGGTTAATTTCTCATACGAGGCTCGTGGTGCTTGCTTGAGGCCATATAAGGATTTTATAATAATTTTGCAAACTTTGTGTTCTTGACCCTTTACAACAAATCCTTCTGGCTGGGACATATAAACTTTATCCTTTAGATCTCCATTCAAAAAAGCTATTTTTACATCCATCTGATGGACTTTCCATCTATTCTGAGCTGCTAGGGCAAAGAGAGTCCGGATGGTGGTCCATTTTGCTGTGGGAGAAAAAGTTTCTTCATAATTGATTCCTTCTTTTTGTGCAAAACCTTTTGCCACAAGCCTAGCCTTGTGCTTGTCAAGTGAGCCATCTGCTTTATACTTGTTCTTGTAGACCCACTTATAGCCAATTGGTTTTGTTCCCAAAGGCAGATCAACCAGCTTCCAAGTGCCATTCTTTATCAAGGCATCATACTCCTTCTGCATCGCTTCTTTCCATTCATCATGAGAAGTAGCTTCTTTGAAGGAATTTGGTTCATGATCTGTAGACAAACTCAATTCACAGTTATAAGCAATATCCATATCAACAGGGGAATCAGAATTATCTACATCACCTTCGATTTGTTGAGTGGAACTTCTTGTTCCTGTTTTTCCAACCTCATCAGGATGAACATTCTCGAGTGTCTTTGTCAGCCATTTGGGAGGACCTTTCTGAGATGGCCCAGGCTGGTCATTTGACTGAGTTGGGATTGATTCAAGATTCAATCTCCCAATTCTGTCAATCACATCATCCAATGTGTCATCCGTGGTTGTTTCTTCATGTGGGGAGAGAGTGCTTCAGGACATGATTCCACAGTTTGATTCAATATAGGAATCCCCCTTTCAAGATGTGGCATCTGATTATCAAATTATTGGAAAGACTTTGCATGTGTGAATCTATCCAGGCGATCAAGTTGCCGCTCAACAACCTTGTCACTCTTGGAAGATTCAAGAAATATGACATCTCTTGCTATTACAAACTTCTTATTTGTTTCATCATAGAGACGATATCCTTTGGAGGTATTGGAGTACCCCAAGAAGATACATTTTCTACTTCTAGCACCAAGTTTGTTCCTTTGACCCTTGGGTATCAAGGCATAACAGGTGGACCCAAAGACCCTGAAATGCTTTAGCGAAGGAATGTGGCCATGCCACATTTCAAAAGGAGTTTTGTTTCTAATTGCACTTGAAGGACACCTATTATTTATGTAAACAACACATAGAACTGCATCAGCCCAAAACATCAATTTCACATTCTTGAAAAATAACATGGAGCGAACCATATTTAAAATAGTTATGTTCATTCTTTCAGCTACACCGTTCTGTTGGGGATTATATGGCACAGTTGTTTGATGCTTGATTCCATGTTGACGAAGATAATTTTCAAATTCGTTTGAAGTGTATTCTTTTCCATTATCAGTACGTAGAGAGCCAATATGTGTTTGTGCATCATTTTCAATCCATGCATGAAAATTCTTGAAAGATTGAAAAGCATCAGACTTGTTCTTCAATAAGTAAATCCAACACATTCTGGTGTAGTCATCAATAAATGTCATCATGTATTTATTTCTATTTGCAGAAGAAAAAGGCATAGGGCCACATAAATCTAAATGAACAAGCTCAAGTTTTCTATGTTCTCTGGAGTGTGAATCATGAAATGGTTGTTTGCTATGCTTTCCTAGAATACAAGCATCACATTCCTTAGGTTTTCTAGGAATTGTAGGCAGTCCATTAACACCATTTTTCTTCAACAAACGAAGGCTTTCATAGTTTAAGTGTCAAAATCTAGCATGCCATAAAAGACTTGATGGGAATGTACCTTCATCATGATGTGAACTGAATGCAAAGTTTTGAGCATGAGCAGATGAACCTTTTAGCTTCAAAAGTCTCCCTTCTTCTATTCCCTCCATGACAAGTGAGTGATCTGATGCTTTTCTGACCTTTGCCTTGCCATCAAACAAGTGAATGGAGTGTCCTTGCTGGCGGATTTGGACCAGGGACAACAAGTTTCTCCTCAACTCAGGGAGGTATAGAACCTCATGTAGAATATGATATGGAAGACCAGGCAACTTAAGCCTGACTGTGCCAAGCCCTGATGGCTTGAGTTTGGATTTATCTGCGAAATATACTGCTCCATCAACTTTGTTAGTGAATTCTTCAAAAAAATCTTTTCTAAATGTCATGTGACATGTTGCTTCTGAATCTAGCAACCAATCATCTCTCCATGAAGTAAATGAAACATCAAACAAGTCTTCAGTTACTCCATTGTTACAATGTGCTAGAACATAATGAGCGGATTCAGGTGCTTTACCTTTGTCTTTGTCATTAGTTTTACCTTTGTCTTGATTTCTTTTCTGCTCAATTTTCTCCCAAGGTGTTCTGCATTTGGATGCATCATGTCCATCTTTATTGCAACGTGTGCAATGAAGATTGGATTTGTCAGATTGTCTGCCCCCCCTTTTTGTGAAGTTTCTTCTTCCTCTTCCTCTTCTGCCACCTCTTCCTCTGGATGAATCTAGAGCATGACTCTTTTCTCTATGTGCCAAGTATGCAGCCTCTTCGGAAGATGAAGGGACTGTCATCTTCCCAAAAGCTTTCTCTCTTTCTGCAAAATTTTTCTCAAGTGTATCAAAGGTGATATGCTCAAGGTTCCCACTTGCTTGCAAAGACTCAAGATAATGTGAGTAAGTCGGATATAATGCCTTAACATATGCTATGAGAGGTATGTCCGTTTTTACACCAGTGCTATCAATATCATGCATGATAGATCTAACTTCTGAAGCTAAGGCAAGGGGATCATCATTCTTCATTTCAAGACTGAACAACTTAATCATCAATTGAACATTTTCTAATTCTGAATGTGAGTCATAGAGTTATTTTAGCTTGCTCAAGGCATCATAGGAATTTGAGAATGATGAAATATGGTGACTCACCTCTTCATTTAAGGAAGCTGCAATCAAGGCATAGGCCTTGCAATTTTTGTTTTCCCAAATGGCGAGCTCTTTGTCTGAAGTGGGCTTTGCTGGTGGATTTCCTTCTTGTCCTTCACAGATTCCTTTCCACAACTCATTAAAAATGAGTGTGTGTTTAATCTTCTGATACCATTCAAGATAGTTCTCTTTTCTGGAGAGAACCACCCCAACAATAGAGATGAGAGAATGCATTAGTTTGCTGGAAACAATTCTTTTGAAGAGGAAAAAATTCTGCTAGAAAACTTTCAATTCTGGAAATTTTCTCAATTAAAGGGGACAAAAACTCTTTGCTGGAAAATATACTGAATTTAAAAGGACAAAAAGTCTTGCTAAAAATACTGAATTCTGCACCAAAAAAATATTTTTTTTTTGTGTTTGAAAAAAGAAAGGCTTTATATGGATAATTGTATTGAAAATGTGGTGGGAGGGGTATTATGACTGTGGGGAAGCGGTATTGAATATGGGAAAGAGGTAATTGAGGTTATTATATATGAAAAGGAGGCGGTATTGTATGTGGAGGTCGTATATAGAAAGTGGCGGTATTGAATATGGGAAAGCGGTAATTGAGGGTTATTATATATGACAGTGGAGCGGTATTATTCAATGGTGTGCAGACAACGTGTATTGTAAACAGCGTGGAGAAAGAAGCATTGTGGGGAGGAAATTTAAAGTGGGGAGAAGTCAGACTTTATTCCGTAGCGCAGTGATGAGAGATGGGTGTGAGCGATTGTGTATGGAGGGCTGAAGCCAGCGTGGAGTAAGCGTTAAATAGCGTGGAGTAAGCGTAAGCGTTAGATAGCGTGGAGTAAGCGTAAGGCCATGGGGTAGCAGATGGTGGGATGTGGGATAGTGTGAGGGCGGTAGTGGGAGCGATAGGGAATGTGCGGTAGTGAATATGCAGTGTTAACTGTAATGGAGGAGTAGTGTTACACCAGCATATAAGTGGAGTGACATTGATATAAATGGAGGGGTATAATAATTAGTGAAAAAGAGCGCGGTAATATATGGTGGCAGCATATGATAGTCGTATTATGAATGGAAGGCAGCGTATTACATATATGGACAGAGGTGGTATATATATAAACAAACATCGTATTACATATGTGACAGAGAGCGTTATATCAGTGGAATAGTCGAGTGATGTATCAGTGGAACAGCGTATTACATATTCATGTATAGAGCGGTATATTATTGACAGACAGAACGTTGTATGAATGGAGGGGATGGAGGGGATGGCGTGAGGGAAGTGTGAGGGGGCGTGGGGAGTGTGGAAGGACGTAGGGTTGTGAGAGGAAGAGAGCGTTGGAGAGAGGGAGGTCGAGAGGCCGTTACAAATTTTGAATGGTGGAATTTAATAACTACTGTAGAATTTGCAGGTGTGTGCAGGGGCTGCAATTTGCAGAATTTCAGGGATTGCAGAATTGCAGAATCTCCAGAAGCTGCAAAAATAGAACTGGGCAAAAATTGCAGAGATAGATTAAAAAAAATACAGAATTACAGTACAAAAATTTAATAGAGCAGCAAAACTATACATAGAAACTGACTGAGCAAAGGAATGAGGGAGTTACACCACAAGAAAAAATGCCAATAGTGGGACTGGCTCTGATACCATGTCAAACCAGGAGGTAACTCCTCAAATCAGAATGTTTATTGAATGAAGAATGAACATGTATTTATACATGGAGGTGAGGCTATTGGGATTCATCTCCCAATGACTCTTGGCCTTCCTTATTTCCTAATATTATTTATTGTACAATATTACATATCCACACCCAACCCATAGGATTAGGTGTCAACAGTGAGAATTGGTAAGGTGGAGATTTTACATCATGAGAATGTATTAAGGGTGGATGTTCATTGGTGTATTGTATAGCTTGAATTAGAGTAAAAAATATCCACTATTGAAATTATTGGGTCAAGCTTTGAAGTCAAATAAGATGTTAAGGTTAAATGAAGAAATTTGGATCAAACCATTGAGTTATTGTACAAGAGGGTGTATTTTTCATCCAAGATGAAGAATTGATGTCAAGTCTGGATTCAAAGAGTCTTAAATCAAGTCAAAGTTTTGAATGTAATTGGGTGTATGATTGGTGGAGCCTGACACCCAAAGAGTTGGTCATTGTAACACAAGCATTACTGAAGTGTTGTTTGCAGCAAAGAGGAGGAAGAGAGTTTCCAGAAATGATTCCAAGTCAGAGAACTACAAGAGGTCAAGCACAGGAAGAGAGCTTATATTTCTGAATGGCAAGTATGGAGGCTTTTTGAAAAGGGGATTCGAATGAGATCCACACGTGAACAGATGAAGTTCACAAAGGAGTAGAAGATGACTATTGATAGTCATTTTAGAGCTTATGAGAAATACTGCAATAGAAGAAATAAGAAGGAAGATGCCAAGGAAAATGGCATATGTAAGCAGTTGACTAATGAAGAGTATGAGCGGGAGAAAGCTGAGATAAAAATTCACCTTGAGTTATTGATGGAATTTTTGTCGATCAACAAGAAAGACCAGAGACATGGTTGGACCATAAGGAAGAAAGTGAAGTGGCGGAGACTGCACGCAAAGAGGAAACAACAAGTAAACATATATTTGACAGAATAGTTGAGGAAGCTCGAGCAAATGATGAGTGTGAAATTGAGATGTGAAGAACTCAGAGAGGCCGAGTTGAAAATGGAAGTTTCCATTTGTGGCCCAGAATAGGGTGAAATTCTGGGTGAAGAGATCAAAGTGAAAGATCTCATGGACTATTGGAATAGTTCAGAATAATTGGAAGATATGTTGACAAGAGAAGCAGATGAGGCCATGAAGCCTTTTATTTTTAAAACTCATAGTTTTTGTATGTTTGCAGGATGTGCAGAAGATGGTGGACAGTCTAGTAAAACTATCATCGAGATTAACAAAGCTCTTAAGGTGAAGTATGATGGAAAATTCCTTTCAGAGGTGGAAGGTACTAATTTGTTGCAGCAGGAAGAAATCATAAATGAATTCTTTTTTGGTGTAAGATAGCCAGTTGAAGTTGTTATGGAGCATAAGAATAATGAAAATTCCGAAGTGATATTCCAAGGAGGTAAACAAATGAATTTGTTTAATGAAATTAATGACAGAATTTTGCAATGTGATGATACAGAAAATAGGATAACTCAGGAGTATTTCCAAAAGAAGAATGAAACTGGGAATGAAGGTTGTGATGAAATGCTGGAAAGATTTCACATGGAAATAGAATTCTTGGAATGATGGCTTAAGGAACCTGAAGTGGAGATGAAACTTGCAGAAACTGATACAGAAGAGATTGCAGTTACTGTGCATGATAGGGATAATTTTTTTTTAACATTTATAGAGCTGAGTGAATTTTATAACTTTTTAAATAGTAATGTGGCTATAGGTACAGAAGGAAAAATTAATAAATATGATGTTGAAGTCAGAGAAATTGAGCAGAAAGTATTTGGAGATGAGATGAAAGATCGGGAACATCAAGAATGTTATGTCTTTAGAGACATAAAGGAAACAAAAGTATTGAACCAACAAGATAAAGATGAAAGCAACCAGCAATTCAAAATAGGATCCGCTGAAATCCAGGACTATGATGAGAGATTGGTGCTTGAAGCATAAAAAGAGGCCAAAAGGTCTTATATTTTTAAAACTAATAGTTTGTTGATGAATGCAGGTACAATACCGGATGAGAAATTTTTTACTATAGGAGCAGTCAATGACTATAGTTGTGATCAAGGAGAAGTTCTTGATTATTCTTCATTTCAAAAATTTGAGTGTTCAACGCAGTTGGAGGTGGAAGAATCAAACAAAGAGGAATTACTCCGAGGAATTGGCAAAAGAAATTGTTGGAGAGGTCGATGGAATGCAATTGATAGAGTGAGTGATGTTGGTAATGAATTACAAAAGGGAGTTGATACTTTAAAATACCAACGGAAAAAAAGAGATTGGAATCCTGAAGGTAGCAAGCCATGGAGATTTGTGGCTATCTCATTATTACAGAAAAGCGGCAGACCTCATAGACAGGAGTCTATGGAAAATTCTCTACATGGAAAGCTTGATGCAAGAGCATCCTGCTTGATTTTCATTAAAATATTGTGTAATTAGGGGGTAATTCCCTTTTAATTATTTTATAAATTATTATGCTCATTTTTAATAAATTAAGAGAGAAAATATGAGTGTGAGGATTATTGTAAATATTCTCTTAATTAATTGAGAATATGAGTGGAATTGAGTTAGATAGATAATTTAGGGATTAGGAATTCCTTAAATGGAACTCAGTTGAGTCAAATAAGGGATAAATCTATTTTAGAGTTTGGTTGAGATTTGTGTGGAGGAAATCATGGACTGGAATTAATTCATAATTATGTATAAATATGAGGATTGTGTGAGGATGGAGAATAGTGAGGAATATATATAGAGAGAGAGAGAAACAGTGTGAGAGTTTTCGAAAAGGGTCGAGAGTCGAGAGGCCCACAAATGTAATATTATGGAAATTGGTTTGAATCTGAATTTTGTGTGTTATTATATACTAGAATTTTTGTTTGTGTGGACTCTCTCTTCTTTGTATATGTTTTGAGATGAATTGAATGTGGTTTTTAATGACGAATTTGATGAGGTTTCCATGTTAAGGAAACACACGCTCTATCACGTGCAAGGATCTGTTTGTTTATAGAATTCCTGCATCACACCATCTCCAGCAGCATCCCAGCCTCATCACAATGCACATCTCTCCAGCAACATGTCACTCAAATCAATTCCTCAATTGAAATTCCACCAGCATTTCTCTACTCAAATTCTTCCCTATCAAGCACTAAGATCTTTGCTCAATTTATAGAGGAGCTGAAGTTAGCTTTACAATCAATGAATTTATAATAATAGGAAAGAAATGTTCCCAGTCTTAGAGGTATCAAATGGACACATGGATTCGAAGTTTGACACATGTGAACTCTTCTAGAAGGCACTGTCCAAGTGGAGATTCCAGAACAATGAGAATTTTGCTCCCAATGTGACCAATGCAACCTTGAGTGCCGGGAAGTGCTTTGCAGAGCACCCTTGAGTGGGGTTACTTGCATATGGAATGCACTTAGTCCCTTTAGAGGTAGCATTGGTGAGTTCTCATATGTTATATTAAAAACTTGAAATCTTGTAAACCTTTGCAGATGAAAGTCATGGATGATTTGGCTTGTTCTTTGTCTTAGGCCATGTAACAATTGAAATTATAGGGAATGATAGACCATATTCATTGGTTATAGAGATGATGTCCGGCTAACTAGGTCATTGGGAATGGTCCCCAAATTGACCTATAACAATTTCCCCCCTAAAGCATGAAGTTAGAATAATAATAACAATATTTTGATTGAGATGCTTTACACTGAGATGGGCTGGAGATGAAGCGGAGTGGCGACCTGCATCAATATTACAATACATTACATCATGATATATCCTCTTGATCATTATTTTTGAGGGTACGAATTCCGACCATGTTCTACACATAAATAATCTAATAACATGTATATAATTCAGAAATTCGTCTACATTGGAATGTTTCCCAATACAGATGTGCCTATAGATATAGGCCCATGTTCGGATGACGATCTATATGTAAGGTCACTATACAGATGATGTGTAAAATAATCCTGAAATCGCAGCCTAGATGGATGAAACTAGATCTGGGGTCTTCCTTGTTCACTTGATCATTCGGGTACAAGTCTAGCCATGCAAATATATGATTTTTAGTCGAACATGGAAAGACATCGTTTGATTACCAGCCAATGATGTGAGCTGTTAACAAATGCGAGAGAAACACCATTGATGTCAATGGCCCTCAAGGTAATGCAATAAATTCTATAAGGCATAAATAGATGATTTGATGTCGAATGCCAAACAAAATCTTTCAGTAAAAAATCCGGAAGCGAGGATCTTGTCGATCCTGTAACAAGCCTCATGGTACTAGAATATAATGTTTCTGAGTGAACTTCCTGGATAATGATTTTTCGTTGACAGGAAGCCGCCTTATTGCGAAATGAGATTTACTGATTTTGGAGACAAAGGTATGACATGATATAGTAATGTTCATGGATGACTGTCATGAAAATAAAGGTTTATGAGTATGGCAAAAGGATGAGTATTCACTGGATGACTTCCCTTGAACATATCAGCGACACTGAGATGAGTTGGCAACATTGACCCAAAACTAAAGTGAAGGTATAATGAACCATAGGTATGAATGAATCGTTAAGAAGATTACCCAACCCAAACAATCACGGTGATGGAGTGAAGTGTCATGTTCAAGAGCGACCTGCTACCGTAAAAAGTTATGTTCACTTTCCCAAATTTTCCCCGGTCATTTGTCGACCAGTACCTCTTTATTTTTTAACAAGCTCTAGGAGGATAAAATTTTCTTGATCTATAATTCAACCCTTCGGGCGAATAATATATCGCTATTTAATAATTTAACGAGTTTAGCGATGAATGAAACTCGATTCTTGCCATGATCGACAAGCCCGTTGCTATTTTATTTTTTAACGAGCATAATGATAGTGATAGCCCAGTCATTTTTCATATTTAGAGAGTTTGAAAAAGAGGAAGAAAGAAAACTCCAAAATACTTTTTCGTAAAGTTATCACTCAGATCCAAAAAAGTGTAAAATAATATCTGAGAGAACCTCTTTAGTCATGTTCGACCAAGGTGTTCCTTTTTCATAAATAATCTATCTCAGTCTAGAAAAGGGTTAAACTTATACTGAGTAGATATCAATTCATTTACTTTTACAAGCTCAAAAATAGAAGTGCTTAGAAATCTTTTCATATTATCGGAGTCTAAAAAGAGCTGAAAGAAGACACTAGGGGTTATTTTTCACCGTTATCGAAGCTCAAAAAAGAGATAAAAGTGTGCTTAAAATAATTTTCCATTTTTAACAAAGCTTGAAAAATAAGGAGAAAAAGTATGCTTTGTGGTCAAATCATTCCTGAAATAAATCTACACGAATAATCTATTCATCAGTTGTAAGACCTGTTTAGAACAACATCAAAAGGATTAAAAATACCTATTTCATGATAAAAAACATAATAAAACTATAATCATAGCAATAAATATGGTTTTCAAATAATTAAATGAATATTAAAAAGTGTTTTAATATTCATTTTTACCATTCCATAGTTACCATTTGCATTTTCGAGCTCTGAACGTGTTTTTCCCCCAAACTTCAGCTGTTGATTGGATGCAATAGGTAAGAATGTTTTGAATGCCCCCTACAAGAGCACATGTTGAATGCCCCCTGCAAGAGTAGGTGCCCCCCAAGCTTCATTTCATTCACCTAAGTAGATTATTGGTTACTAATAGCTGGATGGAAAGAAGGTTCATTTACGAGATCAGATGGAAGACTCGTCGTAATTAGGAGAGGATTTGTTTCATTTTTTAACGAGATTGACACAGGAAAAGAACTATGCTCATAACCTGTTTCATTTTTTTAATGAGGTTGACACAGGAAAAGAGCTTTCCTCAAAGTCACTTGTTTCATTTTTTAAGGAAGTTGACACAAGAAAAAAGAACTATCCTCAAAGGCACTTGTTTCATTTTTTAACGAGGTTGACACAAGAAAAAAGGACCATCCTCATAATCTATTTCATTTTTTAACAAGGTTGACACAGTAAAAGAACCATCCTTATTGTGCAGTTGGACTAGTGATTGTGTGCTAGAAAATATGTAGTCTAACGGAGTCATCATTTAAGAAGTTTGATGAACACCACAAATGATAAGTTATAACATGCGTTGGCAGGTCTTCTCCAGGGTTTTCATTGAATTTTGGAATTTCAGAGGGTAATTTCTTGTGAAATCAGTAGCCACCAAGGGGAATAATTGATGGGACCAACTTGATATTGCACTGAAGATGTGAATAAAGGATCAAGCCATTTAGTACTCATAAGGGAGGAAGCAAATAGGATTCTGGATGATGACATGGGTGAAGTCAATGGACAAAACATTGAAGATGAAGCAATGATAGATGTTGTCGCAGCTAAAATAGATGGTTCAGTCTAGGATGTTATCTTAGCCATGGTTAAATGACCCAATGTATACCCTATAGAATTTATGGGAACTCAAAGTGAAATATGATCAACAAAAGCAGAGGAAGGTGATTGAAGAAAAGACTCGTACAAGTAAAGCTCCTACCGAAAATGAGTTGGATTTAAAGGTGTCTTGTCTTGTGAAATTTCTTCAATTGAAATCAAACCGGGTGGAAGAACTTCATCGTATGGCTAGAAGTATATTTCAGGTGGTTGACTATGCGATATGGGAGACTCAATGGCTACAATAGATTTTGGAGTGACCAATACAGGAACAGATTTTGGTTGTTCGACTTCAGGATCAAGATTTTCTCCACCTAGGGAATATAGCAACTTAAATATAAGGGGATGATAGACCCTATTTCATTGGTCCTAGGGATGATGTCCAGTTTGACCAATAACAGTTTCCCCCTAAAACACCATGGGATCCGGACCAACTTCCAGTTGAACAACGTCGGGTTTGGGAGGTATGGCCTCAGTGATTGGATGGATCATGACCATGGGCAGCTGTGAGGACTTCGTTTCAACAACAAGAGACGAACCTGGATGTGTAGAAACAATTTGAGCTAACTCTAGTATACAGGAAGATGATGTTTCACCAGAGGTATGAATAGTACTTGATTTCGTAGAGTGTTGTCACCTTCACCGACCAGGAGTAACTTCTGGTGGTAAAGGTAGTTTTGATGCTAATCTACGCGAACAACGGGGGAAAGGATTTTGTTCTTCCACGATTAATGATTTATTTTAACCCAAAAAAAAAAGGGTATTGCTAGGTAAAAAGGTTTACCAAGAAACTGTGAACCACAGAATACCTCCTGGTGAACCAAGAAGTACAAGCAGACAATCTCCCCGAATGTTGTGTTCGATGTATCAAAATTTACAAGGTAGCCGACTCGGTTCACTATGGATGGATAGTGACCTAAATTTGTCCTCCCAAATATACCTGAAGGTATGTGGAGGCCCAAGTTTGTATTAGCACTGTCTAATGTGAAACTACACAGTGAGAGCACCCCTTTATAATTTTCATACTGTAACACCACCCAATATACCCGAAGGTACATGGACGAGCTACGATATAATTACGTATGTGGAGTGAGGTATCACACTCGAAATTTATCACACACAAGTTAATGACAGCTGCTATGTTTTACGATGCCGAAACACGTCTCTAGCCTAGACCTTCTAAATGTTATCATTATGGTTCCAATGCTTTGATAGGTAAATTGAGATAAATTTTAAGTTGATCTTGTTTATCAATTTACCTTTCAAGGTTCACCATGATGATGTATTGGAAATTCCTAAAATGAAAACTAAAATGATAAGAAATATTTCAATTTTAGTTTTTTCAATGAAAATCCTAGCTATTAGAGGGAAAGAGAACCAATTTGAGAGCCAAAAAATTAAAAAGCACAAACTAAATGCATCTTTCCTAATCGTTCCTTTTGAAAAACACACAATCCACTACATGCAAAGGAAGGTTTTTCTTTTCAATTCCTTTAATGTTATGAATGCAAAAAAGAAACTAAGTGCACCAAATCAATAAAAACAAATGCCTTTTACTTTTGAGAAATAAATAATGTAAAAAAAAAATTCTCTTTTAAAGGAAAAATGAGGAAGTTAACAACAACTTCTCCTATCAGGAAACGAAGAATTTACGACAATTTCCTTTTTCAAAAGAAAATGGATCTAATGCAGCAATGAAAATACTTTGAAATTAATTCGTCAATGATAAAGAAAAACACTTTAAATAAACGTTGAACAAAATTTTCTTTCAAAGGAGGAAGGAGTAAGTAAGGTCACTGGTCAATCTGAGGTATCAGGCTCTTTAAAAAACAACAAAAAACAAACTGAAAACAAATTGCAATGACAAATTCAATGGAATTTGGATGGTTTTAAGAGGCAACGCAGTCTCTAAAGAGAGACAGTGCATTGCAACGCAGGTTTGAAAGGGAGACAGTGCTATGCAAAGCACTATTTCTTGTCCAATAGTCTGTTGGGTGTAGTGTATAAGGAAAAATACAACTATTTAACACACTTCTAATGCAAATTTGGATTTCAAAAATCCTAATCTTTCTGAGTAAATTCTACTGGGTGTTGGGTATGTGTTATATTGTTTCCACAACTAATCATGTGCGGGGTCACAGGGGGGCGATAGCCCCCCCCCTGCACGTTGCACTGGGTGCAACATCAGGGGGGTCACAAGGGGGGCGGTAGCCCCCCCTATCAGGGTCTGGGGCAGTGCTTCGGAAAAAAAATTTGGTCCTTATTTTCCAATGGGAAGATCTGCCCATGGTTTTGTGCATGGCTTTGCACATGGTTTTGGGGTACGATGGTTTTCGGCCCCTGGTATTTTGTAGATCTGGTCAAGGGAACTATGGTTATGTTCTAATACAGGGTTAATGGATTGGGGTCTATGTATGGTTCGGTATGTATATTTATGTGTTGTAACACTAAAAGGAATATAATGAAAAATCAAGCTAGTCGTCCTAATTTGGGATCCAGAGGAAAATATCTGTGTTTATCTATTTTATGTTTTATGCTCTCGCTATTGCTTATTTTTTGTTTTAAGATTAGTTTGCAAATAATTTATGTACAGGGTTAAAACCTACATTTGGTATCAAAGTAGTTTCGGCTTCAAGGAGATGCCTTTACTGCTGCGGGGTTTTTTGCTCGAGCCTGAGGTAGACCATGTTCAGTGGGAGATCTGCGAGATTGATTCTTGCAGTGAAATAAGATGGTGAGCAGAGGGAAGATAGAGATCGAGAAATTTAACAGTCATATTTTTGAGTCGTGGAAGCTTAATATGGAGGATCTGCTGGTGGATAAAGATCAGTGGATCGTGGTAGATCTGGGTACTAAACCAACGACAATGTCAGATGAAGACTGGAAGAAGCTGGATCGAAAGGCAAAGAGCACAATACGATTGTGTGTCTCAGATTAAATATTGTTGAATGTACCTGGGGAAGCTACAACGAAGACCTTGTGGGACAAGCTAGGGACTTTGTACCAATCTAAGTCTCTGGTGAATAAATTGTTCCTACGGAAAAAGCTGTATAACCTGAGGATGAAGGATGGAGACTTGGTGACAGAGCATTTAAATTCCTTCAATACTGTGGTAAGTTAGTTTTCATCTGTTGATATTAAAATCTCAGATGAAGATAAGTGCATCATTTTGTTGTGTTCTCTACCAGACACATGGGACAGTCTAGTTATTGCAATAGGTAGCAATACAACTACCTTGAATTTTGATGACATTGTCTCAGCCTTGCTGTCGGAGGAAACGAGATGGAGAAATATGGAGGGTCAGAATGGAGATGCCTTATCTATACGAGGAAGGTCCCAGAATAGAAACAATAATAATGTTTGAAGTGGGAGATCTAAATCTCCTGGAAAGTTTGTAAAGGTGTGCTGGAAATGCAGAAGGGAAGGGCACTACAAAAAAGACTGCAGATCTAAAGATCCTAAGAAAGGAAAAGGATCTGATGATGCTCCTTCTACAGAGGCAGAAACCACCTCGGACGAAGGTGGGGATGTGTATTTGGATTCTTCTTCAAATACACATGTAGATCATGAGTCATGGTTGATTGATTCGAGTGCATCCTTTCACTTCACTCCTCATAGGGAGTGGTTCTGCGAGTATGAGAAATATGATGGCGGTGATGTCTTCTTACGTGATGATAAGAAGGCCAGAATCATTGGACATGGAAAGGTCAAGCTGAAGCTGCAAGGTGGAAGGATTAGAACACTTCCTGGTGTTCTGCACATTCCTGCATTGGCCAGAAATCTGATTTTTGTAAGCAAGATGGATGATGCAGGTGTAAAAATAGTGTTTGAGAAAGATATTTGTAAGATGGTTCGGGGAGCACTGGTATTAATGCGGGGAATTCGGATTTGAACTCTGTACATGCTTCAGGGAAGCACTGTTATTACTGGGTGCAACAGTTCTATGGTTCTCGAAAGTGGAACAGAAAGCCTAGCGGTCTCTGGAGAAAATACCATGCTATGGCATCGAAGGCTTGGACACATTGAAGATAAGGGCCTTCGGATACTGCATGGAAATGGTATGGTAGAAGGTATGTCTAATAGCTCCCTAGATTTCAATTTCTATGAACATTGTGTATATGGGAAGCAGAATCGGGTGAGTTTTCCTTCTGGTGCTAAGAAGGCGAACAAGATATTAGAGCTTGTGCACAGTGATGTGTTTGGACTTGTGTTGGTTCCATCACTGGGTAAGTCTGTGTACTATGTTTTCATTCATATATGACTTCTCAAGGAATACATGGATATATTTCTTGAGGAAGAAATCTGAAGTCTTTGACAGATTTAAAGAATTTAAGGCTCTGGTGGAAAACCAGACAGAGAAGAAGATAAAGGTGCTGAGGATAGATAATGGTGGGGAGTTCTGCAAGAAGGAATTTGAAGAGTTCTGTAAGAAGTGTGGTATAGAACGGTAGAAGACTACTCCATACAAACCTCAGCAAAATGGAGTTGCAGAAAGAATGAACAGAACGCTGATGGAAAAGGCAAGAAGCATGCTTAGTGGTACCGAGTTAGGCCAAGAATTCTAGGCAGAGGCAGTGGAGACTGCATGTTACTTGGTTAACAGATCACCTTCATCAGTGTTGGAGAATAAGACTCCACATGAGATATGGACTGGTAAGAAACCCTCTTTTTCACATCTAAGGGTATTTGGATGTGATGCATATGTACATGTTCCAAAGGAGAAAAGGACCAAGTTGGATAATAAATCTGAAAGGTGCATCTTTATTGGGTGTAAGGATGGTTTAAAGGGTTACAAGATTTGGAACCCAGAAGCAAGGAAGGTTGTGTACAGTAGAGATGTGGTGTTTAGAGAGGTGAAATATGTTGTTAAACATGAATTCCTACTAAAGGAACCTGAGAATATAGATTTTGAGCTAAAGGAGGATGAATCAAACTCTACAACAGAAGAAGACCCAGAAGAGGAAGAGCCACAAACTCCAGCTATGAGAAGATCATCTCGAGAAAGAAGACAACTAGAAAGGTATAGTCCATCTGTTTTCTGTTCAAATTTTTCTTTAACTATAACTGATGATGATCCCAAAACTGTTAGGGAGGCAGTAGATTCAGAGGATGGAAAACTTTGGAAGGAGGCCATGGTTGATGAAATGGCATCTTGCATAAAAATAAAGCATGGGATCTGGTGGAGTTTCCGACTGGAAGGAAGCCCATCAGGAGAAAATGGGTGCTTAAGAGGAATATGAATGTAGAATGCAAGGTGGAGAAATACAAAGCTCAGTTGGTAGCAAAAGGTTATTCCCATGTGTCGGTAATTGATTTTGGTGATATTTTTTCTCCTGTTGCCAAAGTTACTTCTATTAGATTACTTTTATCTGTTGCTACTGCATTTGATTTTGAGGTAGAACAGATGGAAGTGAAGACATCATTAATTCACGGGGATCTGGAAGAGGAGATCTACATGAAAAAACGTGAAGGCTTTATTGTGAAGGGGAAGAAAGAACTAGTATTCAGGTTAAATAAGTCTTTGTATGGGTTAAAATAGTCACCAAAGATGTGGTATCATAAATTTGATACCTACATACGGGGACTCGGATTCACCAGAAGCAAGGAGGATCACTGTGTTTATTTTAAATTAATTAGTGATCATGTTACTTATTTTTTCTTGTCTGTAGATGATATTTTGTTGATTGGAAATGAAAAAGAAATTATCCAAGATTTGAAGACCCAACTGTTCTCCAAATTCGACATGAAGGATCTTGGTGCTGCAAACTATATTTTAGGCATGGAAATTAAGAGAGATCAAGAAAAGAGGAAGCTCTGGTTAAATCAGAGGAAGTATGTTGAGACTATATTGCAGAGGTTCAATATGCAGGATAGTCAATCGGTGAATGTTTCGATTCTTGTAGGTACAAATCTGTTTGTTGAATAGTGTCCCAAGACACAAGAAGAAGAGGAGGATATGTCCCATGTTCCATATGCAAGTGCAGTGGGTAGCCTAATGTATGCAATGGTCTGTACTAGACCAGACATTGCACATGCAGTGGGAGTATTGAGCAAGTTTCTGTCAAACCCAGGGAAGGAGCATTGGACAACAGTGAAGCGGGTTTTCAGATATTTACGTGGCACTAGTGATTATGGCCTGTGTTACCAAGGAAGCATGATTGGGAAGAGTGTTTGACATTCGTGGTTTTGTTGATGCAGAATGGGCTGGAGATCTCGACCAAAGAAGATATACAATTGGGTATGTGTTTATCCTATTTAGAGGTGCAGTTAGTTTGATGAGTAAAAGATAGTTTGCAGTGGCTCTTTCAACTTCAGAGGCTGAATACATAGCAGCTACTCATGCAAGCAAGGAAGCAGTTTGGTTGCAGAGATTGTGTTCAAGTATGGGGTTGGTGCAACAAGCTATAAGGACAAATTTTGATAGCCAAAGTGTAATTTTCTTGGCTAAGAAACCTGCTTATCATTCAAAGACAAAGCACATTGATGTTCAATATCACTTTGTGAGAGATATGCTTGAGGCTAAATGGGTGTTGCTGGTAAAGGTGGACACTTTGAAGAATTTTGCAAATGCATTGACAAAGTCTATAAGCACTCAGAAGTTCTCTTGGTGTATAGAAACAATGGGTGTTGTAGAACTGGGCTAATGACTAACTCTCCTTTGGCGCCGTGCGAAAATAAAAAAACAAGTGGGAGAATGTTGGGTATGTGTTATATTCTTTCCACGACTAATCACGCACGGGGGGGTCACAGGGGGGGAAATAGCCCCCCTTGTAAGTTGCGCTGGGTGCAACGTTGGGGGGGTAATTGGGGTTCGGGGCAGCGCCCCAGAAAACATTTTTGGTCCTTATTTTCTGGTGGGCGGATCCTCCCATGGTTTTTTGCATGGGTTTGCACATGGTTTTGGGGTACGATGGTTTTCGGCCCCTGGTATTTTGTAGATCTGGTCAAGGGAACTACGGTTATGTTCTAATCTAGGGTTAATGGATTGGGTTTTATGTATGCTTCGGCATGTGTATATATGTGTTGTAACACTAAAAGGAATATAATGAAAAATCAAGTTGGTCGTCCCGAGGGGAAAATCTCAGTGTTTATCTGTTTTATGTTTTATGCTCTCGCTATTGTTTATTTTCTATTTTAAGATTCGTTTGCAGATAATTTATGAACAGGGTTAAAACCTACACTGGGTGAATAAATAGAGAAAATCAGAGGAAAATACACTAACGATGAAGGGTAAACTTCGTAGTGGAGTTGCCAATTTGTTATGTGGAATTATGGATTACAGATAAAACATTTTTCCCCAGATGTGGTGCTCATCTAGAACAACAGGTTAAAGACTTTGGAACTAATTTTCCTAGCCATAAATAAACACACAAAACAGATAAAATAACTTACTTGGAGTCCAAGCGCTTCCTATTCTCCTTATGTTGCTCTCGTTGTATCTTCAAATCTAAGCTAAGTCGCCAAAATATTCTCTGCAAATATGAACATTAAATAGAAAAAGATAGAAATAATACAAATTTTTATTCAAGTTATTCAGTTACATCAATAAAACATGAACCATATGCATCAAATAAGAATTCATAATATGAAACAAATGAGCTTATACAGATACATATGTGGTAAAGTAAGCAACAAATTTTATTAATGGATAGAAGGGGATATTACAACCCAATGATTTATTTAGTGTCACCATCTCTAGCAGCATCCCAGCCTCATCACAATGCACATCTCTCCAACATCATTTCACTCAAATCATTTCCTCAATTGAAATTCCACCAGCATTTCTCTACACAAATTCTTCTCTATCAAACACTAAGATCTATGCTCAATTTATAGAGTAACTGAAGGTATTTTTACAATCAATGAATTTCTAATAATAGGCAAGACATGTTCACAGTCTCAAAGGTATCAAATGGACACATGGATTCGAAGTTTGACACATGTAAACTCTTTTAGAAGCAACTAGCCAAGTTGAGATTTCAGAACAATGATAATTTTGCTCCCAATGTGACCAAAACACCCTTGAGTGGGGTTACTTGCATAAGCAATGCACTTATTCCCTTTAGAGGCAGTGTTGGTGAGTTCTCATATGATATATTATAAACTT
The DNA here is from genome assembly GCA_034641835.2 of Pinus albicaulis. NCBI lineage: Eukaryota > Viridiplantae > Streptophyta > Pinopsida > Pinales > Pinaceae > Pinus > Pinus albicaulis. The sequence goes on along the minus strand of CM076572.1, from coordinate 1,442,266,773 downwards.
TAAATCTTGGAAACCTTTGCAGATGAAAGCCATGAATGTTTTGTCTTGTTCTTTTTCTTAGGGTATGTAACAACTGAAATGATAGGGAATGATAGACCCTATTCATTGGTTCTAGAGATGATGTCTAGTTAACCATGTCATTGGGAATGGTGCCCAAATTGACCTATAACACATCTAAAGAGACATGGGAAATGAGGATCTATTGAATTTTTTGGGTACATGCATTGACTTCATTGAGTGAGGGAGATGAGAAGGGGCTATCGTTAGGGGAATTTTAAGGTCTAAAATGGGCCTCCTAAGGAAATTATAAAATAATAGTGAAAATAATAAGATAAGATTTACTAACATCATCAAAGTTTAGAGGGAAAAAAGAAAAACTACCTCTTCAACTCGTATTTTCAACTCATTTCCCAAAGTGTTTACTCAAATTTCGAGTGGGAGTACTTGTTGGATGAAAAATTAATTCCTCATCCAATTAGTACCCATGTTGCATACTTTCGATGGACTCTACTACACAAAAAATGAGAAATACATGAAAAACGTGATTGCAATCATTTTTTTCATTTTTTTCTCATTTTTCACCTAGAAGTGTCCATCAAAAGTATGCAACATGGGTACTCCTTGGATGAGGAATTAAATTTTGCATCCAATGAGTACTCGCGCTCGAAATTTGAGTAAACACTTTGGGAGATAAGTTGAAAATACGAGTTGAAAAAGTAGTTTTATTATTTTATTATTTTTTAATATTTTTACCCTTTTACTTAAAAAATGGTGAATCATCCCCCATGGTTGACATCATCACCTTGAATCCTATTGGTTCTTATAAATTTGATTTTGGTTGTACATTTTTCTTAGGAGGCCCATTTTAAACCTCAAAATTCCCCTAATGCCTGGTGCACTGCTATGTAGGAATTTCAAGAAATGCTTCTGTATGAAAACAGAACTGCTACCCCAACCAGAAGTAGCACCTTCAGTCAAGAGAGAAAGAATCTTAAATAAATGGTGAGGTATGAGAAAAGCCGTCCAAGAAGGGAGAGGTACACATGTTTTCAATCACCCTAAAAATTTACGTTTGTGAAAGACAAGCCCAGTAATAAGTTGACATAATTACATATATAATTTTATATCTATTTGTGTCTAATTTTATTCATATGATATTATTAAATTATGTTTTTTAATAACTCCCTCCCTCAGTGCTAGTCAGCTCAAGCAAGCCCACCCGATAGAAAGAGTAGATGATCGAAGAGGCGGGGAATATAGGCACAACATAGCATTATTTATTATAATTTGGTCCCAATCTGGAAGCAGGAAGTGGGAATAAATTTACCTACTTTACAAAAACTACAAATGCTAGCTTTCACAAATAAGTAAATAATAAGACAAGAATATAGATGAGCAGGCAGAGCAGGAGGCAGAAATTGGAAATAGAAAAGGAGGCATACGAGGAGACAATAGAGTAGGCAGAGCACGTCGAGAAGGCAGAGAAGATGACGAGGATGCAGAGCAGGCAGAGCTTGCCGAGAAGGTAGAGAACGCTGAGCAGGCAGATCAGAACCTACACAAAACCTGCAAACACAACAAACTGAAAATTTAATTTCAAAAACAGAAACCTCATTTAAAAAAAAAAAAATACCCTTACCTTCTCACCTTCGCTTGCTCCCCTCCTGGCCCCTGCAATAGCGCAACACACCAAATAAACTAATCTAAAACAAAGTGAGAAAGAGCAATAGAGATAAAAAACACATCGAGACAACGAGAAAGAGGAACATAGCTAGAAAACACAGCGAGACAGTGAGAAAGTGCAACAAAGCTAAAAAACACAGCGAGGCAAACTGACCCCTGACCCCTACAACAACACAACACACAATGAGACAGTGAGAAACTGTAACAAAAAACACAACGAGACAGAGAGAAATCACAACAAAGCTCGAAAACACAATGAGAATGCACAACAGAGCTTGAAACACAGCGAGACAACACAACAGAGCTCTCCAACGGTAACAAACTGACCAAAAACTTGTTGCAGCCTGGGGGCCATTATATCTATAAGAAAAATTTTGGTCGAATTATAATAAAAAGTCGATCGAGCTGATAGTCCGACCGAACTAATAGTTTGGTCGAAATCTTGTTGTTAGTTTTCCTATCTCCGACCAAATATATGTTTCCCCACTCCATTAATGTTAACGACAGAAGCAATTCGACCAAATTGATTTCAAAACTTTCGCCGAACTTTCTAAAAGTTCGGTCGAACTGTTGGGAAAATGAAATTTTTGAACGTGTTTCTCACGAAATTGTAACCTAGCTTCGCATTTTTACCCTTATACTAGATGTCACTTTGATCATTGTGTTTATCTGAAAAACAAAAATTATGGCAGCTATATTATGTTGTTATTGTATGTATATTACATGCTTGTTGCAGGGTCTAAAATGAAGGAAATAAATGTGCTCAAAGAAATATTTGCAAATTCATTTGCAATGAAGGATTTGGGAGCTTCAAAATTGATCCTTGGTATGAGAATAACTAGAGACATGAAAATTCATAAATTACCATTGTCTCAAAATGAGTACATACAAAAGGTGTTGAAAATATTTAATATACATAATGCAAAACCAGTTACTACACCTTTGGCTAGCCATTTCAAACTTAGTAAGGATATGTGCCCAAGACCCAAGAAGAAATGGATTATATGTCTAAAGTTCCATATGCATGAGCATTCAGTGTTAGGTCCCTATATTACTAGTATAGTCCCTTATTATTGTTAGTGTAACCCCCTTATTGTTATTATTGTACCATTGTAACCCCCATTTTGTTATTATTGTGCCCTTAAATTATTATTGTTAGGTCGGCTAGGATTACATTGTGGCCCACTAGGATTACATTATGGCCCCATGAACTCCTATTTATAGAAAGGAGGTTTTGTAAATTGTATCATCAAAGAATTTTTCATTTATGTAATGTATTGGAGGTTTCCCCCTCAAAGTTGCTTATTTCTAAGGCGTTGATATCTTTTTTCTTCTATTTTTGGAGCTGGTTACACAACATTTGGTATCAGAGCTTTGGATTCTAGGGTTTTGCTGCTCCAAACAGGTCATCGTGGCATTTTCGCTATAACTTTGTTTCTACGAAGTTTCAGAAGCTTAAATTTTTAGGGTACGAAGCTGAAATCTGGAGGAATATTGTCTAAAACTTGCAGAGCTTGGTTCGCAAAATTCGCGGAGATATCATCTGTGGAAGTTAGGTTTTTTTTCAAGCTCCTAAACAGGTCATCGTGGCATTTTCGCTATAACACTTTTTCTACGAAGGCTCAGAATCTAAAATTTGTATGGTGCGAAGCTGAAATCCTGAGCAAAGTTGTCAAAAAATTTCAGAGCTTGGCTCACAATATTTTTGGAGATATGATCTGTGGAAGGTAGTGCTTTTTCAGGCTCCTGAATTTCATCTCAAAGAGGTGATCGTGGGAAAAGTTCAATAAATCTCTCTCTGGGCAGTGGATTTGAGTGCCGTAAAAATTGGTCACAAGTACACGGACTTTAGTTTCTTGGCTATCAATTTCAGAGACAAAGGACGAAACAGTGACACGTGGCAAGTCCTACAAGTTTGCTCTACTGAACCAGTCCAGAATTAGGTCATTGTGGGATATTGGACACAACTTTGTCTTGGGGAATCCAAATTAGATCAGACCTGTGGCATTTGAAAGAAGCTTCAGAGGGATACTACAGGGCTGAATTTCAGATATTGAATATTTTCAATTACAGAGATAATTCAATTTCAATATCGAGCTCCTCAAAGCAAGTAAAAGGTATCAATATTGGATTCTAAAATGGTGCCTAAAAAGAATTCAACACCCATTAAGCCTTCAGAAGGCTCTACCATGACTCATGAAGATGAAGAATTGCAACATGATCTATCAAAATTACAAGAGCAAGTGCAACAAATTTCACTTTCGCAAAGAGCAACAAAAAATGAAATGGAAGTTTTGAAGAAAGGCGTGGAAGTGAAGATGGACGGTTTGAAGAAAGGCATGGAAGCTAAGATGGATGGCGTGGAAGTGAAGATGGACGGTTTGAAGAAAGGCGTGGAAGCTAAGATGGATGGCGTGGAAGCCAAGATGGATGGCGTGGAAGCTAAGATGGATGGCATGGAAGCTGGCATGGAAGCTAAGATGGATGATCTAAAATCAAACATCGAAGATTTGACAAAGTTGATACAAGAAAGGTTTCCTAATGGTGAAAAGATAGTAGAAGAACCTCATGATGAGAACAAAATAAATGTTAATCATGATTTCATAAATTCTAATGTTGGCGAGAAGAACCACCATATTCCAAAAATGGATATGAGGAAGCTTGATGGAAAGGATCCTGTAACATGGATACTACAGATGGAGCAATATTTTGATCTCCATAATGTGCAAAACACACAAAAGGTACGCATTGCAACTTTGCATTTAGAACAAAATACATTTGTATGGTATCGATGGATTTGCTCCCGTAAAAAAATTGTCACTTGGTCAATTTTTACGGAGGAAATGATAGCACATTATGAGGATACAAAGAGCAACACCTTCTTTAGCCAATTGACAAATCTCAAACAAAAGGGTTTAGTGGGGCAGCACATTGAGGACTTCCAAAAATTGAATATAAGGGTAACTGATATTCCAGAGGAACACAGGATTGATCTCTTCATAGGCACTTTAAAGGATAACATTCAACATTAAGTTCGCGTTCTGGAACCTGATTCATTGGAGAAGGCATTCAGGTTGGCAAGAAAAGTTGAATGTAAAATTATGGCAACAAGGAAGCCTACCACTCAATTCTATAAAGAAGGAAGTGTGGCTATGCCTAGATTTCCACAACCTACAAGGTTGACACCACAACAATTGGAAGAAAAAAGAGTGAAAGGGCTTTGCTACAGTTGTGATAGCAAATACACTAAAGGTCATAAGTGTGCTGAGAAGAAATTATTTTACATAGATTGTGAAGAGGAAGAAGAAAATGAACAAGAAGTGGATATACACCAGGAACCAGCCCCAGAAGAGGAAGAAATGAATCCAACCATATCGTGTAATGCACTGGCAGGAATTACCACTCCTCAAACTCTCAAGATAAAAGTACAAATCAAGAAGAAAAAGGTAATAGTGTTGATTGATTCAGGTAGCACCCATAATTTTATTCATTGTAAGGTAGCCAAGGAATTAAATTGTTTCCTATACCCAACATCAGAATGTCAAGTGATGGTTGCAAATGGAGGAACTATAAATTGCTCTGGAAAATGCCATAATATCAAGCTAACCATGGGGGAATATGTGTTGACTATTCCAATGCTTTCCATTCCTATGGGAGGTGCTGATGTTGTATTAGGAGTACAATGGTTACAATCTTTGGGGACGGTATCTTTTAATTTTCAAGAACTTTTCTTGAAAATTTTTTCAGAAAGAAAGGAAGTCAAATTATGGGGTATTGAAGGGAATCCGGGAAGGATAATAAGCTCTAATGTCATGACAAAGCTTCTAAAGAAAGAACAACGGGGCATAATTGCACAATTATGCTCACTAGAAGTTCCGACATCAAAATCATCTATTTCTGCAGATCTCCAACAAGTCTTGGACAATCATTCCAAGGTGTTTGAAACTCCCAAAGGACTCCCACCTATTCGTGATCATGATCATTCTATTCATTTGATTCCAGGAAGTGTTCCTCCAAACATCAGGCCTTATAGATATCCTTACTTCCAAAAGAGTGAAATTGAACGTATGATTGCATAAATGTTAGAGGCGGGTATAATTCAACCTAGTCAAAGTTCTTTCTCTGCTCCCGTAGTATTGGTACACAAGAAGGATGGATCATGGTGAATGTGTCAGGATTATAGGGAGCTCAATAAGCTCACCATTAAAGATAAATTTCCCATTCCCGTGATTGATGAATTATTGGATGAATTACATGGAGCAATTTATTTTACCAAGTTGGATCTTCGTTTAGGATATCATCAAATTAGAATGAAGACCTAAGATATTCCAAAAACAACATTTCGAACTCATGAGGGTCATTATGAATTTTCGGTCATGCCTTTTTGCCTTACCAATGCACCTTCTACATTTCAAGGGTTGATGAATTCCATTTTCAAACCCTTCCTTAGAAAATTTGTGCTAGTATTTTTTGATGATATACTAATCTACAACAGGTTTTGGAAGGATCATGTTGAACATGTTGACAGGGTGCTTAAACTATTGCAGGAGAAACAATTATATGCAAAAACATCCAAATGTTTCTTTGGAGTACAAGAGGTGGAATATCTAGGTCATATTGTATCTCACGAGGGTGTTAAGGTAGACCCTAACAAAATTAAGGCCATTAAGGAATGGAAAGTCCCCACAACCATAAAGCAGTTGCGAGGATTTCTCGGGTTAACAGGGTATTATCGCAAGTTTGTTAAGAATTATGGGAGAATAGCAGCACCTCTAACAACATTATTGAAGAAAGATGCATTTTCATGGACTCATGAAGCAACTAAGGCCTTTGAACGTCTTAAAGAGGCAATGTGCCTAGCACTAGTCTTAGCTACACCAGACTTCACAAAAACCTTTATTGTGGAATGTGATGCCTCAGGAAATGGAATTGGTGCAGTTTTAATGCAGGAAGGAAGACCCATTGCTTTTGAAAGTCGTCCAATCAAAGGAAAGTATTTACGGAAACCTATTTATGAGAAGGAAATGTTAGCAATACTGCATGCACTAAAGAAATGGCGAACTTACCTAATGGGAAGACACTTCAAGGTAAAAACTGATCATGATAGTCTTAAAGACTTTTTGGAACAAAGACTATCTTCAGAAGAGCAGCAAAAATGGGTCACAAAGATGTTGGGTTATGACTTTGAAATAATCTACAAAAAAGGAAAGCTTAATGTTGTTGCAGATGCACTCTCAAGAAAGAATGAAGAGGTGGAAGCATTGCTTTGTGCCATTTCTATTATCCAACCGTATTGGATAACCGAAGCAAGAGATGAATGGAAGAAGGACAAAGATGTATGGACACTCATTCAAAAGTTGCAGCAAGATCCTAGTACATCTGATACATTTAGTTGGAAAATGATTCCTTATGGTACAAATATCGCTTATATCTTTGTAAGAATTCCCAACTAAAACAAAATATTCTTCTGGAATTGCACACTTCTCCTTTAGGAGGACACTCAGGATTTTTAAAAACTTACCACAGGGTGAAGAAAGAATTTTGTTGGGATGGCCTTAAATCTGATATTCGAAAGTTTGTGGCGGAATGTTTGGTTTGCCAGCAGAATAAAGTGGAAACAATTAAGACCCCAGGACTTCTACAACCTTTATCCATTCCAAGTCAACGTTGGGAGGAGATTTAAATGGATTTTATCACAGGTTTACCTAAGTCTGAAGGAAAGAGTGTCATCATGGTGGTAGTTGATAGACTTACCAAGTATGCACACTTTTGTGCATTATCTCATCCATTTAAAGCAAGTACAGTTGCTACTACATTTGTGGATAGAATTCAAAAGCTACATGGAAGCCCAAGGGTTATTATGAGCGATAGAGATCCCATTTTTACGAGAAATTTTTGGACGGAGTTATTTTCTTGTTTGGGTACTCAATTAGCTCATAGCTCATCTTATCATCCTCAATCTGATGGTCAAACTGAGATAGTAAATAAATGTTTGGAAGGATATCTTCGTTGTTTTGTATCTGATAAACAAACACAATGGGTCAAGTGGTTACCTCTCACCGAATGGTGGTATAACACTTCCTTCCATACTGCAGCAAAAATGACCCCATTTATGGCACTTTATGGATATCATCCACCATCCATCACATCATCTTTAAGGGAAAATTCGAAGGTTCAAGCAGTGGAAGATCACATCGAGCATCAGCAAGAAGTTCTCCAACTCTTTAAGGATAACCTGAATTTGGCACAAAATCGAATGAAACAACAGGCAGATCAACATCGTAGCGAGAGAAGTTTTGATGTAGGAGATTGGGTATTTTTACGGCTACAACCATACAAACAAATGTCCCTCAAGCAAGCAAAGAAGGATAATAAATTATCTCCAAAGTACTATGGTCCTTACAAGGTGTTGCAAAAGATCGGTACTATGGCATACAAATTGGAGCTTCCTGCTTCTTCGCGAGTACATCCAGTTTTCCATGTTTCATGCTTAAAGAAGGTTATAGGTGAAAATCTTCCAGTTCAAACAATATTGCCAGAACTTGATGAGGAAGGAAAAATCATATTGGAACATGAAGTGGTCATGGAAACAAGAACTCGACAGCTACGGAATCGATCAATTTCAGAGTATCTCATCAAGTGGAAGAACTTACCCACTGAAGATTCTACATGGGAGGATGAGAATTTTATACAGAAGCACCCAGAGCTACTCAAGCGTTGAGGACAACACTTTTTTCAAGGAGAGGGGCATGTTAGGTCCCTATATTACTAGTATAGTCCCTTATTGTTGTTAGTGTAACCCCCTTATTGTTATTATTGTACCGTTGTAACCCCCATTTTGTTATTATTGTGCCCTTAAATTATTATTGTTAGGTCGGCTAGGATTACATTGTGGCCCACTAGGATTACATTATGGCCCCATGAACTCCTATATATAGAAAGGAGGTTTTGTAAATTGTATCATCCAAGAATTGTTCATTTATGTAATGTATTGGAGGTTTCCCCCTCAAAGTGGCTTATTTCTAAGGCGTTGATATCTTTTTTCTTCTATTTTTGGAGCTGGTTACACAACATTCAGAATCTTAATGTATGCAAGTGGGTGATTGATCTAAAATGACTATATTAGTTTTGTTTTGTTAAGTGTCTTTTCAGTTTAAAAACATGTGCATAATTGACTCTTTAGTTTGCATAATGATTAAGGTGTTTGTCCATGAATTGGAGATGATTTTTAGTGAATTAGATGTTAGAAAATTATATATTACAGAGCAATGCAACACATAAAATATGTGAAAAACACAAACACAAAAAACACATAAAACTAGAGAGACACAGATATACGTGGTTCACCCAGTTTGGGATACGTCCAGCCCGAACAACCAGTCCTTCCTTTCTATTAACGAGCAAAATGAAGAGACACAACCTACAACAGATCCACTGTAATATCCTCTATTCTCTCTCACAGTCTCCCTATCTTTTTCTCGCTTTGAATACACATACACATACAATACACAACCGCAATACAATGCCCTCATACAAACGAGGGGTTTCTTTCTAGGGCAAAAAACTCTAAACTAAACATAACTTCTACCGTCAGATCATCTACCTAATGAATGGTACAGATCGACTAGAAATTACTATATACTTTTACAAGGAAATTTTACATCTTTTTTCAGCTTCGGGGGCACTTCCCCCAAAAACCCCCGCCAGGGGGGCTACATAAAGTCGCAACTGCCCCCCCTAGACCCCCCAGGTAGCATTTAGTTACAGGAAGCGTTGCTACCCCCATTAACATATAGGTGTCCAACAATGTGATACAAAATATACAAGATAATCAGGCTCCACACACAACAATCTCCAACTTGGAGACTGATTGTAGCAACTCCACCGCTACTTCATTTGCTGGCCAATGACTTCTCTTTGGAACTGGTTGTTTCTCATCTTCATCGTAATCCTTGAAGACCAATTGAAACTGAGCATAATCTCAGTTTCTCCCTAGTTACAAATTTTATTAGCATATCTGCAGGATTATGGCTAGTGTTTATCTTTTCCAGCTTCAACTGTCCATCTTCCAATATTCACCATATGAAATGGTACTTGAGCTGTATGTGTTTAGTCCTGGAATGAAATGTTGAGTTCTTTGCAAGATGAATGGCACTTGTGCTATCACTGTATAATGTGCCCATATCATGATTCGTACCCAATTCATCCATAAACCTTTGTAACCAAATCATTTCCTTACTGGCATCTGTAACAACAACATACTCTGCTTCTGTTGTTGAAAGTGTAACAACACTTTGGATTTTTGAAACCCAACTGAAAGTTGTTCCACCTACATTAAATACATATCCTGTAGTTCTCCTCCTATTATCTCTGTCACCTGCCATATCTGCATCAACATATCCTTGTAGAGAAATGTTTGAACCACCAAATCATAATGCTTGATTTGTGGTACCTCTAAAATATTTGAGAATCCATTTCACTGCCATCCAGTTTTTTTTTCCTGGATTGTTCATGTACCTGCTTACAGCTCGCACTGCATGTGCAATATTAGGCCTTGTGCAGACCATTGCATACATTAAGCTTCCAATTGTTGATGCATATGGAACTTTAGACATATAGTCCATTTATTCTTGGGTCTTGGGGCACATCTCCTTACTAAGTTTGAAATGGCTAGCAAAAGGTGTAATAACTGGTTTTGCATTCTGCATATTAAATATTTTCAACACCTTTTGTATGTACTCATTTTGAGACAGTGTTAATTTGCGATTATTCCTATTTCTAGTTATTGTCATACCAAGTATTTGTTTTGAAGCTCCCAAATCCTTCATTGCAAATGAATTTGCCAATTTTCTTTTGAGAACATTTATTTCCTGCATGTTAGACCCTGCAACAAGAATGTCATCTACATACAATAACAATATAATATAGCCACCATCATTTTTCTTTTTCAAATAAACACAATGATCAAAGTGACATCTAGTATAACTTTGTTCAGACATGAAACTGTCAAATTTTAGATACCACTGCCTTGGAGCCTGTTTTAAGCCATACAAGCTCTTCTTTAACCTGAACACTCATTTTTCTTTCCCTTTGACCTCATATCCTTCTGGTTGCTCCATATGGATCTCTTCCTCCAAATCTCCATGGAGAAATGTTGTCTTTACATCTAACTATTCAATATGTAAATCTTCCGCTGCTACAAGACTTAAAATAGTTCTAATTGAAGTCATCTTGACAACAGGAGAAAATATTTCATCAAAATCAATACCTTTCTTCTGTGCAAACCCCTTCACCACAAGTCTAGCTTTGTAACTCTATTTTCCTCCATCTTCTTCCTTCAGCCTGTAATCCCATTTATTCTTCAATGTATTTTTACCTGCAGGCAACCTGACTAAGTCCCAAGTCTGGTTATGCATTAAGGAATTCATCTCTTCTTTCATGGCTAGCTCCCACTTCTTCCTAGTTTCAACCTGCATTTCTTATTCATAACATTCAGGTTCACCAGAATCAGTCAACAATAAATAATATAATGAAGGAGAGTATCGTTCAGGGGGTCTTCTTATCCTGGCAGATCTTCTGACACCACTTTCAGGTGTTTGAGGTGCCTGTTGCTGTTGTTGTGGTTGTTTATTATTATTATTTTCAAGCACCTTTAGTTTTTCAGTGATCTCATCAAGAACTGTGTATTCCTTGTTTTCTTTTTCATGTTACCTTTCCTGCAACTGATCCTTATACAATAAATTTTCATTGAATATTACATCTCTGCTCCTAATTATTTTGTGATTTTCATAATCATATAAACGATAAGCAAAAGCATTAACACCATATCCAATAAAGGTACATTTCTTTGATTTTGCCTCAAGATTTGTTCTATTTTCTTTATTAATATGGACAAAGGCCTCACAACCAAAAGGCTTTAAAAAAGAGTAGTTTACCTTTTTACCTATCCATGCTTCCTCTAGAATACCACCATCCAAGGAACTTGAAAGCCCTCTATTTATTAGATAAACAATAGTATCTACAACATCTGCCCAAAATTGTAAAGGCAATCCTGCATGGAATCTCATGCACCTTGCACGCTCCATGATTGTTTTGTTCATCCTTTCTAACATGCCATTTTCTTGTGGTGTTCTTGGAACCCTCTTCTCTATGCGAATTCAAAGCTCTGAACAATACCTATCAAAATCTTTGTTGCAATATTCACCTCCATTGTCTCATCTGAGACACTTCAACTTCTTTCCTGTCTCAATCTCAACCAAAGCTTTCCATTTCTTGAAAGTATCAAATAAATCAGATTTATTCTGAATACAATAAATCCAAGTCTTTCTAGTTGCATCATCAATAAAAGTAACATAATAACGAGAGCCACCGAGAGATGATACCTGAGCAGGTCCCCATACATATGTACGCACAAGCTCTAATTTTTCACACTTCTTTTCTTTCCCAACTCTGAGAAATCTGACTCTCTTCTGTTTTCCATAAATGCAATTCTCACAGAAATCCAAATCAACATTCTTCAAACCCGGCAACAAATTTATTGAGGGAAGAATCTTCATCCCCTTCTCACTTATGTGTCTGAGCCTATGATGCCATAATGTTGCATCTGCTCCTTTGGAAGTTAAAGCATTAAAAAAGTTAGAAATACCATTGCATAAATACAATGTACCAACCTTTTCGTCTTTTTCTATTACCAGGGCTCCTTTGGTGAAATTCCAAGTTTTATTTATGAAAGTTGTCACACAGCCTTCACCGCCTAACTGCCCTATTGAAATCAGATTTTTCTTCAGATCTGGAACATGCCTTACCTCCTTTAATAGCCATTGGTTTCCATTCTGTTGTTTTACAAGAACTTTACCCATTCCAACAATTTTACAGGGTTTATCATCACCCAAATGGACTTGTCCAAAATCTCCTTGAACATAGTCATGAAAATATTTCTTATTAGGTATGGCATGGAATGAGGCCCCTAAATCTACCACCCAGGAATCAGTAACATTTTCGAAAGAAAGAATCAAAGCATATTGTAACACATCACCTGTTACATTTGCTTCATGATTTTTTTCCTGTTGTGAGGCTCCTTCTTTTCCCTTCCGAGATCTACAGTCTTTCTTCAAGTGTCCTTTCTTTCCGCATTTCCAGCACACTATCCAAAATCTGGACTTGGATCTTCCTTTCCTTGATTACTGCGACATCTTGAGCTCTTTCCTCTTTCCATTATTCTTCCCCTAGACTCTGCACTCAAAGCATTACCCGATGTCTCACCAGAGCTTTTCTGTTGCATTTCCTCACTAAGAATAGCACCAACAAAATCATCAAACTTTAAAGTACAAGATCCGGAGACAGAGTTACTAATGGCCATAACTAAACCATTCCAACTTTCTGGCAATGAGCACAGAAATAAAGAGCCCTAACTTCATCATTAAAGTTTACCCCTATAGAACTTAACTGACTGGTAACTGTATTAAAATCATTTAAATGGTCTCCACTAGATCCACCTTCCGACATCCTCATATTAAATAAACGGTTCATAAGAAATACCTTGTTTGAGGTCGAGGTTTTTTCATATAATTTCACCAATGCCTTAATAAAACCCTCAGTTGTTGTTTCCTTTGAAATATTGAAGGCTACCAATGCCACGAGGCACAACCGTACTGTTACGAGTACCTTTCTATCAAGAATCTCCCATTCTACGTCTGTCATAGCCATCGGCTTCTTTGTTTTTCCGCTCAAAGGTAGGTACAAATCTTTCTGATACAGATAATCTTCCATCTGCATCTTCCATAGCGGGAATTTTTGGCCATTAAATTTCTCAACCCGAAATTTACCATCTTCCGCCATTGCTCCCACTCGAACCAGGAACCCTTATTTCCTGCGAGTTTATCAGTGAAATAGACCTTCGGCTCTGATACCAGTTGTTAGAAAATTATATATTACAGAGCAATGCAATGCATAAAATATGTGGAAAACACAAACACACAAAACATATAAAACCAGAGAGACATAGATATACGTGGTTCACCCAATTAGGGCTACGTCCATCCTGAACAGCCAGTCCTTCCTTTCTATTATCCTACAAAATGAAGAGACACAACCTACAGCAGATCTGCTATAATATCATTTGTTCTCTCTCACAGTCTCCCTATCTGTTTCTCGCTCTGAGAATACACATACACATACAATACACAGTCGCAATGAAATGCCCTCATACAAGCGAGGGGTTTCCTTCTAGGGAAAAAAACCTAAACTAAACATAACTTCTACCGTCAGATCATCCACCTAATGAACAACCCAGATCGACTAGAAATTACTATACTTTTACAAGGCAATTTTACATATGTTTTTAGCTTCCGGGGCACTGCCCCCAAAACCCCTGCCAGGGGAGGGCTCCATAAAGTCACAGTCACCCCCCACTGGACCCCCTAGGCAGCGTTTAACTATGGGCGGCGTTGCCGCCCCAATTAAGGTACAGGGATCCAACACTGCGATACAAAATAAACAAGATAATTAGGCTCCACACCCAACATTATAAGCATAAAAAAATCTTAAATAACATGAACAGAAGTGTAAAACAGAGAAATAATTCACCACATGAAATTTACACAGCAGGCATGATGAAGTAGTTTACCCCTCCTAGGCTACATCTGCTAGTCCAGTTCCCAATGGCTTGTCCACCTTTCATTATGCCAAAAAAAATTATATTACATGTAGTTACAATGCTCTAATGGTTTTTTTATCTACACCAATGGCTCTATAATTCTCCAATTAGTCAAAAATGACTCTTCATTCACTAAAAATGGTCAAAAATTGGGCCTCCTACACTTTTTCCCAGTTTCACCTAGGAAAGCTCCACTAAAAGTGGAGAACTCCACTTAACTAGAGTTAAAAGTGGCATAGGCCGCCAATTTTGGTGTGCCTGCTAACTTTCAATCGAAACTACCGTAGCATTAAAATTTTGCGGTTGGGGGTGGCCACATGCGCACCCCCCAAACCGCAGTTATCATAACTATTAGAAGAACTAAAGTAGGAGACTGCGGTTATGGTTTAAACCTTGGGTTGATGGCCGATGGTTAGCATTTACTGTGCGGTTGTGTTAAAATTTACGGTTGCATGCGATATATATGATGGGGACCGCTGGCGGGTTGGGACCATTGGCAGTTCCCAACCCCCAACCATAATTACAATACTATTTAAATAAAACTTGCAGCCCTATGAGGTTAAGAACCAAAGCATAGAGCAGTTGGAAAAATTATGTGCATGCCCGAAGGGAGGTCTACAGGTTGATTCCTATGGACCTCAACAAAATTTTAACATTCCATTTCATTGACACATGGTGGCCTCAGGGTTGGCCATGTGGCACCCTCTAATTGGCTCTTCAAACCTCGTACCATCAAATAGCAAATTGACACTTGTCAAACCATGATTGGCCCGGTGAAAAGGAAGATTTTGAGGAATATTCTCTTTTGTTGACTGTACCTCCAGTTTAGCTACCTGTGCATCCGAGTCAAACCTGGTCAAACTATCGAAAATTTACTTGCTTAGCATTTCGATCAGAACACGATATCTTCCTCATATGAGATCAGTTTCTCAAACCATTCACGGTGCCAAAATCAGGAAGATGAGATCTACGCAAACATTATGGTTTCAATCAAATCCTGTAAATTTTAATTTTGAGAAAAAGTTATGAACTCCTGATCATTCCTCCCCATTGGGAAGCTTTTGGACCCCAAAAGACTTGATTACCTGTTCAATAGATGAGGGTAAAACTCCCTCACCTTTCCAACCTCCATCCATTTTTCCTTTCTTGGTTTAGTGCCTTTGATACCAACTCGAAGGTAGTCAACCCTTCCCCTCTTTAATGCTCTTGTCCTCCTATCAAGAATTGTATCTTCTTTGAGCTCATCCAGAAATTCTGGCAAGAAATATTCAATAGAAGGTAGTTGAACATCACTTCCTTGATCTTCGATCAAAAGTGGCTCATACAAGCGTAAGTTTTCAACATTAACAACTGAATACATTTGCATGTAAGAAGGCAAGTCAAGTTGGAATGCATTATTACCAAATTTTTTTATGATCTTGAAAGGACCATAGCCAATGAGTTTGAGCTTTTTACCTTCCCCTTGAATCTTTTCTTTGCTAATGTGCAACCATACCTTATCTCCCTCTTGAAACTTGTGATCAACCCAGTGTTTTTCATGCCTCTCTTTGCATTTTCTTTGAATTTTCTCAAGTTGTTCTTGAACTTGTTAATGTATAATATGATTTTTCTCAATGAAATTTTGAGCCTTATCAATATCACTATGGCCATCAATTGCAACATCCTTCCCAAAGATGAAGTCTAATGGCGATTTTGGAAAATACCCAAAGAATACTTCAAAAGGTGAGGTTTGTGTTGAAGAGTGCTTTTCCCAATTGTAAGTGTGATGAATGTAATGCAGTTGTTCATCCCACAACTTAGGATGTTTACTGAAATATCCTCTCAATATATGCACAATTGTTATGTTCACCACTTCCGTTTGTCCATCTGTTTGTGGATGAAAAGTGGTACTCTTTTTCAAGTTTGTGTCCATCATTCTCCATAGATTTGATCAAAAATTCCCAATGAACCTAGAATCCCTATCACTAACAATAGAAGTGGGCAATCCAAAATGAACCAAAATATTTTGAAAATAAATTTTAGTTGTTTGTTCAGCAGTAATGGCTTTCTTACATGTCATAAGTATACACATTTTACTGAATCTATCCACAACTATATAAACATAACCATGTTGCTTTCTTGACATAAGTAGACCTCCAACAAAGTCCATGGAGACACTCTCCCATGGCCCTGATGGTATCGGTAGTGGCGTGTACAATCCAAGCTTCCTATTACTAGGCTTACTTATTGCACACATAGAACAACCTCTTATAAAACGTGAAACACTATCTATCATGTGAGGCCAATAACAATACCTCTGTAGCAGGGAAAATTTTAAGGATAAAAATATATCATAAAGTTTAGAAACCTTGGCTAATATTACCAGTCCCTAATATGAAAATTATAAAATAATTGGCGATATTTTTGTATAAATGTTTATATTTCCAATGATTTTATATTAGTCGATATAATATTTTGGCTATTTTTAAGGTAAAATAATGGTGTACTATAAAATTTGGGCGAATCATTTTAGAAAAAAATGGAAATTGGAGAATCTTTTTTTGGAAAAAGCATGGAAAATTAGCCCACCTGTGAATATTAGCCCCTAAAATTTTCCCTGCTCTGTAGATGTACCATTGTTTTTCTTACCCC
Source organism: Pinus albicaulis (assembly GCA_034641835.2). NCBI lineage: Eukaryota > Viridiplantae > Streptophyta > Pinopsida > Pinales > Pinaceae > Pinus > Pinus albicaulis. The sequence continues at coordinate 1,442,249,804 of CM076572.1, read as the reverse complement.
AAAGTGTCCAACAATAAGAGAAGAATGAGATTCTCTCATGACACTTAGCCTCTCTCTTTGTGGAATACATGGCTTGCCCAAATGAAACAGAAAATTGTTATGCATGTGATAATATTTTTCTTCAACTTGATTCCCTTCACTCAAACTAGCATAGACATCTTCAAAATCAATGTCATGTGCATATTATTCTATGTAACTCTCATGTACAATAGAATAATTTTTTAGTCAAGTAGAAGCACTAATGATTGGTCTTGAAAGCATATTTGCAACTTTATTGAATATACCTTTCTTGTACCTTATAACCAAGTGAAATTGTTGAAGAAATCCCATCCACCTGAAATGTCTTGATTGCTGCAATTTTGTTTGCGACTACAAGCACTGTAGTGGTTGGTGATCGTTGTGTACAATAGTATCTTTACCCATCAAGTAGTGTTTTCACTTCTTGACACTTTATACCAACGCATATAGTTCTTTGTCATATGTAGGATAATTAGCCACATCACCATTAAAAGTTTCAGAATGAAAGGCGATAGGCTTACCATGCTGCAAAAGTACTGTGCCCATGGCATAATCACTAGCATCAGTTTGTATCTCGAATGGTTATCTGAAATTTGGTAATCCAAGGAATGGAGCTGAACTAATCTTGTCTTTTAAAGCTTTGAAATCTTGCTATTGTTTGCCTCTCCATTGGAAGAATTTCTTCACGCTTGTCACTGCATGCATAGGAGCTACGATGGAAGAAAATTTAGCAATAAACTTCCTCCAATATTGAGTTGCACCTAAGAAACTTCTTACCTCGGTAACTGTTTTGAGTGTGGGCCAATTCACAATGGCTTCCACTTTAGAAAGATCAATCCTCAATTCTCCTCCTCCTACAATATGTCCTAAATAGACCAAAGAAGTCTTTCCAAACTCACACTTTGACATCTTAAGAAACAATTTTTCTTTCTTCAAAATGTAAGGCACTCTATTCACATGCAAGACATGATCTTCTCTTGTTTTGCTAAAAAATAAAATGTCATCTAAGTACATAATAACAAAGTCATAAGGAATGGTCGCAAAACACTATCCATAACTCGCATGAAAGTTTCCAGTGCATTACATAAACCAAAAGCAATAACTAGCCACTCAAAGAGTCCTCGTTTAGTTTTGAATGCAGTGTTCCATACATCACTTTCTACAATTCTTACTTGATGATATCCACTTCATAAATCTAACTTAGGGAAAAAAATTTCTTATTTCATTTGATCAAGCAAATCATCTATTCTTGGGAGTGGGTAACGATTTTTTACCATAATCTTGTTCAAATCACGAAAATCTACAAACATGCGCCAAGTCCATCTTTCTTTGGTATCAAGACTATGGGTGAACCGCATGGCGAAGTGCTTGGCCTTATGATTCCTTTATCCAACATCTCTTTGATTTTCCTCTTAATTTCAACATTCTCCATTATCGATATGCGATACATACTTATGTTTGGAGGAGGACAATCTTGTTGCAACTAAATCTCATGTTGAATTTCCCTTTTGGAGGCAATCCTATTAGCTCCTGAAACATATCATGATGTCTATTAACCACATCATATAAATCCAATTTCAAAATAGGATCACATCCCTCAAAAGATTCATGATAAATATCAGCTTTAGGCTTAATAATAAGAAGAAGAAAAATTCTTACTTGAATTTACCAGCCTCTTTACCTATCTAGCATTTACCAAAGAAATATTTGTCTTCTTGCGATGTGCTCTAACAATGAACTCCTTGCCATATTTGAATAAATGATAACTTTTTCTCATGGTGATAGAAGATTTCTTTCCTATCATACAAGTAAGGACTCCCTAATACAACACCACTTATGTCAAGTGGAACCACATCTAATTCAACTGTGTCAACAAAGCTTACAGTGATTGCAAAGCTCAATATACATTTCTTTGAAACCTATAGATTTGAATCCTTACAAATCCAACCTAATGGATATGGTTTTGGATGTGGTATGGTCTCAAGGTTAAGTTTCTTGACCAAATATTCAGAGATTAAGTTTGCTTGTGTCCCACTGTCAAATAGTGTGTCAATCTTGGTATGTTTGGATATGACCGTCACATGAAACAATTATATTATTTCTTATTCATTTGGAGTGTTTATGTGACAGTTTGATGCACTAGTAATGGTTTATTTTCAATTTATTTCCCCTTTATGTTCTTCAATCCCATGGCTATAATTTTATTTTCATCACCTGAATCAAATCCTAAATCATGTTGAGCTATAATGGAGCTTCTTCTTCTTTAGGAGGTGAACTAGGTGGTGGAGATTGTGGCAATAATGCTCTCCTTTGCTTTGGCTCCTTTTGAGACCCTTCCACTTCCACCAATTTTCCTTCTCCTCTTTTGATCTTGAGCCTTGTAAGCATCTAAAACTTGAAAACAGTTAAACAATTCTTTGCACTAAACAACACTAGAGAATAAAATTCTAGCTCTAATACCAACCTGATCTGAAATGACTGTATTAGTTTTTCTGTGCTAAGTGTCTTTTCAGTTTAAAAACATGCGCATAATTGCCTCTTTAGTTTGCATAAAGATTAAGGTGTTTGTCATTGAATTGTAGATGATTTTTAGTGAATTAGAAGCATAAAACAAGCTTAAATAACACTGAACAATAGTGTAAAAAAGAGAAATAATTCACCACATAAAATTTACACAGCAGACATGATGAAGTAATTCACCCCTCCTAGGCTACATTTGTTGGTCCAGCTCCCAATGGCTTGTCTATTTTTCATTATGCTCAAAATTTTGCTATTACATGTAATTACCGTGCTCTAATGGCTTTTTTCTCTGCATCAATGGCTCCAAAATGCTCCAATTAGTCAAAAATGACTCTTCATTCACTCATAATGGTCGAAAATTGGGCCTCCTACACTTTTGCCCAGTTTCACCTAGGAAAGCTCCACTAAAAGTGGAGAACTCCACTTAACAGGAGTAAAAAGTGGCATAGGCCAGCAATATTTTCTTCCCGCTAACTGTCTACCGAAATTACTGCAACATTAAAATTTTGCGGTTGGGGGTGGCCACATGAGCACCCCCCAAACGGCGATTATCATAAATGTTAGCAGAACTAAAGCCAAAGACTACAGTTATGGTTTAAACCTTGGGTTGATGGCCTAAGGTTAGTGCTTACAGAGCGGTTGTGTTAAAATTTATGGTTGCATGTGATATATATGATGGGGACCACTGGCGAGTTGGGACCACCAATAGTTCCCAACCCCCAACCATAATTACAATACAACTTAAATAAAACCCGCATCCCTATGAGGTTAAAATCCAAAGCATAGAGCAGTTGGAAAACTTGCGCATGTGCCTGGAGGGAGGTCTAGGTGTCAATTCATGTGTACCTCAACAAAATTTTAACATGCCATTTAAGGGACACGTGGCGGCCTCAAGGCTGGCCATGTGGCACCCTCTCATTAGTTCTTCAAACCTCGTACCTTCAAATAGCAAATTGACACTTATCAAACCATGATTGGCCCAGTGAAAAGGAATATTCTGAGGAATATTCTCTTTTGCTGACTGTATCTCCACTTTTGCTGACTTTGCATCCCAGTCAAACCTGGTTACACTATTGAAAATTTTCATGTTTGCCATTTCGATCAGATTGTGATATCTTCCTCATACGACATCGATTTTTTGAACCGTTCACGGCATCAGAATCAGGAAGAGAAGATCTACACAACGATCCTATTTTTAGCGCAATCCTATAACTTTGATTTTTTAGAAAAAATTATGAACTCTTGATCAGAGATTGTTGGGTGTGGAGCCTGATTATCTTCTTTATGTATCGATGCATTGGATCAATGTCCTTAATGGGGCAACAACGCCACCCATCATTTAATCTCCGTCAAAGGGGTCCATGGGGGGGGGCGAGGCGGGGCGGGGCGGGGCGGGGCGACGATTTTATTAGCCACCCCCCCCCCCTGGTGGGAGGTTTCGGGGGCAGCGCCCCCGAAGCTAAAAACATATGTCAAATTGTCTTGTAAAATGTTGTAATTTCATAGTCAATATGGGCTGTTCATTAGGTGGATGATGTGATGGTAGAGGTTATGTTTAATTTATGGTTTTTTTTCCTAGAAGGCAACCCCCTCTGCTGTATGAGGGTATTGTATTGTGGCTGTGTATTGTGTGTATACTCTGAGTGAGAAATAAGAAGGGCATTGTGTGATAGGGTAGAGGATCTTACAATGGATCTGTTGTAGGTTGTGTCTCTTCATTTTACCGGATAATATAAAGGAAGGACTGGTTGTTTCCGGGGACGTAGCCCAAGTTGGGTGAACCACATATATCTATGTCTCTCTTATTTTATATGTTATTTCTATGTTTGTGTTTCCACATATTTTATGTGTTTCATTGCTATGTAATATATAATTTTCTAACAGCTACTTGTTCTAACAGTTACAATGAACTATGTAATTTGGTAGAATGAGGTGTGTCAATATTCTTAATCACTACAAGTACATAAACAATGGTTGGAGACAATTGTACCTTAAATGGGTCGAGTCGGAAGCTCAAATATTGTGGCAGAGAAAGTGTGTCGTCCATAAGACTTCAGAGTGGCTAGTAGTGTAAGTAAAGACCATATAAGATAGATGTTACTTATATGTGAAATGTAAGCTATGATTCATGTAATAATGTAAGCATTAAGGGAGGGACTTGGAAATAACACATATAATAATAAATGTGTAGATTTAGTTTGTTGGTTGTTGGAGTCTATTAAGATATTTTCTCAACAATATTCTCCTATATTAGAGTATGTTGAATCTAATATGCACTATATATATATGATGTATTTTGGTTTCACGTGTGTAATAGACAAATAATTTTGTGTGTAAATATAATTCTAACTAACTTGACCATATGATTGACAAGATTTATTCTCGAAATGGAAATCATTGTGTACCATCCAAATAAACACCTCTCATCTATGAGCGGCTTAATTATATGGATTCATTTCATTGTTACCTTTCTCCCACTTTGAAATATGATAGTTCTAATGAGCTTGAGCATTTGAAGTTTATTATTTCATTGCACTTTTCAAACAAGTGCTGGAAGGAAAAAAAAGTATGATATGTGTTGTTGGTCATCTTTACATAGTGGGAAAGCCTAGTCAACCGAATAGTGGGGACAACTATCACTAGTTGCTATCCACGAATACAAGCCGACTCATCACCATTATTTAAAGAAAACCACAATACCTAAAATTACCCATTGGTGGTCTATAAGGGGGAAGGATTTGACTCTTGCCAAATACCTCTAGGTTTTGGGCTATTAACTGATCTCCTTGCATCCAAAGAATACTAGCTCTTAACTAAGCATTAGCAATTTTAAGACATACTCCAAGCCCAAGCCCATATTATTAGCTATCCATAAACACTAATATAAAAAATTTAAAATGCTTTCTTATTTAAATTTTGTATTCGCCATATATAAACACTAACATAAAACATTTAAAATGCTTTGTTATTTAAAATCTTTTAATGAAAAATTTAACCTATGATCAGGAAAATTTTAAGGATGGAAATTTATCTTAAAGATTTCTTATAAAATTTGGGTGAATCATTTTTCAGCAAAAATGAGAACTGGCTAATTTATTTTGTGGAAAAAGTACGAAAAAATAACTCATCTACTAATATTAGCTTCTAAAATCTTCCCTTCCTCTAATTTATAGAACATTTCCAGTTAATTGGCTATTGTTCATGCTGCTTTTATGTACGGTTACAAAATGGCTTAATTAATTTTGAAAGAGATGAAACAGGATTTTAAAAATATTGCATTGAGGTAAAAGGCTTCTTTAATAAGTGAGTGCAATGACTGGTTATTAGTTTTAAATTTCCTGTCTGTTCCTTGATAAATCAAACGAATAGAACTATGCACACTTGAAATTTTTTTTCCAGAAGAATAGAATAATTTATGTTTACAAATTTCCAACTCGAATACCTTGTGTTGACAAAGTTTTACGAAAAATCTTCATAACACCTTCCAATTTGTTTGCTGGTTTTGAACCTTTCGATGTGTGCTGCTCTATAACCACTTCTCTCTCCACATCTCATAAGACATTGGTAACAAAACTTTGCTCGACACATGAAGGCCCCACGTTTCATTTATGCTCGATTATTTAACTATCCCAGGCCTCGGTGTCAATGAAATAATCGATGACGAAGTCGAAATATGATTGTTGCAATTTTAAAAAATATTATATATTTTGGGATTGTTGTAGTTTTAAACAATATTTTATATTTTGGGTTTTTTCATTAGAATTTGGTTATATTCGTTTATATTTATTTTAATTTTGAATTTATCAATGACCGACAGAATCAAATTTTGATATGCAAACTTATTTTAGAGTGAAAAAAAACTTGATTTCTTTAAATTTAGTAAAACTTAAAATGGATTTAAATAATTATTTTTATTATTATTGAGTCAAAATATGGACAAAACATTACATTACAACATCACTACCATATTAAGTGAAGAGCACTTCTATTTTTGATCAAACACAATTAGATTTTAGATGTATAAATAAATTTAATATTCTAAAAAATATTTGAAATATATAAATTTAACAATTTAAATATAATTCCAACCAATTTTGTTTCAATAATCAGAAAATATATCTTAAATAAATGAAATTACGAAAATATATAATATTTAAACTACACTTATATTAGATTATGAAATACAATTACACTTAAATTATAATACAAGTACACTTAAATTATAAACAATGAATATGAAAATTCTTAATTATAAGTGAAGGGGAAGAAAGAACTAGTATTCAGGTTAAAGAAGTCTTTGTATGGGTTAAAACAGTCACCAAGGATGTGGTATCATAAATTTGATACCTACATACGGGGACTCAGATTCACCAGAAGCAAGGAGGATCACTGTGTTTATTTTAAATTAATTAGTGATCATGTTATTTATTTGGTCTTGTATGTAGATGATATTTTGTTGATTGGAAATGACAAAGAAATTATCCAAGATTTGAAGACCCAACTATTGTCCAAATTCGACATGAAGGATCTTGGTGCTGCAAAATATATTTTAGGCATGGAAATTAAGAGAGATCAAGAAAAGAGGAAGCTCTGGTTAAATCAGAGGAAGTATGTCGAAACTATATTGCAGAGGTTCAATATGCAGGATAGTAAATCGGTGAATGTTTCGATTCTTGTAGGTACAAAGCTGTCTGCTGAACAATGTCCCAAGACACAAGAAGAAGAGGAGGATATGTCCCATGTTCCATATGCAAGTGCAGTGGGTAGCTTGATGTATGCAATGTTCTGTACTAGACCAGACATTGCACATGCAGTGGGAGTATTGAGAAAGTTTCTGTCAAACCCAGGGAAGGAGCATTGGACAAAAGTGAAGCAGGTTTTCAGATATTTACGTGGCACTGGTGATTATGGCCTGTGTTACCAGGGAAGACCAGGATTGGGAAGAGTGTTCGACATTCATGGTTTTTTTGATGCAGATTGGGTTGGAGATCTCGACCAAAGAAGATATACAAGTCGGTATGTGTTTAGCCTATTTGGAGGTGCAGTCAGTTTGATGAGTAAAAGATAGTTTGTAGTGGCTCTTTCAACTACAGAGGCTGAATACATAGCAGATACTCATGCAAGCAAAGAAGCAGTTTGGTTGCAAAGATTGTGTTTAAGTATGGGGTTGGTGCAACAATCTATAAGGACAAATTGTGATAGCCAAAGTGTAATTTTCTTGGCTAAGAAACCTGCTTATCATTCAAAGACAAAGCACATTGATGTTCAATATCACTTTGTGAGAGATATGGTTGAGGCTAAATGGGTGTTGCTGGTAAAGGTGGACACTTTGAAGAATTTTGCAGATGCATTGACAAAGTCTATAAGCACTCAGAAGTTCTCTTGGTGTAGAGAAACAATGGGTGTTGCAGAACTGGGCTAATGACTAAACTCTCCTGTGGCCCCCTGCGAAAAGAAAACAACAAGTGGGAGAATGTTGGGTATGTGTTATATTCTTTCCATGACTAATCACGCACAGGGGGTCATAGGGGGGGCAATAGCCCCCCTTGTACGTTGCGCTGGGCGCAACGTTGGGGGGGTAATTGGGGTCTGGGGCAGCACCCCAGAAAAAAAATTTGGTCCTTATTTTCTGGTGGGTGGATCCTCCCATGGTTTTTTGCATGGGTTTGCACATGGTTTTGGAGTACGATGTTTTCGGCCCCTGGTATTCTGTAGATCCAGTCAAGGGAACTACGGTTATGTTCTAATCTAGGGTTAATGGATTGGGTTTTATGTATGCTTCGGCATGTGTATATATGTGTTTTAACACTAAAAGGAATATAATGAAAAATCAAGTTGGTCGTCCCGAGGGGAAAATCTCAGTGTTTATCTGTTTTATGTTTTATGCTCTCGCTATTGTTTATTTTCTATTTTAAGATTCGTTTGCAGATAATTTCTGTACAGGGTTAAAACCTACACTGGGTGAATAAACAGAGAAAATCAGAGGAAAATACACTAACGATGAAGGGTAAACTCCATAGTGGAGTTGCCAATTTGTTATGTGGAATTATGGATTACAGATAAAAAAAATTTCCCCAGTTGTGGTGCTCATCTAGAACAACAGGTTAAAGAATTTGCAACTAATTTTCCTAGCCATAAATAAACACACAGAATAGATCAAATAACTTACTTGGAGTCCAAGCGCTTCCTATTCTCCTTCTGTTGCTCTTGTTGTATCTTCAAATCTGAGCTAAGTCGCCAAAATATTCTCTGCAAATATGAACATTAAATAGCAAAATATAGAAATAATACAAATACTTATTCAAGTTATTCAGTTACATCAATAAAACATGAACCATATGCATCAAATAAGAATTCATAATATGAAACACATGAGCTTATACAGACACATATGTGGTAAAGTAAGCAGCAATATTTATTAATGGATAGAAGGGGAGATTACAGCCCAATGATTTATTTAGTGTCACCATCTCTAGCAGCATCCCAGCCTCATCACAATGCACATCTCTCCAACAGCATGTCACTCAAATCAATTCCTCAATTGAAATTCCACCAGCATTTCTCTACTCAAATTATTCTCTATCAAACACTAAGATCTATGCTCAATTTATAGAGGAACTAAAGGTATTTTTACAATCAATGAATTTCTAATAATAGACAAGACATGTTCACAGTCTCAAAGGTATCAAATGGACACATGGATTTGAAGTTTGACACATGTGAACTCTTTTAGAAGCAACTAGCCAAGTTGAGATTTCGGAACAATGATAATTTTTCTCCCAATGTGACCAACACATCCTTGAGTGTTGGGAAGTGCTTTGCAGAGCACCCTTGAGTGGGGTTACTTGTATAAGAAATGCACTTATTCCCTTTAGAGGTAGTTTTGGTGAGTTTTCATATGATATATTATAAACTTTAAATCTTGGAAACCTTTGCAGATGAAAGCCATGAATGATTTGTCTTGTTCTTTTTCTTAGGGTATGTAACAACTGAAATGATAGGGAATGATAGACCCTATTCATTGGTTCTGGAGATGATGTCTAGTTAACCATGTCATTGGGAATGGTGCCCAAATTGACCTATAACACATCTAAAGATACATGGGAAATGAGGATCTATTTAATTATCTCGGTACGTGCATTGACTTCATTGAGTGAGGGAGATGAGAAGGGGCTATCGTTAGGGGAATTTTAAGGTCTAAAATGGGCCTCCTAAGGAGATTATAAAATAATAGTGAAAATAATAAGATAAGATTTCCTAACATCATCAAAGTTTAGAGGGAAAAAAGAAAAACTACCTCTTCAACTCGTATTTTCAACTCGTCTCCCAAAGTGTTTACTCAAATTTCGAGTGGGAGTACTTGTTGGATACAAAATTAATTCCTCATCCAATTAGTACCCATGTTGCATACTTTCGATGGACTCTACTAAACAAAAAATGAGAAATAAATGAAAAACGTGATTGCAATCACGTTTTTTCATTTATTTCTCATTTTTCATCTAGAAGGGTCCATCAAAAGTATGCAACATGGGTACTCCTTGGATGAGGAATTAAATTTTTCATCCTATGAGTACTCGCACTTGAAATTTGAGTAAACACTTTGGGAGATAAGTTGAAAATATGAGTTGAAAAAGTAGTTTTATTATTTTATTATTTTTTAATATTTTTACCCTTTTACTTAAAAAATGGTGAATCAACCCCCATGGTTGACATCATCACCTTGAATCCTATTGGTTCTTATAAATTTGATTTTGGTTGTACATTTTTCTTAGGAGGCCCATTTTAAACCTCAAAATTCCCCTAATGCATGGTGCACTACTATGTAGGAATTTCAAGAAATGCTTCTATATGAAAACAGAACCGCTGCCCCAACCAGAAGTAACACCTTCAGTCAAGAGAGAAATAATCTTAAATAAATGGTGAGGTACGAGAAAAGCCGTCCAAGAAGGGAGAGGTACACATGTTTTCAATCACCCTAAAACTTTACATTTGTGAAAGACAAGCCCAGTAATAAGTTGACATAATTACATATATAATTTTATATCTATTTGTGTCTAATTTTATTCATATGATATTATTAAATTATGTTTTTTAATAACTCCCTCCCTCAGTGCCAGTCAGCCCAAGCAAGCCCGCCCGATAGAAAGAGTATAGGATCAAAGAGGCAGGGAATATAGGCACAACATAGCATTATTTATTATAATTTGGTCCCAATCCGGAAGCAGGAAGTGGGAATAAATTTACCTACTTTACAAAAACTACAACTGCTAGCTTTCACAAATAAGTAAACAATAAGACAAGGAGATAGATGAGCAGGCAGAGCAGGAAGCAGAAATTGGAAATAGACAAGGAGGCATACGAGGAGACAATAGAGCAGGCAGAGCACGTCGAGAAGGCAGAGCAGATGATGAGGATGCAGAGCAGGCAGAGCTCACCGAGAAGGTAGAGAACGCCGAGCAGGCATATTAGAACCTACACAAAACCTGCAAACACAACAAACTGAAAATTTAATTTAAAAAACAGAAACCTCATTTAAAAAAAATAAAAAATACCCTTACCTTCTCACCTTTGCTTGCTCCCCTCCTGGCCCCTGCAATAGCGCAACACACCATATAAACTAATCTAAAACACAGTGAGAAAGAGCAACAGAACTCAAAAACACATCGAGACAACGAGAAAGAGGAACAGAGCTAGAAAACACAGCGAGACAATGAGAAAGTGCAACAAAGCTAAAAAACACAGTGAGACAAACTGACCCCTGACCCCTGCAACAACACAACGCACAATGAGACAGTGAGAAACTGCAACAAAAAGCACAGCGAGATAGAGAGAAATCACAACAAAGCTCGAAAACACAATGAGAATGTACAACAGAGCTCGAAACACAGCGAGACATCACAACAGAGCTCTCCAACGGTAACAAACTAACCAAAAACTTGTTGCAGCCTGGGGGCCAGTATATATATAAGAAAAATTTTGGTCGAATTATAATAAAAAGTTGATCGAGCTAATAGTCCGACCGAACTAATAGTTTGGTCGAACTCTTGTTGTTAGTTTTCCTATCTCCGACCAAAAATATGTTTCCCCACAACATTATTGTTAACGACAGAAGCAATTCGGCCGAATTGATTTCAAAACTTCCGCCAAACTTTCTAAAAGTTCGGTCGAACTGTTGGGAAAATGAAATTTTTGAACGTGTTTCTCACGAAAGTGTAACCCAGCTTCGCATTTTTACCCTTATACTAGATGTCACTCTGATCATTGTGTTTATCTAAAAAAAAAAATTATGGAAGCTATATTATGTTGTTATTGTATGTATATTACATGCTTGTTGTAGGGTCTAAAATGAAGGAAATAAATGTGCTCAAAGAAATATTTGCAAATTCATTTGCAATGAAGGATTTGGGAGCTTCAAAACTAATCCTTGGTATGAGAATAACTAGAGACATGAAAATTCTTAAATTACCATTGTCTCAAAATGAGTACATACAAAAGGTGTTGAAAATATTTAATATACATAATGCAAAATAGTTACTACACCTTTGGCTAGCCATTTCAAACTTAGTAAGGATATGTGCCCAAGACCCAAGAAGAAATGGATTATATGTCTAAAGTTCCATATGCATGAGCATTCAGAATCTTAATGTATGCAATGGTCTTCACAAGGCCTAATATTTCATATGCAATGTGAGTTGTAAGTAGGTACATGAACAATCCAGGAAAAGAACATTGGATGGCAGTGAAATGAATTCTTAGATATTTGAGAGGTACCACAAATCAAGCATTATCCTTTGGTGGTTCAAACATTTCTCTATAAGGATAGGCTGATGCAGATATGGGAGGTGATAGAGATAACAAGAGGAGAACTAAAATGTATGTATTTACTATAGGTGGAACAACTGTCTGTTGGGTTTTAAAATTGTAGTGTTGTTGCACTTTCGACAACATAAGAAGAGTATGTTATTGCTATCAAGGCTAGTAAAGAAATGATTTGGTTACAAATGTTTATGCATGAATTGCGTAAGAAGAATGAGATGGGAAGGTTATACAGAGATAGCCAGAGTGCCATTCATCTTGCAAAGAACTCAACATTTCATTCTAGGACTAAACACATACATCTCAAGTACCATTTCATATGGTCAGTGTTGGAAGATGGACAATTGAAGCTAGAAAAGATGCACACTAGCCATAATCCTGTAGATATGTTAACAAAATTTGTAACCAGTGAGAAACTAAGATTCTACTCAGTTTCAATTGGTCTTCAAGTATGCTGATGAAGATGAGAAAAAATCAAGTCCAAAGTGGAGTCATTGTCCAACAAATGAAGTAGCGACAGAGTTGCTACAATCATTCTCCAAGTGGGTGATTGATATAAAATGACTATATTAGTTTTGTTGTGCTAAGTGTCTTTTCAGTTTAAAAACATGTGCATAATTGCCTCTTTAGTTTGCATAAGGATTAAGGTGTTTTTCCATGAACTGTAGATGATTTTTAGTGAATTAGAACCATAAAAAAAGCTTAAATAACACTGAACAACAGTGTAAAACAGAGAAACAAGTCACCACATGAAATTTACAGAGCAAGCATGATGACGTAGTTCACCCCTTTCTAGGCTACATATGATAGTCTAGCTCCCAATGGCTTGTCCACTGATGTAGGAGCATCCAGACTTAGCCAACAATGTGATTATATGTTCACATGTTGTGGCTAATTTGAGAGGAATAAACATTAGAATTAATATTTTATTATTTATTTTTTTATGAGAGTAGTTAGTTGTTTTGTATTTTTAAATTAATTAGGAATAAAATTAGAAATTGATTTTTTTCCCTACATGGAAATAGGGCCAAGTAAGGATAGGAGCTTAGGAATAGGGAGGCATTGGTCTATTGAACTAGTTCAACAAAAATCCATTTTAAGAAGGAACACTTTACATTAAAGTATAAATAACAGGGAAAAAAGAGAAGAAGACAGAAGAAAAAGAGCATAGAGAGGGATGGTGTGACAGTGTGAAGAATGGAGAGAGCCAAGAGGGAAAAAAATGTAATATTTAGCCAATAAGAGTTTGATATAGTAGTTATTGCTGTAGTTTATGAAATCATTTTGGTTCACTCACTCTCTGTTCAATTTTTGTTTACTTATCTCTGTTACACATCATAGGCATTACGCTATGCAGTAGACAAGTGCTATTGAAATTGCAAGTACTAGATAAGCGATTGGAACCAATTCTGATCAGAGAAGTAGATCCCAAAAGGACCACGGAGGGAATTTTCTTCCACATTTGGTTGACATCACGGGTTCAGTTTTGAGTCTCAACGCATTGCATAGTTAAAATTCTGGATTGTTATGTGAAGGACGAAAGTGGAGTCAGCGTGAGGTGGAAAGAAGATTTTGCAGGTCTACATATGAATGCCAAGAGCTGAAAAGGGATTCTGCACCAAGACGTGGGTATTGTGGGTGTGAATTAACGGAAACATGTGTGATCTTGGAACTTCAACGAATGTTGCAGAATATGGGAATTAATGACAGCGTTAAGCTTGCAAAATGCAAATGATGGTCACAGTTGTGAGCATATGATGGCCACTAAACAATCTTGATGTTGTATGCTCATATGAGGAATTCATTTCTTATTGTATTGTTTGAATCTAGGTGTTGTAGAATCCACACTATATATGTTATGTTCTTAAAAATGGTGGTTTGAAATTGAAGATTTCGCAAACTGGTGTTTCATTTTTTTTATTAAGAAAAATAAAGAGTGTATAAACTCTATTCTTCTGCACAATTCTCTGCTTTGTGCAGTATTCACTTATTCACTACATCAATTTTGGTATCAAAGCCAGTTAAGTCTGTTCTTGAAAGTTGCAGACGATGTCGCTCAGAAGAGGAGCTAGAATAGGTCGAGGGAGAACTATAGAAACTGCAGTTCTGCTAGAGGAAATCCGACACCTGCATACAAGGATGGAGACAATGGAGACTATTCAGAGGAGAGAAACAGATGATGGGATTGTCAGTGCAGATGAAGAAGAAACCACCGAAGAAGAAATAGAGGAAGAAAGTGAGGCAGCTAAAGTTATCAAGATGCTAGCAAAGGCCAGTGGAAGACCAAAGGTAGAAGTACCTTTATATGATGGTAACCTTAGTGTGGAAGTACTAATGGACTGGATCAGTTCATTAGACAAATATTTCGACTATGAAGAAGTTGATGACAAGAAGAAAGTGAAGGTTGCAACCACCAGATTGAAGGGTCATGTAGCCATGTAGTGGGATGAACTAAAATTGTCGAGAGAAAGGAAATGAAAGCCCAAAATCAAGCAATGGGATAGAATGGTGAGTAAAATGAAAGGTAAGTTCATGCCGAAAGATTATCAATTAAATATTTTTAAACAATTGCAAAACTTGAAGTAGAAATGAATGATTATCAAAGAATACACTGAAGAATTTTATAAGCTGAGTATTAGAGTGGGACATGTTGAAGATGACATAGAGAATGTAGCTAGATATATAAATGGTTTAAGATATGATATACAGGATGAAATCAGCTTATTAAATTTGAAGAAAACTGAGGATGCCTATCAAGCATATTTGACGACAGAGGAGAAAATATTGCACAAACAAAGTCAGAGGAATAGAGGCAAGAATCCGGAAAGAGGAAGAGGAAAATTTAAGTCCAGATTTCAACATTCCCAGAATGAAGTAGGAGGTTCGAGTAATAGATCACCATGGAGAGGAGACTCTAGTCAAGGAAGGTTTGTGCCCAAAGGTAGAAGCCAAGGAAGATATATTCGGTGCTTTACATGTGGTGAGTGGGGACATGGGTCATGGGATTGTCCTCACTATAGGTAAACAACCTAGCGAAGTGTGAATGTTTTTGAAAAAAAGAAATAAATTCCTCAGACTGTAGCCAAAGAGGAACCACTTGAAGCCAAGGAATCCTTGTTGTTAAAAAGGATATTTCTTAAAGCAGCCAAATAAGCTGGAGAACCAACTCATAGAAAGAATCTGTTCAAAACTATATGTAAGTCAAAAGGTAAATGTTGAAAATTGGTAATTGATAGTGGAAGTACTAATAATCTTGTTTCTACAGAAATGGTGGACAAATTGAAGTTGGAAGAAACAGTACACCCCACTCCTTATAAAGTATCATGGCTCCAAAAGGGCCATCGAATTATTGTAACCGAATAATGTAAGGTCTAAATCCAGATTGGTACTTACAAGGATGTTGTTTTATGTGATGTAATGTTGATGGATGTATGTCACATATTGTTGGGAAGACCTTCACAGTTTGATCAGAAAGCCATACATGATGGCAGAAGAAACACTTATACTCTCGAGAAAGATGGAAACATGCATACACTTCTACCATTGAAGGCTGACGCTGACGAAGAAGCACCTGGAAACAGTGTTATGTTGATGAGTGATAAAGCCCTATTGCAAGAAGTGGATAAAGGCAAGGAGATGAATTTTTCTATTGTAGAGAGACCCAAGGTAATTTTAACTTCTACAAATTTATAAGATTTATCTGAAGAAATACGAAATATGTTGAATGATTTTGTTGATATTATTGTGGATGAGTTGCCAAATGTGTTACCGCCAATCAAAAGTATTAGTCACCACATTGATCTAATCCTTGGAGCAAGTTTTTCGAATAAAGCAGCATACAGGTTAACTCTGCAAGAAAATATTGAAGTTGGGAGAAAAGTGCAAGAGTTGATGGATAAAGGATTAATCAGAGAAAGCCTTAGTCCATTGGCTATACCAACTGTACTCAGTCCAAAAAAATGAGGTGAATGGCGCATGTGTACAGATTATAGAGCCATAAATAAAATCACCATTAGCTATCATTTTCCCTTACCACGAATGGATGATTTAATGGATTGTTTGAGTGGGTTGAAATATTTTTCTAAGATAAATTTGAAGGGTGGTTATCATCAGATAAAAATTCGAGAAGGGGATTAGTGGAAAACTACATTCAAAACAAACAGTGGTTTGTATGAATGGTTAGTAATGCCTTTTGGACTTACTAATGTATCCAGTACATTCATGAGATTAATGAATGAAGTTTTGAAGGAATATGCAGGCAAGTTTGTAATTTTTTATCTTGATGATATTCTAATTTCCAATTGAAGTAAAGAAGAGCATCTGGAACACCTAAAATTAGTTCTAAAAACTTTGCATACAGAAAAATAACTAATAAATTTGAAGAAATGCAGTTTTATGAAGGAAGAACTAATTTATTTGGGATTTGCAGTCTCTAAGGAAGGTTTGAAAATGGATCCAGAAAAAATCCAAGCAATCTTGAATTGGCCAACCCCTAAAAGCATATTTGAGGTAAGAAGCTTTAATGGTCTTGTAAGTTTCTATAGAAAATTTATCAGAAGCTTTAGTCAGATTTGCGCACCCATTATTGAAACAATCAGGGAAACCAATCAATCGTTCAAGTGGACAGAAGCAACAGATCGAAACTTTAAGTTGTTGAAGAAGAAAATTACCGAAAAACCAGTTTTAGCTTTACCAAATTTTGAAAAAGATTTCCAAGTTGAAACTGATGCTAGTGGAATGGAAATTGGAGCAGTTTTAAGTCAAGAGTAGAAACCAATAGCATACTTAAGCGAAAAACTAAACGAAGCAAAGAATAAATATTCATCTTATGACAATATTTTTATGTTGTTGTACATGTTTTAAAAACATGGAGACATTATTTGTTACCAAAAGAATTTGTGTTATATTCTGATAGTCATGCATTATATTTTATAAACAACCAGCCACAATTGAATAAAAAAACATGCCAAATGGATAGAATATTTGCATAGTTTTACTTTTGTAATCAAGTATACGAGTGGTAGATTGAACAAAGTTGTTGATGCTTTGAGTCGAGTGAACTTAATTATGTAGGAATTACAAGTTGGTGTTGTAGTATTTGAGGAAATGGTTGAAATGTATAAAGAAGATGCAGAGTTTAAAGAAATTTATGCAGTTGTCAAAAATACAGCAGTTCATAATAGAAGCCAGTGGTTAGATTATCTTATCCAAGGAAGATTGCTATTCAAAAGTAATAAGTTATGCATTCCCAAATGTTCTATGAGGGAAAACATAATTAAGGAGAAACATAGTGGAGGCCTATTCGGACATTTTGGACAAGAAAAGACCTTTTCTCAGGTAAATAATTTTTATTACTGGCCAAGTATGCAAACTGATGTTAAACGATTTGTGGAAAAATGCAGAATTTGTCGGCATGCTAAGGGAAATGTTAGAATACAGGATTGTATCAACCATTACCAATACCAAACCGACTATGGGATGCAGTTAGTATGGACTTTGTTTTCGTTTTGCCAAAAAATCAAAGAGGAAATGACTCCATTTATGTTTTGGTGGATAGATTTTCTAAATTGGCTCATTTTATTGCATGCAAGAAAACAAGTGATGCAACACATATTGCTAATCTGTTTTTTTTAGAAGTCGTAAGATTACATGGATTGCCTGTAAGTATTGTGTCTGACAAGGATTCTAAGTTTGTGGGATATTTTTGGAGAACCCTGTGGAAGAAAATAGGTACCAACCTTAGTTTCAGTTCAGCATATCATCCTCAAATGGATGGACAGACCCAAGGTAGTGAATAGAAGTTTGGGAAACGTATTGAAGAGGTTGGTGTATAAAAATCCTAAGTAGTGGGATTTAGCCCTTGTTCAGGCTGATTTTTCTTATAATGATACTCCAAATCGAATTACTGGTATGAGTCCATTCCAGATTTTTTTTGGAATGCATCCAAGAGGTGTGCATGAACTCAGAGATCTGGGAAAACAAGAGGCAAGGAGCACAAAGGCTAAAGAGGTTGCAAAATAGATATATAAACTATAGGAAGATGTCAAAAGTATATTACAGGAAAGCAGTAGCAGATACAAGAAGAGAGTTGATATGAGGAGGCGAGAAAAGGAATTCCAAGTGGGTGACCTAATCATGGTATATCTAAGAAAAGAGATATTCCCTGTTAAAACTTATAACAAATTAAAAATGAAGAATACAAGACCATGTAAAATTGTAAGGAAATTTTCTTCAAATGCATATGAAATTGAATTGCCAATAGGAATTGGAATATCGCCAATATTTAATGTTGCAGATTTGTATCTATACAAAGGACCACAGGAAAAACTACAAGAAGACACTATAGTAGAAGAAAACCAGACGGTAAATTGGGAGGAGCATATGCCAAAAATAGAAAAGAAGGAAGTCAAAGCCATTTTGGAGAAAAGAGTATCAAAGGAAACTAGAGGACATATCTATTATCAGTGTTTAGTCAAATGGAAAAGAAAACTGCTGGAAGATGCCAGTTGGATGACTACAACAGAGCTAAAGAAGTTTAGAGCAGATCCTGAAGCGTTTATGAATCAATCTTTTTTTATCCCAGAAGTCTGATGCAAGAGCATCAAGACTTAGCCAGCAATGTGATTATATGTTCACATGTTGTGGCATGATTTGAGAGGAATAAAAATTAGCATTAATATTTTATTATTTATTTATTTAGGACAGTAGTTAGTTGTTTTGTATTTTTAAATTAATTAGGAATAAAATTAGAAATTGGTTTTCTTTTTCCCTGCGTGGAAATAGGGCCAAGTAAGGATAAGATCTTAGGAATAGGGAGGCATTGGTTTGTTGAAGTAGTTTGATAAAAATCCATTTTAAGAAGGACCGCTTTAAATTAAAGTATAAATAATAGGGAAACAAGAGAAGAAGACAAAAAAAAAGAGCATAGAGAGGGATGGTGTGATAGTGTGAAGAATGGTGAAAGCCAAGAGGGAAACAAATGTAATATTCTGCCAATAAGAGTTTTATACAGTTCTTATTGCTGTAGTTTATGAAATAGTTTTGGTTCACTCACTCTCTGTTCAATTTTTGTTTACTTATCTCTAATACACATCATACGCATTACTCTATGCACTAGAAAAGTGATATTGAAATTTCAGGTACCAGATAAGCGATTGGAACCAATTCCGATCAGAGAAGTAGATCCCATAAGGACCACAGAAGGAAGTTGCTTCCACATTCAGTTGACATCATGGGTTCATTTTTGAGTCTCAACACATTGCATAATTAAACTTATGGATTGTTATGTGAAGGACGGAAGTGGAGTTAGCGTGAGATGGAAAGAGGATTATGCAGGTCTAAATATGAATGTCGAGAGCTGGAAAGGGATTCTGCACCAAGACGTGGGTATTGTGGATGAAAATTAATGGAAACCTGTGTGATCTTGGCACTTCAACGACCGTTGCAGAATATGGGAATTAATGACAGCGTTAAGCTTGGAGAACGCAAATGATGGTCACAGTTGTGAGTGTATGATGGCCACTAATCAGTCTTGATGTTGTATCCTCATATGAGGAATTCACTACTTATTGCATTTTTTGAATATAGGTGTTGTAGAATCCGCAATGTATATGTTATGTTCTTAAAAATGGTGGTTTAAAATTAAATATTTCACAAACTGGTCTTTCATTTTTTTTATTAAGAAAAATAAAGAGTGTATAAACTCTATTCTTCCGCACAATTCTCTACTTTGTGTAGTATTCACTTATTCACTTCATGAAGTAGTGACAGAGTTGCTACGATCATTCTCTAAGTGGGTGATTGATCTAAAATGACTGTATTAGTTTTGTTGTGTTAAGTGTCTTTTCAGTTTAAAAACATGTGCATAATTTCCTCTTTAGTTTGCATAATGATTAAGGTGTTTGTCCATGAATTGTAGATGATTTTTAGTGAATTAGATGTTAGAAAATTATATATTACAGAGCAATTCAACACATAAAATATGCGAAAAACACAAACACAAAAAACACATAAAACTAGAGAGACACAGATATACGTGGTTCACCCAGTTTGGGATACGTCCACCCCGAACAACCAGTCCTTCCTTTGTATTAACCAGCAAAATGAAGAGACACAACCTACAACAGATCCACTGTAATATCATCTATTCTCTCTCACAGTCTCCCTATCTGTTTCTCGCTCTAAATACACATACACATACAATACACAGCCGCAATACAATGCCCTCATACAAACGAGGGGTTTCTTTCTAGGGAAAAAAACTATAAACTAAACATAAATTCTACTGTCAGATCATCTGCCTAATGAATGGTCCAGATCGACTAGAAATTACTATATACTTTTACAAGGAAATTTTACTCTCTAGCTAAACATTCATACATCATAACTCCAAGCTTTCACAGAGAGCCAAACGTATAAAGAAATGTGAAATAGACTCAGCATGGTAGATCGAAATGATGGTTCATTTCTAATGGTTCATAGTTGGATGGTTCATGGTTTCTATTTCATAGGCAAGTCATAGGCAAGGAATTAATCATAGACATCAGTCCCTCATCATGAATCTTATAGGGCAGAATTCATATCATATTGGTGGAGCTTATTGGACAGACAGAGATGAAATAACCCATCCGACAGGAGGAATACAAGTGCAAGTGATCAAATTCTTATAGGTTCCTATATATCTATACAAGCTTTAGAAAACCCTCTATTGGTTATTCCTATCTTACTTTCTAAAATAGACTCGCCTTGTTATATTATCCCTAAAGAAGAAAGAATCCCTATCTAAATAATAAAGAGGAGTAGTGATCTTCTGTAAGCTCAGATTTCTTTATGAGTTACTACCCAACCCGGAGAGTTTATATTGTTGCTGTTCCCTCTCCAAAACTCACTTTAGGGCTCAACCCAAGCACATACACTATTATAACTATGATCACTAATAACTAATCCTTAAAATAGAGCTTTTATGCTAACTAAGATTACTGGCTAAGATAGATTCTTTAGATACTTGCCCGGATAAACATATTATTAGAGAGGCTTTCCCGGAGCTTTATGAATTACTTTCACCAGCAGCTTTATGAATAGCAGATAAAAGGGAATTATCAACTGAGCAGATAATAAGGGATTCATTATCAACGTTCATCAATAGCCGTCACCCAATGAATATATTCATTATCAATAGGAACAACTAGCTCAATAGTTACCAACTATCCGTTAATATATTCTTTATGGAAAGGAGGAGCGAAGCCGCTTTCCCCATAAAATAGGGGAAGGTGCGTTTAGCTCTCTATTTATTTGAAATACTATTTACCCACCCACCCCAATCCCCCGAAGCCGCTCAACTGAACTTTGTCCAGTCCTCTTTTTGTTAGAAAGCAAGTCAAGGGAATAAGAAAGCAATGAAAGGGAATCTATATGGTTGTGGTTTCTATTGTTTATTCGTTAGCATTCATATGTTTACTCTCTTGTGCCTCTAGGGCTTGGTGGTTTACTAATGAAATCATAGCCAGAAAAGGTAAGAGGGTCGGGATAAAGGATCAATGTAGCCGGTTATCGTGGGTTTTATCTCTGGTGGTTCATTTATCTTCAGCAGCTCATATTTCTAGAAATCCTAATCATACTCATCATTCATACTCATAAAGATCCTAATCATTAATCATACTCATATCTTTCCTACCTAATAAGACTTTTATATCTTGACTAAGAAGACTAACTAACTTATAAGACTTCCTACTTATTCTAATGAGATTACCTCCACTCCGTCAGTAGATAGATCTCTACGCACTTTGTCTACGACTAAGTAAAAATGACTATATCCAAAGACGACGAAAAGTGGAGGAGTTGGGGCGAAGGGTGCTCCTGTCACGTGAGTATCAGCGAAGCGACAGGGAAGCGTGACAAAGTCGTAGGTGCACGGATCGAACCGAA